>JANXHW010000003.1:102642664-103232908 GCA_026170595.1 Plestiodon gilberti rubricaudatus | reverse complement strand
AAGGAAGGAAGGAAGGAAGGCCGAGCCCAGAGGCCCCCGAGCCAGCGGCCTGTGAAGATGCGCGCCCGCCCAGCTTGAAAGGGCCCTTTGCTCCCCCCGGGATTCATAAAGTGCACCAGGCAGAAGCAGCCTGCAGGTGTACGTCGGCGAGTCAGGTCTAATCTCTGGTCCTACCGAATTCAGAGCCTTCCTATCGGTGGCCTCCGAGCACAATGAATTAATGAGTTCTTCGGAAACTTTCGATTTCCTTGGTGGACCTCCCCTTTCTCCCCTCCCCCCCCCCGCAGTTTCATTCTCTACCAACACCCGTTTTTGTTTGCCTGGTGGAGACCCTGAAAGCGGACGGTGCCTCCCCCCCCCCATGGTGCTTGGGATGCCTCTAGCATCTCCCACAGCCGATTCACAGCACTGTCTGCTACAGTGGGTGGGCTCAGGGCTGAACGCGCGATGTGCCCCGATCCTAAATACATGTGAACAGAAGGAAGCCCCACCCCACGCATTTAAACAAGGTTATTTAACTGTGCCTCTGGCTACAATCCTATACGCACTTTCCTAGGAGTAAGCCCCATTGGACACAATGGGACTTACTTCTGAGTAGACATGCATAGGATTGCGCTGTAAGTCAAGTCCTATTGAAGGAACACACAATTCGGTTACGCCGAAATCCTTCTCAAGTTCAGGTCCATTTCATTCTAGCTTGTTCCTAGCGTGTACCTTAAAGCCCAAACAACAAGCCACTTAAGCCAAAGCTCCGATTTGGATTTGAGATGGAAGAATCTTATCATTCTCTCTAGCAGGTGTTTTTGTTTGTTTTTGTTTTGTTTTGGCTACCTACGTTGTTATCAGGCTTGCCAGCGTGAGCGCTAGCTAGGTGTGTTGTCATGGCTGGGGCAAGAGGAGGGGGTGGGGACTGCACTCAGGAGGACGGCCCGAGGTTGCAAAGGGCCCTTTGGGAAAGTGGGGACAAGAGTTATCTTGGGTTCCGCTTCCGCTTGCAGGATAACTGGCACGTGGACGCCTGGAGTAAACATTTGGACGTCTTTGTGGAACTGGGGAATTGAAGGATGTGTTGAGTGTGAGCAAACAGAGCTCAAAATGATGCTTCAATCTGAGCCCTGGGCGCACAATTTGGGCTGTTGCTGGCGAAGAGACGGGTGGAGACTTTCAAGGTTCCTACCGAATGTTGGGGGGGGGGGAGAAGAACGTAAAGGAGGGGGCCGGGAAATCAAACTCCAGAATTGAACGCCTTGCAATAGGATCAATGGTTTGGGCAGGTAGCTTAAGTGCTGTTAAGAGTCAGGGAGGGACATGTTAAAATTATATACCCACGGTCAAAATGGGGGGGGGGGACTTTTAATATATACGTTCTTCACTCATTTGAACGAAGTTCCTCAAAATACAGAAAATACTTGTTTATGTTTGCGGACATATATATTCACCTTATATAATGATTAAGTGGTTGAAGTAAATAAATGTACTCAAATACAGCATACAGTATACATTAGGGAATCTATAACTGATGACACTGAATTGCAAAATACATATTTTGGAGGGGGACACCCCCAGATAAACTTTTCCGATTTGATGCACCTTCAGTGCACCGATTTGATGCACTGATAAAATACAGCCTTAAAAACACTTGCACGTGTGTGTATTTTTGTGTAGCACTAGCATGTGTGTATTTCACACCTGCTATATAAAAGAGAAGGCCCAACCAATATGCCAGTCTCCCATGCAACAAATCTGGACAGAAAATAAGCACACACCACGCGGGCACACGCGCGCGCACACCCCCGAGTCCCCTCTGTTTCATTTCCCTTCTGTGTCTCTAAAAGATCTGCTGAAGTCCCTTTGCATCTGAGGTTTAAATAGGAAGATCAATAGAAAACAGTTGTAATGATCTAATTAATTATAGCAAAATTAAAAGCGAGTAGAGAAATCAATCTCTGATGGTGTTGAAGATGGAATTAAATTGATAGTCCATCTGTTCACCTCCTAGACCGTATAAATATGCAACCCAAGGACGGAGCTAATGGGATCAGGCTGCTGCTGGGAATCTCCTCCTCTTCCCCCCCCCCCATCGCTCCCTCCTGAAGTTCAAACTTGGAGAATCAAACCCACCACACCACAACTTCTTCCCCTCAACTCTCGGGTTACTTTACATTGTCCCAAGCAGTTGAGACTTGCAAAATTAAAAACAGCAGCAGATCCCACCCAAACAGTGGAGTGTAACTGGAAAGCCGTGTGCACGCTCTGGGTTTTTCTCTTTTCCTTCCTGTTTATCCAGAAAAGCCATTTCCCCCGACCATAGTATGGCTGCAATCTGCTCTCCCCGAAACCCAAAGCAGCCCTGTGGGCTTTTTAATGAACCTCCTTCGGAAGAACGAACCATTTACACGGACTGCTGCTAAGAAGAGGAGTAAGGGAGAAGTAGTGTACTCGTTCCACACAATCCTAAATCTGCCCTCGGGAAAGTCCGTTTAGTGTAATCGATGGGGGCTTAAAACATGTGGGGGTGGGGTGGGGGTGGTTTTGACTCCTCAACAGCCGACTGTACAACGTAGTTGAGCTGTCCTTTTTGAGGAGAGGAAGAATTAATCACATTCATTAGTTTGCGCCTCAACCCTACTGCACTTGCTCGAAAGTAAATCCCTTTGAAAATGGTAGGACGGGACCTCCCATTCAGGAGTGGGGTGGTGCGGGTGGTGTTATGCCATATTCAGTGAAATAGGGTATTGCTTGCGCACAGAATATGCCTACATCCCAATAGCGGTTTAAGGTGTCAAGTGCTGCTGGAGAAAAAACGAACACGTTGGCTTGAAATGGGGGCTGAAACGAAGTACATACACAGGGAATTTCGAGACGTGTGAGTGCATGTGAGCGCGCGCGCGCGCCGACACGTGTACTCCCACTTTAGACATACTTTGGACATTACATTCTACATATTTGATCCGAACGCACGAAACCTTCGCTCCTAAACCACACTCCCCATTGATTTTCGCGCCGGGATTACCTTCCAAGGGAATCGCGGTTAGGGGGGGGGAGGGGGTTGTTGTCACCCATCCATCCACCCATCCACACCCCACACATACCTGGCCCTCTCCCGGGAAGGTGCTTCCTCCGCCAACTGAGCCGGCCGGACAGGTCCCTCCTAGGCCTTTCTGCGTCCTTTTCTGGAGCTATAACACAATCCTTTCCCCAGCTTTGCTTTGTTTCTCATTAACCAGCACTACAAGCTAAAGTACTGTAGCTCTGCCTTGCACGGCAGGAGCCGCGGGTGGTTCCTTGGAAAAAAAAAAAAGCAACCCAGCAGCTATTCCGGTTTGGGAGCCTTTAATAATAATAATAATAATAATAATAATAATAATAATAATAATAATAATAATAATAATAATAATAATAATAATAATATAATAATGTAGGTGCTGCTGCTTTTCCTCTCTTCCTCCCCACCCCAGTTCCCCACCCGCACTGTAGCTAGCAAAGAGCACCAGAAGCGAACGGGACTGGCACAGACTGACGCTTGGGAGCGCCCCTCTCCTTTAGGGATGAAAAATGGAAGCTGGGGGGCTGCTGAGCGCAGTGAAATTAACAGAACAGAAATGATGGTGTTTATTCCCCGGGTTAGAGAGTTCTGGAGAGTGGGGGCGGGCAGGGCTGGATGGTGGTGGGGGGCTGCTGCAGCTGTTGACTCCGTGTTAAACGAAAACTAGAGCGAGTGCTCAGTCAGGGCCCGTCTCGGCCCCGTGTGTTCTGGGGGAAAAAGAACTCAGAGGGTGTGGTGGGGGGTGGGTGGAGGGAGGGGGCGGATTTCGGTGACCCCGAGGAGCGCCGCGATGGCAGCTGCAACTGACCCCAAGAGTGCGAACTGCCTTCTTAGGGTCGCTTTCTCGGGGGTTCTTTCCGCCCCCTGTTCTGTTCTAGTCTTTTCTTTTTAAATCTTGTCCATCCCCACCGGACAGAATATCATCGTAATTATTGTCATTGTTATTATCAGTAGTCCTTGGAAACATTCTTATTCTTATTCTTATTCTTATTCATAGTCTTAGACCTATTCGTAGTAGTAGTAGTAGTAGTAGTAGTAGTAGTGGTTGGTGGTTGGTGGTGGTGGTGGTGGTAATTAGCATCATCACCTCACCCTAGTCTAGGGCCCAGGGGAAAACTCGTAGAACTACTATTTAAAAATAGTTCTTCTCCTACCCCCCCCCCCAACGTCCTGAATGAAACATAAACACAACACCCGGCAGACAGGCGCCCCGGAGCCACGTCCTAATCCGTTTTATTAAGTATGTATTGAAAAGGATGGATTGGCATATCCGATCTTCTCTTAGTTTTGAGATTCATCAAGAAATCCTTAGGCCAAAGGTGGGCTGTCAACTCTTCACCCCTTCCCCACTTTCGCAATGACACGCTTTAAATGTACGCATATGGCGGCAGACGATAATGAATTGCATTGAAAGTTAGAACAGAATCAGAACATCTGAAATTAACCAAGGCAGATCCTTCCCCCCTCCCGCCCTCCTTACCTGAAATTAATACAGCAGGCTCCACCAACTAATTCTGAAGCACATGTATAATTTTAAGTTATGGATCTGTCCACGAAATATTTTATGTTATTGTTGCCTTATTTTTTCTTTAGGAGAAAAAAAGTGTGTCCGAAATTAACTACTTGTAAGCACGTCAGCGGCTCCTCGCGCTACTCTCCCCCCCGCCCCCGAAAGTCTACAAAGAAAAGATGCTTGAGGAAAGTTTAGTGAGATCAAATCCTGACCTTACATACAGGCGCTGAGGGACTGGAGCCGGCCTCTGTGCAGCAAAGTCCATCAGGTCAGGATCAAACACACACAAAAGGGAAGAATGGTGGGGGGGGAGCGAAATCACCTCTCGTGAATGGAAAACGCTGGGTTTGGACAACGGCAGAGCTGAGAAAGAGCAGAAGGCAGCGGGGTTGACGGGGAGGAAAGAGTAGGTAGGGGAGTCTGGGAAGCCCCGGCCCGGCAGCAGCTCAGTGGCTGGGAAGCCTTTCTGCCTCCAACACACACACACACACACACACACACACACACACACACACACACACACACACACACACACACACACACGCTTGCCAGCGTGTGTCTCGCTAGCCTGTGTACTCTCCATTCGATCGCTCTCCCTTCCCGCAGAGGGCTGAAGTGTCGGCTGAGCGTGGAACGGCTGTCAGCCCAAATCTGTGCTCTGAAGAAGCCCGAACCGTTCTCCCTTTCCCTCTGAAACATTTCTGTCTCTATTTCGAGTCGAGGTTTGCCTGGCATTCTGGTGCCTTGTCTTCGTTCACGCTGTGATGTATTGGGATCGCTTGGGATCCTTTCTGATGACCGTTCGGGATCGCTCGATACAAAAGAGCGTCTCTCCCTTTTCCCCCTTCCCTCCGGGGTTAGGTTTTGGAGTCATCTCCTCCACGATCCTTTATAAAACTATGATTTACACTGTCGTTACCACTTAATTTCGCCCTTAAATAAAGAGTCCCCGCACTTCACACCTTCTCTTTTTATATTATTATTATTATTATTATTATTATTATTATTATTATTATTATTATTATTATTATTATTATTATTCTGTGGATTTATATCTGCTTCTCCAGCCAAAGGCTCCGAAGCGGCTCATCGATAATCATTTTATTGGATAATTGTCTCCGGTAACTTTGAAATCCTATTTATGAAGATTCGTTAAGTTAGTTTAATTGAATAAAGGGTTTTGCCTTGTTCTCGCCCTCGCCTCCTCCCCCTGTCAATTTGTCCCTTTCATGGTGAATAATTCAATAATTCGCCTCTTCCTGCCGCCGCCCAGTTCCCTCCTATTCCCCGCGTTCACACACACACACACACACACACACACACACACACACACACACACACACACACACACACACAGAGAGAGAGAGAGAGAGAGAGAGAGAGAGAGTTACCAATTCCTGCCAGAGAGGAATTGACTTGGTCAGGGGGACACACTTTTAATTAGACTGGAGGTTGATCTGTTTTCAGGTTTGAAAAGGAATTTAGAAATGATGCGGTAGTCATCCTCTTTATCAAACCGGGAGAAATTGCCCTCTAGAGAAGAAATGAAGTTTCTCCCGGGCTCCTTTGACACTAGCCAAGTCTCTTTTCTCACATGCGAAGTGGTCTGACAACGGTGGGTCGGGGGCAGGAGAAGGAGAGAAGGCATTTTTCGTCTTTGTTTCAAGTCGAAAAGAGAGAGCGTCCTTCTTCCCACAAAACCCCACTCTTGCCATTAGTTCTAAAATGCAAGGAGAGGGGGAAGCGCAGCAGCAGTTACAATCGTATTGAATGAACTCAGTAAATAAATAAAGCTGACCAGAAATCTGATGATGAGAAAGGCGGTATATAAATACAGAAAATAAATAAATAAGTGGTGGGGAGGAGACAAAACATCCTGGGCGTCCAGGTAACTTTGTGTTGGCGGTTGTTGCCCTTCCTTGAAAACAGCTTTACTTTGTGAATATAGATGGATAAAGACTGTAAAGAAGTCATGATGTAGCTTTCCTTTCCTGGTGCTTATTCTCTAAAGAACTTATGAGTACTTTCCCCTTTAGGGACTTATTTCGATAACATATATCAGGCAAAGGTGTAGTACTAATTGTACTGCTATTTGGAACAAACAGCAATCACTCAGTAGTACTGTTTGGAACAAAAATAGCATTACAGTCATTGAAAAAGAAAACAAAGATATGATACAGGACATGTCTTGAGTCTGTTGATCTATCTTGCAAATAATCTCATTCCGAAACTGTCCAGATAAAAGCCACAATTTGACCCAAACTGGGAAGAGGGAATCGTCTTCTTTCTTGGTAGCAAAGTCTGCAAAGAAACTTCCTGCCCTCTTGGCCTTCTGGCAGCTGCGTGGGTTCGTGAGGAGGAGGCAGCGGCGCACCCCCCATCTCCCAGCCCTTCCTTTGGGGCTGTGTGAATTCCAGGCTCTCATCTGTCACTTTGGCCCTGCTACTACTGGAATTACCCTTTCCGGGGACTTTAATGGGAAAGCGCCAGGCTTTTCGCTGAGCCGCAGCACTTTCCACCTCTGTCCCGTTTTTATGGGTGCATTATAGTTAGGGGGTTATATAAATGTTTTTGTCTGTGATAACTGTAAATCCTAACATTTGCAAAAAGGCCCCAAGGCAAGCCAACCTTGGACGGGCAGAGAGGGGAGGAGAGGGGGGAGGGGAGGGTCTCCCATTACTGCTGATTAAAAGGAGACTTTAATAAGCGTCTAATTCACTCATCGGGAGTTTTATGGAGAAATTAGAGACGACAAAAATATCTCCAGCAGGGGGGAAATCCCCTGGAAGGCCTATTTCTTCGAGGAAAGCCAGAACAAACCAGGCCTCAATAACCTTACGCCAAAGTCCAGGGGGAAAAAAAAAAAACAAGGAAGGGTTACTCAGGTTGCTCGAGTCCCCAGATGAAGGGTCAGATACAATCCCCCAGGTCGCACCGATTCAGATAGTCTGTGCCCCCGTATATAATGGAAAGAAGGTCTGCATCAGCTGGGGGGGGGGGGGGAGGGCAGGCTGCTCCAAGGGCAGATCGTTACTACAGCCTCCTTGTATTTGCCATGCGGGGGTGCAAAAACGTGCCCGGTTTTGCAAAGGGCCGTTGTTTGCTAACACGCCGCCTTCTTCCTCCGGTTTCTTGCACAGAAGCTTGCAGGCTCTGGGCATACATTCCCGAGCGGTGCATGCTGCCTGCCACGAGTATGTGCACCTCATGCAACCTTTGCAGATGCCTGCTGCCTGCTTCTCGCATGCATGCAGCTGCAAGTTGCTCGGAAGAGGGGAGCGGGCAGGCACTCATGCATGGTGCAGCGCAGTCCCACATTTGCAACTTGGAGCAGGAAAGCTCCTGGGTTTGGCCCCTAAGTCTGCAGCACAAGCCCGCCCTCGTGTGCTAACAGTCGCTCTCTTTCTCCCCCCTCCCTTTCCATGTTGTTGGCTTCCCCCCTTCTTCCCAAACGAGGCTGTAAAAAGGTCTCCGGCTTGTCTGGGTTTTGTGGCAAACGCTCTCTTGTAAAGAGAAGAGGTTAAAGTGTCGGTTCCTGAATAAAGAGCAGGACACGTGGGCTTCTTACCATTCAGGGCAAACAAAATGTAGCAAGGGGGGGGGGAGGCTATAACGGGAGAGGCAGCAGGAGGCACCCCCGGCCCCGCCCCTCCCTCCACCCGTCCATTCAGTTTCCTCTGCCAAGTGCCAAGGTGCCCAAGCTAAGCCGGGCCTTACAGTATCCGTCAAGTCCCCCAGACATGGAACCCACCCAGGAGTCACAAAAGGGAGAGGGGGGAGGGAAATGAGGGGCTCGCGGATGGGAAAGAAGAAAGTAGCTTTAGGGGGAATGTGCTGTGGAGTGTGAAATTGCAGCCCACGGTGCTCCATATTGTACCAGAAGCTCTCTAAACCCCCTCATCCACCAACGTGACCACAGGGGCAGAGAGGGAAGAGACGGATCCGGGGACTGCGAAGCTAGCTGGATTAACTGGCTGGCCAGGCCAAACGGGCCTGGTCGCTTCCAAAGGCCAAATACCGCGCAGAACGGCTCCGAAAAAGCCTCGAGTAGTTGGGCCAGGCCAGCCCCGTTTCTTGAGCCGTGGACTGGGCTGGGAGCCTCTTGCAGGGATTTAAGACGTGCTGTGTGGTGCCCGTTGGCAACTTCTCCAAATAGAAGGATTTGTGTCCTCTTCCCTCTCCCCCCCCCCACCTGCAGTTTCATCAGCGACACGCGGGCTTTTTTACTGTACAAAAGGCGGAACAGAGCCAGTTTAAACCCAAAGTATATTTACAGCTCTCTCTCTCTCTCTCTCTCTCTCTCTCTCTCTCTCTCTCTCTCTCTCACACACACCACACACACACACACACACACCACACACACACACACACTTCTTCCGGAATATTTTTTTAACGCACTCCTCTTTTCCTGAGGTCAAAACGACACACACTCTACCTGGCAGGCAGTGCTTTTTGTGGGGATCCTGGTATGGTGCCCTCCTCCCCCATCTCTCTCTCTCTCTCTCTCTCTCTCTCTATCTATCTATCTATCTATCTATCTATCTATCTATCTATCTATCTATCTATCTATCTATCTATCTATCTATCTATCTATCAATATCCCTTTATTATATAAATAATAAATGTCTCCCCTTCAAGTTAGCCAGATAAAAGTTTCAGACACAATTGGTACGTTTTAGACTGAAATAAATACATAAATAGATAAATCACGGTGGTCTCCATTCTCCAGCTTAAAACCGTTCTGGAAGTGCAGGTCCCTGTGAGGGACCTTTGACTGTCAATCAGGCCATTTTCAGGCTTTTGTCATGGTAGACACAACAGACCCATTACATCCGCGAAGTCAAAACTGGGTCGGGAGACAAAAATCTCAGTCCAAACTAATCCAGAAGAAAGGAAAGAGGAGAAGGACACAGCAGCTACCCCAGAATGATCACCGAAATAAACCAGGAGGCACACTCGGGTGTCAAACGTCTCTTCCTTGCCCTTGAAGAGACAGAAATGTGGTGTGGCTTTGTAGCCCCCCCCCCCAAAAAAAAGTGACTTGCGATGGGGAAGAGCGAAGAGGTGCACGTTCAATCCCACTTGCTTAGCTTCTGAAGACAAATCTCATTGTCCTAAGGGCTTGGGGTCCTAAAGTCTAAGGGCGTGGGGTGAATTTGAGGTGAAGTAGGGTGAGTGTGTGCTGGAGGGGGGGCTAGAGGGAGATCAATGGGCTTGGCTTGATCAATGGGGGGGGATAGGCGGTAATGAAGTCCATGCAAAGATCACTATCTGCAACTCTCCCCCCCCAAAAAAAAAAGTTCGTTTATTTATTTATTTAATTTCCGCAGAGAAGCGGGTGCCTCTTTTGAAGTGTAAATGTTCCGAGTTGGGAAGGTGAAGGGATGAATAGCGAGGACAGGAGACCGTCTTTGAAAAAAAGGAGAAAGAAGATTCATTTAAAGTAAAACTGGGGGAAGCAGCCAAGCCTGACAGGCCGCGAACTGGCTTGGGGAGTTTTCCCAAAGATAACAGAGGGAGGAGGTGGGGGGGGCGGGGAGAGAGAGAGAGAGAGAGAGAGAGAGAGAGAGAGAGAGAGAGAGAGAGAGAGAGAGACCCAAAATTCTTTATCGTCGTTATTGAAATCCAGTCGTTCCATCTGTTGGGGAAGGAGGAGGGAGCAGAGAGAAGCGGTTTCAGGGATCTTGCTTGAAGAATTAGCCCACCCCCTCGGGCCGATAGGAATTGTTGTGTGGATTTGATTGTTGACAAAGCAATTCCTCAGGAAGTCTTGCTCAGGAAGGGGCACGAGGTGATACTGTGGGGTGTGTGCGGTGAGATGGGAGAGAGAGGGAGACTCCTGATTTGTATAGGTGTGTGTGAGAGTGTCGATTTAATGTAACAGGGTCATTAATGCAGATATCATCATATCCCTGGGCAGCAGAGGTGGCATACAGATACCTAGACTAGACATGGCTTCTTGTTTTCAATTCCAGGCTACATTTTCAAAGATCATATCCCCATTCTGTGCTGGGGATATGATCTGAGGCCTAGGGGCTGCAATCAAACGAAGTCTCCCTCTGTACTTCAATGGGGCTTTAAGCAGCTCAGCCGTGCGTGCGCAGGATCTCACCGGCCCACGGACTCTCCGCACGCAGCCTTTGGCATTCTCTTGCTCGCTCTCTCCTCTGTGGAGAAGCCAAACGTTCACTTGAGAAAAGTGTGCCTGTGTGTGATGGTTTGTTTCTAGATTTGAGTGTCCTGGTACCCCAAATTTCTTTAGAAAATGTATGCTGGGGGGGGGGGGGGTCCTTGGGAGGAGTGGGGGGGGGGGTCAACGCCGCAACCGTTTTCCCTCCTCCTTTGTAAGTTCGATAAGAAATGGACCCCTTTCCTCCCCTTCCACCCCCCTCATTCCCAACAATCGGAACTATTGTCTGCTAAATATAGGACCAGCAGTTATAAACCTGGTCAAAGACAGACTAAACTCTCCTACGTGCTAATGGCCGGCCTGGGGTGGGGGTGGGGGGGTGGAGCACTAAACAATAGCCTCCCTAAGCGCAGAGGCCCCGGGGCCCTCTGAGGATGCAGCAGTGACACAATATTGGCCGGCTGGGCCTCAGTTACTGATGTTGCAGGCAGTTGCTGGGTTTTAAACTGTAGAGGTGGATTTGGGAGGCGTCCCTCGCTCCAGCCCTGCTCCCCCACAGACCACAAACCCTCAGGACTGGGGAAGAAGAATTAGTGTTGGATTCCAAAGGATGTGGTAGATTTTACTTCTAGGCAGAAGTTAAGGGGGGAGTGGGGTGGGGGGGAAACTTAAATTAAGTTTTTGATGAGTCTCTGAGTCTCTATGCGTTTTCTGTGCCCCTCTCAAACACAGGTGTGTGCTCGCTATTCCGCGATTGGTAAAATTGCTGCAGCTACTGGGTGGGAGGTTAAGTTAAAATCCGGTTAGTTTGAAACTTTTTTTCCTTGATCTGGTTGTGGAAGTTGCACAAAAAGCAAACCGCAGAGCGCCATCTACAGGCGTAGAGTGAGAAGGGACCCTCATCCTTTTTCTTTCTCTACCCGTTCCGGATTTGGTTCAGAGCAAATCGTGTTTTCCACCTGTATCCAGAGCAGGGTCCCAAGCTCAACCCTCCTGTGCCACTGCCACCAGCCCGGCGGCTCCAGCTCCGCCCTGATCTGGAGCGGGGAGGGAAGAATTCCTTCTTTGATCTACGGTTTCAGCTGCTGTCCTCAAAGGAGTTAGTGAAAAAGTCTGAAATTGGGGGGGGGGGAAGGGAATTCAGTCTGGGATCGGAAAAAACAGATACAATATCAAACGGCAGTGAGGTGTATGCCAAAGAGACTCTCTCTCTCTCTCTCTCTCTCTCTCTCTCTCTCCTCCTCTCTCTCTCCTCTCTCTCTCTCTCTCTCTCTCTTTCTCTCTCTCCTCCCTCTCTCTCTCCTCTGTGTGTGTGTGTGTGTGTGTGTGTGTGTGTGTGTGTGTGTGTGCGTGCGCGTGTGTGTGTGTGCGTGTGTGTAAAAGAACAAGAACATTCGCTGAATATAAAATTCAGTGAGAAAATGTTTACCGATGAATGGAAGAAATTATTTTATGTATGTCAATAATCCACGAGTCAGGTAATCACGAATTCCAATATTTTAGCCCATCTAGCCCCGTCGACGACAATGATCTGCACTTATCCTGCTGCCCCCCTCCCCCCAATTTGTAGAATAGGCCCGTGGCAGCAGCCGCTCTCTAATCCATTTAAAGAGAAGTGCTGCTCACTGCTGGGATTTCATACCGGCCCTTTCTCTGCTGCTGTGGATCGGACTGTGACGCTGGCACGGGAGGTGTCTGAGTAGCTGAGCAGCTCCGTACAGAAATTTTAAAATTAATTTAACCGTAGAAGACAGTGGCCAAATAAACGCTGTCCGCTTTAAAAGCTTTTGTAAACACAGGGAAGAAGAGAGACGACGGGAAAGAGATAAAACATCAGCTTAAGTGCCAATTTGATTTATGAGACGGGGGAAAATATTTCATCAAGGAGATTCTTGACTTAACTGGTTATTAAACAAAGAGGTTAGTTTGTGACAGATAAGCGTAGAGGTGGGAAGGCTGGATCAAAGAAGGAAAAGGCTGAGCGGCGTTTCGCCTCATGATAAAACGGAGGGAATGGAACAAAAATGGAGCGAAGTTAACCGCAAATGGGCAGATATTCACATCTGTCTATTTATTAACCTCAGGTCGATGACTCTTTTCTGCTTCCTGTACGTGTTTCTGAGGTCAAAGCCATCTCCTTTAGTTTTATATCAGTTTGTGAAATACATACTAAATCACTTCCCTGTACAAAATAAAATTTAATAAATACAGTTCTCAGAAGAAAAGGACAAGAAGAAAACGGAGACAGAAAAAGACATGTCGTAGGTACACATCGGTTTTTGTTGTTGTTGTTTAATTGCAAAAAAAAGAAACGAAATACAATTCTGGGCTCGGGTAATATATTCATTTTACAATAATTTGAGGCATCTTGCACGTGAAGGCTGAAATTCTCAACATGCTTGCTTGGAAGTAAGTCCCATTGACAACAGTGGGACTTACTTCCGAGTAAACGTGATTGGGACTGGATAGTCGCCTGCAAGTGCTACAAAGAGGAGATTCCTTCACCCCCACCCTTTTACATATCTTATGTTGCTTGATCCCCTATCCATTTAAGCAGAAGTACTTGGGTTTTGAGGCCGTTGAAGCCTCTTTCCGCTCAGCAGCGATCCACAACAAACCCCGCATTCAGAGATTAGTCCCATGAACTTCGAGGGCCTCTTTCCCAAGTGGTGCAGTTTGAGAGATGGGACAGACATTTTCTGGTGATCGCAAGCCGGTCTACGACCGAGTTAAGGAGAAGTACTTTCAGTTTAAGTCGGATCAGTCGCCTGAATTACTGACCAGGCTGTGAAAACGTCTGGAAACCGAGTATTTCGGCTTAAGTGGGTTGTGGAACTGAACTGCTGGAGGTGGAGAGGTTGAGAGCCTGACCATTTATATTGGGCTTCCACCACCGAAATTCTTAAGGCGAAGAAGGCCTCTCACTTTAAAATAAATAATGGCGAAGGGGAAACTGGGGTTGTTCCCCCCAACACACACTCCCCCAAAACACACACACACACACACACACACACACACACACACACACACACACACACACACACACACACACACACACACACATCCTCCCAACGTCGGTGAGTATTAAATATGAAAGTATCCACCTCACCCCACAGAAAATAAAGCCGCGAAGACTCTGTGCATGAATAGGTAAGGTGTTCATTGCTCTCTTCCTCTCCTTTATCAAGAGTTGATCCTATCTGCTAGTTTCCGTGGGCCTCCCCCCACCTTCCATAGTCCTCAGTAGTGTGGTCCCCAACCCTCTCCTCCTCCTTTCCTTTCCCTGATCTGTTCCCTTCCCCCCCCCCACGCGCGCGCACACACATTTTTTCCTTTTTTTCCTTTTTTTTTTTTTGTGGGGTTTGGAATGACAGACCGACGGACCTCCTAGCAGGGGCTTCGGCGCTGCGCGTTGGCGAATCAGAGAGTGTTGGAATCTATTGCCTTTGTCTGACAAGTCATCCATCTCTCTGCCCGGCAAAAGGGGGAGGGCGAGCGCGAGAGGGGAGGGGGTGGAGGTGTGTGTGTGTGTGTGTGTGTGTATGTGTGTGTATGTGTGTGTATGGGGGGGAGTTGGGGGTGCGATCTGGAGGGGGGTTTGCCGCTTTTAGAGAGACACACACTGGCAGTGGAAGCTCCATTCTCCAGGCAAAGCTCGTGGCAAGCACATCCCCACCTTGTGCAAAAAAAAAAAATTAAATAAATAAAAAAATAAAAATAAGGGGGGGGAGGAGGAGGAAAAAGTCTGGAAGGAGCAGGAGGAGCCGGGCTTCCTTCGCCCTCTGCCTGGGGAACCTGGAGCAGCAGAGGCAGCGGCTGCCAGGGGAGGGAGTTCCTGGCCGATCGCTCCCGGATTTGCCACTCCGCTTCGAACTTAGCTGAACTGAACGCAGGCGCCGGCTTGGACGAGGAGGAAGGACAGAGAGAGCGCCGGATCTGCTCTTCGCCGCCCGGTGGGGCTGAGAGCGGCGAGGGCCCCCACCATGCCTTGCACCTGCCTTTGCTCGGCCAGCTGCTCCCGAGGACTGTGAGCGCCGCCGCCGCGGCCGGAGGAAAGTTCCTGTCCAGGACGGGGCTGCGGGGAGGGAAGGGGGGCGTTCATCGCGCGGCCCGCCGGCCCCACCTCGGCGCGCTCTCCCGTCTCCTTCGGTGCCTCTGCCTGATTCTCCCCCAAGTCCTGAAGTTGAGTCTGCGAGGCGACACGGCGGCTTCAGCCGACTTCTTCCCCTTCCTCTGCCTCCCCATGGATATGCACTGCAAAGCAGACCCCTTCTCCGCTATGCACCGTGAGTACCGGCCGCAGCCCTCGTTTTCACCTCGCCTCGTCCCCAACCGGCCTGCCCTCCCTCCCTCCCTACCTGCTACCCTCTTTCCCAGGTTCCATCTCAACCCCCTCCCCCGTGGGGTGGAAGGTTAGCCGAGAGGAAGGCCAGCAGGCACCCAATTCGAGCATTTCCCCCTTTCTCTTGGGGTGGGACGCCTCTGTAGAAGGGACCCCCTAGCGCACCCCAAAGTCCTGGGGAACTGAGAGCCACTGGTCTTCAGGGAGGGGACAGGGATACCATTTGCGCTCACCGTAACTCAATTTCAGACATCAAGACTCAAATCTAATTTTTAAAGCAGTTACCAGTACTTCTTCCCTTTAAAATTCAGCACATAAATCGACAGAATACAACGTGTCCGTATACAATATGCATATCCTACCATCTAAAATTTTTGTTATCTAATTGATACCTGGTGGAAAAAGCGAAAAAGTCATTCTTCTGACATGAGCCGAGATTAATGTTTTAAAGAAGGATTGTAAGGTGTTAAATCGCCTTGCCTTTTCTTAAGTTTTTCGAGGGGCAAATGTTTCATTTGTATTTTCCCCATTTCTGGCCTATGTTTGAAACGCATTTTTGACACGGAGGCAGAGGATTCCGGAATCCTTTCAGTCCATAAATAATCTATTTCTCAAAGAGGGAAACAAAAAACAAACAAACCAGAAATCGTGATCTTTATTATTGTGATGAAGTTTCGCTCTGTCGTAGTCAAAAATGCAAGGAGGAAAAGAATTCTGGATTTTGAACCTTCAAATGAAACTAGAGCCGGAGAATGAGATGGCAGAGTCGGTAAATGAATAATTAGGAGCAATTCGTAACTTTTGACACCCATAACTTTTAACCATATGCCCTACGTTAAAAAACAACAACAACAAACCCTTTAAAAAAGAAACAAATAGCAAAAATAATGTGTTGGGACTTAGAACATATTTTAGAATAGAAAAATCGGGGAAGGGGTCAAAAAGCTAATAACACAAATACTTGATAAACATATTTGATAAACTGATTATTTCTAAGCAATTTTCCACTGAGTTCTAAATATGTATTATTCTGGAGTATATTTCTCTAAAAATCCTCTACGGATGTAGTTATTTTCTTGCCCGTTACCAACGCGATCTTTTCCAAAACCAAACAGAAATGGCTTGTAGCTATCCTTTTATTTGAAAATACGTGTTGCAGGGCCAAATCGCAGGCAAGATATATCTGGAACCCATTCCTCCATGCACCTTCAACTAAATAACTCCTCAGAAGGCGTCATTCGCTTCGGCAAATGTTTATTATTTTGGAAACGGAGGAATTTCGCCTGGGCAGCCTTTTAGCTCTGCGCAGAGAGAGAATGCCACCGAAGGCTCAGCCAGTACAAAGGGAGCAGAAATGCGGGACCTAAGCCCAGGCGAGGTGACTTAAAGGCAGGAGTGGTGGCTGGGAAGACGCAGGTGCAATAATCTGAATTATTAATTCCTTAATCTTTTTTGCATCTGTTGCCTTTTAATACGCTGTAATGCGAGTTATCAAAGGTGCTTTGAATTATTCAGGAATGAGGTGCTGGAGAAATTGCCTGCTTGTAACTTTAGAGGCAACATCTGCAAAAGGTGAACCCAGACCAATGAAGAAAACAAACAGATACATAGTGAGAAAGAGAGGACATTCAATGTGTGTGTCGCTTTCCCCCCCCCTCCCGCGCGGAGGGGGGTGGTGGTGGGTTGAACAGGAACCCGATCTGAAATTCCCTTCTTACTCGACCAATTCCAGGACACTTAAAACAAAGCCGTGGCCGTTGGAGGCTGAAATGTATTTATGTGCAGCGTACAAGTTAGTCATGTAAACGGGCTGAAGAGCAGCTTCTAGTTTAGCATCCTGGAGGGTGCTTTGGGAGGAGGTGAAAAAACTCTATTTGCGCAGAAGGGCTGGGATCGATCGCAGGGCAATGAGAGTTTCCACTAAGTTCAGAGCCAATAAGTCAGTGTCACAAGCATTTGGGGGGGGGGGGGGGAAGGAAAGGAGAAGATTGGAGAACTCGGCAAAAATACAAACAGATCATTTTTCAGCAAGCCGCAAAACCAACGTAAGATCTCTTTCCCCCCCTCCCCCCTTGTCGGGAAGCAGCAAAGGTTAGATCTCTGTGTGAGCTAAATGTAGTGCGGTGGGAACGCGCCGTCTCTATGTCCACCTTGTGGGTATAATCACTCCAGGGACCTTTTGACACTTAGAGCGCTCTGGTACCCAATCCAGTTAACGGGGGTTTCAGACAGCCTTGTTCTTCTTCTGCAGTTGGCATTTGGACGAGACCGTTCGAAATGTAGTACGTAGTTCAGCTTTAACTGTGTTGTATGCAGCTCCAGCTGTAAGAGAATCAAACACGTAGGGAAAAAGGCTTGTATTGATATCTGAGCGCATCGGCTGGCCAACAGAAGCAAAGCCACGCAGGTACTACTATGCCAAACGTTGGACTAAAATTATGTCCTTCTTGAAAATGAAAATCCTACTTATTTCCGGAAGACAGGAGTGCCACTCGGGATTATAATATTTTGAAGGCAACTCAGGTCTTGAAGGCTGCCCAAAAGTGGAGAGAAAACGTGTAATTTTTATACTGTATGAAAAAGACTCCTGCTTCAGAGAGATTATTTTTCCCCTGAATAAAAAATATTCTGTATAATCAAGGTGAAAAGACAGAAAATGCAAAATCTAGGGACAAGAGAGAGCATTTCTTACGATCCAACAAATTTAACAATAATTCTATAACGCAGGAAGAATGTTAAACTCGAGGGGAGAACTCTGTACAGTTGAGCAGTCCCATTGAAATAAATAGGGCTACGCCAGTGTGGTGGGTCGTCGCCGAATCGACACCCGCCTGTTAAAGAACCTGGGCAGGGCAAAGCAAAATGGCAATCAAACAGGAAGGAAGAGGAAGGTACAACTTGGAGAGAGCAGCTTGGGTTTTGTGGGAGCCGCCTGTCTGTCTCCCCCAACTCGCCAAACTGAGGGAAAGATCCATTTTTCTAGTTGTTCTCTCTGGACATTGACAATAGCCCGGGAGCATCCGGATTTGTCCCACATAAGGATGAGACAGAAGAGTCCCCACGGGTGTTAAGTTCTTTCTGTCTGTCTGAATTTCGATCCGTCTTTCTTTCTTCTTCTTCTTCTTCCTCCACCCCACCTGCCCCACGACCCTCCATTCCCCTCCCTCCCACCAGTGATCCCTGGCGATTTGCCCAGCTGAACTGCCCCGACTAATGTTTTTTTTTCCCCTGGTGTGCGTGGGTTTTTGTGTTTTTATTCTCTCTCCCCAGCAGGGCACGGGGGTGTCAACCAGCTCGGGGGGGTGTTTGTGAACGGCAGGCCCCTACCTGATGTGGTGAGGCAAAGGATAGTGGAGCTGGCTCACCAGGGGGTGCGACCCTGCGACATATCGCGGCAGCTCAGGGTCAGCCACGGCTGTGTCAGCAAGATCCTTGGCAGGTAAGCTTGGGAGGCAGAGGGCGGGGAGGGCAGGTCTGTTCCTCTCCTCCCCCTCCCCAGAGAAGCCTCTGCTGCCCCTTCGCGTGTCCGTGGAATTCAGACTCAGCCGTGACCCAGGGGGCAAAGAGAGTCCAGCCTCCTCCGCGCTGCGCACCCAAACACCCTCGTCCTTTTGCTTTGTTTTGTCTGGAACTATCTTAAAACAGGAACCTGCTGTGGGTTCGGAAAGAGGGGGAAAAGCCAAACAAGCAAAGAAACAAACCGATTGCAACCCAATTTGCTGTGAGACCAACCTGCAAGTCTCCCCTCCCCGCCTCCCAGCTAAGCCAGGCCGGGCCCTACTTTCTCTCCACCCCCAGGTCAGCAGGAACCAGCAGGCCGGCAGGCTGCCTTTTGCCCAGTAGATTGTCACCGCCGGCCTTTAGCAGAGCTTAGCTCAGATGGGGAGTGGGGAGAAGAGGCAGCCGACCTTACTGCATGCGATGGAGGGGGCTGGAGGGAGGGGGGCGAGGAAGGGAAGCCAAGCCCGGAAACAACAGAAAAAAGAGACGTATACACCCCCCCTTCTTTGCAAAGCCCTCCCCGAGGGATATCAACTGCCTGGCGGCGGGCAAACAGAAAAGATGCGTCTGTCTTGCGGGGGGCGGGGGAGACCTGAAATCAAACGCTGGGCTGGAAACTGGAGAAGAACCCCCTTTTGCAAACCGGGGAGGCGGGTGCTTCCCCTTTCCAGTCTTTCCCCATCTCTGAATGCCTCTAGTTAACTTATATCCGCTGTAGGTTGCATGGGGGGGAGGGCGCGCGGGAAGGGGGGGTTTCAGTGCGACCCAAACCTGCCTTGATAGCTCTTCCGGTCGCTCCTCGCTGAACAAGGAGTTAAGGTTACTATATATATGGGGGGGGGGGTAGAGGTGCCCTGCAGGAAACTCCCTGTCGAGAATTGGGGCACCTTCGAGGGTTGACACCCGACAAGGACGCCGCTGCCCCAAGATGCGAAGGGGGGAGGGGTTCCCTTGCAAATCCGAGCAGACCTTTAATAGACTTGACATAGTCGGAAGGGGGGGGGAGAAATGAGGGGAGCACAAATCACCTCCAAAGGTGATTTGTGCGTTTGGCTGTTGGGGCGCGTGGAGCGGGAGCTTCGGGCACGTTCGGGGGTGCAGCTGAACCTCGTTTTGCACTGGCAGGTACTACGAGACGGGGAGCATCAAACCCGGGGTGATCGGAGGCTCCAAGCCCAAAGTAGCCACCCCCAAAGTAGTGGATAAAATCGCGGAATACAAGAGGCAAAACCCGACCATGTTCGCGTGGGAGATCCGGGACCGGCTCCTGGCCGAGGGCATCTGCGACAACGACACCGTCCCCAGCGTGTCCTCCATAAACCGGTAAGTCACGCACACACACCCCGCCTTGCCCAGCTGCGGCCTCAGCCATCCTGCAGCTTGAGCTCTCCTTAGTAGTAGTACCTACGCTGGCTTTGCTCAGAGAGTCCCAGCAGCCGCCCCCACCAGCCTCATGGGAGGACCAGGCTAGCCGCGCTGGACCCCCCCCCCCCCACAGGCGGCCTGTTGCTGTCCCTCTCAAAGCCACTCTTTGCTCCCTTCTTTTCTTTGAACAGACGGGAGGACAGAAAGGGGAAGGGTGTCTAGAGTCCTAAGTTCAGTTGAGTGACCCCCCCCCTTTTTTTTTTGCTTGCTTCTTGGACTGGAGATTGCTGGATGTGTGTTTCCGGGAGTTGTGGAGTGTGCCTGTTAGATGGCTTCTAGTGATCTGCTATGCTAGACTTTCAAAGGAGTGGATTTTTGACTGGTATAAGATCTTGGTAGATTATTATTATTTTTGTTACTTTTATCATAATTATTAATAATAGCAGTGCCATATATAATAGCTAGCTGGTGTTGCAAAGATCAGAAAGTGAACAAAAAGTGTGACAGTTTTGTTTCCCTTCCCCTTCTTCCCTTTTCTTCTTTTTTAAATGTGCTGGAAATGAAGGGCAGCTTCTTGGTCATTAAACCTCTAAAAGGATGAAAATCTCTTGTGTCTTAAGATGACCACAGCTGAGCCACTAAAATACCAAATGTTTATGTGGCTTAAACAGACTTAAAATGTGCCCGCCCCGCCCCAGAAGAGACCCTTCTTTCCTCCTCTGGGCAAGGAAGCTTCCTCCTGTTGAAAGTGGGAGCCCCAATGCCCCTGAGCCCTTCTGAGAAACTTCAGCAAGCAGTTTTTCTTGGGTCCGGGATTGCCACCACAATCAGTACTCTGTGTATGGGTGTGTGTGGTGCTATGGTTTTATATATTTCCTTGCATAGGTAGTGAAAAACTTTGTAATTTTTCTGTTTCATGTTCCCCAGTGCTGTTTACATATGTTCCTCCTTTCTTCCATGTCTTCCCAATTTTCTGGGTATATGGGGTCCAAGTGTGCATGTATGTGATAGAAGAATTGTCAGCTTGGCCCGTCCTCTTCAGTTCATGTCTCCCAAAGTGTCCAGGTAGTTTGTGTATCTACCTAGCTAAGCATATACATTATTCCAAGGGATGCAGTATGTATACTGAGACAAACAACTGTATCAGAGTCACCAGTAAAGCCATACATCCATTCCCTTTCAAA
The DNA here is from genome assembly GCA_026170595.1 of Plestiodon gilberti rubricaudatus. Taxonomy (NCBI): domain Eukaryota; kingdom Metazoa; phylum Chordata; class Lepidosauria; order Squamata; family Scincidae; genus Plestiodon; species Plestiodon gilberti. Next base: position 103,211,827 of record JANXHW010000003.1, on the reverse strand, counting down.
CACATTGCTGGGTGACAATTTGCACACCTACAAAACACAGCATGCACACTGAGAAACATAAATACCATATTGCCATAGAGAGATGCCACTAGAATTTTATTGTGCTGACACAGACAGATAAAGATCCTGTAGGGAGACACTGTGCTTTGGGCAGATATACAATTAGTTGTGCTTGAAAATGGGAAATAGCATCTAGCATGGATGTGTAACACAGGCACATTAATGCTCAGTTTCAAATGAATTAATGGAGGCCACATATATGTGCAGACCTCTACGTCAATACGGACACCAAACATACACTCGTCCTTAGTGCTGTATGTTCCTCCAGGGAGACAAAAAGCCAGTGTTACACATACATGGATTTCTTTTGGAATGTATGGACTGAGATGCAAATGTATCTTCTGCTATGAAAATGGGGATTGGGCAGCTGCTGCAAATGTAGAAAATTATGAATCTCCACGTAGAAAAAATGTAGGAGGTGGCCCCACAGAGACATTTATATCCAGATGGACATAAAAGTCTACAGCATTCATCTCTACAGCTGCTTGGCTAAATAGTTAATCACACAACGCACAGAAAATGTAGCCTATTTTTTTTTTAAAAAAAAATTAAGACATCAAAACAATGCTTTGTTAATTCATGTGATCTCAGTGGAAGATTGGTCCCAATTCTAACAGCTAGCAGGCATTTTCCTAACTGGCATTCTCTATCAAGAGCTTTTAATATTTTTGAAAATGATATGGAATTATCCCAAATCATCTCAAAACAGCAGGTAAAATTAACTGGGAGAATGTACCTTGGCTAAAAAAAGATCCCCCCGACACACTGTCTCTCTGTAATATACTGCTAGGCTATCCCAGGAAATTATCCCTGTGTGTGCCATCTGTATTAAAATGGTTATTAAGTTATGAACAGAGCAACATAATAATGATTAGCTAATTATACACTCTCCTAAAAAAAAAAAAAAACACCCAGATCTTACTGTCTCAGGTACTGAAATAATAGCAGTTTGACATTTGGGCACCTTTGGAGACAGCCGTGGAAGGACAGCCAGGAAGGGAAGGGCTCAGTGCCTCAAAAGTACAGGCAAGGGGCTTTATTTAGGGTTTGTGAAGGAACTGCATGTTCCTCCTAAGCGCAGCACAGTTCCTTCTGCTAGTACAGAAAAGCTGCGGATGCCAGCCCCCAGGCACGTCACCATCAGGCAACCACCCTAGCTGGGGGCTTTCACCATCTTTAGGGGCTCAGCAGGCAGCCTACACTGCTGTGTGGACTTGTGCACACATTGCATTTTGCATGCAGACGTGTGTGCGTACCAGGTGTGCAAAAGCATAGGGTAGATGGGTAAAGGGCTACAGACAGCACCACATGCAGAATCTCATTCCTTAGTCATAGTGATCCCCCTCAAAGCGCCAAATTTGTGTATTGCTTCTCTATGGGTGCAGCAGGAACCCAGTCTTCTGCTGTAACCAGTTTTCCGAATTGCAGCAGTTCTATTTTAGCTTTTCGTTGCTTCGCTAAGGTGCAGGTTTTTGTGTTTAGGTTGCTGTAAGTTTACCTCTAACCATTAGCTAGCTGGCAATTCACTAACATAGCAAGAATCTGCTGGGGTGACTGCAGTCGCCTTTACCAGGCATTTGGGGAAAAAAACTGAGTACATTTCACAAGTTGTAATGTATGGGCACCACCATGAGAATCAACCACTCCTTGGGCCCAGTTGCTCTCTCAATTTAACTGGGAGACCTTAATTTGACTTTTCATGGCAAAACATGCAAACATGAGTAGTAGTGTTTTGCTTTAAATTTGATCACGCCCTTGACAAACATTCCTAAGGAACACTATAAATATTATTGCATTTAGTAGGCCCTGAATAGATACTTGAACCCTTGGAAACTCAACTTTGAGCAAGATGGTCTTTTGACACTTATAATAATTAGCGCTATCTTGGTGCAGATTCGGACACCACGGCTCTCCTGCCCGCTTTCTTTTTTGCTCCTTCCTTTCATTGTCTGGGGGTTCCTAGGATCTCAGGCATGTAAGAAATGGCTCAATTTAAAGCTGTGAGCAATGACAGAAAGGAGGAACCCCTGAACCCCACTATTGAGACATGTAGGAGGAAGGAATTAGACAACCCCAGCAAGGTCTGACACTTCTTTCTCCAAATACAATGGTCATTTCTTTCTCTGCTTTTCTGAGGACCAATGATTTTTCTGCTGAAGCTGATAGATGACAATCAGGTTTAAAATCCAAATGTAAATGCTTCTCTTTCACTATTGCCAAATATTGTGGGTGGGATGCATAGATGATTTGCACTCTGCATGCGTTTGAAAAACTGGTCATTAGTCATCTCATTTCCCCATGTTGCTTGCAAATCCATATTTACACCATCATTACAAACCAATTTGCTATCAAACTGCCCCCCTTTGATCCTTCTAATATGAAGGGGATTCCTTCACTCACATACATTAAAGTACTGTAAAGTTTGTAAATGTCAATATCATGCCAATATTGGGAGGTGATGTATCAGTGACAGTTTTCAGATCTGGTGACTTGAAATTCTTTCATAGTTTTGCTTGCTTTGTATAGTGTCATTTGTTTGGGCTGCTTGGAGGAGGCGGAGGAATTTAGTTTCTGTGAGGTATGAAAGAGCTGCCCTTTTAATATGGAAAGACAAGAGGCACTGATCCCCCTGCAGTTTCATTCTGTGTATAGATTATTTTAAGGAGTACTAAGAACAGATTTGATTGAGGTTTTTTTCTTTGCTTGCCAAGATCTGTGAAATCACACTTTTATATACAGAAATCCATGCATTTCTAAGTTCAGAAGAACCATCATATCATGTTACGATTCCTTTTAATGATATGTTTAAATATATGGTAAGGAACATAGGGATAGACTGTGATCCAGTACAATATAAGGGTAGCTGCTGCATTGCCTTTTCCAACTTGACCCTGTACAGTGAAAATGGTCTTCCTTCCACCCACTGATGTTCCTTACTTTGCTGCTGCAGATGCTTCTGTTTATTCTTTCTGCTGAAAAACATTTGGGGATTTGTTCTGTGTTCCTCTATGTGTGTCAGTACAGTCCTAGGTAGGTATGTTTACTTGGAAGGGTCCCACAATATTCAATAGAGCTTCTTCCTAAGTACGTTTGCATAGAATTGTGCTGTGTTGTGCAGTCTTTTTCTCCTTTTGCTACTCACCTTTGAGATGGCGTGGCTATAAATCTCAAAGGGGGAGAGAGAGAGAGAGAGAGAGAGAGGCACCTATGGAAGGTGTGTTAGTTCAAGTCTAGTTGTGCTGTTGTGGACAAAGGAACCTGGCATAATATTATCAATCCAGTATCAGAATGTATGGAGTTTTGAAAGCAGTCACTGGTATTAAGGCTGCAATCCTATACACACACGTACCTGGGAGTAAGGCTCATTGAATTCACTGGGACTTGCTTCTGAGGAGACATGCCTAGGATGGCGCTGTAAGGCCACATTTTTAGACACTAGAGAGGAAGTTGTAGGAGCACTCTGAGGACATAAACATATAACAGAGAATGCCAATGACCTTCCAGTGTATTGGGTGGGGGAATCAATTGTTTAAGGTTGCAGCCCTATATATGCTTACTTGGTAGTAGGTCCCATATTGAACTCAGTGGGACTTACTTCTGAGTAGATGTTCGCAGGATCAGGCTGTAAAACAGTTCGCTGTGTATGAATGGGCTGCAAAGACTTGTCCATATTAGTCAATAAATGGATGGAGTAATGATTGATTAACTCAAGAGAGGGCAGACTGGAGTGCAGGTTTATACAAGTAATATGACATAACTATGTTATTAAAAGGACTTCAGACTCAGACTGGAAGCAGCAAAATAGTGCAAATGTTTGGTCACATCAACATTTTAAATGGGCTAAAGTTATCCGATGTTGAGAATGTCTGTTTCTCTCACTAGTACAAGCTTTTTTTTTTTTTTTTTGCTTCTTATGTTTTAGTTAATTTCTTTCAACTCGGTTTACTTCATTTCATATTGTTTAATTGCCTTCTTTGATTATGAGCAGCCTGACATTCCATGTCCCTTGTCGCTCCTCTCTGACTTTGGTATGAAATTGTAGGGCAATTTCCAAAAGGCTGGATAATACATTGTAAGTGGGGGTTGCCAACTTCTGAGCAAGACTTTGTAGCTGTGCTGTATGGTCTGTATGGATGATGTGGTCTGTAAATTAGCTGGTGAGAATGTAATGTTTGTCATTGTTTCCATGCCTTGAAAGGCTGCACTGGTTGATTTTTGTAGTTCAAAAAGCATGGGAGCAGCAGGCCAAGCCATTTTTTTTTGGGGGGGGGGGTTGTTTTCTGGTCATAACCTGTTCTTGTTCCCTATGCAATCTGTACCATCTTTGCCAATACCTTTTGCTGGAAATGGATTGGGCCTATTTGAGCTTTGGTCCCACAGCCAAGAGTGCAGGTAATTGTCTTTTAAGCATGACTGCTGCTGCCCCCCATTTCTTTCCTTTCCATATAGAACATGCCGGCCGTGGAATGCAACTCTTAAACCATGCTGCAGTTGTATATCACCCATAGGGAGGTTACTTGGCCTGCTGCCAGCAGGAAAGAGCAACTTTCTTTACCTGTGCAGCACTCCAGAAGAACTCAAGGGCTTGTTGATTATGCTTTTTGGATTGCGGCATAGAAGTAACCCGAGAAGCCTGAGCACATGGCATGCGCTATGCTATTTACTGGACATGATAGATTGCAGACATGTCGCTTTCTAATCTCATATAAGTGCAGTACTGGAAATTATGTTATTGGCTTGAGATAATGTTTTTTTTCTTTCCGTTTGTCTTACCAATGGGCTAAAGGGTCTTAGTTACTCATTATAGAGTCTGCCTTAGTGATGTCCTTTTTATTTAAAAAGAAACAACAACAACAACAATGCAGAAAGCCAAACGCCATCAGTAGCAGAATACCTTTATTATTGGGAGCAACTAAAGGCCATCAAGTAGTGCACCAGCTTTCAAGTTTCACAGAACTCTTTTTCACAGAACTCAAGCTGGATGTTAAACAAAAACGGAGGCGGGAGAGAAGGGAAAACATTCGTGCTTCGCCCATACGGTATCTTTTGTCAGAAGCTTCTCTCCCCCCTCCCTCTTTTTGTGTTTTTGTTTGTTGTTTCAAATCCAGCTTGAGGAAGACTCCCCTCACACTCAAAAGCTTGCTCACTACTTTGTGGCTTTTAGTTAGTCGTCCTATTACAAGGATTCTGCAACTGTTGCTGTTTGCATGCTTTCTAATGACCACCATGGCTACCTGGCCCCCTTTTTTCTTTCTCTTGGTCTAGTTTTATAAGTACTGTATACTAGAAAAATGTAGACCTGCAGTGTCCCCCGCCCAAGTGCAATGTTGCAAGAAAGTAAAGAGGAACATTTAGGGGCCCCATTTTAGTGGCGCTAATGCTGCTGGTGACCCTTCAATGACTCCCGCCAGTTGGGAGAATAGCTTGTGGTTGATGCAGAGCTGCATTGGGCCAGCCAGCCACAGGGGCTGGCTGGCTGAGTGGAACTGCTGGGGCCTCCGTAACATGCCAGATAGGTTGCTAGGGCACTCTGTGTGCTGCGACTGCTTGAGGTGGTACAGTTGGTTGCAGGAAGGACAGCACAAAGCATACAATGGAGCCTGTAGTGCCCACATTTGAAATGGTATTTCTTACATAAAGTCGTTTCCCCCTAAGTGACATGTAAATGCTTCCAGTTCCAGAACATATGGCTTGGGAGGGATATTTAAAGGTCTACAGGTTCCCACATGAATCTCCTGGTTGCCAAGATGGTCAGTGAAGGTCCTTCTCTGGATACCACTGAAGGTTAGGTGGGGAGAATATGGGATGCTGCTTGATACGGTGTCAAACCACTGGTCCATCCAGCTCAGTGCTGTCAACAGCTATCAGACAAGGCGTTCAGACAAGAGTTTTTCTCTGCCTCACCTGAAGATACCTGAGGACTAGACTGGGGACCTTGTACAGGCAAAGCAGCTGTTCTTCCACGATATAGCCCAAATCTGGGTGCCACAGCAAAGAAGGCCCTCTGCCAGCTTGCCTCGGGAAAGGAAAGGAAAGGAAAGGAAAGGGCTAGCCCTTTCCCTTCCTTTCCCAAGGCAAGCTGGCGGAGGGCCTTCTTTGCTGTGGCACCCAGATTTTTTTTTCCATAGGTACCCCTCCCTGATGAGCTTTAAGTGCTAGGCTCTTGCTATTTTCAATCCCTTTTAATATCTAGCCTGATGCTGTTATTTTCTGGTTTTTGGTGACTGTGACTTTTAACTGTTGCTTTTATTGCCATTATTTGTTTTATGGTGAGTTTTTAAAGTCTTTTTTTAAAAAAAAATAATCTTCATTTTATCTATAGGTGAGATAAGCCACATAGAACATAATTGCATCTGTAAGGCATGGTATATGAATATGTTGGGCTGCAATCCTATACGCACTTTCCTGGGATAGACGCTTTCCTGGAAGTAAGCCCCATTGAACACTATGTAACTTATTTCTGAGTAGCTTGTGCTGTAAGCCTCATTGACCGCAATAGGACTTACTTGAGAGTAGACATGCGTAGGATTGGGCTGTAAATTAATGAACTAATCAGTCAATTAAATATTTGCTTTTTTCACTTAGCCATTGGCAGATAGTAATATGATAGACAAGCTGCTATATTGCAGTTTCTTCTGGTTGTCCTATCTGGTTAGTACAGGATGCAGTAATTTGTAAGTGGAGATCGCGCACAAGACATTTATTTTCTTTCTGTTCCTGAGAAGTATATGTCAGTAGCACAATATATACTCTCAGGAATCACTGTTGCATATGAGAAGCTTAAAACACACATAACTAATTCAGAGAAGAGCATGAATATCTTGAGAACCTGGGGGGGGGGGAGAGAGAGAGAGAGAGAGAGAGAGATCTTCTGTCATTGTGTTGTAATGTGCAGTTCCTTTTCTGTTGGTGTGACTCTTTCAAAACAAGATGACTGTTGCTTTTGGTGGTGCCAAGAATGGTGGTAAAAAGTGGAGAATAAAAGCAATGGAAAATGAACAGTGCTGTAGCGCTTCTGCCATAGAATAGGAGTCTAACAGCACAATCCAAGGCATGTTTGTTCGGAAGTAAGTCCCACTGTATTCAGTGAAACCTACCCCAAGGCAAGTGTAGATAGGATTCAGCCTATGGCTGCAATCTTTTGCACACTCACTGTGGACTAAGTTCCTCCGAACTCAGTAGGACGTTTAATTTGAGTGATCCTGCATAAGAGGACTGTAAAAAGGGTAGGACTCTTGAGGGGGGGGGGTTATTAGACAATATGGGGAAAATTACTACATGGAGGTATTCCGGGGTTAAAATGTATGGCATAATGTGGTGGCAAAAAAGAGCTCAGAGGTCAAGAAACAGAGGCAAGAAAAAGCAGCCGAAAGTATATAACGTTTTTCAGCTGCTCTGGCTTGAAAGCCTCAATATTATTTTTCGCCACCAAGCGTTCATTCAGATTCTTACCATCTGTGTTGCACTGCGAATTGCTCTCTATATTTGGGCAGCATTTTCTAGTTGTAGGAAGTATTGTCTTAAACAGCAGTTGAATTAAGGACTTATCAATTAATCTGATATAAGAGAACGTCAGGGTCAGCTGCTTTACTGTGCTTTACCCAGCAGGGGGCTTGTCCTCAATGCTCTGTAGGCTGAGCACTGCCACTTCCTTTCATGGGGTTTAAGAATTCAGGATCAGGAAGGAAGATCAGGACAGGACAAAAGACACTTGGAGACACTGAATAATAACTGCATCCTAAGGGAATTCCACTTAGGTTCCACAACAATCAGATCCTTTAACAGTAGCACATATTGGACATAAAGGCCCCAAATTCCGTACTTATTCCATTTTTAAAAAACTCATTATTAAGCCACTCTCCAATGGTACTGCTGTACGGAGCTGAATCGAAATGGAAGGACAGTAACTGGAAAATGTTCTCCTTGCTCAACTTGTTGTCAATAGTTTAAAGGAAAGATTTCCCATCTATATAACAACAACAACAACAACCACTTACAATTATTAGGAGCTGTACAAACTTACAGGACATGTCTGTAAGTTTACAATCTAAGGTTAAAGTGAATACACATTTACGGTACAATCCTGCCTATCTTTGCGCCAGCTAAAGTGCCGTAAAGCACTTTCATGGCACACAGAGAGTAAGCGGCGCCGGCGCAGAGGCCGGCACCGCTCCCTCTGCTGCCCTCCAGACTCTGCGCTGCCGGACGCAGGTAAGTGCTGCACCAGGCGGCAGGAGGGCATGGGGAGGGCAGGCCAGGGTGGCAGGGGAGGGTGCCATTGGCCGGGCCGGCCTGGGAGCACAGGGAGCACATCCAGCACAGGGATATCAGCACTGGGTTGCATCGATATCCAACGCCCCTTCCCAGGCTGGCTGGGCAGGTCTCAGGCCTTACACGGCCTCCCCAGATATACGCCAGCTAATGAGCTGGCGCACATCCGTGGAGGCCCATTGGGGCCTCTGGCGCTTACACTGGGGGATGGGGACAAATGTCCCCTTCCCCCGAGGTGAGCCTGGGCCATGCCAGCATGGCCCGCATCATCCTGCACAGGATTGGGCTACCCGTAAAGTAAAAGGAAAGGCAGATCAATCGGGAAAAACTTGTGTGAATAAGATACGCCTGGAAAAGATGCTTGAATGTAATAGAGGAAGCCTGGAAGGGCATTCCAGGGGTAGGAAGAGGCAAGGGAAAGGGGACACAGGTAGAGGACAGAGAGGGCTTAATTAGGTTTTATTTACTTTTAAAAGATTGCTACCTGTAGAATGAAGATTCCAAGGAGGAAAATGTAGAGAAAAAAGAGAAGACCAATATAGAGGAGAAAGGCCATGAAGACATTTGAAAGTAAATGCAAGAAGCTTAAAATGAAAACACAAGTAGGGAGGAACTCAGTGAAGAGAATGGTACAAAGGAGAAATACAATTGGAATATTTAGCAGAAAGTATCAAATGAGCAGCAGCGTTCAAGACTAGGGATGCAGGCAAACATCACCATAGCTCAGCCCAAATATGAATTTCCGGGGCTCATGATGCTTGCCTTGAAGAAGTGGCAAGCATTAGGAGTCCCAATTTTTTCTCCAGCCTGGAATTTAATTCAAGCTGAATTCTGGTTTACCTTCTTCTAAAAAAACACCTCTCCCCCATCCAGTCTTTATATCCCAGGCCCACTCTTCACTTCCCTTTAATAAACAACACTTACCCAGTCAGGGCAGCAATAGCAGCAGTGCTCCAGCCACAGGAAGAGGGAAGGAGGGTGGGCTCTCCCTCCATCGTTTCTGTCAAAAGGCCCCAGTGGCCCTTGAGAGCCGCTATTATAGGAAATAGCTCAGTGTATTTTCTGAGTCAATCCAAGATGAGTGTGTGTGGGGGGGGGGGGGGGAGTGGGAAACGAGAAACATCACCCATCTCTATTTAAGACTGCAGGTCCATAACCAGCTTTCCTTGCTAGGTAGAGCAGTCACATTTCTAGCTGGGGCTTCCCATTCATACAGGAATTGGAATTTCCTCAGAACCAACATCAACTTCCATAAAAGGCTATGTTAAAGATGGAAGGACAAGTGGAGTGCTTAAAGCCCTAGTCCAGTGGTTCCCAAACTGGGAGGCACGGCAGCCAGGGGAGCTGCGGAGTGCCACGGAATCCTCTCAGAAAACAGTGCAATGCCAATTGGCAGGCATCAACAGAATGTAATGGGGAGCCACGGCCAGTGGTCGCCAGTGGTCAAGGGAGCCGCAAGTCGAAAAAGATTGGAAAACACTGAAGCCAGCCTAGATGTGCAGCAGATAACTGGAGTATGTACCGTGTTTATAGTCCTCTCCTGGTGTTCTGTTTCGCCCTCCAGAACACTTTACTTACCCCCATCAAGCACCCTGTGTTAGCCACTCTCTTAATGGCTAACACAGCACACAGGCTGTTTTTTTTTTCCTGGGATCACTTTTGTAAACATAAGGGTGGATCAGTTCATGAAAAATCCACACTGGTCCAAGGAAACTCTTGAATGAGCAGAGCTGGGCAGGTCAGTTGGGAGCATTGCTGCCCTTTTGGGAGCAAGCACCGGATGCCATAGCTTTTTTTTTTCTTAGACTGCCGTTGTTCCTGTTCTTAAAACCAGCTTCTAGGGTGGCACATCAACTACTAGTGTATATCTGCTGCCAGGAGCTCCCTCCACAAATGGAAGATTCTTCTGTGAACAGAAGGAATATTACACTAGAGGAATGGATCTTTGCACAGGTGAAATGCTCCTTCCATTCATGGAGGAAGCTTCCGTTTGCAGAGGGAGCTTCCAAAAACAGAACTGCTAGTTCGCATATCACCCCATTCTTTAAATGGAGACTGTCGTTGTAAACAAAGTAAAAAAATCAATTTTCAAAAAAAATAATAATCCTAGGTGGGGCAAAACAGTGTTCCAGGTGGGGTGGAGCACTGACTGGCCCCATCCTGGCTACAGCCCTATAAGACTGAGTGGACAGGCGTAAGAGCAGAAGCAGAAAGACCAACATGAAAACACATTCCAACAATCACTACAACAATAACCTATTTGGGCTAGAACTATAAGGCTAAAGCTCCAATCCTGTCGAGGCCTTGCGCTGCTGGGACTTGCATTCCGACAGTGCAAGGCACTTTACGGCGGTGTGAAAGTCGGGCCGCTGTCACGTGGTGCTAGGCTGCTGCCGCAAAAGGTGAGAAGTGCAGTGCATGCGAGAGGCTCTAGAAACAGCACCAGAAAACACACCAGAAACAGCAGATAAAACATATTATCTGGGGCCCTAACTGAAAATACTCATCAGTCTTGAAACAGTCTTGAGAGCCTTGGCAAGGGGGTGGTGGTGGCAAACAAGACTCACTTGGGAGGCTATAGCCACAACTGAAAAGTCCCCCCCCCCGTCCCCACTAACCACACCTATGTTAGTGGGGAGACAACAAGCAGGGCCTTGGAAACTAAAAGAAGATCTCAACATTTGTAAAGGAGAAAGTGATTCCTGAGATATAGTTTCGGGCAGAAGCGTCAGAAGGGGGGCGGTGGCGGTGGCCCCCCAGGTGGCACGCAGGGGGTCGACAAAGTGGTAGGGGCGACAACTCGGCGGGATTGGCAGCGGCGGTGCAAAAAGCGGGCAGGTGGCAGTGTGAACGTTCGACCCACCTGCCCTGCACCTGGGAAGCCCTTTGCTGCAATGGCAGCGGTGACGTCACTTTTGGCATTGATGTCACGGGGGGGGTTTGATATTTTTTGCCGCGGCCCCACCTCCCGTAGGGTGTTCTGGTTTCGGACCATGTGTAGGGCTTAAAAGACTAGGGCTGCAATCCTATACACACGTATATGGGACTCCCACTGAACTCTGTAGTGCTTACTTCTGAGTAAACATGCATAGGATTGTGCTGTAAAGCCAGCACGTTGGGTTGAGCTTGGAAGCAAACTGGTAGCCATTTGAAGTAGGTATAACCTTGGCAAAATATAGTTTGTGCTGCTGACAGATGTCTGTTCACAGCATTCTGGAAAAATGGAATTTCCTGGATAGTCTTCAAGGTCAACCCCATGTAAAGTGCATTACAGTAATCTAACCTGGAAGAGCATGAATGACTGTAGCTAGATCTGATCTCTCCAAGGAAGAGCACAGTTGAATGAGCCATGTGGAGTTGGTAAAAGGCACTTCTGGTCACCATTGCCACTTGTACATCCAGTGGCGATTCTACGACCGCCGCCCCCCCCCCCACGCTGGAAGCAACGTAACGGCTGCAGCCGTTATGCACCTTTCCAAGGTGCAGGGCGGGTGGGAGGGCCAAACACGCCGCCGATGCTCCTTGCTGGTCCCAACGAACGGGATGATTCGCGCCTCTGTTGGCCGCCGTGACACACACACCCTGCTGCCTGGGGCCCACCGCCTCAAGGCCCCCTCCCTGACAATACTTTTGTGTGCATCTAATAGGAGGGATGGATCCATGAACATCCCAAGTAGCAAACCTGTTGCTTCCAGAGGAGTGAAGTCCCATCCAAAAGACACTGTTTCCTCCAGGGTCCTCAGTACCTACAAGCAATAGTGCATCCATCTTTTTGTGGCTTAAGTTGCAGTTTGTTCACACCTCCTCACTCATTTCCAAAATGCTCTCAGACATTAGTGTAGAACTTCCACTGCATCCCCAGGAACAAACTATGGAAAGAAAAGATAGAGCTGGGGATCATCAGTCTACTGATGACGCCCCACCCCAAATCTCTGTATGTTCTCATCCAGCATTTTCATGTAGATGTTGAAAAGCATGGGGGACAAGATGAAACCTTGTGGCATCCTGCGTGCCAAATCCCACACGATGGAGCAGGAGTCCCCTAGCACTATCTTCTGGTACCCACAATCCAGGAACAACGCAAGCCACTGCAAACTGTGCTCCCCCAAGCCCATCTCAGTCAGGCATCCCAGAAGGATACCTTAGTCAACAATGCCATCAAAAGCCACTGACACATCCAGGAGAATCAACAGTATTGCACTCTCCTGATCCAACCCCCCAGTGCAAGTCATCCATCAGGTGACCAAGGCAGTTTCAATTCCATAACTGGGCCAGATTGGAATGGATCGAAGCAACCAGTTTCATCCAAGAAAACCTGGAGCTGAGTGGCCATTACATGCTCAAGGATCTTGCTCAAAAATGGTAAATTTGAGACAGGATGATAATTGTTTGTGTCAGAGGTGTCAAATGAACAACCAGTCAAGAGCTGGACAGAAGCAAGATGATATCAGGTAGTTTAGGCTGTAGAGGATGGTGATGGATGTGTGGCAATATAAAGGTCCCAAGAACAATAACAGGAACCAGATAGCAGGCAGTAAGAACCAGGACATAGAAGGTCAGTTCTTGGAAGGTTCTAGGAAGCAAGAAGGTAGAGGAGACCAGCCTGCATAACTGACACTGATAGCAGCCAATCCCCACCAAGGTCTTTGGGAGCCAATCCGGATGAAGGAAGTTAAAACATAGTTAGTTGCATACCTAATTAGTAAGTTAGTTATAATATCTATAAATTACACTCTTTGCCCAAAGGCACATGAAGAGATGTACAACTTTGAAAAAAAAACACCACACCATTATTATAAACAATATAATGACAGCATAGAGTGTGTTGCTACTTCTTTCTAGCCCTGGGACACCTCTTTCAGTGACGACTCACAGACTATTGTGCCAGAGGACCTTGTTTCAAGGCCTGTTCCCCTCTTCCTCTCCATACCCCAGGGGGCCAGAGTTTGCAAAAGTCAACTGGATTTTTTGGGTTTTTTTTAGCTGCTTATCTTCCACTTCAGTGCACAAGTGTTGAACTAAGCATGTGGGAACTTGTTCTCTAGGTGTGCCTTTAACTTCTTTGATTGAACACATGAAGTTAAAATGATGCATTTTTATCCCCTTTTTTTGCTTTGTGGGAATATTTGGCTTAATCCTCATGACTTTTGGTCAGTGTGGAAAAATGTCCAGTTATGCATTTTTGTGGAAATCTACTGCGCATCTCTGCTTTTGAGTAGGGCGCACAGTACACCACTGATTTCTTGTCACTGAGAGGGTAAGCATGTTAAATAACATAAGACAGTAGGCTGCCACTGCACATGGAGGCTCTGTGCATTGCTACAAAGGAGGAAAACTGGCACACATTGTCAATCACTGTGTGTCAGCCAGATTTACTCAAAGAGTAAAAGTCTGAGAATGAGAAGGCTGGAAACTACAATATGCTAACAAGTTGTGCTTTGGCATCTGCTTGCATCTCACTCTCCTCTTGTCACATACTATTCATCTGTTTAATTTTTTCCCCTGTTGTACTACCATCCCTGGCAAACAGCTTTTCGGTGAATTTTTTTTTTTGTACCTGCCTTTTTCCAGGTACCTGCTAAAATACCCCTGCTAACTGGGCAAGAGGCACTTTTTCAATTGGTGCTCCTCTTATATTTATACCTTATATTTATATTTTATCTTATATTATCTTATATTTAACCTGCCCCCTTTTCACCCCAGCACAGTCTCTTTTCTGGTGGCTGTTTGCTGGTGGTGTTCTGCATCTTTTTTAGATTGTGAGCCCATTTGGGACAGGGAGTCATTTAATCATTTGATTTTGTCTGTAAACCGCTTTGTGAACTTTGTGTTGAAAAGCGGTATATAAATACTGTTAATAATAATAATAATAATAATAATAATAATAATAATAATAATACATCTAACAACCCCCCTCCCTGAAACACAACCAACCTCCTCTGATAAAGGGATGCATATTTTTGTGCAGCTTTCTGAGAATTCTCTCCACCACCACTCCTGCTGCCCCCCCATAAGTATTCAAAGATCAATTTTCTTGACTTTCCCTGCCAGCTTTAAACATCTAGCAATTTCAAGTTAAGAAGGGATTGAATATAAAATAAAATGCCACAATATAGAACACAATATAGAAAACTGTGGACTCTTTCTGGATGCCCCAACTCAAAAGATACAGCTGGCAAAGGCACAGAAAAGGGTAGCCAAAAATATTAAGGGGTTGGTTGGAGCATTTGCCTTATTAGTGAAGCATCTGCAGGGCGGGACAATTAGTTTAGGAAATAACAAATTGGATGAGGGGAACATAAAAAGTTTTAAAAAATTGGACAGAGTAGGGAAAGTGGATAGGGAGATATTTTTGACCCTTTCTCACAACACTAGTAAGAGACAACACAATCCTATGCTTGCCCATTGTGTTTAATCCCCATTGTGTTTACTCCCAGGAAAGTGCGCATAGAATTGCAGCCCTAGTGTCACCCTGAAGTGAATGGGGTTAGCAGGAAGGGCACAAGATCTGGTGATGGCGCAGCGCCTTTTTTTAGAAGAGATCCCTTTTTAAAAGGAATCTGCAATCGTATGCACACATTCCTGAGAGTAAGCCCCATTGAAGACAATAGGACTTACTTCTGAGTAGACAAGCATAGCATAGGATTGTGCTCTAAAGCAGTAAGCTGTTCTTCAGGAAATTTCTCTAAGCGTTCTTTGTCACAAAGCAATAATGATATTATGATAGCGATAATGACAATAATACATCTGTCAACCATTATTTGCTAAATGTATCCAATGTACACAGGAAGTATATCTCTGTCTACCTGATACTGGGGACTGTGATGAATGGCTGTGACTTTTTGTCTCTATTTGCATCTGTCTGGCCGCAGTTAGAAACAGTGCTATGATCCAGCAAGGCAAGTGTTACAGTCATACCTATAGGACGGTGCTCCCTAGTCACTATTTGTGTGCCTGCTGGCGGAGGGGGGGGGGTTGGAGAAAGAGAGAGATAATTATTATTTAGATATTGTGAAGTGTTTCATTGGGAAGGAAGCTGTTACATTTTTAAATAGGCAATGAGAATCCAAGAAATGTTCTTATGACGCTGAGGGATGGAATGAATTCTCCAAAAGGTAACAGCTGCCATGTAATAGGTATTATGTGTTCAAGAAAGATTTAAAATAGTATTAAAAGCGTATAAAACAGTTAATGCATTATATCCCCTAAGCTGAGGCCTTGGGGTGTGAGCTTTTTCAGCCTATATATTCTATAGTTTGCTCCTGTTACTCTCAGGATTGGGATTGGTTGTTTTGCTTTTTTGCTAAAGTGGCTGTTGTTGTAGTCATCACTGATTTCTGAAGTGGGTATGAAGCTCAGTTGTTGTTTCCCCCCAAAAAACTGTTTGTGGCACACACAGGATATTTGCATCCCGTCCTTTTCATACATTTGCACCAGTTAAAGCAGGGGGAGGAGGGTGCCAGTGTTTGTCGTCTCCCCACATAAATGTCAGTGTAGTTCTTGAAAACAAACCATCGCCAAACCAAAGCAGGACTAGTCCTTTCTCTGCAGCAATGCCCTGTCATTTCGATAACATTTTATTTCATTTATATTTTGTGTGTGTGGTATTTTTTGAAGGATGTGCATGCCTCCCTCCAGCACTAAAACGCACATCTTTTGTGTTTTGAGTTTTGATTTTCAGATGTGAATAGGGTTCTTCTTCCCTATGTAGCGAGGCATCTCCATCATCCCTCCCTCCCATGCACGCACAGAAACACGCATGCATGCACTTGTGTGCACATATGCACATGTGCATGCATGGGTTCTTTGTCGATAACACAGTTCTTGCCAAAAATTGCCAAAATTCCAGCTACAGACGGTGTAACACTAAGTGCAGGGGTGGGGTAGGGGAGGACAGTTGGTGTGTGAGCTGTGCTGTTTGAGGGGCTTGTTTCAAAAGGACTTATCACAGCCTCTGCCTGGGTCCCGTTTGGGAAAACAACAGGAGATGCTACGCCGATACTATAAAATCCCAGCACTAAATAAATAAATAAGTAGCATCCTAACCATTCTGAGAACTCAATAAAACAATCACTTCAAATATGAGGAGATATAAATCTTATGCCCGCACAGGTAACCCACTCAATTGCTTTTATTATCGCTCAGCCTGGCTCTATTTATTACGGTCTGTGATCTGGGTGAAGGATGTAGCGCAGAGGGTGGTCTCCTCCCTGTGCAATCCTATCCCCTCAAGAGGCAACAATCAGCCCATACAGAGGTGGATTCCGTGGGGAGGGGGAGGGGACCTCGACAAGCCCATCTGTCTGTATGAAAACCAATCAATAACTTTGTAACAAGAGCTCTCAGGGCTGGGAAATGGACAGGACATACCGGTGGACCTAGGAGAGGATTCACTGCTGGGAGGCAGGGCAGAGAAGGTAGGAACACAGGCTTTGTGTGTATTATCACACAAGCTGTGTTTGTGCTTCTGTGTGGAAGCAGGAGGAATATGGCTGCATCCATGCCATGACAGAACTTTGAACAATGCAGTTTTGACACAACATGATTACACAGCACCACTGTGCCTTATGAAAAACGCCCACCATGGCTCTGACTGTCCCATTGCAATACTGAAATTAGAGAGCACATGCGGGCTCCAAGGGCCTGGCCTTGTACACCCAGTTATTGTGTGCATCATGTGCTCGGATACGTATCGGTGCCTAGCTGGATTTGTCTCTCAGCCTTGTATCACCTACCCCTTGGGTTGGGTTGACTGTGGTAGCAGATGATAATCGAGTGCTTGCTTAGCTGAGCCTCAGGACCCTTTTATCCCCAGACTCTTTTTTTTAGTGCAATCATTGTGCAGTTGTTAGTTCTTGCACAAAATATAGGTTTTTTTTCCTGAAACCAGCACTTCTTTTGTGGACGAATCACAGTTTCCCAGGCATTTTGTCCATGGGAAATGCAGTTTCCCACAGTGAGCGCATCAGTTGTAATAGTGAGTGCAGTGTGACAGGATTGCACAAGAGTCATAGTAGGAACGTACTGGCTAGAACCTCTGCTCTCTTTGCTGGTGGACCACACCACTTCTGCGCTGTACCTTCCTTATTATAAGTTAAATTCTAACATTGGCCAAGGTCCTGTCTCTGCCCCCAGCAACGCCCCTGTTGCTGTTGAACCTCTTCCTTAAAAAAACAAACCTATTTTTAAGGTCCACACTCCCCCCGCTCAGGGCTGGTTCTACCATGCAGCAGGATGAAGAAGGGGCTTCTTCTTCAGGTTGTGGGCCAGTTCCAGGGACAGCCCCCAACACCCTACCTGCTGCCCCCCCCCTCCGTGGGTAGCCTGTAGAGAAAGGAAAGCAAGTGGCACCACACTGCCTTTCTTCTGCCTTGTGGGTATTGATACCGGTGTATCAAGGGGTATTGGGTATTGAGTCCAGAAGTGGTGTCAGTAATCCAGCCTAGCAGAAGAGGAAAGAAGGGAGAAAGAAGGCACGGATTGGGAATGTAATTTTACTAAGAAAAAAGGGAAAGGGGAGTGGGCATCATTTGGTGTTCACCTTTAGGTACCAAAAAACCCCATCATGGCCCGCCACACCAATTGATTGGCAGGAGAGTCAGAGAACAGACAAAAGGAAATATTTCTTTAACTTTAAGCAGCATGTAATTAATCTGTGAAACTCATTGCCACATGATGTGGTGATCATGCCATCTGGCCTAGACGCCTTTAAAAGGGGATTGGACAGATTTATGAAGGAAAGGTCCATCACAGGTTACAAGATGCCTGCATGCAACTGTGGGGTTTAGAGGAAGCCTATATCTGAATGTCAGATGCAAGGGAGTGGCAACAGTATGCAGGTATCTTGTTGTCTGTGTGCTCCCAGGGGCATTTGGTGGGCTACTATGAGATACTGGAAGCTGGACTAGACTGGCCCTTGGCCTGATCCATCAGGGCTCTTGTTATGTTCTTGTGTGTGTGTGTGTGTGTGTGTGTGTGTGTGTGTGTGTGTGTGTGTGTGTGTGCTGATGTGAGAGAGAGAGATTAACAATATGTGTGCCAGTTTTCCTTCTTTGTAGCAATGCACAGAGCCTCCATGTGCAGTGGCAGTCTACCTTCTTACATCATTTAACATGCTTACCCTCACAGTGACAAGAAATCAGTGGTGTATGGTGCACCCTACTCACCCCAAGATCAGTTTAATTAAAAAAGAAGAAAAAGCTGCTGCCTCATTTGTAATACGGATGCGAATCAGAAACCAGTCTTTTCTTCTACTCTCTGGCTCTCCAGTACTACAGCCTGCCCCCAATTTCCTCTCTATTCTTTTAAAATGCAACAAGAAATGATATCCCCAATGTCATGCAAATTGTTTGCCTCTCCTCCTGTCTGCTCAACCCTTCATTGACACCTTTTCGTTTTCTTTATGGTCTGGTTGTATTTGAAAAGCTTTGTTCCAGTCACACCCACAGCAACTGATGAGATTATCCCACCACAGGTCTGCTATGAAATACATGCTGTGTTGTGTGTGTGTGTGTGTGTGTGTGTGTGTGTGTGTGTGTGTGAGAGAGAGAGAGAGAGAGAGAGAGAGAGAGAGAGGTGGATAAGTGAGGAAATATAAATTCAAAGCCGAGCAATTATATCTTTTCAGAAAGCTATCTGTAGTATTTTTAAATAAATGTTAATTACCGGTACATAATATTTGTAGATAATTACCAAGTACAGCAACTCAATTATCTGAGTGGTTTTGAACTAATTGTCCAAAACTGTAGGAAGTTGGGAATCCTTGCAGTTCAGATTTTACTTAGGAAGAAATTAGCCATGTGTACACTCACAGCATTAATGGCTATGCTTCTGTTACAAATCTGCAGGCCAAGCCAGCCAGCTCAAAGGCAAAGAGATTATGTGAAATGTCTGCCCATTGTTCCCATTGCTATGCAAATGTTGTGCGCAATGCATAGAGGTTGTCTGCTGTGTGGTGGTGAAGGTACATGAGGAGACAGTGTGCTGTTAATAGAGGTTCAAAAACATAAGGACAGGGGTGAGAGATAGAAGCACATCAGACTTTCTTTCTGCCCCATCAAGTATGAGAATTTTGGAGCTGCTCTTTTGGCATTTATCTAGGACATCTCCTTCTTGTCAGCATCCACATGGAAAGGGCAGTATTCTGGAGTTTCCAAAGACAAAGTGTAAAACTAGGGTAGACTGCTCCTGTAGGGGAGGTTCTGAGGATCAGCAGACACTGCACAGAAAGAGACATTCTGGTACAGTGTTTTATTTGCTCACACACACAAACACATGTCCCACAAAAAGCTTGCAAAGATAACTTGCTACTGTACAAGAAAGCTCTACTGAGCATCAGAGTAGATGGATGGAAAGCACAGCTCTACTCTCTCTCCCCCCCCCTCTCTCCACACACACACACACACACACCACACACACACACACACACACACACACACACACACGAGTCCCCAAAAAATTGCAGGAGGGAAACACTCTGTGTATGCAGCACATGAGTCACCATGATGCACTGAACATATCCGGGGGGGGGGGGGGGAAGCAGGTATTTCATAGATTCCACAAGGTAGAAAGTTCAGTCTCACAGCTTTTGTTCTGGTTTATAGACAGACAAATAGATAAGCTATAGTCTTGCCACTGCCAGTGTGTTTGGAGGAATCGGTGAGGCTGCTGGAGCATGCTTTGAATACTGGTAGACTATTATAGCAGCAGGATGCTTCATTGCACAACAGATGATGACATGAAAGAGCATGGCAACTAGCATAACCCCCCCCCCCACTAAACAACTCCAAAACAACCCCCTCCCAAACAAGTATTGGAAGGAAACACTGTGTATGAATGATTCACTGACGGAATGCCTGCTGTTCTGGGCACACTGGCAGGAAGCATGCATTTCCCATAGGTATTTCATAAAGCAGAGGGCTTAAACATTAGCTCCCATCAGTGTACTAATTAATCAGCAATCTTCAGGGCTGGCCATCAGCAGGACTGACCCCAAACTCCCCTCCACTTTGGCAGCCTCTGTCCTTTGCATGCTTTGAGAGTGGGGGCCCATTTCAGGAGGCAACAAACTTTCTGGAAGGTTCAGAGACACTTTGCAATGTCAATGACAACAGTAGTTGGTTGTTTTTAAACCTTTTCTCTCTCTTAATTTTGCACTAGCAGCGATAGCAAAGGTTCTCCCAGCAGCTGTCAAGTGGCAGCCACCATGCTCAGATCATAGCTACGCACCAGCCACCCCGTCTTGTGGTGAGGTTGAACATGTATGTGCACATCTCCCCCCCTCCCGTGTGCTGATCCATCCCTGCATAGTCACATGGAGGGCAGAAGATCAAACTTCCCCACTGTGAAGTTAAAATGTTACTTTAAAGTGACTTTGTAGGGATTGAACAGTGCATGAACTGTGGGGGGTGAGATTGAGATGTGCATGCTCAGTCATGCTCCTTTTCAGATGACTGGATGACCAGTCAGACTTTATCATCTGAACTGGCCCAAATACACAGTGAAATGATATATTTTATTGGACCACCTAATTATTAAATACTTTACTGGTAGTTATACTGCACCACCAATCTGCAGTATGATGCTTGCAGAGTGACATGCAAGAAGACAGGTCCCTGCCCCGATGAGTTTACTATCTGAAATTTGACACAAGGGGAGACTGCTGCGTAAGGAGAGGTGATCCTAAACAGGGGAAGGTTCAGTTCAATCACATCAAACATAGGCTAACCGTGTGATCTATGCATGTTTACTCAGAAGTAAGTCCCACTTTGTTCAATAGGGCTCACTCCCAAGTAGGGGTACATATGATTGCAGCCTTCGTTTCAGAAGGGAATGAGGACTAAGGGGTTAAAAACTAAAAGCTTCATGGAAAGGGTGGGGTTTTGATGAAGGATTTCAAGGAAGAGACAGAGCCTGAAGTGGGGGGAGGGGGAGGAAGAGAGTTCTAGAGGCCCCATAAAGGGCAGAGTTGGTGAAGCCTTAGGGAACAGGAGACTTTGGAGAGGTGAGGGCAGTAAAACTGGAAAAATGGTGAGCTGGACTGCACTGAAGCTTTATGGTACAGTATTTTGGTGTGATTTGCTGTCCTTGTCCTAATGCGCTCTGATGTTTACTTGCCTGCTGGATAGCTACAGCACATCCTGGGAGCTTTCGATGATGATGATGATGATGATGATGATAAGATTGCAGTCCCTTCTCTGAAACCGAACAGCTAATTTGTGCCTGCATGGTGTGTGTGTGTGTGTGTGTGTTGGAAGAAGAGGTGACATTTCTGTCCGTAAAGGCATTTTGCTGTGGTCCTTTTGTTTTTCCTCTTCTGCCTTGCAAAAGGGGCAGGGGGGAGGAATCCGGCCTTGTTTCTCATAGAAGGGAAGTAACAGAGAGGCCTAGTTCTGGTTTCAGACAACAGAACCAGAAGCAACTGTGATGTGCTGTTTTGTTGCTATTGCAACACTGCTGACCCTCTGTGACTGCAGATGCTCTGCGAGGTAATCATTGCGTCGTATTTTCTATTTGCTTGTAGTAGTAGCCCAGCTCAGGTTGTCTTGCTAAAGCAACAGAGCCTCACTTTCCGTGAAGCACTTTGAGTTGCAGATTTCAGGGGAAGGGGATGTTTCTGTCCCCAGCTAAAATCTCCTTAGGAGCTCGAGTCCAGAGCGGAGTTGACATTTTGCTGCAGGTGCAAAAATGCCTGTCAAGTTTCATAGAAAGAAAGCAAGGAAGCCCTTATTATTTTCCTCTGTAAAATGTTGGTGTGAAGTTGGCACTGGAAGAGAAAGTCGGAAAGCTGGAGATGAGAAGCCCATTATTTATGTGAGCAGAAGAAGATAAGCCCTGTTAGATCAGGCCTAAGGTCTTAAGGCCATTATCCTGTTATCCACACCAATCACAGGCGCCTAGGAAGTCCAGAAACTGGACATGCAGGTGAATAGCCCTCTCCCTCTGTTGCTTCACAGCAACTAGTTTTCAGATGAATGTTGCTTCTGCACCTGGAGATAGTACATAGCCATTACGGCTAATAGCCATCGATAGGCTTGTCCTCCATGAATTTGTCGAATCCCCTTTTAAAGCCACCTAAGCTAATACCGACCACCCCATCCTGAGACAGGGAATTCCATGCATTGATCATGTGCTGTGTAAGGTACTACTTTCCTGAATTTCGTGAGACAAGATAAAGACGTCTCTTTATTATTATACTTATTTTATTATAATAAGAACATTTATATATTGTTTTTCAACCGCAGTAGTTCACAAAGCGATTTACACAGTAAAATAAATCAATAAATGGTTCCCTGTCCCCAAAGGGCTCACAATCTTTAAAAAAAAAATACAGAAGAGACACCAGCAACAACTACCAGAAAATGAACCATGCTGTGGTGAAGAGGGACAGTTGCTCTCCCCCTGCTAAAGATAAGAGGGCACCACTTTTAAAGGTGCCTCTTTGCCCAGTTTTATGAACCTCTGTCATGTGCCTGCTTACTTGCCTTTTTTCTAAACGAAAAAGCCACAGATGCGTTAGTCTTTCCTTGTAGGAAGAGACTCGGACCAGACACTCTGCACTGGCTCTTGATTTCTCCGCTGGCATGTATCTTGATGATAGTGTTTGTTCTATAAATGGCCTTGTGTAAGGGTTTTTTCTACCTTCCCAGCAAGAGGGGAATGCCTTGATACTGCGGCAATAATTGGAAATGGCATCTGGCAAGCACAGAGCAGGGCTCATGCCTAGAGGGGCATCCACTCAGAGTGCAACTGGAATGTTGCAGGGAAGCGAAAACGTTTCTGTGTACTGTATGCTCTCTAACCCAGTGGTTCCCAACCTTTTTAGCACCGGGACAGATTAACAGATGCTAAACGGGAAGCAAAAAGTAACACAAGGTGAGCAAATCAGCCCCAAGAGAACATCGGACACCTTCTTTCTCTGCATTGGGGGGGGGGCGGGAGGAGTGAGCCACCATCTTGGGTTTGTCCATCCTGCTGACATCCCATGACCCCACAGAAACAGCTTTGTGACCCCCTTGGGGGTCCCAACCCCCAGGTTGGGAACCACTGCTCTAACCTTTTGCTGTAGTAGAGAATATTCTTTGCAGTTATTTGCATGTATACTGAGTAGTTAAGGCTCGAAAGATTTTAGTTCTCCCTTTTTCTCTGTACTCGCCCACCTTGAATTTCGCCTACTTTTTTTGATGCCTACTTTCCTAGTTCATTTAGGAGCTCTTCCTCTAAATCCTCCCAAACTGTCCTTTCCTTGTATTCTTGTCTATTCCCCAGCTCTAAAGCTGGTTTCTGAATCTACTGTTGGTTGGCTGCGTGGGAATTCTGGACAATGTGTCTTTAATTGCTCAGATTTGAGACTGTTTGTGTCTTACTTTAGTCAATGTGTTGACTGTACAGCATACCTTACACTTTTGTCTGGTTAGGGGCCAGAGCATGGATGAAAGTCAAAGCATAAACTCATTTAGCTTGCAGATTTTATTTTGGCTTGTAAAAAAATAACTTAACGATATAATGCATGCAAATATGTGTGAAACCTAAACAAACAGAAATAAAAGAAAAATAAACATAAGAACATCGGTGAATGTCATGGAAAGTTGGATGAAATCGGATGAAAGACACGTAGATAAAATTTGAAATGTGGTTACAGTGGACCCTTTCTATCCGTGGATTCGGGACCTGTGGATTTGTCTCACCGTGGGTCCCGGACCTGCGTGGGTCCACTATAAAAAGATGGAAAAAGGGGGGGGGAAGGTTTAAAATAGCATTTCTTACCTTTTGGCTGGCAAACCGCTCCGTTTGCAGGACTATAGAGAGCGAAACCGCGCTCCTACAGCTTCTTCCGGAATGCTGGACTTTCCCCCCCTCCCCCAAGGTTGCCCCAGAATGCACTGGGGCAAGCCTGGGGAAGGGAGGAGGGAAGTCCAGCGACCCAGAAGAGGCTGTAGGAGCGCCATTTCACTCTCTACAGCCTTGCAAACAGAGCAGTTTGCCAGCCAAAAGGTAAGAAACGCTATTTTAAACCTTTTTTTCTTCAACTTTTTACAGTGACCCCTTTATCTATGCGAAAGCGATTTCGCTTTACGCGGATCCTTTCTATCTGGGGGTGTGTGTCCAGAATGGATCCCCCGTGAATAGCGAGGGCCAACTGTATAGCGAAAATGGTTGAAAGAGCAAAGTGATGAAAGTCAAGTGGATGAAAGTCAAGGTGTTCCTGTATTCCCCCAACATGTTGTGGGGAAGCAAAAAGTAATGAAGCTGAGAGTAGGGTAGCTCTCCATTGTACCTGATGGTATAATACAAATGCCCCCATACTCCTGCAGGAAATGTAAATTGGTTGGACCAAAACAATTGGTCCAACCTATCAGGGGAGACAAAAGGATATGAAAGGCAAAGGATAGCATTTGATCTGTCATATTTCTGTGCAGAACCCATATGAAAACAAGATAAGAAAGTCTCTGCCAGAATACATGTTTTCATTTTAAGGTGCCACAGGCGACTTGGTTGGTAGACTGAGCTAAAAGCTCTAGGAAGCAGGCTGGCAATGAATGATATGAGGGAAATAGCTGAGCAAGAATGACGCTTGTGGTGATCTTTGAACATCCTGAGTTAGAGGAGTGTTTGAGAACATGTAGGGGGGAACAACTTTTGCGCATTTTGCCTCTGGAAAGCTCAAAGCTTCTGCATGAATGACTATTTGTTCTCTCCTTTTGACTAGAACAGAAATTAAAGTCCTGTGGGTCTTTAAGATTTGACTCTACCTCAGCGGTGGAACCACGGTGGAGCGCGTGGAGCAGGAGCTCCAGGCGCTCGATCGCGGGCGGGCGACAAGATTGCAGGGCGGGGGAACTCACCCTCTCCCGAAGAGCAGCGTTGTGTCTGGGCCCTCCCTCCCTCCCTGGAGCCGGTTTGACTCCGAAATGAGAGCAAAACAGGCAGGGGGGGGCGCATCGACGCGACTTCCGATTAGAAATCTTCCAAGTCATTTGTGTCTTTCATAACTGTGATCATGTAGATCACTATTCAAACATTTCCAATTTGATCTTCGCAGTTCTTTCTCTCTGAGAAACTGGCATTGAGTAACCTTGTGTGACTTGTGGCTAGTTGAGAGCAACAATTCACAGGCCATGGCTGGTGAAACAAAGCACAAGTCAAAGGTTGTAGTGGTGGGGGCACTGTGAGATACAGGAAGCTGGACAAGGTGGGCCTTAGGCCTGATTCAGCAGGGCTCTTCTTAGGTTCTTGAAAAAACTGATGGTGTGCCTTGACAATTTTAGCGCCTTCTTAGTGTGCCATGAGATGAAAAAGGTTGAAAATCGCTACTCTAGAAATTGATGCTCATTTCAGCTTTGGCTCAAAGTGAGAATGCCACAAGTTTTGCCATAAAATATTCAGGTTCCCAATAGCTCTCCTTCTCACCCAGGGGATGGAACCCCACCATACCACATGGGTCATGCGAAAGAGTAAAACAGACATTTGACTCCTCAGTTACCACACACCATCAGTAAACGTTCACTGACTGCTGATTTCATGAGGCTCTCTCCGTTATGGGCTCGGCTTGTGTGCGATGTAAACATCTCATTGCAAAGTGAGAGGGAATTTACACTGGAAGGCAAACTTGACGTAATAAGCCTAATTTGTGTATTCTTTCCCTTCGGTTTGGTGCCCTCGTCCCAGTTGCAGCCCACTGTGGCCTCTCATTGGGTATCTAGTGCTGATGTGAATTGGAGATGATCAATGAATGCAAACCCCCCCCCCCTTCTATATAGCTGATGTACTGGTGGCAACCATCTGATCCAACAGTACACCCCTGCATTGCCATTGTGTCCTACACTCATACAGAGTCAACAGTGCAGGAGGCTGACTGGTTGCATCAGACTCCACAAACGCCAAAGCTGACCCTGCTTACGCTGTAAAGGAAGGGAGAGAATGAATAACCTGATCCAGCCTATTGCTCCCTTTCATCGTGTGACTTATCATTCCACATATAAAATGATAATGGGGACTAGTGGCAGGCAGTGTTTGTGGTGGTATCTTTTCAAAGGTGAAATTCATGGAGGATTGGTGTCGGGAATGTCTGTGGCATTGGACAGAGGACATGTGAGGGACTTCTGGAGGATTTGTGGCTGGAAGGACAAGAGTATAGGCTCAGGGAGACAGTGGCCTGATGAGGGAGCATGTCAGGAAGGGACATCTGAGGTCACCATTTGTTTTTAAACATGTATGAGGTTTGTAAGGTGCTGACTGTGAATTGTCGGTGTTGTCCCTGTATCATGGGGGGGGGGGAAGCAGAGTAAGCAGTGGAACCCCCCACCCCCTTAGTAATAATCTGGAGGATTTCCCTTTTCACCCAGGCTGATTGCTATAGTTAGCTAAACAAACATGCGAGGCATAGGCTGGTTAAAGTTGCAGAAGAAAAAAAGGTTTACTCGTGATTCTGGTTCATATATATAGCATCTGGTTAAGGCCAGAGGTTGATCTAATACTTAAGGATGGTGAGCCCCTAGAGCTGGCTCGCCCTGCATGAGGTATGCTGGAAGATGGCTGCTGGGCTGCAGAGCCCAGGCATGACACCTCCTCCCAGGCTGGTAGTCAAAGAAGAAGAAGAGAGGGGCTGGGAAGAAGGAGGAGGAAATAGGGTTGGGGCCACACCCCTTCCAGGGACCACAGAGAGGACTGTCCTGGTGAAGGTAATAGGTTACCGGATGGCATACTGCCCCCCAGTGTCCTGCAGCCGGGTGCTGCCTATTTCCAACAGTCCCAACTGTGCATGCCACTTTTCCCCAAACCCGAAATTGCTTTGAAGGCCTGTAAGTCACAGGGATTCTTGGCGAGTTGCACAGTTAATTGATTTATTTGTGAAGACGTTCAAGAACTTGTCTGCAAAATATACAGACAATGAACGTAGGGGACGAGCACTAGGCTCTTTAATTCTTAGCAGATATTCTTCAAGTCTGTTGGAATGATTTGGACACATCTTTTCCTTAGCTGTAAAATGGGAGTAATGTGGAAGTAATAGTCATACAGCACAATCTACGCAGAAGTTAGTCCCATTGCATTCAGCAGAACTTACTGCTTTGAAAAAAGCGTCAAAAGCAGCACCTGACCACTCTTGCTGTTGGTGAACTCCTGGAGCTCTGCTTCCCCAATCCCCCCTTGACTACACCCTAGTATGTCTTTCTCCACCGCTAATAGCCATTTCAGGGGGCCACTTAAGTTGGGGAATGCATTACAGTGAGGAAGCATTAAACCTTCCCCAAGGTCCACCTTGCCTCCATTCATATTGAGTCTTTCCTCCATGGCTGAACTTAGCAAAAGAAAAAGACATCGGGAGATAATAATATATAATAATAATATACAGTATATAAACCTTTGTATACCATAATATGTATATAAACCTTTATATATATGTATATAACCTTTCTCGGTCATTGGATTTCCCCTCCGAGTTTAATCCAAGGTGGTGTACGTGGGCAGGCTGACCTAACCCCCTTGGTTATATATATACGTGGGGCTGCCTTTGAAGACTGTTCGGAAACTGCAACTAGTGCAGAATGCGGCGGCCCAGGTGGTTGCCGGGGCTTGTCGGTTCGACTCAGTCGGACCATTGCTTCGGCGGCTACACTGGCTACCGGTTCGTTTCCGGGCACAATTCAAAGTGCTAGTTTTGACTTTTAAAGCCCTTAATGGCTCGGGTCCAGGGTATTTGAGGGACCGCCTCCTTCCCTACAATCCGACCCGTACTCTGAGGTCATCAGGGGGGGCCCTGTTGACCGTGCCGCCATTGGCGGAAGTGAGGGGGATGGCGGCGCGGAGTAGGGCCTTCTCGGCGGTGGCGCCCCAATTGTGGAATTCCCTCCCCTTGGAACTAAGAACGACTCCCTCTTTAGAGGCTTTTCGGCGGGGCCTTAAGACGTTTTTATTCAGGACTGCTTTTAATGTCTGACACGGTGGGCTGACTTTTTAACAAATGGTTATATATGTAAATGCTGGTGACCCATTGGGGTTGTTTTTAATCTCAAGTGTTTTTAATTATTTTAATGTGTTAAAATGTTTTAATTATTTTAAAGTTGTTTATATGTATTTTAATATGTTGTAAGCCGCCTTGAGTGCCTTCGGGAGAAAGGCGGGCTACAAATTCTTTAAATAAATAAATAAATAAATATATAAATGTCCAATCTTATACATATATATAAATGTCCAATCTTTTATGAACGGCTACTTTCCAGGTGGTATCCTTTTTACAGTCTGACAGTTCTGCTGGCTGGTGCCTCCCACACTCGACCGACGCAGCTGGAAGCTCTTATCTCTCCTCCTGGAGGCTTTCACAGCTTTTTGCCGGTGGCGTGTCTCGAACTTATAAAGTTCACTGGTCTTCGGGCTTTGAAGGCAGCAGCTCTCCCAACTGAGCCAGACTCATTCATGGATCTTTACATCACATGTAGTTCGGCTCTACGTCTGGGAAATTGCACTTTACATGGCAACTGTGTGTAAAAGTCCTAATGGCAAAGTGACCTTAAGAGGGGGCAATGTCAGAGAAGGGATGGGAGAGAAGGGCAGGGTGTACGTTAACTCTTTTTCTGCCAGTTGCTTTCCCCCTGCAATTCCCCCTTCCCCCGTTCCTTTTTTGCCTACATGGTTTCAGATACGCAATTCTGTATACTGTCAAGTATCAAATTCTAGTGACATCAGGGCTGGTCTAACCATGAGGCTGGCTGAAATTCAAGTGGGAAGATGATTAAAGCAGCAGCAGCAGCAGCAGCAGCAGCAGCCCATCTCTTGCTCCAGCACGGCCACTGTGAATGATTGCAGTGGCAGCACTGTAAGAAGCTGCAGCAGAGCAATCCTGTTCTGGTCACTCACTTCCACAAGCAATCAGAACAAGACTACTCGGCTCCGCCTCCTTCTCCTTCTCGCCCACTCAGAAAGAAGGCCAGGTAGCTGAGGAGGTGGAGCCCCCCATGCCTGTTCTTATGTTCAGCCAGTGGTGTCACTAGGATTGGTGTCACCCAGTGCGGGGTTGGTGCCACCCTGTCGTCCATAGGAGGCACTCGGCTTGCGTTGCATCGTGGGAATTGTAGTTCAGTGTCCGGAAGTGAGGCTGTGCTCAGCTAGACGGAACCTCGCTTCCGTTGGTTTGCCTGGAACTGTCTCCCTCCCCTCTCCCAGTTCTGAGTCAGATCCGCAGTGTTCTCTCCAACCACACGAGCTGAACTATTAATATTCATATTAATGGGGAATTCATTTTGGTGTCGCCCCTCCCTGATGGTGTCACCTGGTGCGGTCCGCACACCCTCAAAACCCTTATAGCGATACCGCTGTCTTCAGCTCCAGCACTGCCTCCTCCCTCTTCCTGGTCCTTTTTTAAACAAACTGGACAAGTGGAGCATGCATGCTGAGTGTGCCCAATCTGGTTGTTTGAAACAGGGCAGGAGGGAGTAAGAGGGAGGAGGCAGTGCTGGAGCTGAAGAAGGGGGGGGGGGCTGTGCTCCGCGTCACCTCACCCCTCTCTTCTTGCCCACCCACCTGCTTCTCTAATGTATCCTAATGTGTGTGTGCGTGCATTAGCAACCTGTGCACACAAGTTGTGGTTTTTTTAAGGGGAGAACTAGCAAGAGTGGAGCAAGGAGCAAGGCCGCTCCTGAGTGGCATAGCCTTGCTAGGCTGCAGCAGCAAAAACTATACAGAGTCTTGTGGCACCGAACAGATTTCACTGTGGCAGAAGCTTTTGTGGACTCGGATTTACTTGATCCAACATATGACGTGGAATTAATGAAGGAGACTCTAGCAGTCCATGAAAGCTCCTCCCACAATAAGTCTCTAAAGTGCCACAAGGCATTTTGTTCTTTTTATTAAATACTACAACTTTTGTATGTTATCTGACAAATTTTGTTAGATTAAAAAAAAAAATTATTACATGCCATGCCACCCATCAAATGTGCCAAATGTGATGTATCAGTGGGTTTCAAACTATCTTCTAGGGGAATCCTGAGTTTTTTGAAAGCTTATCGGGGGTTCCTCAATGAGAAGATCAGTCACAGAGTACTAGCTTCCTTGAATGCAGCTTGCTCGTCACTGCTGATGTTCCCCTGCAATATGCAACCACGGGAATGCTGGGTGTGTTTTGTGGTGCACGCTCAGGACCTCGGCATGTGATGTTGAGGCTCAATAGTTCTCCACATGAGCGGATCGTGCACCTCGCCTAGAATATGCTTCAGGATCCATTGCAATGTGCAAGGATACTGTTAACGATATACATGTTGTCCCTGACTTATATATAGGTTCTCTTGTAGATGTTTGTCTGGACGTTGGAACTGATGTAAGTCAGAACAGCGCTATCACGCAGGCACGAAAGCACAAGCCTGGACAGACCCACCTGCATGAAAGCGCAGATGCAGCTGTCCGTAACTCGGGACAGCTGTAAGTCAGACGTCTTTAAATCGGGGGCTAACTGCATAGGGCTTCCTTGGCAGATTAGCCGTCTCTGAAAATAGAATGTTTTGGAAATAACTTATATCATTTTATATCATTGTATATCAACTATCAGTCCTGACAAACACTAAATGCCATTACATGTCTGTCAACTATCAAGTACTGCTAGATATCAAACACTGAGGAAAAAATATCCTTAGATGTCAAATACAGACATCAAAAATTCAACAAAATATCCAGCAGATATTTGAGTATCCAGAGAATAGCCGACAACAAAATCTGCAAATGAGGAGGATTTTTAGAAGCGATTTTATTCAGGCTTTAGTTGTGGTCGATGCCTCTTATTTGGGCATGTCCGTTCAGGTTAACAGGCACAGAGACACCCAGTGATCGTATGGTAGAGATAGGAACACAGCCCTGATTCCAATAGATTTTAAATGTCCACTGCCTTGTGGGGGGGCCATTACTCATTAATATGTGCTAATTAGTTGTATGAGCTAATTTTAGGATGTGAATTGCCTGATTATAAATGAAGACTGGGAGGAGAGAGAAAGATTAAACGGGTTTAAAAGCACACCTCTCCAAGGCCCTTTTATTCAGAAGGACCTCTTCTGGCTTGTGGAGCTGGACCAACTTGAGCCACCTACTCCCATCTCCATAGACACCATGAGCTCTGATTTATTGACCAGAGCCCTTGGAGCCTCCTGCAGATTGGTAATCTGACAGGAGGATGTCCCTTGGACTGTGTTCTCCCCCCCCCCCCGGTGGACAGCCTCATTCATGAGTTCTCAAAACATTGAAAAGAAACTCATTTCATGGCCCGTGGCTGCTTAGAAAAGGCAAATCCAGCATATGTATGTGATAAATGTTAACTGTGCATTAATCGCATTAAAGAGGACCCTATAAACTTTTCATTTCTAATTAAATTCCGTCCGCCAATTCTGCTGAAGAAGGCGCACTCTGAGCCTTTGTTTATGTGGAAAATTAAAATGCAAATACAACAGAATTTATTTCCATTACCAGAGTGATATGCTGGGCTCCTCCATTTAACAGCCTCCAATTATTTTAAAGCCAGCCTCCTTTCTCCCCCCCCCCAAGTTTTCCCTCAGAAGTTACCACCCCTAAGTGGAAGGTGAGGGGGAGGCATGGAGAGGATGACGGATGGGGGAGTGGAGACTTCTTCTTAGTAGCATTTTGCGTATTCAAGGTCAAACACAGGAGAGATTTAGGAGGAAAATGAATCGGGCAGAGAAAGAAGAATGGAAGAGAATAGAGTCAGCAAAGATGGCCAGGAGGTGATGTGTTGCCAAGAGGTTTCCTTTTTGTATTTTGTATTTGTGTGTGTTTTATTTTATGTACTGTAAACTGCCTTGAGTAGGCTATAAATTGACAAGGATAAGGCAGGATATGGATCATAATAAATAAGAGCCTGTGCCCCAAATATTATCCAAGTCTTCTAGGTGGAGTCCTCCTCGCCAGGAAAACCAAGAATCTCCTCTGGATACCAGGAATCTCTTCTGAAAGAGCTTGTGGACTGTATAGATTGAAAAACTCTCTTGAGAAATGTCTAGAGTAGCTTTCATAGTATGCAACAACTGTTGGGCCAAACCTAGAAGTCACTATTGACATGAAAAAATTTAACTCCAAGCATGCCAGCCCCAAACAAGACAGTGGCAGCTATGTTTGTTGTTCACGTGTCTGCCCCATCCTGTAAACCAGAGCGAAGAGGAAGGCAAAGTGTATTTTTAATATCAAATTGAGTGTGTGGGTGAAGGGAGTGGAACATTTAGAGTGTTGGGCCTTGTGTTGGGTCTCTCTCTCTCTCTCTCTCTCTCTCTCACTCTCTCACTCACACACACAGAGTTAAATAAGACATTTTTTCACGTTTAAAATTGTTTTAAAATTGTGTTAATACTTTTTATTTAATGATTAATTAGCTAATTAATTGATCCAACTAATTAGCAATTAACTATCAGGGGGTACTTGGACCGTGATAGGGGGTACCCGGACCTCCAAAGGTTGAGAACCCCTGCTCTACTCCATTGCCCTACCCCCTTTTTTCCTCTACACAGCCCGCTACCGATACCAAAAAGTGAACAAGCTAGGAGAAACGTACCTGGCACAAAAGAGTACAGGGAGGTAAGGGTTTATTTTCCCTTCCTTACCCATGCCATGTACCCATTTTGATGTTAAAATGAGATACCTCCCACTTTATACATGAACAATCATGGCAGGATTGTCACATCTAGAGTGGTCTTCATTTAGGGATCGTTGAGTAGACACACCCACCAAACACAGTTCATGGGAACGGGCCGACTTCCACACATGGATCTTTCTGCAGGTAAACGGATGCTTGCTGGATCAGACAAAATTACAATGTTCAGCAGCATCCCAAGAGATACACACAGAATTCCATGCATCACTTTGTGCAAAATACACTGGTGATGGTACCCTAATATATATCTATCCCTTTGATTTACGTAGTAAATTAACCAATTCATTCATTCATTCTTCTGCATATGTTGTATGTCTTTACCTTCTCCTGGTGAACATCCTAGTCTTTGAGCAAAAAAACTTTGCATAATACCTGGGCTTACATCAGTTCCACCAAATTATAGGCATGATATAGCAAATTGGGTGTATCCTAGAGCAGTTTGACCTGTGACTCCTTTGAACATTGGCGACCATTGACTGTGGCTCCCTATGACATTACGTTGATGCCTGCCAATTGGCATTGCACTGTTTTCTGAAAGGATTCCATGGCACTCCGCTGTTCCCCTGGCTGGTTTCCGCAGCTCCCCTGGGAACTGTGCCTCCCAGTTTGGGAACCACTGTCCTAGAGGTTGCTGGCTATGGGGCTAAATCAGTTGCCTTTCTTATAGACTCTCAATGTCAGGCTAAGCATTTCACAAATGAACATGGACTTGCCGTATACATATTTTCATGCTTACATGGAGGTACGTCCCTTCCATGCACACACATGCATAAAGCACACGTGCGCACACGCATGCACGCAGAGAGAGAGAGAGAGAAATGAAAATGCATACATTTTATTGTTGGCAGCACAGCATTCACTGAAACATGTCTTGGTCAAACTATCTCGTTCTTTTAAAATTCACAAATATAGATTCATGAAAAAGATGCCAACTGCCTCTTGATGTTCACTCACATCTATACACAGCATTCTTCAGTCTGCTCTCACACCCAAAGAGGGTAGTGTAAAGTGGCAAGGGTGAAACAACTGCATTACAGCTTCTTGAACACAAGGAACATCACAACACATAAATTATCCCAGCTGTGGAATAGGAAAAACACAGCTACTCTCAGCACTGACAAGAGGCTATTACAAAACCCTGACATCATTATTCAATACACTGGAGCCCTGGGACCACCTACTAAGTCAATGTTGAAAACAGAGAATTACAAAATTATATTGATAGGATCAATGCAGCGGGCACACAAAAGTGCAACCATGGGTATTAATATACAAGAATGGTTGCCTAGCACAACAAGACGAAAACATCTTTTTGAGCACACAGTGGTAGTACAGCTTTGTGGAGGGAGCCCAGAACAATAGCCACAAACCCACATGCATTAGGACTAGGGAGAGTGTGCCTTTATTCATTGACTGACTGGAAAGTGACCTTAACACAGAAAGAAGTCAGGGTGGGAAATCGGAAGCTGCAGCACATGAGGAGCTGAGCACCAGCACACTGCATTGGTTAGTATCTACATTTCTATAGAATTTCTAAGCATATAAAGTGTGCTTCAATTCAATCCTTATTCCCCTCACAACAGCCTTGGGAAGTAGGTGGTGGTTTCCATTTTACTGGCGAGCTGACTGAGATGATGGCTCCAGGCAGGGCCTCTGAAAGGGGGGTTAAGTTAAGGGGGTACAATCGTACCCGGGCCCAGGGCCAAAAATGGGTCAAAAGGGCTCCCCGGAGCCAAATTCACATGAAGGAAAGGGGCCCTAAAGAAACTTTGTACCCCCTGATTAAACTCGTCTGATTGGCCCTGGCTCCAGGCAGCCAGATGCTCTCTCTGTCTTGGTGCATGTAAATGGCATGGCCTTTTACCATTTGGGCTCAATTCACCACGAACAGGTTCTGTGCAAGTTCTATTGAAATGAAGGGGATCTGGGCCCTCGGGTCATTTTAGTGGACATGTGCACTGTATGTGTCTGGTGGCTTGGGCCCTTCAGGTTTCTTTCTTTTGTTTTGCTGAAGGAGCATGTCAGTATGATTCCTCTTTGATAGATCAATAGGAAAATAAAACCTTTGTCGGTGAACTGATCATTTACAAGAGTGAAACTTCAAGTTATTGGTATGATGCTATCCCTATCTACACGACGTTACTGTGCAATCCTAACCAACTTTCCAGGTGCAGCCGCAATGCAGCCCCAAGGTAAGGGAACAAATGTTCCCTCACCTTGAAGAGGCTTCCCTGACTGACCCTGCACTGCAAAATGCAGTGTGCGCCCTGTTGGCACGGCTACATCGGTGCTGGAAAGTTGGTTTGGATTGCGCTGTCAGTGAGGTCCAAAGCTAGGGAGACGTGCAAACACAGGGTGAGAAAGAATGTAGAGAAACCTACTTTGTAAAATCTTTGTGTGTGCGTGTGTGCGTGCGTGCGCTCTCTCTCCAGAACCAGAAATAAGTTCAAAACCAGCTTCCTACTGTTTTCATGGAGTCTTCGTGCAGGCATGTTTACTCAGAAGGAAGTTCCGTTGTGTTCCAATAGACCTTACTCCTACTGCATAGGATCGCATTAGCCACATGCTGACTTTTAGGTAGCCACTGAGAAAGACAACAGCCTTTGCATTCATGTATATCCTAGGGAAATTTCTATTTGCCTCCTGCCTAGCCTGATGCTTCTTCTTTGCTAAAGTCATTTGAAAAAAGTTTCAAAGGCAGCACCTGAGAGCTCCTGCTTTTGATGTCGCCACTCCTGCTGTAGAAGTCCCGGAGCTGTGCTCCCCCTCAACTATACCCCATCTATACTGTATTACTATATAATACAGATACTGTATACCGGTAGTTATTAACTGGAATGACCTCCCTGATTGTCTCACTGACTGTGGCTCGCTTGTTTGAGTTATGCATTTTGAGTTCTTGCTTTGTGCTTGGGGCACAGTTTGAGTCTGGATTGTGTTACGATTGTGTTAAGTATCACTTGAAGGAGATTTCCTCCTCATGCAGTAGCCATACACCATGGCTTAACAGAGAATTTATGCACCAGTATCCAAAAAACTCTTAGCTTCCGATTATTATATTTAACCTGGAGCTTCATAAACTGCATAAAGTAGAAAGTTCTTCATGAATGGAAAGAAGCTTTGCAACTCTTGGGCATGTTAGTTTGTTCCTCAATCATTTATGTGGGTGAATTCAAGTATTCATCCGTTTATTTTGCGTGATGCAGAAGATGGAGGTACTGGGGCGAGAGAGACGCAAGTTGATGCCTTGTTAAAGTGTTGCTGATGTGAATTGCTAGAGTTGTTGTCAGTCATCAGGATTTAGCTCTCTCCCCAAGTCTCTAGAAGTCGCATCTCTAAGTAGGGGAAAGTATAATACATCTGGTCTCTAGTGCACATGTGTGTAAATGTGTGCACATGAGCACCAAGGTACCCTGCAATACCTGCCATTTCTCATGCCAGCAAGACTCATTTTGAACAGTTCATAGCGTACCATAGAACAATTCTGTTTTCTTGCTAAATAGGCCAAGAGGTACCTCTTAAGTGGTGATTCTGTTGTATCAGGCAGGGGAAAGTGGTTGTCCCCATTCACCGCAAGCATAGTATCTTTTTCAGTGACTGTTTGTGGGTGTCTTTTTGTGTGTCTTTTTCAGATTTGAAAAGGGAACCACCTCTTCATTTGTTTTGTTATGTAATCTGCTTTTTGAACTCTTTTTAAATAATAGTACTATAACTATTATTAATATTGCATCATATACAAAACATAGCAAACACTCTCTTCCATTTAAAACCAGTGCAGGACAAGCTGTTGCGCAGAGTAAGCAAATACAGCAGGTGGAGTACGGCTTTCAACAATATGTAATAGTGTGTGTATGCGTATATATATATATACCAAGGGAAGGTCAGGCAATGATCCTTGCAATTGGAATTGAGGTGTTACAAACATATCCCTGTCTTAATCTGTGAACTGTTTGAGAGGCCTGATTTAGTTACTCAGATAAATGTAGTAGCAATGCTGTTGCCACTAACAGCATGACCTTGGCACTTGGGAGCTAGGCGCCTTGCAGCAGTATCATTGGCTGAAACCACTTCAGTTTAAAATATGACTCTTAAAAAGTATTTCAACATTCTGAAAAAGAAAATACATCCTAAACGATTCTTATTGTGGGCCAAATTTCCACTTTTTTTCCCCATGAGAAAGATCCTCCCTGCAGAATTAGGGGAACACCTCTCACTTGGCCCCTATTTTTCTGTGCGTTGGTATTGCCCCTTATTGTCCCGAGTGCGTGCATCCGGTGTGGTGCTATTTACACGTGACGGCATTCACCCGCCAGCTGGTCGTGTCCCATCTCAAGTGGAGTCCGAGGTGACTTTTGGCACATTGGACGCTCCTGGAACATGCCGGAATGCAACCAACGCGAACGCGTGCGGTGTGGATTTGCCTTTACTGTTGAGCTCCATTGAATAACATTTTTGTTGTTGTTGGCTATTCAAGTCTTGGCAACCAGACCCATTGTCAGGCCCGTTGTATGAGCATCAAGATTTGGGATGCTAGAGACCTGACAACTCTACACCTATCCCCACCCTGTAAAGAAGACTATGTCAGGACCGACCCTCACTTACAGTTTCCAGTTTACACCTGCAAAGCATGAGACAGAAGCTGTGCAGAAGAAACTCCTCCTTGTTGCTGATCCTAGCCAGATATACATCAGAAGCAGGGACTATTTTGTGCTGGGTTCCTGATAAGGATATTGCACCAGTTTTTGACCTGGATATGGATCGGCTGATGTTGAAAAAGATGGAAGGAGGAAGTACTGAATTTGTGAACGCTTATGGTGTGTCCAGGAATTCCCTTTCACCTCCCAAATGCTTCTGTTTGTTGCGCCATTAAAAAACCTCCAAGCCCTCACGCTGGGTGTTCAGTGAGTATTGATTCAGTCTGCAAGCAATTTTAATATTTCTTCAGGGACTTTCCAGCAACAGCACAAGTCATTAATTCATCCTCCCAAATTGCTTATTCAATAGCATGAACATGGCTCCTGAATAAAGTCTCAGAATTTATGTGACTCGTACGAGTCAGGAGGTCAAGCAACTGTTATGGAGTGAAGTTAAAAATCCAAATAAAATATTGACACTTTTTTGGAGGAGCGGGAGGAGGAGGTGGAAGGAAGCAAAGGTATTTAAAATAGGGGCTTGTTGCCATGCCCCCAGGATAAGGAATAGAAAGAGACGGAAGACAAGTTGGAGTCTGAAAAATCAATGAGATATACGGCACATTCGCTTAGTATTTCATAATTCTTTCTTACACACACACCACACACCACACACACACACACACACACACACACACACACACACACACACACACAACATCCTGCACATACATAGGAGATATACCTTCATAAAGCTGTATTCTCCGTGTCATAGAAACATATGTACAACTGCAGCAGCATCTGGGCTGTGACCAAACTCGGAAGGTATGCAAGACATTTTAAAATAATAATAATAATAATACTATGCTCACAATCTGGGGCCAAATGAGATATTACTACTTCACAGATGCAGTTGCACACACCCAAATGTCTCTGCAACAACACCTACTTTGGGGTCAGGCAACATGTAGCGTTCACTCTGCAACAGTGAAATCCAGAATTCTCAACCAGACTCAGAATTAGCTCTTCTCTCTTGTCTTGCATATATCATTCAGTGTACCTCAGACTAACAGCACAATCCTATCCAACTTACACCACTGGTGTAACCAGCAGTGCAGCGAGAACGGGAGACCCCAGAACGGAAAGGGGATTTGAATCCTCTTTGAATCCCCCTTTGGAGAGGATTTGAATCCCCTTTCCATTCTGGGGCCTCCCGTTCTTGCTGCACTTCTGGTTACACCGGTGGTGTAAGTTGGATAGGATTGCGCTGTAAGGCTTGATTCTCACAGATAGCAGATGAGGTGATCATTCTGTGCATGGGCAGGCAATACTACTTCAGAGGCTCGCATGATGGAACGGAGGAGCATTCAAAAAAATTCCCCACATATAGAAAACTGGCATGTCAGGTAGAAGGCTTGGTTTGATCCTGTCTTCCTGACGCTGATTTTTTTCAAAGGAGCATTCAGTTATTGATCCCTCGTTTGCAGTCTGAACCGATACAACTTGAAGGTTTGCAGTCTCATCTCTTATTTGTGAGAACCAAGCACTGTTCAGACACCTACCTTCACACGGACCCAATTGCATGGTGGGTCAGGAGCTAGAGCCTGCCAGTAAGTCCCGCCCTCCTCATTGACACACTTCAGAAGCCCCGCCCCCACCCTCATACATACTGCATTTGTCGGCAATGACAAATGCTGTACCAAAGGAGACTTTCTCCCTGGTATCTTGAACGCTTGGTGACACTTCAGACAAACACTGCACAGTACATATGGGGGACATGGGATGGGGCTCTGGGAGCATGTCACTATGTGCATGGGGCTTACCAATGCTCTCCTGCTCCTCCCCATCCCATGCAATTTGATCTGCATGAAGGTGTGTCTGAACAGGGCTCTAGGCTTTAAACACAATGAATAACATTTGCAATGGGGGGGGGGAAACATCAGAGACCTCTGCTTTTACCCCATTTTCTCTGTCGTCCTATCCCATCACTTTTCATAAAGGTCCCCTAGAACCATCCTTGCCTGATGTTACAGAAAGCTTACGTACTTTTACATCAAGAGCAATTAGTCCAAGAAAAGGCATGATTTTACCTGGTTTTTAAAAGGAATGTGCAAAATATGGCAACAACTGTCCGTACCCAATTAATGAAAGGTGCCATTTTAATGGATTTTAATGGCACCTTCAATGGAAAGGTGCCATTTTAAGTGGATTTTTTGTAGAATCATTTCGTTCTGTTACTTAGCAATTGTGATAAAAGATCAGGGTTGTATTGGTATGTCTGTCTTCTGATCTTGCTGTCCCATCCTATTCTATGTAATCCAAACTGGACAACTGTGGAAAAGGTGTAATCCCAACTGTCAAAGCTAGAAATTCTGCAACCAAGTACCGGTAGTTAGGAGTTCTCAACCCCTTCCCAGCCAAGTACCACCTCTGGTGCCACTCTCCTGCTGCATACCATTGGAAGTGACTGTCGATGACATCATCACCAGTTACTTCCAGGTTTTCAGGTTTTTGGAGGCCAGAAAATGCAGGTAGGAGGCTCTGGGTGGGTTGGAGGGCCCTTCTCAGCGTTCTCAAGAGGCTCG
The DNA here is from genome assembly GCA_026170595.1 of Plestiodon gilberti rubricaudatus. Classification (NCBI taxonomy): domain Eukaryota; kingdom Metazoa; phylum Chordata; class Lepidosauria; order Squamata; family Scincidae; genus Plestiodon; species Plestiodon gilberti. The sequence goes on along the minus strand of JANXHW010000003.1, from coordinate 103,171,643 downwards.
GCCAAAGGCAGGAGCCTCTTGGGAGCGAAAATGCGCCGCGGAAAGTGCCGTGTCAGAGCTGGGGTCCAGCGGTCCGAGTACCGCCAGCAATCAGCAGAAGTACCACTGTTGATGCTAGTATCACTGGTTGAGAACCTCTGAACTAGTAGATTCAGCTGTGATGAGAATCAGCAATGAGGAAGTGATGCAATCTCTCTCTAATGCTTGCACTATTATGTCACCAGTTTTATTGACTTTGGAGATTTGTGCTGAGTTTGTACAGTGGAGAGTATGGAAGAGTGCATATCTGGCCATACGTTTTGAAGTGGGGAAACGAAACACTGCTAGGCTCTCACAGAAATATACTTTCCTTTTTATGAACTTTGTTTAGTTTCATTTTGCGTTTTGGTCTCTTGAAGAGATGCATTCCACTTTCCCTGCACTGCTGAACACATCTTGACAAATGTTGAAAAGGAGAGCAGTAGTGAGCCGGGGAACCACTAGCTAACTGGGCCTCCACCACACACAGCAAAAGAGTAGAACAAAACCTTTTTATGAGAGGAACCCTTCAATAGCTAAGCAACTGCAAATGGTTCTCTACTTTTTGATCAAGTCCTGGACACAAACCACAACTCTCACAGCACTATGCAAAAGCCCATAAGGCAGACTTTTAAGACTGCAAACAATTGTGCAGTCCCCAGAGCTATGCCAGAACACAGCCCAGGGACACTCGCAGGTGTTGGGAGAAAAATTGCTAATCAAATTCTTAAGCTTATGTGACTGAGCTCAGGGAAATTGACCAATCTCACTAAACTAAAGCTTAGACATACTGTGAGGAATAATATACAGTACTCTCTGGAAGTTCATTCCCAGCCCATGCAGTATTGTTTGGGGACAAGACTGTTTTTCCTGTCAAAGGCCAAGGGGAGAGCTTTCAGAGAGTATATAACAGTAATGTAAACTTGAGCCTATAGACTCAGACTTGAGTCGGACTCAAGTCGTGTCAATGACTTGACTCGGACGTGACTCGGTGATTGTAAAAGACTCTACTCGAGACTTGGAGCCTTTTACAACAAGTCCAGTTGAATTCAGGTTTAAGCCCGTTTTCCCCATTAAATAGATAGGGACTCGCAACTCACAACCAAAGACTTGGGACTTGACTTGAGACTTGAACCCAAAGACTTGGGACTTGACTCGAGACTTGGAGTCAGAGACTGGATCCAAATCCCTGGTATATACCGTATTGGTCTGAGTATAAGACTCACTTTTTTCTCCTAATTTAAGTTTTTAAACTAGGGGTGCGTCTTATAATCAGGCTGTTGCAATTTAATGCCAGTGATTTAATTAAATTGTTTTAATAGCACCAAACTTTAAGGGTGCGTCTTATAATCAGGTGTGTCTTATACTCAGGACAATACGGTAAATGGATTCAGCCTAAGTTTTTGGTCAATCTGGTCGAGGAGTTTCCCTGGGGGGGGGGAGCTGCAGAAGCTCAGGGTTGGCACAGTTTGATGGCAGAGGTCCTTTGACTTTCTGCGCATGGCCTGTGGGTCCTAAATACAAGCCAAGGTGGGGGATGTAAAAAAACATACTTCCTTCTAGTATCTAGGGACATGCATGGAAATGTTTGCGGGGGCAAGCAAAGCACACCCTAACCAAACCTATTTCCATGCTGGTTCAGCTCAAAGCAAGGCTTCCCTTCCCGTATTTATTATGGAAGGGCAGGTTTCTGCACAATTGGCATTGAAAAGGAACTCTTAGATCAAAAATGCAAATGTCACACACTTTGACTGATCATGCGGAAACACTGTGCGTTCTTCTAAAGCTTTGCTCTATAACAACAATGTCTCGAAAAGGGTACTTTTCCCTCAAGCATTTGATGGAGTCGGTGAAGGCCATAACTTCATTTATGCCCTTGTGCACTCTCCTGTGTATGATCCTTCCCAGGCCCCACTCCACAGCTTGGTTGTGCTGTGCAGCCCAGTGTGCTGGTGTCCTGCACTACTTCCCCACTCCTGGTAAAAATCCCAGCCATCACTAGGAAACTTAATGGCCCCACAGTGCTCCTTCCAACAACGCTTCTGTGGCTAGGAGGTTTTAGCTTCAGGTTGCCTTATTTGCTGGCGGGTCTGACCACATGCAACCCCCCCCCAGCAAAAATGGGTGGGGTGGACGTTGCACATTTGCTGCGCTGTCTCCTGCCCCAGGAATGCCTGGGATTGGCCGGGACCAGGTCTGTTGGTGCTGGAGTGGGGTGGGTAGGGAAGAGACACAGCCGCACATGGGAACGAGCTGCAAGCTTTCCCCTTAATTTTATTTAGAATCTTTTCCTAAACTCTTCGATCTGAGGCTTTCATGGCCCGCTATAATCTTATGGGATTTAGGTTGCTTCCGCAGCAGTTCCGCTATCAGTCAACAGATTCCCGCGCTTTCCAAATACAAAAGAACCGGAGCGTTACCTATGCGTTTACCATCTCGCAATCTACGGATTTTCCTAGAAAATGTTTCTTGAATAGAAACGAAACGTCGGACTACTTGTCAGCTTTAGATTGTAATAGTTTTTTGTCTGTAACGTGGTGCCTAAATGGTAGGAGACTACTTACAGTATTGGACAATTTTAATTTTAGCTGGACTTTATATTTACATGGCTTCCTTACCCGTATATCCTAAATCTTTTCCTAAAGAAAATGGCAGGCATCCCTCCTTGCATAGGAGACGCCTCTTTGTCGTATTTTCCCAATTCTAAGTCTGTTGCATTTGTCTATTTTCATACAACTATTTTGAACCTTTCCCCCCCACCGCAAGTATCACTTTTCCAAGTACGACCTCTTGCAGGTACCATTCTTGCGGGTACCATCACTGTCATCACCAGAGACAGCAGCTTTGCGACAGGAGTAGGTGGCTTGCCCCATAGGTGGGAATTCATTCTGCACCCTCCTTCCCCTAACTGTTCCTCTTTTGAAGCTGCACAGACACATCTTGCCCACTGGTTTACTGCTGCCTCGGCCATCTCCACTTGTAGTGGGGTCAGACCAGGTGAGGCAGTACCATGTGACAGTGGGGCCAAGTGCCATACTGTAAAGTAATGCTAGTTAGTAGTAGTACTACCACTGGGTGAAAACAGTGTTTTAATATATGTTCTTTTAACGGCATATGGAGTCCTAAACAAAGCAACAAAAAATCCTGTCAACTGTTTAATCTTCCACTGTGTTATTCAACATATAGGGTGCATATGGATTTGAGTTAGAGCAGGGGTTCTCTACGCCATCGCCACGTACTTTGGGGCTTTCACTGCGCCAGAGCCCATAAATCAAGTGGTAAGGGGCAATGGCGGGTGAGAGGGCCCTTCCCAGTGCAGGAAGTCTGTGAGCTCGAGCTCTGCTGACTTGCCAGAGCTTGAGCCACCAATTTTAGGACTCTGCCGCGCCTCACCTGCAATGGTGGCCACCATCTTGCCGGCCAGGGGTTCAAGTACCACCAAACGGTGGTCCACGTACCACTGCTAGTATACATAATACCGGTTGAGAACCCCTGAGTTAGAGCATTATAAGCATTACCCTGCCAGATCAGACCCCAAATCCATCAATCTGGACCAAAGTCCAACATTTCTTTTTGAACAGCAGCCAATCAGATGTCTATGGAAGCTCACAAGTAGATCATGGAAGCTGATGACTACTTTCTTTTGATGGTTCCCAGCCTCCAGTATCCAGAGGCAGAATACCTTGAATAGATTAGGAAGGGCATCTGGGAGTTCAATCTAGCTATCAGTCTGGCAACCAAACAATTGTCATTCTCAAGAGTAGCTTGTGTGTGGCGGCAGCCTGGCAGGAATGAAGTTGTATGATGTCACCTCCGTTTGAATGGTGCTTAGTGGAATGACCATAGCATGAATGGAACCTGCCATGACACTAATAATAGGAAATGCTTTTTAGTGTGTGTGTCACCAAAGGTTTCCAAGGAGATTTCAGCTCTCATTTATTACAATGAATGCATTACTATGTAACAGAACATGATACGATGTGTAGCTTTAATTCAGAACCCCTCAGGCAGATTTTGGATGGATGGACTGATGAATAGATACATTTATACTAAGTATACATACATTATATCACTCTATTGATTTTTGAAAAGTTCCAGGTCTGCCAAGCTGTAATGAGATTTTTGAACTTTGGGCTGTGATCAATGAGAGGAATATTATTGGCCTGCAGAATTGATATAACCCCTCTCCGTGGATTGTTCTGCTCCCAGGCTGCCCCTGCCCCCCACGTATAGGATTCCATCAGACACTTAACCTCTTTTAGAGTGTCATCAGGCTAAAAGGAATCTAATAGTGACACAGGACTTGTGCGTAGCTCTCCGGCACTATTGCTTTCCTGTCACAAATAATTTATAGCTTTCTGTTTCCATCCCTTGCCTGCACCCCATCACTGCTTCCTGGGGCTGCTGCAGGGGGAGGGGGCACGAATATGGAGGGGGGATCAATATGCTCACACAAGCATAACTTCAGGGTGCTTTGTGGGAGCAAGGAAGGAACAGTTGTAATATGTGTCCCTTTCTGTTTTCAACTGTAGTATAGCTCTAGAACTTATCTGCTAGAAACCTTGAAACCACAACTTGAGGACATAACCACTCTGTCGCTGGATCAGACCAAAGGTCAATCTAATCTACCATCCTGTTTTCAGCAGCATCCACACAGGCCACTGGAAAACACAACAAGGAGAGCATGAAGGCAATAGCCCTCCTCTGTTGTCTGGTCCCAGCATTTTATCCTTATACACTGTCCTGTTGAGATATCTATCCCCATGAATAATTGTAAAAAAAAATCCATCGAAGCCAATGGGCATCCTGATGTCTTCTGCTACTGAATTCCCTACGATAATTGTGCATTGTGTAAAGTAAAGCAGTACTTCCTTTTGGGTATCTGGAGTGTACAGCCAATGAACTGCGTTAGGCAACTCCAAGTTTTATTACAATGTGAAAAGCAAGCTTCTCTGCATTCATTCTCTCTCATCAAATGGTTATTCCTAAACCTCCATCCTGTCTAGACAGTAGACTTAACTTTTTTCTGCTAAACTAAAAAGTCTCATATTCTTTAGACTTTCCTCACAAGGAAGATGCCCAGCTCCTTGATCATTTGACCTGTCCTTTTATTTACCTTTTCCAACTTTATGATATCCTTTTTGAGATTGGGATAAACTGAGCTGTATACACTATTCCAAATGTACAGGTAGCTACACCTACACACACCAGAGATTTATGTAACATTATAATAATGGAAGTTTCGTTTTCCATCCCTTTTCTATTAATCCACCAATTTACCAGGGACACCGGTTAGGAGGAGGTAGTAGTTTCCTCTGGATTTCTTTTTAAAAACAGGGGTGTTGCATTTAAAAACAAGTGACTTCTAATTCTCTAGTAAGGAGACCAAATTTAATAAGGTTAATGTTTTCATTAAAACAACAATCACATTTGAGTTCAGGCACTCTTAAGTTAATGCTATCTGGACCCACTGATTTAGTGATTTTTAATTTATAAGTTCCAAGACTTCATCATCTCCTTCATATAATTCTCCTTGGTATAGTTTTTTTCAGATATGTGTCCCTTTCAGATGTTTTGTGATAGAGTTTTTCAAATGCTTTTTAAAAAAAAGGTTCAGACGAGAGTTCAGATGAGAGTACTCTATCTCCCATATCTTCCACAGTGAAGTATGATACAAAGAATTCATTTACAATGCAATCCTGTCTAATAATAGACCAGCGGAGCAACCACTCTGCCAGTCTAGGTTGTCGCAAACGTGCCATGAGGCATGTTTGTAGCACTCGGTGAGTCAGCGGCGCCGGCAGAGAGGCTTGTGCCCCTCCTCTGGTGCTGCAGAGCAGAGAAGTGCCACAGCGGGAAGGTGAGTCTCCACAGGACAGTGAAGTGGTGTGGGGAGAGCGGAACAGGGTGTTCTGGGAGTGGTGGGATTGGTCAGCTGGGAAGGGGGGAGGGATCATCGGCGGCCTCCTCTGCCATATCCTGTCCCCCTTCCTGGGCCTGGCTGTTGTTACACGGGGCTCTTGGACTTGTGCCAGCAAAATAGCTGGCGCACATCCAAGTAGCCCTATTGGGGCAGCTGGTGCATTACTCAGGGTAAAGAGACAAAGGAGGCTGCCAGCTGTGCCGGGGCAGGCCCAGTCCTGGATAGGATGTGGCGGGCACCTTATGTGTGCCCTTGCGCCCTGCTAGACAGGATTGGGTTGCCCGTTTCTCGTCTATCTTCCTGTATACCTCTACTCCAAACCTTTATTGGTATGCAGTTGTAATCCTTTGCTGTGGAACGGCCCAAACCTATCCAGGCCTTGTACTGACAGAACTTCCGGTCCGTCAGTACATGGTCAAGGCCGCTGGCTCAGCAACTACTGCAACAGCACATGTGCAAGAGGCACCAGCACAATTTTTAAAAATTAGTTTTCTTTATCAATTTATTCTTCAAATTATGTCTTTGCTTGTCTTATTCTGAACCAAAAATAATTTTTTGCCAGAGTTTTTGAAATTTTCATCATTTGGGAAAAGTTCACTTTTTAAAGGTGTGTTTTTGTGGGGTGTTTTTTTTGTTTTTGTTTTTTGCTTTTTGCTTTTTGTGACTTCATCGATACTGCCATTTATGCATATTCACATGCTTGTGGATTATTTTTGCACTTTTTTCTAATTTTGAATGTACATTTTATCTGAGGCTACATTATAGTGCCTAAAATCCTCTCAGGAACTTTGAAGTTACTTAGTCTTCTTGATTTTCCATTTTAAATAATTCCATCTTAAACAACAACAACACACCCCTATCCTGAAATGAAGTGAGACTGTGTTGTGACTACTTTGGAAGTTTTCACCACATACTCACATATGTGTTGAATTGGATAGCAATATAATCACTATGTGATCACTCCTTTCAAGTGGTTTGGCAATGTTTGCATCTTGTACCACCCTCATTCAGGATTAAATCTTCTCTTGTCAATCCCATGATTGATTGTGCCTTAGAATGGTTATTTATCATATCTAGTAAATTCAAATTGTCAAAGACAACATTTCGTTTCTCCTGCCTGTGTGTGAGTGTTTGAAGTCACCCATTATTACAGCATTTTCCACTTTGATTGCCTCTGATTTCTCTCTTTATCTCCAGATGTTGGTGGGGGTGCATAATGATATGGCCCCAATTACGGTTTTGTGTAGTGTGTCTATTTATATTGATTATATGGATACATTGGTTTCCATTATTATTTCTAATCTATCAAGCTCTGTGCCTCCCCCCCCTTTAAAGGCCCCTTGTTTGCTGTAGAAGAGCAGTGTAGAGTTCCCCTCTTGTGTGTGCTCTTTTGAGACCCTTTAGTTTTTTTTTATTTCCTCTCATTCTTCTGTATGCTCAGTGTTGTTTTCTGTGCTGTCACAAATTGGGAATGTCGAATGCTTTAGACTCTAAACTCTAAAAATTTAGAGCATCCACTTTAAGTGATTCAGGCTACAATCCTATACACACTTTCTTGGGAGTAAACCCCACTGAACACAGTTCTGTGTGTGGTGTTTCCCCCCCCCCCCCCGATGGGCTCATGTCCCTTTAACATGACAGCCAGAAATTCAACAAATTAATTTTTTTCCTAGCATGTAGATACAGTGAGGAGAAAAATGTTACCTACTGCAACTCTGCTTCCTGTGTAAGTTAACAACCCTACTGGAGTCTCATAGGATGCTGCCTTATACTGACAGTTGCTCCACCTAGGTCAGTACTGTATCATGAACACAGACTGACAGTGGCTCTCCAGAGCTTGCGAGAAACTTTTCTCTGCCCTAGTGATATCAAGGATTGAACTTGAGACCTTTTGCAGGCAAAGCACGTGCTCCACTACTGAGCCGTGGCCCAGACAGATACTTCCTCACATCACCTCAATCACAACGCTTTTCAGCAGAGACAGCGGAATGTGTAACTTGTAGGTCATGCAGCGGTGACGAGGTATCAAATGGCATACGTGCATATGAGAATCAGCTGAAAGACAAAATTATGAGATCCTAAGCAATGGTTAGCAATAGAATAGAAGAGAGGATCAACAGAAGACCAACAGAAGGATCTACAGCGTGGAATGCAGCAAAGGGGTCAAGAAAGATGAGGATACACAATATAAATGGATTAAAATATCACTACAGTTTCTGTGTTGACAAGGAATTCCTTGTGGCTTAACTCAACCGTCCTGTTTATGGTTCCGATTCCTCTCTGAAAGAAGGAAAAGAATAAAACAAGCACATTTGGGGAGAAACGTGGGCACTGGCAGTTCCCAGGTGCAAATTTTAGCAAAAATACAACCAGGTGATTACAGGCAAAAATAATTTCCTAATATGTCTAAATCTCACTGTTCCCTAGCTGTGTGATTATTCTAAAGTCATCTCAAAGAATCCATCACACCTCTCTGACCTCCCAAGAGGTGGGTGAGAGCCTGGCCACACACAGTTGTGATCTCTGAGGAAGTCCAACAGAAACACACTGAAGCATCTTTGGGCTTGATCTTAAGAAACCTGCATTCAATTATGTCACTGGTTCGCCAATTGGGTGTAAATTGGGCATCCTCACGTGCCGTCTTAGATTTGGTCAAATGAGTTTGGATGCCCAGTTGGCTAGCACATGCCATTCTTGACAGGTGGACTGGCTAGGGCTATTGTCCTGGCTGGACTCCCACAAACTACCTGGCCATGCAATCTTTTTGCAATGACATTGATTTTAAAGAGTCTCGGGGACATCTCTTTTCTATTGAACCTTATGTGGAGGCTTTCGTTAGAGAAAACATGGATAAAAAGAAGGAAGCAAGGATAGCTCAGTTGTCATACCTGGGAATAGCCCTGAGCAGATACGGAGCCTTTTGGATTGCAACTCTTTATGCTCATAGTGTCACATGGGAGTGTTTTAGTCTTTAATGCAGCCTGGGAGAGCACTCCAAATATGATGGGAGCAATGATACAGGAGGAATGGGGTGTTTATCCTTCATTCATTTTCCTGATCAAAGTTATTTCCCCAAGATGCATTTCTCCATACAGGTGAAAGGATACCTAGATCTGTTATCTCTCCCCCCCCCCATAGGTGGGAAAGCAGCTGGGGGTACTTTGATGAGGAAAGTGGTCCTGAGGGACAGGATTACGCAATTCTCCCCAAGTCTCTGCTCTGAACATGTTTAGAGCTGTCTGCCGCAAGTATTAAGAGTTAAAACAACTGTCAGGAGACATTCAACTTGTCACTCATGTCATCCTTACCTAGTTCTGCCCTTAGTAAACAGTCGGAGGATGAACTTCCAGAGTGGTAGCTGTCTTAAGGCTGATTCACACTAGCCTTTTCCGGCACGCATGCCCTGCTCTAGCGTCTGTACGTGCGTCTAGCAGTTCTCTGAACGTTTGCCCGCCTTCTTGAAGAAAGCGCAGCTGTGATTTGGTGAAGAGAAATGCGCTTCTCTGATTGGTGGGCTGCCTAGCACCGCGAGCATAAACGCTAGCTTAAACGCGAGCGCATCAAAAAGATAAACCGAAACCATCTCTCCTGGCTGCGTCGTAAGCTCATGCTGCGTCATGAAAAACGCACGAAAAGACCAAACGTTAAGCCAAAACGCGCACGGAAAAGGCTAGTGTGAATCAGCCTTTAGTCTGTAGGAGCAAAAATAACCAAGAGTCTTGTGGCAGTTTAAAGACTAGCACATCTATTGAAGCATATGTTTTTGTGTACTGCAGACCACTTGACGGAGCTTCAACTTTCCGTGAAGGTTATGCTGCAGTGAAATTATTAATCTTTAAAGTGCCACAAGTTTTAGTCCGAGGTTGAGGACTGTGTAGACTCAGTTCACCCTAGGGTTTTAATTTACCTAACTTCGGCACCGTGAAATGCTAATTCAGAGTTTGAGTGAAGTCTACAGGAAAATGAACCCGTCATTAGAGACTGGGTGAGAAAGAAACAAAGAGGGCTTTGCATAAATTGCATCTCTCTCATGACATTCAGAGATCTAAGGGGATCTTTTAGGTGGTGGGGGCCCAGATTGGGGAAGTTCCTCCTTTCTGAGCTTTGTATGGCCCCCTCTTCTGTCGCCATGCTATTTCAACATTCCTTTGTGGACTGGTCTTCTGTGAGCCAATCAGTTGATTCTCCTGATTTTCTGTGGTATCTGTTGAATTGTTTTAAATTTTGTTTTATATTGATTTGATTGTTTGGACTCTTTAATCGTATGCTGCTCTGAGCATCTTTGTTACAGGAAAGCAGCTCATAAAATGTAAATCAATCATAAAGATATTGCCAGAGTATCAAGACTTGGGCATTATGGTGGACCCCTTTCAAAACAACCACACTATAAACAGCAGCATGATTTCCCCATTCTGAGCTACCTGAAGCTCTCCTGCTCCCTTAAAAAAAAAACTCTGCCCTTTCTCCCTCAGCTGCCCCAGTTGCTACATGCTGCTGCTTCTCTCACTTGTCTGTCCTTCACCTTTTCTGTCAAGTCTGTGGCATATCCCTAGCATTACCAGATCCATACTGGGACAGAGTGCTAGACCTTTAGGAGAAGGAATGTGGGCAGGTGTAGCTTGTACAACCCTTAGAGCACAATCCTAGGCATGTGTTCAATGGGGCTTGCTTCTGAGTAGACATGCCTAGGATTGCGTGCTAAGGGTTGAACAAGCTACACCTGCCCACATTCCTTCTCCTAAAGGTCTCTAGGCACTCTGTTCTGGTATGGATCTGGTAAGGCTACCATGCAGCATAACCTTAAGCATGTTGAGAACCAACCTGCACAGTGGTGCCTACAAGTTTATTACATGTTAAGCCATCTTTCCTTTTACTGCATCATGGAGCTCTGTCGACCTTGCTGGAACAACCTGTATCCACTGGCGTCACTACGGGGGCGGAGCTGTAAGTTCTTCCGTGATCGGAGCCTCCGTTATACGGAAGAATGAAGCGCCCTGCCCCCGCGCCTTCCGACCCATTCAAAGTGGTGAAAACAACGCGCATTCACCGCTTTGACTGGGTTGGCAGGCGCGGTTCGGGGCGCTTCATTCTTCCGTGTAACGGAGGCTCCGATCACGGAAGAACTTACAGCTCCGCCCCCCCTGTAGTGACGCCAGTGCCTGTATCCTATTTCCCCTCAGTTTGTTCCTGATGGTACAAACCAATCTGTGCCAGCAAGTCCTACTTCTTATGACATAGCTTCACTCTTCCCTGATCTTTCCTGTATTATGCATTCCAATGGAATCTAATGGATATTGATTTCATTCTTTTCTAAGAATGCACAACGAGAAAATATTAATCTTGGAAACGGGGACCAGGTGGGGGAAGGGAGACCTTTCCTTCTCCCTTAGAGAGGTGTCCTCCAGTTGAACTGAATTCTCATAACTGTTGGTTATCATGGCGGATAACGTTCCATGAATAAGTTGGCAAATAGCTCAAATATATGAAGAGTTGCTCTGGTGGTGGTGTTGTTTTTTGTCCAAGCCTTAGACACTAGTCGCAGCTTGCACAGAGCTGGGCAAAATATTTATTTAAAATATTTGTATTCTGCCTTTCCCCTTGTAACCAATGGGACTCACAATTAGGCTTACCATCGTCCCAGAATCGAGGCTGGCTTCGGCTTAGTCCAGGCCCGAGCAGCTCCCAAGGTTACACTGCGGCTGGCCAATGGGGTTCTGGCTTCCGGAACTTCCGGTCGACAACGTGACTGAAGCTGGAACCCCATTGGCTAGCCGCAGTGCATTCTTGGGAGCTGCCGAAGCCTGCCTCGATTCCGGGACGATGGTAAGCCTAGACTCACAATGATTACATAAAAGCACATTAAAATCACAACATAATAAAGGCAACAATTACAATCCCATAAGAATACAGTCAAAACCAACGGCAAGGCAGAGGGAGGTCAATAAATCAGCACAGAACTGCTTTGCAGACCAGGTGAAAATAGAGGAGTTTGAAAAGCCAGGTGAAATACAGGTGTTTGAAAATGAAAATTTTACTCAGAAGTAAGACCATTGTGTTCAGTAAGACTTGGACTGTAATCCTCTTGTATTCAACAAAAACAAATATCTCTAGAAATAAGCAAGTTTTCAGCCTGTGCTGGAAGGCTAACACAGAAGGTATACGAAAAATATACTCAAGTATAAGTCGATCTCATGGATAGGCCATGGGCAAGCTTTAAGCCAAAAATAATGGATTTTCCTCTGGTCCATGGATATGTGGAGGGCAAAACTTAGGGGTGTATGCAATTCTTTGAAAACAACTTACCAGTATCGTAATTGTTCTCAGGCAGCAACAAAAGTTTGAGGTGGGTAAAAAAAAACCAAAAATACCCAGAGGTATTTTACCTTGTTCTGAAGCAGTAGAAACAGAGCTCTTCTCCAAACAGGAAGAAAGAAAGGTGAAGGGTTTCATGGAATAAGTCTTTGTGGGGGCTGCTGCTATGGAAGTATAGTACTGTTCTCCTCACGAAGCCTACAACTCCCATAAGCTCCTTCACCTTTCTTTCTTCCTGTTTGGAGAAGAGCTCTGTTCTGTGCTGCTTCAGAACAAGGTAAAATGGCTCATTTTTTGCCCACCCCCATGTGTCCTGCTTCTCAGCCCGGTTCTCCTCTCTCCCCTCACCAAGTAGCTGTTCTTAGAAGCCCCATGTATAAGTCAACCCAGGTTTTAGGGTCAATTTTAGGGCATTTTTTGACTTATACACGAGTATATATACGGTAGTTTTAATTCAAGTGGGAGGTAGTTCCAAAGCTGTGGCACTACCTTTTGTTGCCACCAGCCTAGCTTCAGCACAAAGGCAGCACACAAAGGAGGCACAGATGCCCTTAGGTAGCCTTACCAGTGTCCCGGAATCAAGGCTGGCTTCGGCCTAGAGTGAACCCGAGCCGCTCCCAAGTGTGCACCGCGGCTGCCCAATGGGGTTCTGGCTTGCGGTCAACAACGCGACAGCTGTTGGGCAGCCACAGTGCATACTTGGGAGCGGTTTGGGTCCACTCCAGGCCAAAGCCAGCCTCGATTCCGGGATGCTGGTAAGGCTACCCTTAGGGGCTGGGCCATCTCATACAAGAAGAGGTAGTTCCTCAAATATCCTAGTCTGATGCTATAAATTGGGAAATCTGTCATCGGATCACCTATTCTTTAAAAAAAATTAATACCAGTTGTGGGGAGAGGTATCACTGCAATTGGAACCAAGGCACTGCGAAAGGAGAGGGGGTTAAACATTCCCCTTTTGATATTTTCCAATTAAAACAACCTTTTCAAAGCTGCTATTTGCCCCATGGAGGGACGCATACAGGTATCCAACATACAGGTATGCTTTCCCCTTCAGGGCAATTATGTGCTTGGGGGGACAGGGTGTCAAGTGTTAAACATCCCCCCCCCCCAATTCTCTGGTCCTGATCACTTTCACACACACCCAGGGCTGTATTAAAAGCAAACATTGGGACTGTCAACATAACGTCCATTTGTACCCAATATAAGAGCAAAATCACAAAGATCCTTGCTATTCAAAGCGATTTGTTAAAGTCCACAACTCAGTTCTTCATTCAGTACTCAGTACAGCGCAAGCCTATGCATGTCTACTCAGAAGTAAGTTCCGTTGAGTTCAGTGGGACTTATTTACTCCCAGGTACCTGTGTATGGGATTGCATCCCAAGTAACTTTACTTAGGTGTAAGCCCCTCCAAGTTTACTAGGGAGTTTTAGCAAGTGTCTCCTGCCAACCTAGCAGTTCCAAAGCATGTTAATGCGAGTAGATAAATAGGTACCACTTACAGGAAGGTAAACAGCGCTCCGTGTTCCAGCCGCATGCTACGCGCTGCGGCAAGGAGAGTCCTGCTGGCCACATGACCACGGAGGCGTCTTCGGACAACGCTGGCTCTTCGGCTTTGATATGGGGATGAGCACCACACCCTAGAGTCGGACACGACTGGACTTAATTGTCAGGGGTCACCTTTACCTTTTGCCTTTAGCAAGTGTATTTGGGACTGCAGCTTTAGTCAGCATCTCCAGACAAAATGAAGCCTAAGTCTACTGTATTTGCCCACATTCATCCCTTGCTATCTTTGCTTCTTCCTTTCATTCCCTTTCTGTTTTTTTTTTTTACCCTTGTCAGGATTTAGATTGTAAGGCCTTGAGAGCAGGAACTTGTCTGTATTGCTTCTATTGCTCTGTAAAGTACAATATGTATATTAATTAAGATTATGATCATCATCATCACCATCATCTCTGCCACCAGTGACAGAGGTCCTGATAGTCCCCATTCGTTCTAGTGTGACTTCTTCTTTTTTTTTTTTTTTTTGCATTTTGCTAAAACTGCTCCTAGGGCTGATTCCTCCTCCTCCTCCCTGTAAACTTGAACGCCTGACATTACCCTTGTCCCTCTCGTAAGAAGGGAATTATGTTCCTATACAGACAGGTACTTCATTATGAACTGAGAAGTAGACAGGCTCCCTGGGTACACTGAGCAGAGTGGCTTTTGATCACTGAGACATAAAGAGCAGCTTCCTGGCCTGTATCGCCTCAAACATGCAGCTATTGCTCATGGAAAAGGGGAGCAGGAATGGCATTCACAGAGAGCTGTGCCCACACATCACTGACCCTTAGTTTACATGCTGAGAATAAAGGTGCTCCATTAAAAGCAGACACTGGTTCACATTCATGTACCCCATTGCCTAATTTGTATAGATTTGCCCACTTGTAAAATCGGAGATTTCACTAGCAGCAGCGCAAGTGCATCTTACGGGTTTGGACTAATCTCTGTATGCTTGTTTTTGTATTGGCAGGATCATCAGAACCAAAGTGCAGCAGCCTTTCCACCCAACACCAGATGGGAGTGGAACCGGGGTGACTGCACCTGGACATACTATAGGTAAGAGGGAACGAGAGGGGTGGGGAAAGAAGAGGCAGGAATGGAGGGATCACATACTGCAAATAGATTCTGCACACAGTGAAGCAAAGGGGAAGGGTTGGGTGCCGGATAACGAAGCTTACATGAATGTACCTTCAGAATCAAAGAGGCACAAGCCAGTCCAAGCTAGGCTTAGACCTTGTACACAGGGGGCATCTCCTTGCATGGTAGTGTGCAGGTTGCTGTTACAGTGTTCATATTTGTGTGGACTCTTGCTATTCAGTTGCCTGAGGCATTTCTCTTTAGCGAGCCACTTCTCTTTTACAGGAGTTAGCTGCTGCTCAGCAAACTGCTCTGTAGTTGGGTGAACAAGCCCCCCCCCCCACCTGATCTCCTTTTCACATGCCCAGTGGTCACTGGGAGAAAACCCTCTCCTCCACCCTATCCATTTCCAACAGGCCATAACCTGAGATGCAATCTTGGTCTGCAATGTAGGCAAGCAACAGCCATACAAATGTCGCCTCCAAAGCCCCAGACACCATTCTGTATTGAGCAGCAAAATCCTTCCACCCTTTCTTTTCATGGCCCTCAAGCCGGAAAATGCCACCACTAGTTTGTACTTCTAAGCCTGCCCTTAAATTTCTCAGGCGCAGGATGGCATTAAGGTTCAATCCAGTGTTTCTTCCAAAGCTGTTGGTGAGCGGTTCCGAGGCCTGTAACATTCCCTACACACTTCATAGGGGAATCTTTCGCACTATTATTCCTGTGAAAGAATCAAGATGTGACCTGGGAGTGTAATCCTGTTATGCTGTCAAGTTGCGATTGCAGGTTCATTTCATCCAGAGGCTCAGTCAGAAGGAAGTGAAATTCACGGGACCATCATTTTTGCAGACTCAATCATGCTCAAGTTGTAGCCTTAACAGCAAGAATAAACTGAAACAGATTTGTGTTGTTAAATAGCTGCATGCTATTTGCTATGCTGCCAGGTTGCATTGAAAACAAAGGCCACTGAGCAGTCCATCGTTAGTTGTTAGTCCATTGTCCAGTTACAGCAAGCTTGAACATAACCTGTTTACATAAGTGTTGTTCACATGTTATGAGGAACGCATGTGCTGGGAGCAAGATTGTGCCTGCCTCTCATGTGGGACAGCATATCTTCTGAAAAAGCCTCCATACATACAAACAAACAGTGTGTGCATAGGCTCTGAGCAGGCTATCAGGGCACCTGCATTTTCCTTTTTTTTTTTTTTAATTCATGGTGACCTTTTTAAAAAACAATAAAATGCAAATTCAGTTCTAACCTGCTCAGTATGAACAGACAAAGCACTATTAAGGCTTTTCCAGGGTTCCTGTATCATGGGCAGCACAATCTAACATAAGTATCCGGTTGCAGCCCCAGGGCCTCCACCGAAACCTATCCCCGTTCTGGACCGATCGTGATAGGCCCGGAGGTCTACTTGGGGGAAGGGGACGTTTGTCCCCTTCCCCTGGTATAATGCGGGAAGGCCCGGGCCTCCTCAAATTTCCATCAGCTATTTAGCTGGCATTAAGTCTGAGGAGGCCATGTAAAGGCCACGCCAGCCTGGGAATGGGGATATGGCGGCTGCCATCCCTGCCCGGCTTGGCCAGTGGCCCCTCTCCCTCGTCGCCCGGACTGCCCCTGCGCTCGCCAGGGGATCCCTTACCTTCTCCGGCAGCTGCAGGGACGATCCGGCGCTGGAGTGAGGGCTGCCGGCCTCCGCGCCAGTGGCCCTTACACGCGAGTCATCGCAAATGTGCTTTACGGCACATTTGCGATGGCTTAGAGTGGCGGATTAAAATTGCGCTGGATTACGCTCTAAGTTACATACTTCCTTGCGCTCTAAGTTACATACTTTGTGCTCTGTATGTATATGCATACATTGCGCTCTACGTTGCAGGTATGATTCATTTATTGCTTCTGTTGTTCCTGGCTGGGTGATTAGTGAGTAATTGCCCCTTAAATAACCTCTCTGTGAATTGCCCCATTCCAGATTTTGTTCCTCCAGTGGGGTGGGGGGGATCGTTAATTGCTGATTTCCTGTCATTATTATTTTTTAATAGTAACATAGTTTGGGGACCTTTGGGCTAGGCTGAAAATTAGTAATGACTTTGGGATGCAGGCCACTTAGATGCACCACCTCCTGCCCAGAAATGATTATTTAAAAAAACCCATAAAGTTGGCTTTTTATTTTGGTGTATAGCCAAAGGTGTATATAAAGTGGCGGATGGTTCACCTTTTGGAGCGAAACTCTGAGAATTCTTTCTATCAATAAGAACTGAAAGCAAATAGAGTGGAAAATGCTCAGTTCAAACCAGTGTTAGTTATTAGGGCTGTTACCTACAGTAATTAAATAAAGCTTAGTCAAACAAATCAGTTTAATTTGATTAATCAGTCAGTTAAATCTGTATACATCTGCACATGAGTAAAGCAAATCTAAAGGAAAAAAGTTAACTTCCTTTGTTTTCATATGATGTACACGTTGTCATAACAGGTGTCATCTTAGAAGAGGCATTTTTTCCATGTGTGAAAGAAGGGGGAATGGCTCTTCTAAAATAGTGGGACCCACCAAAGGCTGCAGCACAGAGGAAACAGGAATCCAACAAGTGTGGGAGACAAATGTATTAGTCCACACATCATATAAACTCCAATGCGTTTCGAGGAATTATCTCTTCATCTGGGACTGTCAGAAAAAGGAATAGCTCACATCTCTTGCAAGTTTCGCTACCTTTGTAGGAGTCAGTAGGTCAGTGTCTCATTTTGAAGCTACTCATCTAAGAAATTGCAATAGATGTGAGATATTTCTTTTTTTGGCAGCCCCCTGATAAAGAGTTAATTGCTCAAAATGCATTGGGATTTACCATTTGGATTAATAACTTTGTCTCCTGCATCTGTCGAGTTTCTGTTTTTTTTTCTTCTAAAACACCACCTAAAACCTGCAGTTTTTGTAGGACCTTACTATTAAAAATAGTTACATGAAAAAAATCTGTTACTTGATTAATCAAGTCCACAGTTTTTATCAATCAAACATTATAATCAATTAATCTAATGTCAATCAGTTAAATGTGGACATCCTAATTGATATGCCTTGTAAATCTAGAGCTTCACAAGAATAGGCAGTATTGAACTTGTTTATTTTTGAACTCATGGTGACATGAGTTCTGTAATGTTGTTGTAAGAGAGAAGTCCATGTTCCGAAATGTGATTTTTTAAATTATTTCTTTAAAAAACCCTTGTGAAGATAGTTTTTCTTTCTAACAATGAATGGTAATTTTGTTTATGAAATGGTTAAGTTATCTCACAGTTAAGAGATACCATCCCTTTCTTCAAAGGGGCACCTTTGCTGAAAAAGGCAGGAGGGAGGCATAAGCAAACAGCCACTGCTTGGGAAAGACTTATATGAATTGGAGGGGGGGAGCATTGTGCTCCTCCTGCAAAATATAAAAGAACTGCCACTTTAAAAGGTGTCTCTTCTCTGCCTCATTAGCAGGGGTTGCCTAAGCTGTTTTACAGTGTGGGACCATGTGATAATGCACACAACCCCTTCCCTTTAATCTCTGTGCTTTTATCACCTCACAGTGAGGCAATAAACAAGGAGCCTCAATTGTTGAGTTTGGATGTGAATATCCTAGTTCAAATCCCTCTTTAGCTATGAAACTTATTATAGATTACTTTAGGCAAATCTCTCTCTCTCTCTCTCTCTCTCTCTCTCTCTCTCTCTCTCTCTGCGCCTAATCTACACTATAAAACTGTTGTGAGGATAAAATGTCACTCTGAACTCCTAGTAGAGAGGGCAGGATGGAAATGTAACAAATAAGCCAGCCAGCCAGTTCTAGGCATAAGTCCTAGCTAAAATAGGACTTTTTTAGCTAGGCAGCTAAAATAGAAAATTCAGATCCCTCCCTCCTGATATGTTTTTAATGGTAGCCTCCCAAAAATACACACTTGATGATCCCCCCCCCCCCGTTGATGTGCACTATAACTGCAATCCTATGTATACTGAAAGCCCTGTGCCCACTACACTGAGCACAGTGGGACTTCCTTCTGAGTAAGCATTCATAGGATTGTGTTGTATGCCCGGAGGGCTGAGACAAAATGAAAGAAGGGCAACATTTTCTGGTGAACAGTGTGAGGTTAATATATATTAGGACTAATATATATTAGGACCAGTTCGGTTCAATTGGGCCCCACATGGCTGGGGGAGCCCCATACTTGGCAGATCGTGAAGCCCTGGGTGCACTTTGCTACGCTGGCACTGGAGGGGCCCTCCCATCCTCCCTTGAATCCGATTGACCCAAAATTGGGGCTATTGGCTGTGATGCGATGACGTTACTATGTCATCGCGTCACTGCCAAAACACTTCCAGGTGTGTCCTATCAGGCCTCTGTCTCCCAAGGCCGGCCCTGCACTGGTCTTTGTTAGATGCTGATTAAAAAGAGTGGTCATGTTAAGGATTCTGCTGAAAAACTGCTAATCCCTCCCTATAGAGTAATAGCTGATGCTGCAATTAATCTATAGAGCACACTTGTGGTTGGACCACTTCCTGCTGAACTTTTGACTGAGAGTGACTATTCGCCTCTGCAGGGCGTTGGGCCTATTAAAATGGTCTGTCCCTAGCAGGTGAGGAAACCTGAAAGAATCCTTGAAAGACCCCAGAGTTTTCAGTTGGCATGGCTAGTGTTATTGTCTACATCCTCAAGTTGTGCTAGATGCAGAGATGATGCAGGTAGGAGACATAATTTCTCCTAAGCACCATCTCCCACTGTGCAGAGTTCATTCAGCCTCGTGGGCTGCAATCCTATATACACTTACCTGGGAGTAAGTCCAAATACTCCCCAAATATGCAACTTATCTCTTAAAACGGCCACTGTGCCAGAGGATTGGAGGATAGCTAATGTCATGCCTTTTAAAGATTGGCTTGATTTAAAAAGGAAGGATGGGGGACCCGGGAAACTATAGGCTGGTCAGCCTAACATCTGTTCCGGGGGAAGATGGTGGAAAGTCTCATTAAAGATAAAATCTTAAAACACATAGAAGAACAAGCTCTGCTAAGGGAGAGACAGCATGGCTTCTGTAAGGGGAAGTCTTGCCTCACAAACCTTTTAGAATTTTTTGAAAAGGTCAGCTGGCATGTGGATGTGAGCAAACCCGTGGATATTATATATCTGGATTTTCAGAAGGCGTTTGACACAGTCCCTCATGAAAGGCTACTGAGAAAACTCCATAGTCAGGGAATAAGAGGGCAGGTCCTCTTATGGATTAGGAACTGGTTGAAGACCAGGAAACAGCGAGTGGGAGTCAATGGGCAATTTTCACAAGGGCAAGAGGTGAAAAGCGGTGTGCCCCAAGGATCAGTCTTGGGACCGGTGTTTTTCAACTTGTTCATAAATGACCTGGAGTTGGGAATAAGCAGCGAGGTGGCCAAGTTTGCAGATGACACTAATCTTTTCCAGGTGGTGAAGACCAGCAGGGATTGTGAAGAGCTCCAGAAGGATCTCTCCAGAATGGGCAGCAAAATGGCAGATGTGCTTCAAAGTGTAAAGTGATGCATATTGGGGCACGAAATCAAAACTTCACATAGACGCTAATGGGTTCTGAGCTGTCTGTGACGGATCAGGAGAGAGATCTTGGGGTGCTGGTGGACAGGTCAGTGAAAGTGTCGACCCAGTGTGTGGCGGCTGTGAAGAAGGCCAATTCCATGCTCGGGATAATTAAAAAAGGGATTGAGAATAGAACGGCCAAATCATTATGCCCTTGTAAAAATTGATGGTAAGGCCACATCTGGAGTATTGCGTCCAATTCTGGTCACCACACCTCAAAAAGGATATACCGGTAGTTGAATTGGAAAAGGTGCAGAAAAGAACAACCAACATGATTCGTGGGCTGGGGCATCTCCCTTTTGAGGAAAGGCTACAGCATTTGGGGCTTTTCAGTCTAGAAAAAAGGTGCCTGAGGGGGGACATGATTGAGACTTATAAAATTATACATGGGATGGAGAGAGTGGATAGAGGGGAATTTTTCTCCCTCTCGCACAACACCAGAACTAAAATTGAGTGGAGGGAGAGTTAGAATGGACAAAAGAAAATATTTCTTCACCCAGTGTGTAGTTCATCTGTGGAACTCCTTGCCACAGGATGTGGTGATGGCACCTGGCCTTTAAAAGGGGTTTGGATAGATTCATGGAGGAAAAGACCATCACAGGTTACAAGCCATAAGCAACCTCCTGGCTTTAGAAGTAGGTTTTCTGTGTGCCAGGTGCAAGGGAGTGGCAACAGGTATCTTGTTGTCTCGTGTGCTCCCTGAAGCATCTGGTGAGACCACTGTGAGATACGGGAAGCTGGACTAGATGGACCTTTGGCCTGATCCAGCAAGGCTCTTCTTATGTTCTTAAGTCCCACTGAATATAGTGGGACTTACTTCTGAATAAGCCTGAGTAGGATTGTGCTGTTGGTTTTCCAGAGAATTGGGGGCTCTGAAGTAGGTAAGGAGATGGCTTTGAACACAAGTGTGGCTCAAATGGCACGACAGTAAGTAAGAGCTCGTAATCAAGCCTACTTGTAGCAGTGAAAAAGCAATGTTTTTCTGCTACCTCTGTATCTTTGGGTGGCTCAGGGCCTGCTTCTACTTAGCCTGTACAGTGTTGTGTGAAGGCACCCTCAGAAGCATGCTGAAACATGCTTCCTAAGCACTTTGAGGGTCCAATTGCTCGCATTCACCTTAACATGGATGCTTCTAGTTCTGCCATTCAGTAAGGAAATGTGTCCAGACCATCTAGTCATGTTTAATGGGATGAATTTCATCTCAAGGTGCCACTGCTGTCTGAAGCAGGAGTGGCCAACCTTCCACCATGAGGGCCTCTGCATTCTTAAGAGTTGTGTAGAAGACAGAAACTTGGCAACTGCAATTGCTGGCGGTGCTGCTGAAGCAGCTGCACCTGCTGAAATGCCCTCACCTATATGACCATTAAAGGGCCAGGAGCATTCATGTTGAAAGGTTGGCCATCCCTGGTCTGAAGTGATACAAGTGGTGACTGGGGAGAGGACCTTTTTGGCAGTGGTAGCCAGTTTGTGGAATATTCTTCCCAGATTTGCCTGATGCCTAGTTTGATGTAATTCCAGTGGCAGGCATATCCCTTTTTATTGGCCCAGGGCAAGTTAAACTGCTGTTAATCTCTTGGGTTTTAATTTGCTTGTTGTCCCCGTTGTTTTTTCTTACCTTAGTTTGTGAGCTGCCCTGGAAGCACTGATGTATTAAAGAGCAGGATACAAATTAATTACATGAATAAAGTAAATAATACTGTGAAGGCCTCAGAAGGATTAGCCAGCTCTAATTGTGGGAAGGTTGTGGCTTGCACTTGAGGGCATTTAATTTGTGCTGAGATGCAGACAGATAAGATACCCTGAAGGGCCGAAGAATTTCACAAGTATAAGAGTTTGGAGAACTTATTTTTGGTCTGTGTTACATAGGAAAGCAACTGTTTGCTCCAGACCAATTATAGGCCTGGCTAGGAGGAACTGTTTCTGAGCAGGCATAGTAGACTCTGGAAGTATTTTACAGTTAGGTGGCCGCACTGTGAACCTCATATGTAATTGTAGTCAGTGACTAAGAGATTGAGTTGGGAATCAAGACCCCCAGTTCAAATCTTGCCTCTGCCATGAACTCATGAGGACAAGCCACTCCCTCTCAACCTTGACTCCCCAGCTGCAATGTGGCGATAATAATACTGACTTACCTTATAGTAGAGGTTCCCAAACTGGGGCGTTGTGACCCCCCCTAAGCCTGGAACAATGGGTCACTACTCCCTTAAGGGGAGTGGCGACCTGTGATGATGGCGCTTCTGGGATCGTGCCACTGGCGGGGGGGAGTGGTTTTTTTGCCCTACCTGAGGGTCTTGCTGGCCCTCCAGGGGGGGGGAAGCTGGGAGCCTGTGGACACCTCCACAGGCCTCCCCATGCTTCAAAACTGCTCCAGATTGCGATCGTGACCCAGTTCCCGTTTTTGGATGAAACCGGAAGTGAGTTGCGATCGCGATCTGGAGCTGTTTTGAGGCACGGGGATCCGCAGGCTCTTCACACGCCTTGGAGATCTGGCAGGACCCTGCCCCAGGTAGGGTGAAAAAAACACTGCCCCCTCCCCCGCTGCTGGCAGTGCGATTCTGGGGGTGCTGTTGCTGCTAAGCCATTGTACACCTAAGCCATGTTTTGTTTTCTTGTTGCTAAAGCAGTTCTAAGCAGTTCTTTGTATCCAGTATTTGCGTGTTCAGACAATGCCAAAATGCTCAGAATATACCGCCACGTTTAATGATTAAAAGGAAAGACAATGCAAGTGGATAAGGCTAAATTTAGAAGAATTTCTACTTCTCACCAGAACTGGATTATTTTGCATATGGACTAAGGGTGGAATGACACATTATGAGGAAACCACAAGTGAAAATGCAGAGCAGAATCAGTGAATGGGAGGAAGATGCTTATGTGATTGCACCCCTGCCAACTACTCATTCTCTCTTGCAGAAGACCCCAAGACTCTAGGTTGTTTTAAAATGTTTCTCCCCTCCATCTGGAACTTGGGCTGTTGAAAAGCAGCCTTGGGGGCAATTTGCAAGGGAAAATTGGAAGATGTGGCATGGTTAAAGAAGCACCCTTTTCCCCATCTGCCAATTCTTCTCTTCAAATGCCCCTCACATTCTTCACCCAAGAATCAGCTAATGTGGGTGTCGGAACATACATTTGCCAAGTTAGAACCAGTTCGAAAGATATTTCAAATATCTGACTGGCCCCATGCATTTTAAGACAGTGCATGCACATCTGGGACCCACCCTCCCCTCACATCCCAGCTAGTTGTTGTTGTTATTATTATTATTATTATTATTATTATTATTATTATTATTAACAGTATTTATATACCGCTTTTCAACAAAAAGTTCATAAAGCAGTTTACAGACAAAATCAAATGATTAACTGGCTCCCTGTCCCAAAAGGGCTCACAATCTAAAAAAGATGCAGAACACCACCAGCAAACAGCCACCGGAAAAGACACTGTGCTGGGGTGGAAAGGGGGGCAGTTACTCTCCCCCTGCTAAATATAAGAGGAGCACCAATTGAAAAAGTGCCTCTTGCCCAGTTAGCAGGGAGTTTGCATTTAGTTCTCTGTAGTGTGTGTGTGTGTGTGTGTGTGTGTGTGTGTGTGTGGTTGAAACAAACCACCTCCCATGCAATTAAGGGAACTAACCAGAATGTGAGGGGAAGGAACCAGGATGTGTGCATGTCTTTAAATGTCCTCCTAGCCCCACACATTTAAAGTATCTTCCAAACCAGCCAGGTCTGTGCAGTTCCACCTTCTTCTGGCATATAACTGCATCTTCAGTGTCTATTAGCATCTGTGATTCCACATTTTAGAAAGCAAGACGAACCTGAAGGAGTATATGTATGTCTACCAATGTCATTTTAACAGTTTTAAGAACTGCTGCCTGTCCAGTCACATAGAAAAGTTCTAATCCCCTTCCCATGAGCCCCAAATATTCTCTCTCTCTCTCTCTCTCTCTCTCTCTCTCTCTCTCTCTCTCTCTCTTTCTCTCTCGGAGTAGCATAGCTAGAGGGGGCGGCGCAGTAAGTCCTGCATGGTGTTGCAAACTTGCCCCTCCCACTCTCCGTTGGAGCCATTCCGGCAGCGAAGGCAGCATTGCCTTAACTGTGAGTGGGAGAGGCCACTTTGCACCGCCGTGCAGCACTTACTGCGCCGCCCCCTCTAGCTACGCTACTTCTCTCTCTCTCTCTCTCTCTCTCTCTCTCTCTCTCTCTCTCTCATGTGCGTAGACACACTCAGTTACACACATATACACATTCACTCACTCTCACATACACACACCACAAACATGGCCCAAAGTAGACTTATGCAGATCCGAGACTAGAAGTGGAATTTCCAGTCACAGAATGTGCAGTTTTGTAATGGAGAATTCTAGTCTAGTCAGCCTTGGACATGCTGCCTAGTTGTGTGGAGAGAATTTTCACCAGGGACTCACATATTTGTGATGCTCACATGAAGAATTTTTGGGCCCTGGCCTTAGCTGAAATGCATCCGCAAATCTCTGGTTGAACAGGGGGGGCCATCTCTGGAGAGACTGGTATGTGTGTGTAGCTTTCTACCTGCTTGCAGGTTGCTGCTCTCCTCATGGGCCTTTCTCCCTTTTCATTTTGTCCAGTTCCCAGTACGGCATCCCCTCCCGTCTCCAGTGCCTCCAATGATCCAGTGGGCTCCTACTCCATTAATGGGATTCTGGGGATTCCTCGGTCGAATGGTGAGAAGAGGAAACGTGATGAAGGTAGGGGGAGGGAGGGGCTCATCCTCCCTTTTTCTTTCCTTTTCTTTCCCCCCCTTTCTTCTGTCCCCATTCTCATTCCCATTCTCTCTGTGCCTTCCACTGCCACCCTGCGGTCCAGTTTCCAACCAGGACTTGCAGGTGCTCTGCATGTTAGATTAGTCTGAGATAAGGGAGGGTTCCCCGACACAACCCTTCTGGTTTGAAAAGTCGTTCATGAAAGACTGTGTTCTTCAGACAACTAGTTGGCAGGCGAAGCAGCCTCTTCCATTTCCACAGCAAATGGATTCCACCCTCCATTCACGGCTGAGGAGGACAGCTTCCTTCTGCAAAGTTTGCAGAATGAGAATTGAACTAGCAGTAAGGTGACTCATCCTGGCTTTCCAATCAAAGCTAGCAATAGGGTGACCCCGGAAAGATCTAGTAGTGCATACTGGCGGGAGGGGCGTTCTAGGAAAGAAACAGAGTCTGGTTTCCAGTGGGACAAAGCCAGAGGAAAGAAGGTTACATGCATTCAAAAAGTGGGAAATAGAAAATATCCATCCTTTCACCACTCTTTAACTAACCGATTGCATGTACAAAACGGTCATATGTGGTTAAAATAGAACTGGTTCATGTGACCTTGAAAACGTAGCCCCGTGAGAGTAAGCATTCTTTCCACAGAGTAATTTCTGAGATGACTATGGACAAAGCTACATATATGATGCGGAAGAGCTGTGCCTGAAATTCCTGTTGATGTAATGTTCTTCTCTGAAAAGCTTTTGAGTGGGGAATGGCTGGGCTTTGCACAGTGGTGAGGATGAGTGTTATTCTACACTTGAATGGTGTGGGTGCATAGATTGTTTTCACATACCTAGCTACTATACAGGTCAAGTCTAATAAACCGACAACAAAGCACAGGAGCAGCAATTCCCAGATGTGATGAGAGGTCAAGAGATAGGAAGAATCTCCTGCTTCCTAATCCTGTCCCTTTCATATCTCTGTCACCTCTGAAGCCCATTTCAGAACATGATATTTATGCGAGACAAAACGTTGCTGTGGTCTTTTACCGGTTGTGGAGAAATGTAAAATGTTGGCTGTCAACGGCTGCTTCCACATTAGCTGTTTTCTCCAGTCTTGACTTCATTAGTTATTATGCAGAATCCATATTGTGATATTGCAATAATAAAATTAATATGCTGTAAGCCGCCTTGAGTGCCCTCGGGAGAAAGGCGGGCTACAAATTCCTTAAATAAATAAATAAATAAAATGAAATGAAATGAAAAAATGAAAGAGCAATTGCTCTAGTTGCAAAGTGGAAATGAGTAATTAAAGAGACTGCCAGCAGGGGGAACAGTAAGTGACTAATTAAAGGGCTAGTTCAGTACAGTAATGCCACAACTGGAGTGAACAGGAAGCAGCAAATTAAAGGGCCAGTAGCCAAGTAGCAGAAGTCACTTTAGAAAGAACGGGGAAACATTTCAAGACTGTAGTCTTGAAACACACTGTAGTCAAGTGAAACACACTTGAAACACACTTTTAGAGAGCAAGTGCTACCTAACTGAATGGCATTTACTTCAAAGGAAACATACTTAGGATCTTGAACTGTGGGGTTGTTAAGGCAAATACAGTATTATATTAAATGCTTTACGGAGCCACAGTTTTAATTCCAACTCCAAGTGATTGCAAAAGAGAGATGCTCCAGCAGCAGGTGGTGTGAAAAGGGCCAAAGTCTGTGGGCCAAACAAGATGTGATGTCAATGTTCAATTGTGCTTACATCTTTTTTTTTCTTAAAAAAAAGCATCTGTAGGGGGTAATTGGATCAGGTGGTGGCATGGAAGAGGGGGCTTAACCCTTTCCCCGGTTCTGTGGACCTGATGAAGATTAGCCCTGAAGCTGCTACTTGCCCATGGAGGGAAGCTTCCGTTGACACTAAAGCCGGAGCTACACTGTCCGCGTTCGCGTTGTGTTCGCGTTCCGTGTGCATCTGGTGTCCCGCCCCCAGGTCAAACAACGGGCTCTGATTGGCTGGACGTAGCGCGGATGCAGCAAAAATCGAGTCAGCACGACTTTTGCTGCGTCCGCGCTACGTCTGGCCAATCAGAGCCGTTGTTTGACCTGGGGGGGCGGGACACCAGACGCACACGTAACGCGAACGCAATGCGAACACGGACAGTGTAGCTCCGGCTTAATAAGACCGTCCCTCCTATGGCAAACAACAGCTACAGGGAGATGATTTTTGCCTGGACTCCCCCTATGCCACGGTACCAATCTGGATTGGGCCCCCTGCAACTGCTTTTTTTTCCCAAGTAAGTTTTTCAAGTAAAACAGTTTTAACTTGTGTTTATTGTTTTATCATGGCTTTTAACCATGTAACAAACATTTTATCTTTTTTTAAGTGCAAGCACAATGACACTTTTTTCATCATGTGTACAGTAGTTTGGACCTTGGAGAGGTCAGGGAGTTGGGGGGAGGGACTCCTCCATCACCTGCATGGGTCCTATTCTCCTACCATCTAAATCCCTTTCTGTCACTTTCTCTCTGTTTCTTACCCGCTCTCTGTTTTGCTTAGCAAGCATCAGCAAGGAAAGGCCAAAAAGGAAGACAGTCGCCGGAAGACTATGTAAAGGGGTGAGGTTAAAGGGGAGCAAAGTGGTTCATACAGATTGTGGTCACATGAGGATGAAACTTCCTGTTCTAACAGGCCTATCGATGGTACATAGAGAGAGTTTTCAGAAATGTGTTCAGTTTTCTAGTCAGAATAATGCTTGATGGTTTGCTATTATGATGAAATAATGAATAATGATTTTCTGATAGCGGCTATACTAAAGATACCATGTCCATTCATATTCTTATGTGCATTGCCACAACTAGACCAGCAAAGACTTAAGGGTTGTTGTTGTTGTTTTTTGCTATGCAGTTATGACTTTTGCCCCTATGTTCATTCAAATGCTGATCCACAGGTGCCGATACATGTCGTTAGGCACCTGTAACACATTGCTGGCAAACACAGATGGTTCCCACTGCTTTCCTGTGGTGTGTGATCTAAGCACTTGTCAATGTACATGAACACAAGCAGTCGTCATGTGCGTCAATGGCATGGCAGAATTTGGCCTCATAAAGACAGTGGAAAAACATTATTTAGTCATGATGTGCATGTCTGAATCCTTCCACCATGATGGAAAATTTGGACTAAGAAATTAGGAAGAAGACAGAAGTGAAGAAGGGAAGTAAATGGTGGTAGCAGAAGTGTCATTGTAGGAACTGGTGTCGTGCTGAGCTGTAAAGGCTCAAATCTCTCCTCAGTCCTTCTTCTGCAAAATAGGATAACAATGCGGGCTTACCTTGCATGGTTGTTGTAAGGATTGCTGAAAGAATCTGTACAGTGTATAAAACACTTTGAATACTCAAAAAAACACTATATAAATTTGTCGTTTATCGGGCTGGAATCCACTTTGTCATATACGTGGAATGGTCTCCTACATTGGTACACAGCAGGGCTGGCCCAAACATGAAGCGAGTGATGTATCAAAAGTAGGGGGGGGGAAGCAGATTTGTAGTGCCCTTCACCCTGCCACTGCCTCCCTCCAGCCCACCACGGACAGAGCCACATTGATCCACTTCCTGCTCACTAGAAGCAAGTGGGAAGTGGATCATCCACTTCCTTACCTTGCTTTGAGACCTATGAAATTATGCATGGGACGGATCGAGTGGATAGAGGGAAGTTCTTTTTCCTCTCGCACAACACCAAGACCAGGGGACATGCACTAAAAATTGACTGGCAGGAGAGTCAGAACAGACAAAAGGAACTATTTTTTTGCCCAGCGCATAATGAATCTGTAGAACTCATTGGCACAGGATAGTGTGATGGCACCTGGCCTAGATGCCTTTAAAAGGGGATTGGATTGGACAGATTTAAAGGAGGAAAAGTCCCTTACAGGTCATGATGACTGTACACAACCTCCGGGTTTTAGAGGTAGACTCTCTCTGAATGCCTAATGCAAGGGATCCAGGTATCTTGTTGTCTGTGTGCTCCCAGAGGTATCAGGTGGGCCACCATGAGATATAGGAAGCTGGAGTAGATGGGACCTTGGCCTGATCCAGCAGGGCTCATGTGTTCTTATGCTTCATCATGCAGTTCCTTTGCAAAAACAGGAAGTGCAGGACTTCCTGTTTTATTTTAAAGGGACCATGCAAGGAAAGGACAAGGTAAGGATCCATTCATTAACCCCACTCCTTCCTTGCCCTTTAAATAAAACAGGAAGCGCTGCATGTCTTGTTTTTACAAAAGAACCAATCCATGAAGAAGGATCAAGGTAAGGGGCTCTTTCTGGAGTGCACGGCAGCACAGATGGCAGTGATGAGTCAGGGGCAGTGGACCTGCTTGTGCTGTTCCTGTTAGCAGGTATATACAGTAGTCACACGCAGGTTTCGGGGGATGTGGAAGTTTTTACACAGTGAGTCACTGTATGTATGTATACCAATTTAGGAGACTGATTTATGATAAATGCATCAATGTTTAGGATTCACAGGACTCTGTTGTTTTTGTTATAACCAACTAATATGGTTAACTCACTGGTGATGGTGATGGTGATTGTCCTATGCCCTACTTAGGTTTTCATATGACTCGGAAAAGTATGACTTTCTTTAGTACAACGAACAGAATGACTGGTTTTCTATATCACGGTGGTATTTGGGTGCAATTTTAATGAGACATAGAGTACATGTCAACTCTGTGTGTGACAGAAGGCAAAGGAGAGACTGTAATTTATAGACTGGATTGATCCAAAGTCCCAGAATATGGTTCCACAAATGGCCTTACACAGAAGCCCACCTAATTTGAGAGACATGGTGCTGAAGAGTCATGATTTGTCACACTTTTAAATTGCTGCCTCCCCAAATCAAGGAAAAAAAGTAGATTGAGCTTTTCTCCATTTCTGGCCCTTGGGCCATATGTAATTAAGACAACACTAGGAGAAAAAAAAAATCTCCTAAGCTCACTCTTGATTGAACTGAGCAGCTCAGTGGGAAAAGAATTAAGTAAGACAACATTGTTTCAGTGCCCCAAGGGAAGCAAAACCCCTGCTAGAAGCATGCAACTGCTCTACCTCCTCAGGCACTATCTATGATCACCACATAGAAATGCAAAGCTTTTAAGTTTACACAGATTGGGATAGTGCATGAGGATGGTTGTCAATGGGCCATTATTTTACAGGCACAACCAGAACAATCATATTCTGGCAGGTAACCAATACTGGAGTGTGAGGATTCCCACTGGTTTAGCACTCTCTTTGGAATGGGGGAGGGGGAAGAATACTCCCTCCTTCTGGAGCCTTTAGTCTTCCCCAAGTCTCAGATATAGAGGAGAAGGAGTTTACATCATCTGCTTCCTCCTCCTCTTCACTCTTGCATTCACCTTCAGGGCAGGGTAGAGTTTTTTCTTCTTCAATTGCCTCTGTCAAATAACTCCCAGCAAGCCACACAGAGTCCAAAGAGGCTCTCTGCCTCTTGTGTGACATCTGGGTCCTACTGGGATGGTTGCTTTGTCCTTGTCACTATGGTAACCAAACCATAGCTCCCCCTACCACCCAAAGTCAGGTTGACTGCATTGACTCACCTTGGGGCTTTCTTTCAGTCATCCCTGCCTTCTTTCTACTGCTGGGTCAAGTCAAGTGCAGCAATAGCCTGGCATGCATCAAGGGGGGGGGGGAGTCATTTCTGGCCTGCCCTCCATTTCTGAGCTGGTTGGTCCCGGACATACCTGAAAAACCAGTAAATTTCAGTCAGCCAAGCAAAGATTTTTTTTCTGTCCATCTCAGACCAGCTAGATTTTGCTAGCACTAGGTTCTATCCATCGCTCATCAGATTTCACCCTGCGTCTGCTCTGACCTGCCAGACTCTATCCAAACTCTGCATGACTTGCCAGATTCTGTTAGGTTCTGACCCTGATCTACCAGGGTCTGCACATGGCTTCCACTGGCCATGCCTAATAAATCAAAAAGTTGGCAACTCTACTGGGTAGACACTTACCCTGCTTTTTTGCCCTATCTGAATCATATTTGTACGTTACCATTGTGGTTCGAGAGTCACATGGTTTGGATGGTGACTATGTAGAGGGGATGAATCATGTGGAAATTATCCACATCCAGTACTGCACAGAGCTGCCCCGTACAGTTGTGCATCTAAGGCAGGGCTTCTCAAACTGTGGGTTCTGACCCACTTGATGGCTCGCGGCCCGATGCTGAGGTGGGTCGCCAGTTGGGCCCATCCACCTGTCCCTGCCTCGGTTTGGCTCTAAATTGGAGCAAAATGGATGCAACCAGAGACCACTTCTGGGTCACGACTCACATACTGCAGCTGCTCCTGCATTGCACCTGTCCCAGGATGGTCTCTGGAAGCCTCTGAGGGCCTTGGAAGTCTGCTCCCACGTTGCACTGGTCCTGGGACAGTCTCTCGAAGCCTCTGCCTCAGTAGGCCACCGCAAGTGACTTACGGGTCACTTCTGGTTTCACCAACTTCTGGTCTCATCAGGAAGGTTTTCTTAGCCCGTGGAGGTATCCGGAGGCCGTCCCGAACCTGGCGTGACGCAGGAGCAGCTGCAAGGGTAGGGTCACAGCCCTGGTAACTTTGAGAACTGCTAATCTAAGGGGATGTCATTCTGACATCTGAATGGAAGGATGAGGATGGCGGCAGAATAATGTCACTTGCGACGGGGAGGAAAGGGCACCTTTTTCTACTGCGGACAGGGGTGCCATATGGGTTAGGAGCAATCGTGATACTTCATATACCTGCAGCTCATGTTGTGGATGCAATTATTTCTAGTGTGTTCTGCCCATCTCATATGGTCTGTTTTTGGATGGGGTTGCTGATCTTTTTCTCAGGCCTTGGGACCAGAATACTTGAAAGACCACCTCCTCCCATACAGTCATGCTTGAATGGTCCATGAAGGCCTTTAGGAGGGACGTTTTTGATGGAAGTGTGCTAGAGAGCTTTCTCAGTCATGGCACCCACCCATGGCACCCACCCTTTGGAACTCCCTGCTGTGGGAGATCCACTTGGCCCCTTCCGTGTTGGAATTTTACTACAATGGAAAAGTTTTCCATTTCAGCAGGTATTTTAGCCTGAATGTTGTTAGTTTTTTTTTTTACTGACTTTCTTTTGTGTTATAGTTCATGGCAGGGGTGGGGCAAAGGTTGTAATTTTTGTAATTGTATCTACTGCAAGTTTTTATATTTTGACATTGTGGTTAATATGACCATAAATTAAAAGTACATTTTTGTTTATTCATGTGCTAAGGAAGTGCTGGGTAAAAGAGAAAAAATGTTGCCCATAAAAGGTGTTGCTGTTGCTTTAATTGGTTGTTTGTAATTGCCCTTGCTATATGTAGGGAAAGGGGAAATAGGAGCTGATATATCAGTGCAGAGGCAGAGAGAGCTTGGAAAAAAAAAACATTCTTCCATGCCCACTGGAAGCTTCATTCAAACCTACTGTTGTCTCAGAGCCTTTAGTAGAACTAGTTTTGACATGTTATAACTTTTTTTCTCATTTATGATGAAGGCTAGAAACATTCTCTTTTTGAAATGCAAAGCTGCCAGTTTCCAGGAATGTGATGGATATACTGAATTTTGTGCTAGGTACCGTTTTATGTGATCAGTGGAAGAATCGTGGCCTTGCAATATAAAGCAGTGGCTGATCCTAGTCTTTGTCCTAAGAACAGGAGCTTGTGATGCAACTGTATCATCTTATGAGGCAGTACTCCTTCCAGTAGCAGAGTTGTACCCTTGGGTAATGTGTCTCCTCTACTACCACAGCCAGGCAGCCAGGCTGTGCTGTGATCTCTGTTGTGATAGAGCCAGCCAGGGCAGGTTGGTATGCTTAATAGCTCCCTTAGGCTCTAGATGAAGTTGTGTTTGAAGAGGCAGTTTATTCCCAGCCAAGCTTCCAAGAGTCAAGTTCTCACTCTAGCAATTAGATTAGGAATGACTGAGAGATGCCTGTCAGTCAACCCACACTCCACTAAGCAAACTGCAGGAAGGAAAAGAGGAAGGAGAGGAGTGTGTGTGTGTGTGTGTGTGTGTGTGTGTGAGAGAGAGAGAGAGAGAGAGAGAGAGAGAGAGAGAGAGAGAGAGAGAGCTTCGTGCTTTCTGAGATCCATTCTATTCATGGAAGGTAGGTAGTATTTTTTTTCCTGCTTGTGACAGCCCCCATTTCACCTTGAAGGGGTCACTAGACTTGTTTGCCACAAGCAGAGGGTGCTGTGTGCATGCTGCCACTAAATTCACATTCAGAGCTGTGGTACCAAGCAGAATATCAAAAACTTGCTCACAACAATCAATCCATATTATTAAAATATAATAGTAATAATGTGTATATATAGTGCTTTTCCACCCATTCTCAACCTTTTTTTTTTTTTTGGCTGCAGTCCTTTAGGAGCTCTTCTCAAGTTCCAGCCCCCCCCCCCCCCGTCAATCAAGGATACAACACGAACAGATAAACATAAAATCCCCTTCTCACATTATGTGGCCCCCTTTCAAATGTGCCAGGGCTCCCCAGGGGGCCATATGGCTTCCCTTGAGAATGGCTGCAAGAGCATTCAAAGTTCTTCACATACCCGTATTTCTTTGAGTCTAAGGAGCCATCGATTCTAAGGCGCATCTTAATTTCAGGAACACCAGCAGAAAAAAACCAAAAACCATTGATTGCAAGACGCACCTCCTTCCTGCTCAGCACCAACTCTCCCCAGCTTGCCTGCCACGGCAGTCCGATTTTTACAGTGCCATTTTGCCCCCTCTGCTCAGCAGCGAGCTCTCTCTTCCTGAACCTGAGAGCTCGCCCCAGCATGCCCCGCGCTGCAGCTGATGATCTCCTCACTGCATTTGAGCAGTGCCTTTGAGGTCCGCCAGAAAATGCAATTTCCTTACTTACCGGGGCTTGGGGGAGCTTCAGGGAGGCCTGAGCGACCCTCTGCAGGCCTCCCCGATCTTCAGTTCAGTAAAAAAAAAACAGCGATTTTCGGCCATTTCCGGTTTTTGCGAAACCCAGAAATGGCCGAAAATTGCTGTTTTTCACCGAACTGAAGATTGGGGAGGTCTGCAGAGGGTCGCGCAGGCCTCCCTGAAGCTCCCCCAAGCTTCGGTAAGTAAGGAAATTGCATTTGGGGGTGCTTTTTAGAGACCTTCGATTCTAAGGCGCACCCCATTTTTTAAATGCTTAATTGGGAAAAAACATGCATCTTAGAATAGAAGAAATACGGTAATTGCCTTCTTGTAATCCTTCCAAAAACCCTGTAAAGTAAGTCAATATTGTTAGTCAGTTGAGCAGCATAGGAAAGGTAGTATATACAGTAAATATTTTAAATAAATAGATTGCAGCTGAAGGTGATCAAGAGAGTGTTGTTGTTGTTCAGTCGTTGTCGTGTCCGACCCTTCGTGATCCCATGAACCATATCCCTCCAGGCCTTCCTGTCCTCCACTATCTTCCTGAGTTCGCTCATTTTCATGTTCGTTGCATCGGTGATGCTGTCTAACCATCTCATCCTTGGCCTTCCCCTTCTCCTTTTGCCTTCAATCTTTCCCAGCATCAGAGTCTTCTCCAGAGACTCCTCTCTTCGCATTAGGTGGCCAAAATATTTGAGCTTCAGCCTCAGTACCTGTCCTTCCAGGGAACAGTCAGGGTTGATTTCATTTAGGATTGACTGATTTGATCTCCTAGCAGTCCAAGGGACTCTCAGGAGTCTTCTCCAGCACCACAGTTCGAAAGCATCTATTCTTCGGCGCTCCGCCTTCCTTATGGTCCAACTCTCGCAACCATACATTGCTACTGGGAACACCATCGCCCTGACTATGCGAACTTTTGTTGGCATGGTGATATCTCTGCTTTTTACTGTATTATGCTATCTAAATTTGCCATAGCTTTCCTTCCGAGGAGTAAGCGTCTTTTAATTTCATGGCTGCTGTCTCCGTCTGCAGTGATCTTGGAACCCAAAAGTGCAGTAGCCACCTAATAGAGTTCATTACAGGAGTAAAATTTGAACCTAGGGCTATGCGGTTTTACAAAATCATGGACATAGCTTTGCGTGGTGAGTCTACTTTGGACCTGTTTTTGGCCAGATATTTGATGTTTCTCAGAGAAACAAGCTCAGGAGCAACTGGTACTTCCTCCTTCCAATAAAAGTCAAAGAGCTGATTAGCTAGACTTTGTGATAATCATGAAGCCCCTCCCCTGACCCATGGCAGTGTTTCAAGAAAAAAAAATAGATTGGCTTTGAAAACTACAAAGCAACCAAAATCAAGAAGTCAGCATTGGATTTGGAACCAGGTGAAGGTAACCCCTGACAATTAAGTCCAGTCGTGTCCGACTCTAGGGTGTGGTGCTCATCCCCATTTCAAAGCCGAAGAGCCAGTGTTGTCTGAAGACGCCTCTGTGGTCATGGGCCCGGCATGACTCTCCTTGCCGCAGCGCGTAGCATGCGGCTGGAACACGGAGCGCTGTTTACCTTTCCACAAGCGATACCTATTTATCTACTCGCATTAACATGCTTTGGAACTGCTAGGTTGGCAGGAGCTGGCCAAGCAACGAAAGCTCACCCTGTCGCGGATTCGAACTGCCGACCTTTCGATCGACAGCTCATGGTTCAGCGGTTTAACCCACTGTGCCACCCACTGGCCAAGTATAACCCGTTGGAACCAAGTATAGAGGAGCAAAAGCTGGGAGCAGAGGAGTCTCCCATTAGCAGAAAAACGATCACACGAGCTCCCAGAGACTACCTGAGCATCTGTACGCCCTCTTGGTTCTTACATTTCACAGCTTTCGTGCCACAAGCAGGGCACAATCACAATGATCACAAACATAGAGAGAAAGAAGCACTATCACAAGCAGAAGAAGGGTTGCAAGTGGCAGCCCAAATCAGAAAGTGCTCTGAAAGCCTCCACTTCTGCTAAGGACAGGTGCTTGAAGGACATGGTGCTTCCAGTAACCAGTGGGTAAGGGATAATTAAAAGCAGTCATCATTTTACACAGGAAGATTCCCAAGCTTCCTAGAACTTAGTAGCATCCAGTGAAGCTGCAGTATCTTGGAGTTCACCTTTTACAGGTAGGCATTCCTCCCTTAAAATGCTCCATTATTTGCATTACTATTCCTGGTCTTTCCTTGTGTTTCCATTTGTTTGAGGACCTCGCATATAGATGGTGCAGCGGGTTAAACCGCTGAACCATAAGCTGTCGATCGAAAGGTCGGCAGTTCGATTCCCGCGACGGGGTGAGCGCTCGTTGCTTGGCCAGCTCCTGCCAACCTAGCAGTTCCAAAGCATGTCAATGCGAGTAGATAAATAGGTACCGCTTGCGGGAAGTTAAACAGCGCTCTGTGTTCCAGCTGCATGCTACGCGCTGCAGCAAGGAGAGTCATGCCGGCCACATGACCACGGTGGCGTCTTCGGACAACGCTGGCTCTTCGGCTTTGAAATGGAGATGAGCACCACACCCTAGAGTCAGACACGACTGGACTTAATTGTCAGGGGATACCTTTACCTTTATTTAGATGGCATCTCTGTTGTATACTGGCAATCGCATATCCTTCAATGGTGGGGGGGGGGCTCAAGGGCATATACTGTATAAATATACAGAATGTTCTGGTGTATGTGCCTGATGGTATAATAGGCTTCAGTTTATATACTGTACACATCAGTGTAGTGACAATAATGTGCATAATTTAACTTTAGATACATTTGTGTATCTATGCTGAAGATACTTCTTTTTAATCTTTGGTATATCTGTGCCACTGCCGATACGTTTTGGCATGTTCCCACATAAGAAACAAAGAGCATGTACTAGTGTCTCTTTGTTCATAGTTGTGGAATCTGTGCTTGTGGAAATATTGTGCATTCTCAAGTCTGCAGTTCTGCATAGGCTTCTTAAAAACCTATTGCTTAAAATGACTTCAGTGGGGTTTAAACAGCCAGTGAATGGCTAAGAGACTTTGATTCTGAGTATTCTGTGTGTCTGACCTTTTTCAGATAGCCTAACCAAAAGCTGACAAGTCACAAGAACTTACTACTGAGCAAGAAACTTGAGAGTTTCACTTGAAAACACTATATAACCAAAATAGGTTTGTAATGTAAATACATACTGTACTTGGCATTTATCAAAATAAAATCAAACACAAACAACAACAACAACCCATGCCTAGTGAAACTAGCTATCAAGTTTCTTGCTCATCAGTTTAATTGACATGACATGGCTTCAATTCTGGGAATTGTAGTTTAATGAAGGTAATGAGAATTCTTTGTTAGGAATCCTTAGCGCTCCCCCACAATTGCATTTCCCAAGCAGACAAAATTGTTGTTAAACCAGTTTACATCGGTAGTATAGAAATGAACTTTCCTTGCCACAGGGAAGTGGCTCCCATCATGCTGTTAGTCATGCTGGTAGCTGAATGAGGCCTCTCTGAAGGACTTGATATTCTGTTTGGAGTGGGGAGGTGCTGTAATCTCTTTTACTGTGAGCGAGGAATGGATACTGGTGTGCTGGGGTGAAGCATTTTGAAGGGAGGTTTATATGAAGGGCAACTACTGTATAAAAGGAGTTTCCTTGCAAACATTGGGGAGGGAAATGAGAGTGGCAGGGGGTGGAGAGGCTGTCTTGTGTGACTATAGTCCAGCACAGGGCTGACAGAAGACCTTTTGATGCCTGAGAAAGGGTGCGAAATGATGTACCAGCCTGATGATGTACCAGCCTCTGCTCTTCCCATTTCCTGGACTGGAAAAGAAAGAGGGGAATTGAGCAGAAGCGGAAGCATGGAAGAGAGGAGGCTGTCTCAAATGATCTAGCTCAGCACTCGCCTCTCTTCCACACTTCTGCTCCCTCCCCATCTTCCTTTCCCAATCCAAGGTACTACTGAGTACCCTCCTCACACTGCTGCCTGATGCGACTAGTTCAGTCAGCAGCCCAAATCTAGCACTAAAACACATGCCCTAGATTGTGTAGAAAATCATTTTGTGAAGGCTGCCAAGAAAAAGGTACATAGACCAGGAATGTGTTGGGGTGGACTAGATGACCAATGGAGTATACCTTCCATTGTCAGGATTCTGTAACATGCTGAGTGAAGACGTGAGACCGAATGCAGTGAGGATTGAGTACAAGGTTGATAGCAGCAGGCAGGCATAGTACCCCTGATGGTAGACCTGGGGACTTTGCTGTGATGGAGGTCGGACTTCTGAAGTGGTGGGGCAGTAAAGTGGCACCATTACGCACCATTGACAAAACAAAGGTCTGATTGGCCTGTAAAACAAAGCAAAGAAGACTTGAAGAGCTCCTGACAGCCCTAATTCATCATCGCATACGGGCTTCTCTCCCCCCCCCCTTTCATGTTCCCATTATATTTGTTTGTAAAAGGGGAAATCAATTTTGAAGGTAATTTTCTGGAAAGCGTGGAAGGGAGGTAGGAGGGCCAGATAAGGCAGAGATGGGAAACTAGGAAAAAATTTAGGCCAGGCACAGCCCAGGGGCAGCTCTTGGCAAGGTGAAAGAAAATTGCATATTCAATCTCTATCCATGAATCTCCCTCACCACTGCCCGCCTCCTGCTCAGAAACAATGAAGGCTTCCTCCCCTTTCTAGGCAGGCGGGAAGGCTGGAGTATCAGCGCTCACTTTAAATTCAGGGTCATTAATTCACCTGATTACTGAAGGAGAAGAAGAGAGGACTGCTGCAGTAGTATCCTTTCTGAAAGACCTTCTTTCCACTCCCCCCAAATACTCTGTAGTAGTAGGTG
The DNA here is from genome assembly GCA_026170595.1 of Plestiodon gilberti rubricaudatus. Lineage (NCBI taxonomy): Eukaryota > Metazoa > Chordata > Lepidosauria > Squamata > Scincidae > Plestiodon > Plestiodon gilberti. The sequence continues at coordinate 103,132,735 of JANXHW010000003.1, read as the reverse complement.
GGTGTGGAGAGGAAGGACGGGAAAGGGAGCTGCGGAGGCCATTTGTGTTATCTCGGACATGTTTGAAATGGGCGAGAGTAGAGACACAGTCAGAGAACCTATTGCCATCATCCAGGTTGTATGAGGGAGGAGGCCTGGAAGGCAGCCATCGTTGCATTCTCTGTTGTGCTGTTACCGCAAATTAAAAGTAGCATGTTTTGCCCTACATGGCTCTCTCTTGAGGAGAGGATCCAAATCTGTGTCTGTGTGTATGTTTGTTTGGGAGGGGGAGGATGGTGTGTGTGTGTGTGTGTGTGTGTGTGTGTGTGTGTGTGTGTGTGTGTGTGTGTGTGGAATTTATCATTTCTTCCTCAGAAGCCCAGGCATAGTATCACCATGTGAGGTGACATTTGAATTTACAATTCCGCTGAGAAAAGCCATTAATTCACAAATTAACATTCCTCTCTCTATCTCTCCCTCTCTCTTGCTCTCGCGCACTCTCTCTCTCTCTCTCTCTCTCTCTCACATACACGCACTCACTCACGCACACACACACACACATGGATGTGCAAAGCAATTGAAAAGACAAAGGAAATAGCCTTAAGGAAGAGACTTTACTACTAGTCTGTCTGTGTGGAGATTGCTACCCCTGCTTCCAGATAGATAAACCAATTACCTGAGCGACACTGCTCATGGCAGCCCTGCTATTACCGCCTTTTGTAGAGCTGCTCAGGCCACTGTTGGATTAGGCTGCATGTATCTCATTAATGTAAACCAGCAAGGCTCTGGGAACCAGGCAGCCTCTTTCCTCCACACAATGTGTCAAGGCGAGGAGGAGGAGGGAGGGAGGGCTGAGAGAAGTGGGGCTGAGAGGTGGTGGCTGGAAAAAATATTCCTGCCCCGGTGCCGTTGCATTAACTCTCAGGACTGGTCTGTGCTTCTGCCAACTGCGGTGCAGGATGGTGTAATATAGGACCTGCAGAGTGCCTGTAGGTCTTTATCTAAAACTGATGATGAATGTTAAGCAGACCCAGAGCTTAATCAGAAGTGGGTTAACCTAGTTCTGCCCTTCCCCACGGCAGCTGGCACTAAGGCAGGTGACAAAAAAAGAGAGCCCCAGTTTTGAAAGATTTCTAGATCAGCCGTTCCCCCTCTCCCCTCAGCTGTTTGCTGCTGTGGTCTGCCAAACGGGCTGCACATTTTGGCAGTGTGGGTGTTGGATGTTCTGAGATGGCACACTTGACCCAAACTCTGAAATCAGAACAGCCTGTATTTGCCCTCCTCCCTCCATTTCTGCAGCAGAACACCCACTGTGTGTGTGTGTCCGGGCAAAGGGGAGGCAATGGGACAAGAAAACAGAAGGATGGGATTAGCACCAGCTAATTTTAATCCTGCTTTCCACAATCAGTCCTGAGGCATGTGATGTTCTCTGTCCCTATACCAGCCCCCCCCCCCCTTCACTGGGAGGTTCCTTTTCATTAGAACATTTACACCTTCAACCATAGACTGTACAGTCAACACATGTATGGGGAGGGAAGAGTGGGTTAATGCCCACTGATTCTACCCCACATACAAGCTCAGCACGATGGATGTGTACATTGTATGCGTGTAGGTCTCTATGTGTGATCAGGGTCTCTGTTGCAACTTGCACATTTTTAATTAGGGTTTTATTTTTAATCCTTAAAAAAATTTTTTTACTGCTTTTACCTTTTTTAGTCTTTTAAAAGTTTTTTTACTGCTTTTATTCTTTTTATCATGGCTTTTTACCCGTTGCTTTTTTCTAACTCAGCAGCTTGCACATTCATAAACTGCATGCATATGTTTTGCTGACTGCGTGTGGGGGTGGAGCCCATGGCTGTGATCCCACTCCCCCCTGTGTGCATGTCAACTGTATACCTGTGTAACAAGCATGCAGTCCTTTATTTATCTCTAAAAATCATAATAGTAGTTCCTTTGCTAACATATTCTGCTTCACACGTTACACAGGCAGCACCGTTGCTACTGAAAATAGTTCCAAGTGAAACTATTTCCAAGTGAAACTGAAAATAGCTCCACAAAACTGCCATAATATATATGTAAGGAACTTACCATGTTGATCAGTCCTATACTGTCTGTGCCAATGCCGCACCTTGCTGGGGCAATTAGCACTACTAGTATGGAGTCTTTCCATGCAGTAAAGCCAATTCCTGTTACTTATGTAAGATGTTGTTGTTATTAACTATACAGGTTGACTTGAGTATCCCTTATCCAGACTGCTTAGGATGGAAAGTTGTCTGGATTTCGGATTTATCTGGATTTCGGAATATTTGCATAAATATAATGAGATATATCTTGGGGATAGGACCCAAGTCTAAACACGAAATTCATATTTGTCTCATATACACCTTATACACATAGCCTGAAGGTAATTTTATACAATATTTTTAATAATTTTGTGCCCCAGCATGCCTTGCGCTATGCCAGCCAGGTGCTGGAAGAAGTATTTTTTTAAAAAAAGACATAGCCCCCCAAATGTCTGGATTTAGGAATAGTCTGGATTTTGGATGTTCGGATAAGGGGTAATCAACCTGTATTTCTATACCTCTTTTCTACAACTACAACAACAACAAAACCACAAAGCAAATTACATAGCAAAAGAAGGGGAAAATGATTCCCTGTCCACAAAGGGGTCACACTTTTTAAAGATATAAGGGCGATACCAGTAAACAGCCACTGGAAAAGATGTTGTGCTTGGACGGATAAGTTCTCTCCTCCTGCTTAATATAAGAAAGCCACAATTTAAAAGGTGCCTCTTAGCCCTGTTAACAAGGGTCTAGCTTATGGTAGCCACATGGAGACCCCATCACATGGAATCAAAGTTTTCATGGCAGCAATATTGTGAGGTCCTTCGTTGCTCTGCTGGCTCTGGGGCACTCAGAAGTGACATCATCACTGGGCGCACTGCAGAGCCTTCGGGGGCAAAGACAGCTGGGGTGGGGTGGCTGAGATGGCTCATTGCCTGGGAGGGGATGGACTGGCTTTAAAGGCAGCAAGGTCAAAAGGAGAGGGAGAGCAGAAGGAACCACAGAAGAGGCCAGGAATGGACAAAAATGGGTGAGAGGCTGTGAAATGAGTGGGGAGACAGGAACAGAACCAAAACACAGAAGTCTGGGACAGAAGGGAGCAAAGTACCAATGGGGGAAGAGAGAGGGGGAGAAGGTGACCTGCCCGGTGTTTAGGGGTGAGGGGTTGAAGAAGAGGAGAGATAGTGGCAGAAGTGGGGCTAGGGTAGACTTACCAGCTTTCTTCCCGGGACAGAGTGCTAGACCTTTAGGAGAAGAAATGTGGGCAGGTGTAGCTTGTTAAACCTTAGAGCACAATCCTAGGCATGTCTACTCAAAAGGACATTGTGTTCAGTGGGGCTTGCTTCTGAGTAGACCTGCCTAGGATTGTGCTCTAAGGTTTAACAAGCTACAACCTGCCCACATTCCTTCTCCTAAAGGTCTACACTCTGTCTCGGGAAGAAATCTGGTAAGCCTAGGCTAGGAGGACTGAGGAAGAGCCGAAGGCCAGGGAGGGTTCGATGAAGGGATGGCAGGAAGACAAACCAAGCCTCACTGATTGTGAACCTAGGCCACAGGCACCATACTGGGATTGAGGGACAAAGGCCCTGGCCACCATCCTTATAGGCCCCCAGACTAATTCATTTCAGCTTAAAGGGAGTGGTCTGCTGGTCTCAGCCATTTCTTTGAACGCAACGTATTCTGGCCCCCCCACGCCCTGCCCCCTTACGGGTAGACCGCTCCCGTCCCGGCGACGATCTGATAAGCTTGTCTATAGGCATCCTCCTAGTCCTGCTCTTTGGACTGAGGTTGAAAAAGATCCAGGGACAGAAAGAAGAGCTGGTTATGAACTCAGTTGTCATGTGCCATTATACCATGAATGAATTGCAGTTTCAGGATCTGAGTACAGTGGGCCCTTGGCATCCGCAGGGGGTTGGTTCTGGGACCCCCACGGATGCCAAAATCCACGGATGCTCAAGACCCCTTTTTAAAAAAATAGCAATACTTACCTGGAGGTCTTGAGCACCATAGACCACTCCGTTGGCCCTGGCACACTCCTGGAAGTGGCTTCTGGGAGTGCTGTGGGGCAGTATCTGATGCTCATGGAAGCAGTTTCCAGGTCGCGTTGAGGCCCGTGGACCACTCTGTTGACCTTGGTGTGCCCCAGAATGCATCACAGAAGCATTTGCCATATGCTTCCACGATGCTTTCAGGTGCGCGCCAGGGCCAATGGAGCGGTCCACAGTGGGTTAAATCCACGGTTGGGAAGACCGCGGATGACAAGAGCCCACTGTACCTCCAAGAACTACGTTTTCTACCCCCATGCTCTCTTCTCTGTAAGATATGTAAGATGCCGTTCCAATCATTTCCACAGAAGCTAGAGATGGTTGATGGTCCATGCAGTACTGTAAGGGGACAGCGATTTGGCCATTTCTGGGAGCTGTACGTTCTCAGTTCCCAATTTAGGGCTATCCCCATAGGCCGGGTCAAAGGGCAGGCTACTGCACACTGTGGGCCTTTATCCGCCTCCGCTATCATGTTCCCTTTTTTTCCAGCATGCCCAGCTCCCCTCCATAAACAGCCTGTGCCCCCAAAGGGTCATGCTGCCGTATCAGTGCGCGGCAAGAACGGCATCTTGTCACCGCTGATGCTTCGGAGCAGAGAGCAATCAGTGGAGGAATCGGCAGACAGCACCAGTAATTCAAACCATCCTGACCGTTCGGTGAACCCAAACCTGCTGACCTTGACAGCATTATACAACTGCGGGCTCAGAAATCCCAACCTTTACAAAGGCAGCAGAGGGTGCCTTGTGGGTTTCCTCTGCATGGGCAGCTTAGCAGTTGTGGGGCCCAACAGTAATCTCCCAGTTTGCCCTGGACAGCCCTCTCTTTGATCCAGCCCACCACAACAGAGGTGGCATGTAATGTAACATAGTGCCTGAAGAGCAAATCAACCATGCGGCAGGCAGGCAGGCAGGCAGGCAGGCAGGCAGGCAGGCAGGCAGGCAGGCAGACATACGCCTGCTGTTATAATAGGAAAGCCACCAACAGCGCTCCTGGTGAGCCAGCTAGAGTCTAATACAGGCTGAAAGCTTTAGAAAGGCAGGCAGCTGCTATGGCAAAGAAGGCTTTTTTTTGCTTATGGCATCACATTCACTGGGCGCTTCCATAGGATTTTATTGTCCCCCTGGAGACCTCACCTAGCATTTAGCTTAATAAAAACAAGGGACTGTGTGATGGTGGGCACGGAGAACAGCAGGATAAATAACGTGGTCATGGTGAATAAGGGTGAAGAAAGTGGACCTGAAATGAATATTCACAAATATACAAAATCTAATTCAAGCATTCAAATTTCAAATTTGTGTTTTGAATGAGAAAATGTATCCCCCAAATTCAAATTTTGAGTGTTGGCATGTCTAGGTTGCTTTATTTTTTGGACAGGTATCAGATATCAAATCTCATAAGTGGTCAAAAACATGAAATACCATTGCGTACCACTTCTGAAATACTATCAAATATGAAGTGCCATTCCGTGACAGTCCACAAGTACAGTCAAATATCTAATATTGAAATAAAATATCAGATGTCAAATACGGGTATCAAATATTTAAGTGATGATTCAACAAATGTTGAGTATTCAGAGGTTATCTGGAGAATATTTGTATCAAAATTCAGAAAGGAGTATTTGTGAGCCAATTTGTTTCACCTCTAGGGAAGTAACATGCTGCAGAAGTCCCATTTGTGAACTTTTAATTCCCTTAGTATGCATTTGGTAAGGAGATACAACACACTTTTGAAACATACACACACACACACAGTGTGCAATCCTGTGTAAGGATCTGGCCAGATCCTGTGCTGCCGGGTGTGTGCCATGTGGCGGGCCAGAAGTCTACTTTCATTCCCTTCCCTGGGTGTAAACCAGGGCTGACCCGATGGACCTCCCAAAATAGCTGGCGGAAGTCGGAGGAGGCCGTGTAATGGCCTAGCCACCTGGCAGGGATGGGGATATGGCTGGTGCCATCCCCCGCCCCCTCCTGGGGGGGATAGACCAATGGCCCCCTCCCTCGCCCGCCAGACTGCCCACGCAGCCGCCAGGGGAGCGCTTATCTTCCTCCAGTGGCCGTTTGCCCAGTCCGGCAATGGAGTGAGGAAGGCTGGCCTTGCACCAGCCTCCCATGCTCCCGAGTAGTCGCAAACGTGCTTTAGAAAGGCAGGCAATTTGTTTCACCTCTAGGTGAAAGATCGTTCGAAAGATCCCCAGGATCTGACACACATGTTCATAAATTTTGTGTGTGTGTGTGTAAAAATGGAATTACAGTGTGTGCTGCTTGCTGCATCTGCCTAGGTTCAATGTTATACAGGAAATCCATCAAATGTAGTACAATCCTTGTATTTAGTTTAGGATACTCTGCGAATCCAGCAGCTGTGAACCATTTTTGTTTTTTAGACAAATATGTATTGGTTGTTAGGATATGCAAGGTAAGCTTTTGCAGGAACTGAGCTGTTGAATCCAATCAGAGCTTGTTACCTAAACTCATCTAATAATTTCTAGACATGATAGGGAGAAGACAGCCACTGAAGCAGAAAGTACCTCATTAACGAGGTACTTCCTGTCAGAGGTCTTTTGAGCTACCATTGTTCTTTAGGTATGACGCACTGGCACACATACATCACCCCATGATCTTGAAGAAAAGGGATTAGACCAGTGGTTCTCAAACTTTGTAGCACCGGGACCAACTTCTTTAAATGACACTCTATCAGGACCCACCTACATTTACGAGACTTTTTTTTAAAGGTGATTTAGAAAGAAACATATTTATTTACAAGTAATATTTTATTTATTTGCTTGCAAAAAAACCTCAATCCATTTCTTGTAGTGAGGCAGCCCTAATGAATAGCCTCAAGGCTTGAGGGGCTTCGTTATGTGACTCAGCCTTCACCTGCCCCCACTACCTGTCATTGACAGACTTGGAAAAATAAAATACACCAAAAAAAAAGATGCTCAAACATTTAATCTCCCTATTTTTACACAAGCTTGCAAACTGCAGGAGCTCAGTTCTTTGAAGGGCAATCAGCAGCTATCTTATTTTTGAATAGCCTCAGGGCTTGAGGCAATTAGGGACCCACCAGAAATCAGGTCCCGACCCACAGTTTGAGAAACACTGGATTAGAACATGAGGAACAGGGGATCAGGACAACTGAAACAGAGTTTTCCCTTACCCTCCCTGAATATAAGGTTTCTGGGTAATCAGCATATTGAGACTGTAAGAACGGCGGAGCGCTTGCCATTCCAAGATGTTGTGAATGTGCCGTAAAGCACGTTCGCGATGCCTCAGGCGTAAGGGAGGTCGGCGCAAGGCTGGTCACCCTCACTCTGTCGCCAGGACGACCCCACGGCCACCGGAGGAAGGTAAGACTCCAGGCGGCGGAGGGCGGTCCGGGCGATGAGGGAGGGGGCCATTGGTCAAGGCGGGGGGGGATTGGCCATTGGCGCTGTTCCACCCCTGCACCAACCTGTGCGGGACTTATGTAGGGCGGCTGGAGTCAGGTAAGTTGCATAGTGGAGTGAGCAGCTCCGGCCTCCATGCTGGCGCCGTTTACTCTCAAGGCGTCAAAAAAGTGCCTTACGGCATTGTTACGCTGGATTGCGCTGTCCAAACACCATCTTGGACTCTGTGGAGGAAAGGCAGAACATAAATGTGATACAATAAATAAATAGAAACAAACTACAGTATACAGATTTCAGTTACAAAGTTAATCAGAATCTACCTCAAGTTATGAAGAATTACGCTTAGTACTACACCTACAAAAGTTTTATACAATGTGTTTTATTATTATTAAGAGTATTTATACCTGTATACCACTTTTCAACAAAAAAAATTCACCAAGTGACTTACATAGTCAAACAAACAAACAAATGGGTTCCCTGTCGTCGTCGTTTCCCCCCCCCTCCCAAGCTCAGAGTCTAAAAAGATGCAGAAGAAACACGACCAAACAGCCAATGAAAAAGATGCTGCTTTTCTCCTCATTACCAAAAATCCTGCAAGACGATCTGGGATTAACTGTTATATGAGATGATCTGGAGTATGGAATGTAGTTTTACATAGGCTGTCTTTTCAAATGAATGTGTAATAGTTACGCTCAACTCTTTTGATGTACTCTGTCAAACTGGATAATAGGTGAATTTTCCCTGTCTCCTGTGCCGCCTGACCTGCTGGCCTCCACCCCCTGAACCACAACTCTGAGCCCACCCTGGTACTCATTCACAAGACTGTCCCTACTTTCATCTATGAAATGTTGCAGGGGCATGAGACTGTATTTGCCAAGAGTGGGACAACAATGGTATTTTGTTACCCAAGGATCTTATTTAGTTTCACATTTGTATACCACCCTCCTTCACACATGGCTCCTTTCCCTCCCTTCAGAGTAACCCAATGTGGTAAGTTAGGCTGAGAGGTAGTGACACGCCCCAAAGTCATCTAGTAAGCTTCTGAGGAGAGAGATTCGAACCCAGTTCTTCCTTGTCCAAGATCAACATGTTCACCACAACACCACACTAGCTCTTGCAATGTACTGGCTTCTCACAATGTACTGTAGCAAGTGGACTTCTGCTCATGACTTCCAGCAATCTACTAGCTGTGAACTTTCCCAAAGTTAAGATGACAGGGATGATGTTTTTTAGAGACAATCTCATCCTTCACTTCACAAAGCGTCATCATAACTTAATTGTTGAAAATAATAGCTCACATTCGTTTAGCTGTGCAAATGGTTGGTAATGAAGACTAGTGAAGTTCTTATTGGAGATGGAGAACATTACAAAAGAACATGGTTCCCATCATGGTTTGTTGAGAAAAGAGTGAAATAGTATAGGCAGTTAATGTGAACTGCCACGTAGAACCTTGAAAGCTTCTCTACCCACAACATTCTGAAAATATAAGCCATTTGTATTGATAATAATAGCTCTCACTTTTCTGAATGGGGTCTGAATGTCACTTCCATAGGTCAGAGGGTGGCATATCTCTTCTCTTCACACATACAAAATGCATTACAAAATTGAGAATTAACACTAGCTGGGGGGGGGAGAGAGAGAAGCTTAATTATGCAGTCAGAATTAAATAAGGCATTTAGCATATGCAGACAAAGTTTCTTGCATAACATATTCCAAATGCATAGAGTTATAGATGGGGGGGGGGGGACTGCAGTTTTCATAAGCAACCATTTTCTGATTGGAACTGACCCATAAGCGTCTCGCATAACTCCTGGTCATCAAAATTCAGTCTATGCTGTAGAACTTAGGGCCAAATGAAAGTTCAAAGTCATTGTAGTATACTGTCTGCAGAGTTCTTGCATGTGGTGATTTGGGGAAATATTTTTCATTAATTGAGAGCAACAGCGCTGCTATATATAGGAAATGTGTGTTTGGTGTAAATATTGCTTAAGATCAGCCTAAAATGCAAGCCAGAGCCCTGTGGGGGGTAATAACACAGCTGTCAGGAGGAAACCAGAATGCAGCCAGGCCAGTCAGGAATTCATTTAATTCTTGAGCCCTCCAAGAAATAGCAAGAGGTATCTTCTCTGTTCCACCATCAACAGAGGTTGGCTCCTACATTCATTCACATGATTGAATGCACAAGCTACCTGCTAGGAACAGGTTACATGATATGTAGCTTTTGCAACTTTTTCATTGCTCCCTAAATTAGTGAAATTCTAGGAGAGTCAGGGAAAGTAGAATGGGATTCAGCACAGTTGCATGTGTATCAGTTATTATGGCAATTCTCTAAGAAACATCTCGGGTCTGAAAAATGTGTGGCGTAATTACAAAAAGCAGCTTGAGTGCATTCTGTCCCACGCTATATTTGTCTTCCTGCTTGGTTGATCTTAAGCAATATTTGCACTGAGCATAAATTTCCTACATACCAAGGCTTTCCATGAATGCATACGCCTTTCTGCAAAACACCATGTATGCACATTAATAGTGCAACAACTACAAGGACACCACTGGCACTACAGATTATAGCGTTTATATAGCACTTTTCAGAAACAAGTGTGTTATTTACAAATCCATGCAACAATGCTGGGAGGTAGGTGTATGGCACATTAGGAAGATGGTAGCGGCTTATGGGTCATTGGCGTGTCAGAAGAGCATTTCTCCTCCCCCCAAAAATCAATAGTCCTGAGGCTCCTGGCCAAGGCCCACATTCAGAAGAAATGGACTCAGAGCTGATGCATAGAAAACAGAATGTTGTGGCAAGGATAAGAATGGAGATACAGGAGAAAAGGGCATAGATTTGTGCAGAAGAGCAAGTATAGGTAAGAAGAGGAAGCCAAGACAGAGTGGAGCAGCAAATCAGGAAAGGAAGCAGTGAAAACGTTGCAAAATGCATTATGGCTGCTACTGACTTTATATGTGTGAACAAATGATAAGATGGTGAGATGGGAGGAGGGATGGTTGGATATTGCCAACCCCTCAGAGTTCATTGGCTCCCGTAATAGTGTCGATTTGCATGTCAGGCAAGAGCTGCTATGAAGGGGGGGGGGAACCCTCCGAGTGTGGTGCTGTCAGCTCTCGCTGTTGTTCGACAGTGTAAAATTAAATTAATAAAGTCCCCTACACCGGAAAACATAACAGGAAATTAATGGCTTTTACTGTCGTTCCGATGCAGTCATTTGCAACCCAGCTTTCCGCACCAAAGGCTTCATAAATGCAAGCAGTTTCTCTAAACAAGCATAGTTAGGAACTGCATGCAAGGTAATTTTTTGCCTTGCCTGGGTCCTTTGAGCTAACAAAAGCATCTTGTTTTGATAGAAGGTAGATGCTGCAGGAGGCTGGCCCTCCTGTGATAAATGGGGCCAAGGAGCCAGGCAGCATCCTCAAGTCTTCAGGGGGATTGACCTCGGAGCACTGAGCTCCAGTTTGATGGACACTTCGGGGTGTAGGCCTGTTCTTGGCTGCTGCTGCAAAGGACAGCTTTCGGGGGAAGAAGCAAAGGGGTACATTCACATCTTGTTTGCAGGTCACAAGACATCAGCATGTTCTTCTGCACAGTTCCTAGGAGAATGAAAAGGAGTCTGTCTACCCTTACACAAAAGGACCCAGACAGGAAATGACCTTCCCAGTGAATTGTACCCAGAAGAATTAGTGAAAGGCAAGAGGGCCTTTTCTGCCACCAGGGGGACAAAGTGCATGAATGCAGAGAAGCAAAATTGAAGTGTCCTGGGTCACTCTGTGTGTGAGGGCGGGCGGGCGGGCAGGCGGGCAGCGTAACGTTCTGTTTGAAGCCCTACTTTATTTAATATATTTAGATCTATTATTGTATTTTACCCACCCCAAGCAATACCATGAGTACTGAGCTACCAGTGTTGCCATCAGTGATGTAGGCTTGAGTCTATTGACTCGAACTCGAGTTGGACTCAAGTCGCGTCAATGACTTGTCTCGAACTTGACTCGGCAATTGTAAAAGACTCGAAAGACTCAACTCGAGACTTGGAGCCTTTTATGACAAGTCAAATTTTATTCAAGTTTAAACCCGTTCTCCCCATTAAATAGATAGGGACTCGCAACCAAAGACTCGGGGGACTTGGGGACAAAGACTTGAAACTTGACTTGAGACTTGGACCCAGAGACTTGGGACTTGACTCAAGACTTGGAGTCAGAGAGTTGATCCAAATCCCTGATTGCCACCAATCCACTGGCGTCGCTTGAGGTGGGGCGGAAAGCTAAGTTCTGCAGCTTTCCGCCCCACCGTTACTCTCCGGTACGAGGCGCCCCGCCCTCTCATCATAGGAGCCCGTCAGCGGAGAGAAAGCAACGCACAGGAGAGTCCCTGTGTGTTGCTTTCTCTCTGGTGACAGGCTCCTACGACGAGGGGGGCGGGGCGCCTCGTACCGGAGAGTAACGGTGGGGCGGAAAGCTGCAGAACTTAACTTTCCGCCCCACATCAAGCGACGTCAGTACACCAATCCAACATATTAGGGGTACAATGAGATTTTAGACAAATGTAATGTTTTGTTCTTATTATTTGTCATTGCTGAGACCTTTTTCAGTGGGCAAACAACTTGTTATTTTGGTTTCATGCATTTCTATTATTTAGTATTTTTTTCTCATTCTGTTTCATCAATTTGTACCCAAATGCTTGACCCTACATAACTTGGGGCCGTGGGGGTTGCAGGGGGTGGTGGAGATACAGATCACACCAGGTGACACCCTCCAGGGTGGTGGTGGACACCACTAGTGGTCAAAATTGTGGAAACCTTTTGGAAAAATTGTATTTATTAATAATACCATCAAGGTATATATCATTGGAAAGGTAATTTAATGTAATGAAACAAACCGCATTGAATTATTCTGTATTCTATCAAACGTTATGGCCAAATAACTGGAAAAAGAAAGCACAACTGCCTTATGTAACAAAAAGTGGATTTCCTTAACACAAAACTGACCAATGAGACTGATGGTTCCGAGAGCCATTGAGGTGTTGTTATGACACAGCATGGAACCAATAAGGTGTTAATATGAGTCAGCTCTCATTTCTATGTATCAGAGATATTATTATTATTATTATTATTATTATTATTATTATTATTATTATTATTAACATTATTTATATACCGCTTTTCACAAAGCGGTTTACATTCAAAATCAAATGATTTAATGGCTCCCTGTCCCAAAAGGGCTCACAATCTAAAAAAGATGCAGAACACCACCAGCAACAGTCACCAGAAAATACACTGTGCTGGGGTGAAAGGGGGCAGTTACTCCCCCCCCTGTTAAATATAAGAGGAGCACCAATTAAGAAGTGCCTCTTGCCCAGTTAGTAGGGGTTAGCCTCAGAATGCCTCCAAAAGTCACTTCCGGGTTTTGGTGAAAACTGGAAGTGCCTTTTGGAGGCCTTCAGGGCACCCCCTGGAGACGTGGTACCTGGGGCTGAGCACCCCCCCTAACCCCCCCCTTAGCTACGCCAGTGCTTGCTAGGAAAGATTTACAAACTTCTTAAACAGAATAAGGATAATATACAGCCATCATCTCACAGCAGTAGAAACAAATTCAGCAGTATCAATAAAATGACTACAGCAGCTTCAGCTAACCCCTGTGAGCGGGGCAAAGTGGCACACTTTTTAAAGTGGTGCTTCTTTTATGTATGTGTAACAGGGAGAGTGTAATTGTCCCGATTCATCCTAGCATAACATTTTTCCAGTGGCTGTTTGCTGGTGTTTCTTCTGCATCTTTCTGATTGTGAGTTCCTTTCAGAACAGCGAATCTTTTATTTATTTATTTTGAAAAGTAAAGCACTTTGTGAACTTTTTTTGTTCACAAAGCAATATGTAAATGTTGTTGTTAATAATAATAATAGTGATGATGATTATGATTAACACCTATAAGCTCAGGGAGGTATACTGTTTTAGCTCTTTAGGGAGAGAGAAGCCACAGAGCAACTGCATAAAAGATCCTTTTTCTCACACACGCACACAAATTTGTTTTGAGTTCCTTAGGTGTGATGATTCCCAGCAAGGCCTGGACAACAGAAACATGAGCCATACCTATTAAACTATGAATTCAAATAAAGCATTGGAGGTCAGTGGGGCACAGGTACCTTCCTGCCTGGAGCAATAGAGCAGCCTCTCTAAGCAAAGGGAACTGCTGACCTGAATTTGATGGTAATATGGCATTACCATTATAGCTTTCTGCCCAGCAGGGATCAGGTGAACCCAATAGGGTACCGTCTGGCATTCTTCAGTCTGAGCAACCTATTGCTCTGTCCATCCAGCCAGCTGAAGACCAGGGTGGGGAGGGGGATATGTCAAGGCCAGGAAGGGGACAGTATCAGCAGCAGCATCGCCACCAACATCCTATCCCCTTTCCCAGCCTCGATCTGCCTTCCCAGGTCTTGTTTGGACTTGTGACAGCAAAATCACTGGCGCAGGCCCAGGTAGGCCCATTTGGGCAGCGGAAGCTTACTCCCAGGCAAGGGAAAAAATACTCCCTTACCTGGGGAAGACCTCTGGGGGTGCCCCCCCCACAGGATGCAGCATGCGTGGCGTGGCTCCATCAGTGCAGGGGGGGTAGTTAGGATTGGGCTCTTGGGCTGCAATACTATAAACCTTCCTTGGAGCTACTCCCATTGAACACACTGGGACTTACTTCTGAGTAGATATGCATGGAATTGTGCTTATGGTGCCTTTACTCACAAAGTAATTATTAGTACATAAACCCACTAGAGCTGTTAAAAATCAAAGCCAGGGTCAGAATTGGATGATGACAAATGCAGAAGAGTAAAACAAGAATAATGCAGATCCCAGCACAGAATGCAGAACTGAATAATGCCAGCTGTCTGTTATCCAAGATAGTGTACCAAAGTACAAAAACTGTTGTGACAAAAGAAATGCTTTGCCTTAAATATGTTTGGAAGGAGCTAGAGCAGGCTGCAGCAAGAAAAAGATGCCACACAGTTTTGGTTGGGACAAAACTCTCTAAGCAGTTGAAATTGGGGGTCGACACTTGGCTGATAAATGGAAGCTTTCAACTCAGATGAGTCTTTTAATTCAGGCATGCAGTGAAACTTTATCTCGAATTTCCTGAATTGAATGAAATGGATTTATGGCCAGTGGATGTTAAATATTATATTTTGAATGTTAAAGGATTGATTATGACCCTGCAGTGTCATAGAGCCCTTGGTGAACCTATGCGCCCTCCAGAATGGTTTCTTGATAACCTTAACTGGTGAGCATGTGTGCTGGCAAAACTCTTTTCTTCTATAAATACTTATGGCAAGTCCCCCAAAGGTTGGAAAATGAGCATAACTGTGCCTATTTCTAAGTACGGAGACAGAGGTCACCCTGGTAATCATAGGCCCATAAGTCTTTTTGATATGACATCCACATTATATACACATTATCTGTAGACTAGATTAGAAGAATGGGCTGAGCCTAACAAGATTGTTTCTGAAGAACAGGAAGGTTCCAGGTGCAGAAGAAGTACATTTGGACAACATTATGCATCTTATCGGTCAGTACACTGACAGCCAAATCCTATGTAAGTCTGCTCAGAAGTAAGACCCACTGAGTGCAGATGATTGCAGTTTGAGAAGACTAAGAATTATCTTTATGCTGCATTTATAGATCTCACAGCAGCATTTGACAGAATTAGTTGTGAAGGTTTATGGTTAAAGTGCTGAAACTCCAATATAGCTAGGTGATTGTTTTTCTTTCATCAGAATTTTATATTCTGATTTATCAGTGAGAGTTGGTCTGAATAAGTAACTGACAAAGCTAATACACTACTGGGGAAGTGTGCCAGGGTTGTCTGCTGGTTCCCTTTCTTTTCAATCTGTAAGTAAATAACATAATTTTGGAACTAAAACATGAAGCATATTTTCCTATTTCAGCCTTGTCCCATAAGATATGTGTTCTGTTGTAGGCAAATGAAATTATTCTGCTCTCATCCATGCAAGTTGGGATGAATAGTTTACTGAAAAATTATGGAGTAATCTGTTGTAAAGAATAACTTAATGTAAATTATAAAAAGTCAGAAGTAGACAAGTTGTGTCTAGGTTATGTCTTCCCAAGGCACAAATGGTCATTGTAGAGCTTCTCAAAGTGTGGGTTGCGGCCCGAGGCAGAGGTGGGTCTCCAGTTGAGCCCACCCGCCCTTCCTTCCCTCTGTTTGACTTCAAATTGGAGCCAAACGAAAGCAACTGGAAGCCACTTCCGGGGCCTGACTCACCTTAGCCAGCTGCTCCCGCGTCACTCCAGCCCAGGGACGGCCTCTGGAGGCCTCCATGGGCCACAGAAGGTCTCCAGAAGTGATCCAGAGGTCACTTCCAGTTTCGCTGACATGACGACTTCTGGTCGCATCGGGAGGCCTTTCTGAGGCCTCCGGAGGCCATCCCGGGCTGCTGAGGTGATGTGAGAATGGCTCGCTTAGGTGGGTCGCAGCACAGGAGCTGCTGGCCAAGGTGGGTCACGGCAGAGGGAACTTATTGGATGGAGAAGTAATTGAGCAAGTAAGAAATGTTAACTACCGGTATCTTGACATACGGTTTCCAGATATGGTTTCCATATGGGCTGTAACTTAATTGCTTCTCCACTGAAGACTTCAAGACCATCACAAGCAGTTCATTGAGCTTCATTTGAACTAAAAAGGGCATTTTTTTTTCTAGGCCTGATATAGGAAATATATAGGAAAGGTGTTTCCTTGGTTGATCTAATGAGCAGAGTTTTAGGGTTTGGCTCAAACTTCCTTAGGACCAAACTACACATTACAATGAGTATGTGTTCTGACCCTTTTCATTTTTTGTTACTGTTAAAAATAGCACATTGTGGAGGGGGCTGAAGCAATGTTCTAGAACAAAACTATGGCATGAGCATTAATACTTTGCCCCTCCGTGATTCCAGTTCAGATTATTACCTCCCCCCCCGCCACAGGCACACCATTTACAGTAGTAAAAAATCTTCCATTGTAAGCGGGGGGGGGGGGAATCCATAAGGTTTATTGAGGTTGCCACCTTCCATGCCAGCAACCAATATCTGGGTAGAGGACGAGGTAACACATGTACAATTCATCGCTTTGAAGCTGTGTTCCAGTACTATTTCAAATGTTTTAATATGAAGGAGGACAGGGAGGATTCCCAAGAAATGTGTGTGGTGTTGTTGTTGTTGTTTTTTAAACAGCTGAAAATTCTATAAGGGTATGAGGATGTTTAACTGCAAACAGCAAGTGGTAGCATTAGATGGAATGCCTTGCATCCTTAGGGAGTAGACTCTTGATCAGGCTCATAAACATCTTAAAAATAAATTATAGGATGCATATCCTCAACGGGGTCTAGAGGCAATTCAGAATGTATCATTCTCCCCATTTTTTGCATTTTCTAAAGGTTTGGAGAATTACCTCCATGAGCTGACAGTCAGTTCTTTTCATAAGGCATCTTTGATGCTGAGATTTCAAACTATGTCCTCACACTATTTGGAAGGATGTTATCATAAAATACCAGTAAAACAGCACCTCTGTACTTGTAGAACCTTCATAATAGAAGATTTGTGTCACTATTTACTATATTGTTCTTTATATTCTGAACCGAGGGAGACATTCGTTCTGAAATTGATAAAGGGTTCATCCAGTGCCAATGATCAAGCTAAAATCATATTTCTACCGCCTAACCAAGATAAATTTGTGACAGCATAGCCAGCTTTGCAGTGGCTACACAAAAGCAGAGGGAAAAGTTTGCTGAGGTTAATTTTGGTGAAATGCGAAGATACCATATGATACACAACTTACTTTTTATAGTTCATTATAAATTTGAGGGGAACGCATTTTGTTTATAATCCTTGAGTACCATAGGTGCTATATGTAGCACTTTGAATCACTGCTGATGTCTTTATATTTTACGATGGCTGTCATATTCATAGTGGTTGGAATAATTACTACTGTACTATAGATAGATAAGTAGGCAGACAGACAGACAGATGTGGTTTAACACCTCAGACTTTTCCACACTCCCTACAATGAATTTGCTGGTGTCTGCTGTAACTTTAATGTATAGGAAACCTGCATTTTATTTACAGACGATTGTCACTGAATTGCTTATACCCATTAGATGTTGCTACTCTACTCTCCTTTTGTGAAGTTTATGTTTGCATTCATGCATGTGCTTCATTAAATATGCATTTGCTTATTCGCAGGCCATGGAAAATGCCTGTCAGTCCCCCAAATGAAGACTCTGTCTCTGATCAAACCTTTGTCAGTGGATGTGGGGGGGCACATTCCCATTTGTGGAGTACCTGATATTTATATTCTTAGTTCTTTAAGCATGCCCCCACACCACAGAAAGGGCTCGTGAAAAGTGTGTATAAGCCTGACACAGGCCCTGTTGTTGTTGTTGTTGTTGTTGTTGCTGATGTGCGGGTTTTCCATATATACTTCCATAGTGGGTTTTATAGGTGCTCCCAAGTTCTCTGAGGCTGTTTTAAAAAGTTAAATCTATTTGATCCTGGGAAAGGGGTCATCATGGAAATGCTTATTCATTTATTTCATACTTATCCTGTCCTTCCTCCAAGGAGCTCCCCATCCATTTTATCCTCAGAACAACCCTGTGAGGTAGACCAGGCTGAGCAGTAGCTACTAGTCTAAGGTCACCAAATGAACTTCATGGCTGAGGGAGCATTTGAACATGGCTGTCTCTAGTCTGAATCTCCTGTTCTAACCGTTACACCATACTTGCTTACAGAGGCATGGAAAGACTGGAGCGGAGCAGCGGCTCCAGGCGGCACCGTGGCGCCGGGCGGCGCTGCTCCGCTCGCCCCAGTCTTTCCACTGAGCGAACGAGCGCTCGCTCGCTCGCCCACCCGTCCGGTGACGCAGGCGGGCGCTCCGAGGCAACGTAAACATAACGTAAATGTTTTGCGCATGTGCAAAAAAGGCTAACTAGCGCTCCGCCTTCAGAAAGCCCTGTCCACCGGTTGTGGTGGACGCTCCCGGGCTTTCTCTGGCTCCGAGGCCGGGGGAGAAGGCCTCGAAGCGCCCCGGTAAGCCGGGCTGCCCCCCCCCAGAGCGGGGCCGCCCCCCCCGGAGCGGGGCCACCCCCTACAGGGGGCGGTGTATCAGGAGCGGTGCTCCAGGCAGCATCCGCTCCTGATACGCCTCTGCTTGCTTACATTAGTTTGTGTGACCATTACATGCATACTGACATAGCAGAAAGTGAGGTACCGCAAAGACACCACATATTCCTAGGGGACTACTACTACATGTAGTCGAGAAACCTTACAGGGACATGTGAGCCTGGCTTCAAACCATAGGGGGCTTCCAAAGTGGCAGAAACGCCTCCTCAGGAAGGCAGAAACTCTTGAAATCCATTCCTTGTTCCCTCCCAGATAATTTGGCCAGCAGTCAGGTTCCTGTAATGGCCAGCGGGTGGCGCAGTGGGTTAAACCGCTGAACCATGAGCTGTGAATCGAAAGGTCGGCAGTTCGAATCCGCGACGGGGTGATCTCTCGTTGCTTGGCCAGCTCCTGCCAGCCTAGCAGTTCCAAAGCATGTTGATGCGAGTAGATAAATAGGTACTGGTAAACAGCGCTCCGTGTTCCATCTGCAGGCTACGGTCTGCGGCAAGGAGAATCATGCCGGCCACATGACCACGGAGGCGTCTTCGGACAACTCTGGCTCTTCGGCTTTGAAATGGGGATGAGCACCACACCCTAGAGTCGGACACGACTGGACTTAATTGTCAGGGGTCACCTTTACCTTTTACCAGGTTCCTGCAGCCCTGCCTTAAAGCACATTGTGGGCCCACGATGTGCCACTGCTCCCTTCTTCCTCTCTTGGTCCGTTTGCTTCTGGTCTGAGGATGAGTAAGCCTTGTAAGCAAACTATCTGACAGGTTGGGCCTACACATGCGACAGAAGGAAGTAGCTGTACGACCATGATGAACAACAGGTGGAGGGTATCACTTTTGAACGTTCTCCTATGTAAAAGGCACCCTGCAAAGAGGAAATTAGTACTATATCAGAGAGAAAGCTACAAATTGATTCCAACTTCACAGGATTAACAGCCATGTAGAAATATGTATGTTTACAAACGTCTACAATGTTAACATGTAAGAAACAGTTTAAAAACACTAATGTATAAACTGTTTCTTACGTGTTAACGTTGTAGACGTTTGTAAACATAAATATTTCTACATGGCTGTTAGTCCTGTGAAGTTGGAATCAATTTGTATCGTTTCTGGCCATGAAAGCTACAGAACCTTACTAGAGAGAAAGCTGCTAGTTGCCCAGCCCTCTACCTACTTACTGTACTGGTGTTTTGTTTTGTTTTTATTTGCAATGAGTTTTGCAAAAATGATCTCCTGCTTGCGGTCTGAAGTGGTGCAGTCTATTCTGCCAGCTCAGTTTTTACCACCTTGTTCTGTTGCACGAAGCCTAAATTAGTTATTTCCCTTTGTTTTAGGAATGGCTGCTGTTGACCTAGTTTAGGACCACTGTGTTGTTGTTTTTCTCGCCAATGATTTCAGTGATGTTTTTAAAAAGGGTCGGTGGGTGGTTTCTCTAAAGCCACCTTTAAGAGGATCAGGCCCATGTGAACTGCCCATGCTTCTACTGCAGGGGACATGTCAAACACTCTGTTGGTTCAAGCAAAATCTCAGGCATGCTGCCTTTCCCTTTCTGGGCTCCTGCTGACTGCCATGCTCCCAGAAATGGAGATGTGCAAGTTCCAGATGTGCACGGAGCTCATGCTTCTCTCTGCAGGGAAGGCACATGACATGAGCAACTTATTCAGACATTACACAGAATGTGCAAGGCACTTCTTCCCTTTGCTTCAGTGTAAAAACCTACAGCTGTCCTCAGGCAACTGCAGCTTCCTCCTACTTGTCACTCTTACTCCTTTCCTCCCTTTCAAGCTTCCTCTCACTTTCCCAAGGAGTCAAGCAAGCCACCCTGGGAAACTGTGCAAACTTAATTTTTTTTCCTTTTTGCAAAGCAAGACTACATATGCCACATTTTCTTCCATTTTGCTTTCTTACAAGCCCTCTTATAACATTTCTCTTTCCCTTTCAGTACACTACCCTGCCTGATATTCTTCCCCAATATCATTGATTTCTAGTTCCTGGCCAGCCAGAACACATCAGCAAGGATTTTGGTGCTTTCTGGGTCAGCCTGAGTCACAGAACTTGTGACTTCTTGGTAGCATGCAAGCTATGTATTATGCTTCATGATATGCTTAAAGATCCTGGCAGACCACCCAACATGGCTGGTCTGCCCCATATGATCTGAGAACCACTTGGGGAGCTGTATATAAATGATGCTTCAGCACTCTTTGTGGTATTGGTGCTAAGGTGTGTATCTACATCTTACAGGTTAGGTTTGAAAATACTGATCAACCCCAAAGATCTGTTCTGGGGTTTTCTGGGGGTCTGTCACTTAGAAAATCGGGACAAACATCTCCTGTTTCCTTTGCCATGCTCTCTGGACACTTTGCTTGAGGAGTTTGCAGCTTATTCGTTCAGTCACTTTCGACTCTTGTGACTTCATGGACCAGCCCACGCCAAAGCTTCCTGTGAGCCGTCGCCACCCCCAGCTCCCCCAACGTCGAGTCCGTCACCTCCAGAATATCATCCGTCCATCTTGCCCTTGGCCGGCCCCTCTTCCTTTTGCCTTCCACTTTCCCTAGCATCAGCATCTTCTCCAGGGTATCCTGTCTTCTCATCATGTGTCCAAAGTACTTCAGTTTTGCCTTTACTATCATTCCTTCAAGTGAGCAGTCTGGCTTTATTTCCTGGAGTATGGACTGGCTTGATCTTCTTGCAGTCCAAGGCACTCTCAGAATTTTCCTCCAACACCACCACAGTTCAAAAGCATCTTTCTTACTTCGCTCAGCCTTCCTTATGGTCCAGCTCTCGCAGCCATATGTTACTACAGGGGATACCATTGCTTTAACTACTATGCTGCTTGAGGAGGGTCTCCTAGAATTTGGCTTGTTAGTATTGTTCAGCCTCTTGCTGAGCCCAGGGCATGCTAGGAGTGCAGTGGGAAACAGGGTCTGCCTGCGCAGGCTGGAGCTGGCTGCTGTGAATGACAAGCGCTGTGTATTGATTGTTTTCTGAACTCGTCCCAGCCGATAGAAGGTAATTAATGACTCCATTTGCCTCAGTACCAAGGAGAACAATTGAGTTTGAAACGGCAACAACTGGCAGTGATGTGAAAGCCCCCCCATGGGGAATATCTCGGAAAGAAGCTGACTGGCCCTGGTTGCCCTGGGACACAGGAGCACATCTGAGGGGGAAACCGAGAGGGGGAGGGGAGAGAACGGATCCCAGGGCGAGTGAAAGTTTGAGCTGAAGGTGCCTAGGTCAGATAATTGCAAAAACAAGGGATGCTTTGGAGCTGTGATGTCTGAAACAAGGGGTTTCTTTTATGCGCTGTGCAAAACAGCAGATCCCAAGTCAGGAGCAGGGTTTTGGTTTTTGTTGGGGTTTTTTTTGGTTGAAGACACCAAATGACCTGAGTGTGGCTCAACTCACAAATCTCCCCCCTTTTAAGCACTTCGGACCTCACCAGCATGGCCACCCAACCAAGAGTGCTTAAATGGAGAAGCATTGCATGCGGTTGTATGTTAGGTTGCTTCCACCTGCCAGGTCCTTTCAAGGACACTTTTTTTCTTCACATATTCCAGAACTGCAGCTTGACATGGTGAGGATCTGGGCTGCAGAATCTGCCTGGCTGGCAGACCCAGAACGGCACCAGGCCAGCTGCAGTTGTAGACCCCATCAGGATGCCGCACCAGGAGACTTATGTATTCTTGTTTCAGGCAGCAGGTCAGATCAGATTACAGTAATACACTTCCTCTGGTGCTACAGTGCCTGAACAGCTGGAGCTGCCAGACCTGCCATGGGTCTCATCCCTTACATCTGCAGGCACTCGAAACACTCATCCGGAAGAAAAACCGACCACTAAGGTTTGAAATCTGGCAACTTAAAAACAAGTTACTGGAGAGAGATCATGTTTGTGCCTATTCTCTTTCATTCTGTGAGACCAGCCAGGCTATAAGGCCCTGGTCTGCAGATCACTCAGCAAGGGAAGGAATACTGCTGCTGTCTATTGATCTTCACCTATGACCCCTGCCTCACAGTGTGTGAGCAGCCTGGCAGCCCACCTGGCCCTATGATAATCCCACTGATGGTCACTGACCAACTATTTAGAAGTCACGGAATTAAAGCCCTCCAAATCACAGTGCAATGAAGAACAAGTTATGTGTTGCCAAAGCTTTGATTATGTGTCATTAGGAAAGGGGCTTGCCCTACTAAGAATTTGAAGGGTTTATCCTCTTCCTTCTGGGGCATCCAGTTGAGGGATGCAACTAGGATTGAACTGTACTAGGGAATGCTGATTGGTGTTCAGAATCTGACTGTTCACATTTATTACAGCGCAATCCTAACCAACTTTCCAGCACCGGTGCAGCCGCAATGCAGCCCCAAGGTAAGGGAACAAATGTTCCCTCACCTTGAAGAGGTGCCATGACTGTCCCTGCACTGCAAAATGCAGTGTGTGCCCTGTTGGCACGGCTACACCAGCCCTGGAAAGTTGGTTAGGATTGCACTGTTAGTGAATGTATATAATATACCATCTCTCAATAAGTATTTCCAAAGAAGTTCACATTTGGCAGGGAGGTGGACTTAAGAGTCAAGTCATAAACGTCAAGTTCAACTTTCCCATGCTCCCAAACCTGACACACAGATGGGGAGCTTCCCTTAAAGCCATGGCTGACCAAGGATTTGAACCCATGTCTCATAGATCTGCCTCTTGCACTTTATTCACTGGGGGAGGAGCAGGAAGACGGGTCACACTGGCTGGGTTAGTATAATTTATCTTCAGTGCAGAATGTGAATTTTATTATTCCAAAATAGAAAATAATGTGGTGTAGAATCTGAATTTCTTTTCCTATGGAGTATGAACAGAATCATTGCTCTCTGAGTTCCCCCCTCTCCGATGGATCTTTTCGTCTCTCCTGCTTCTTCCTTCATCTCTTTTGCCATCTCTCTCTGTACAGGGCCTGTCACATATGATGTCCTGAGTTTGTGTGCAGAGCAGCAATAACCCCCAGAACAGAACTATCAGTGGGACATGATTGATCAATTGAATTCCATAGCGGCTGAAAAATGTGGGATTAAGTAGTGTATTATACGCGCAATGAGTTGAGGCATGATGTTCATTTCAAGTTCATTTTGCCGGCCCTCTGCCACCAGATCAGGCAATCAATAGGGGCAGCAGATATCATATATCACCTCTCTCCGTACTAGGGAGAGCACCATAATCTCTCGCAAATTTAGAGTGACAGATTTGTCAAGATCCGAAGGGCCCTGAATAAATGAAGGAAAAGAGAAGCTTACAGTGGCTTGAAAAAGCTCAGGTTTCAGCTCCTGCAGACAAAGTCACAATGCACACATGCACATTTATATACAGGTATGAATGCACTGTGTGGAATTGTAGGTACAAAGGTGGCAGCTGGACAGATTGCATTAATTGGATAACTGTGTGGTTTGCACTGCCTAGCATGGAAGATGCCTTAGGACTCCGGTTTCAAGGCTTTTGGGGACAATACGACAAAGAAAAGCTCATCTGTCAGTTATTTCTATATCTCCAGTGCCATTTGAATTGCAGAGAACCTTTGGTAGGCAGGAAAGAATAGGACAAAAACAAAAACTATGGTTTCACAAAAGGAAAACAGATATGATGAAACATACAGAGTTAAAATTTCCAGGTTTAAGGACCATGGTCGTATGTTAAAAGCATCCATCTTCCAATGTTTCATTCAGTATACTCCGGACTTCCTGGTGGTGAAGTCCAGATGAAGTTCCAACATGATGATTTTTATATATACTGTGTGTTCAGACAGCTAAATTGGCAAATTTGCATACATGTGCGCAAGTGCTATCCAGGTAGAAAATTGATCACAAGTTCATCACATTTAGTTGAATCCATAGCTAAATTGGGAGTTGAAATTCACCCACATCTGTTACATACACATTCCACCCTCAGTCTATTGGACCACATTGACTATTACTCTACCCAGAGTTATAAACTGAACTTTTCAAACTGAGACAAAAAAGACAAGAGGTAATGGATTCAGATGTGTGGCTTAATCAGTGCCAGCTTCAGCTTGGTAGGAACCATGAGGCAAAGCACTGCCATGGGCCCTTCATGATGCCCCCCATCGGATTCAGATGGTGTATTGGGTTGGATGCCATCACTGCCACTAACAGTACTGAGAGTTCAGGGGGCAGCCTGGCCATGTGGGCCAGAGCCAGCCTTGGGAGCTGCAGGGCCCAATTGGAACCATTTTTGCAGGGCCCGAAGTTCACAGCCATATAGGCCTACAATATATAAACCTGCAATGTGGTATTAAGTGTACTGTATATTGCAATATGTTGTTGTGTGTATTTGAGAAGACTAATTATCCTAGCGCAGGGCCCCCTTAGGCGCAGGGCCCAGTTGGGAGCAATTGGTCCAATTGGCTTAAAGCCTGCCCTGATGTGGGCCCTTTGATAGCATGAACCCTTCACCAGAGCCGAACCTGGCTGACCTCTGGTGCCACTCCTGGGCTGAATGAAAGCTACATTAGTATGAGGAACTGGATGGATGGGAGTGTAAGAACAGCAGAGCCAAGGATATATGAATAGAAATAAAGGAATTAGGCATCTCACAGCGCAATCCTGTGTAGCGCTGGAGTGGCAGGACAATTGTTCTGCCCATCCAGGGTGTCGCAAATGTGCCATAAGGCACATTTCTGACACTCAGAGAATGTATGGTGCCGGTGGAGAGGCTGGCGCCACTCATTCTCTGCCTGACCAAGGACACCGTCGGCAGACGGAGCTATGTCCTGCTCTGGGTAGTGGGGAGTTGTGGGGAGAGTGGAACAGGGTGGAAAGGGAGGGGTGATTGGTCAGCCAGGCCAGGGACAGGGGAGGGATCCTCAGCGACGCACTCCACCGAATCCTGTCCCGGGCCTGGCCAGTGTTACACCGGCTCCTTGGATTTGTGCCGGCCATTTTGCCGACGTACATCCGAGGAGACCCGCTGGGGCGTTACCTAGGGAAAAGGAACGAATGTCCCTTTCCCCAGAGTAATCCCTTTCCTCCAGCCCTGGCCCGATCCTGCTTAGGATTTGGAGCAGCGTGCTTTTGTATGCTGCAGAGGTCCTCGGCAGGATTGGGCTGTCAGCTGAGCCACTTTCAGTTTCAGTCTAGTTCAGTGTTTCTCAAAACACTCGCCTCGCGGGGAGAACTCTGAGTACTTGTGGGTGCGGGGCCAGTGACTGCGGCGATCCCGAGGATCACCACTGCCGCAAAAGTGCCTGAAAATGTATTTTCGACACCTACCGGGGCTTCGGGAGGGTGTGTGTGTGGAGACCTGTGCAACCCTCTGCAGGCCTCCCTGATTTTCACATTGCCGAAAAACGGTGATTTTAGGCCACTTTCAGTTTTCATATTAGGCAGGATCAGACTGTCATTCATAGCATGGGATATTGGAGATGGGGCCTAGTGATGTCACAACATTTTAAAAATGGGGAGGGGAATCTGGTACTGGAGCAGGGTCCAGGTTAAAGAGGTGGAGCCCAGGGGTTGCCTCAAAATAGCCTTAGTTGAACCTTTGGCACCCAACTGTCGTGAGAAAGAAAAAAACTGGAGAAAAAGGGCTGTTTTTGGCAAACAACTGTGCCTATGGTGACTTTCCAGTGCAATAATTGCTCCTTCACGCTTGCACATAGTGGAAGAGACACCTGGAGGTGGGTGAGTGAAAAACTGCAGGTTTCCTGTTTAGCATCACCTCTCAGTACACAAATACTATATAGCATCACCTCTCAGTTGTTTGTACCTGTATGGAGGGCAGAAGGGCAGGAAGTCAAACAGACTTATAAACCTGGAATGTTACTGTACTATGGCCTTCTTGTCTGCAGCAATGATAAAAAAATATTTTACACTTTTAATAGGAACTATGTTTTCTTAGCTTTGCGAGTTACTGATAACAGCTTGTACTGTTTATGACATTGCTGTGCCTTCCAAGGTAGAAAAAATGATCCTACCCTTACAAGGTGCAATTCTGCAAAAGTTAAGGCAGCAAGTTTAACATTGTCTCTCAGGTAAACCACTGGGACTTAAAAGTGCTTAAAGTTGGCTGGATCATGCCTATTATTCTTTCTGTCGGGCCTATAGTTGTAAAAGGCTGTATCCTGCTTTGGAGTGGAACATATGTATTTTCCACATTGGGGGAGTTCAGTGATCTCAATAGCCCACACTTTGTCTTTGTGAAAATGAGATGGGAAAAGGAAGGTTAACTCCAACAAGCCGCAACCCTCCCCCCACCCCCACCTGGCATAAGGATATCAAAGAAGGAAAGAAGGGGGATGCTGCTGGCTTGAACTAATCAATATGTAATATTGTCCATGGTCTTACAAGTGATATTGTATTAGGTTACTGTATATAATGCAATATTGATTATATCATATGATATAATCACATATAAACTGACATGTAGAACAGTCAAGCAGGAAGTGGCATTGTAGGCCACAGGAGAGGAGTAAGCTTTTAACTTCAGAGTCCTTATGGTAAGGGGCTGTGATTTCATCCCAAGGCGGGGGCCCCTGGGGTATGTATGTGTGTAGGACTACATGCATGTCTCTTGTCAGTGCCTGATCTTTCCTGGCTGTGTCTTATGGAGTTTTGGGGTTTTAAAGATATGAACCTAATTGTATACACACAGGACCTTTCACACTTTATGGTGCATTTGGGGAAGGTGAACCCAAGTACAAAAGGTAAAGTAAGAATAATCAGTCCACAGAGTAAACAGTAATGAGAGAGAGAGAGAGAGAGAGCACTAACATTACAGGACCACAACAAGCTGCTTGGCACTACACAGGTTTGATCAGCTAATAGGATTAGTAATACAGAATTTGCCAGAGATAGTTAAGGTTTACAAAAGAGAGAGCCTGCCTTAGGGAAGAGGGTGGAGCGGTTTTGTGTGCGTCATTTTTAACTTCTTTACAGCACAATCCGACTTAACTTTTGTGCAGCAAGAACGGGAGGCCCCAGAACGGAAAAGGGATTCAAATCCCCTTTGAATTCCTCTTTTGGAGGGGATTTGAATCCCTTTTCCGTTCTGGGGCCTCCCGTTCTCGCTGCACCGCTGGTTACACCGGCACAAAAGTTAAGTTGGATTGCGCTGTTAATCATTTGGTGGGCGGTGTGCCTCCTGACGATGACGTTGGGGCTTATTTTTCACCATCTGCCTCCTAGCTATATACAAGCTCCCCTCTTAGATATCTACCAGTTTTTTATGATACAGGATGAAGGTGGTGTGTTATCACACATGGTACCACCTGTCATTGCACCTCAAGACCCCTAGACTGGTATGGTGCAAAAGGAATTTATAACAGCATATTTTCTTCTCCATGGCAGAGCAGATACCATAGCTTTCTGTGTTTGGGGATTGTTATACTAGAGGGCTCAACTTGAAATGTGTCACCCTCAGAATCTGACCTGACACAACGTGTGTCTCTATTTAGAGAGGGTCACACAGAGAGTTCAGTCTGACTTGTAAGCTGGCTGGCCTGCTTGCTTGCTGTGCGTATGTGTGGAGTGAGGTCATATTTGGAGCCTGATGTGTGTGGCTTTTTGTACCTTTCAGAAAATGGTGTCTTGGGTGATATATGTTTGAAACTATTGTACACACTTGTATTGTATTGTTCTTTTATAGCTTGGGGGCAAGAATCACTCACAAAGGTCAGACATGATGCTGGAAACACTGGGGTGCTTTCTCATGATTTTGTGCAAAGGCACAAATTGTACGTCCGCTCTTTGAACAGGTCCTCTATCCTATATCAGTTGCTCTGCTCTGCTCCCGTTGTTTTTTTTTTTGTTTTTTTGCTTAAGTGGTGTAAAATTGGCAATTCTCATAAGTGGGGAATCAGCAGACTTGAAACTCATCCACAAGCCCTCATTCTCCACAGTTGGGCTGATGTCGCCTCCAAACTGCAAGCGAAATGCCACCTCTGGCCCAGAGAACAAGCGGCCACACTGGGCTGTGTTCCGAAGCCCCCCCTCAGTCTCCTCTCTACATGGGAACAGCACAGACCCCTTGGGAGGTGGGGCCTGGGATGGGGACCGAGTGTCAGCTGATTCTCAGCCTCTCTTGCCAACAGAACTGTGGCGACCATCAGGTGCCTTTGGCAAGAGGCAGGCCTCACTAATGCCCCTGTTATCTCTTCCTGTGTCTCACAGAAGTATCCGAGGGCTCAGTCCCCAACGGTGATTCCCAGAGCAGTGTGGATAGTTTGCGGAAGCACCTTCGTGCCGACACTTTCACGCAACAGCAGCTGGAAGCTTTAGATCGAGTCTTCGAGCGTCCTTCTTACCCCGATGTCTTTCAGGCATCAGAGCACATCAAATCTGAGCAGGTGTGGACACAGACTGGGGACAAGAAGCTTGTGAGATCCATGTGCAGATGCAGAAGACAACAGCTAGTTCATACCCTCACGCTTGTACATTGGCCCTCTCGTTGGGAGGATCTGCCGTACAGACTTTAAACTAGTTTGACAGTCATTCTTTCTCCCCAGGGAACTGTCGTTGTGTGAGGGGAACTAGGGATCTCTTATCAGAATTCTCAACACCCTCACAGAACTACAATTGCCAGGATCCTTTGAGTGAAACCATGACAGTTAAACTAGCATACAGCCAATGTAAGTGTATAGTGTAAGTGTACCCTCTGATGTACAAGGCAAGTGCAAAAACGTACCCATTTAAATGGCCATCACATGACACACATTTATGTGTAAGTCCCCACACACTTTCCTACAAGAGTTCACACAGGGACTCATATCTGCATTCACCCCACAGTCGATTACGGACAGATGAATGTACCTGTGATTTTGTGCAATGCATGCCCATATATACACACTTTTGTCTATACGCTCCTCTGTTACGTGCATTGGCACATATGTGCATACATGAACATTTGTGCAAAATCTGCCTGCCTGTGCATACACCCAAACTTGCATCAGAGTCCCTCAGGATAAATATCCCATTGTTACTTTCAAAGGTACAGAAACACATACATGTGCCTTAAGATGCATGAACGTAATGCAGAAAAAGTAGGATGCATGCCAATTTCCCAGAGAAGTCTTGCATCCATAGTTTTTTTTTCCGCCTCTGGGGATTAGTTCTTCTGAGGTCTCCTCTTGGAAACAGACACATGTACTGCTTTGTCACATACTTTTTGTACATTTGAAGGCAGGTTTGCAGATAATGTTGAAAGCAGTCTACAATTTATGTTTCCACACATGTATGATTTTTAGGTATGGACAGACTTAATGCAACCTTCTCCAGGCAAATACAAGCACAGACAGACAGACAGACAGACAGACAGACAGACAGACAGACAGACAGACAGACAGACACACACACACACACACACACACACACACACACACACACAATTTGATATCGTTGCACACACACATACCTCTTCCATTTGATTACTTCATTACTTGTAAATGCACCCAAAGGTGTATACATGCACCCAAGTGTATAAATCAAACACTTATAAGAGAAGACTGTGGTCTATTCTGTACCTGGGACCCCCAATATCCTTCCTTTGGGGATTCAGCTACCCAGATTCTGTGCACATTACCAACAAGACATCAGTGTAATCTTTGTTTACATTGAAGTCAGAGTTAATTCCCTTCCCCAGATAGAGGTTGGGGTCAGCTTGTTTTCTGTTGAGCCCTAACCTCATATCTTTTGCACAGAGATCTATGGTGATATGGTCTAAAAGCTGATCCCTTAAATGAATGAAATTGTTGTTATGAAACCATCATACATGTCCTTCAATATCTGGTCAAGATTCCCCTATACTCTATAGAATTATTTATATTATTTATTTTTATCCCACTTTTCAGTTAAAAAAAATATCAGTTCCCAAAATGGCTTTTATATATCATTATATAATTGTTACTAGTAGGCCCCTAAATCCTCATGCTGTTCCTGTGCATAATGATAAAGAAGATGACTGTTTTATGTGCGGTAGAGATTGCGAGAAGGTGAATTTATTTAAAGCCAAACTTTGGATAAGAAGGGCTCAGATGCCTTAATCGCTGATCAAATAAACCCTTTTGATTCCATGAATCCTCCAACTTACAGGGAATTTTTTTTAATTTTTTTTTAGTTTCCCAACAACAAATGCTACCGAACAGGGTTTCTTGTGCTCTCTGATGATGATGCCCTTGTCAGAGACAGGATGCAGGCCAGGGAGAAAGTAGGTTTAACATAGTTCAGCAAAATCTTTCACTCCTTTTCCTCCTTTATCTGTTCAACCCAAGAAGTGGGAGCTGAAGGCCTGGTCCAGATTGAATGAGTGCTTTCCAACTACTGTATTTAATGCTAAACCCAAGCTTTGCTCTGGAAAGCCAGGCCTCTTCCTTCAGCATTACCTGCCTCCCCCCCCACCCCTCCCCTCACCGCTTCCCCACACTTGGCCTTTTATCCCCAAAGCTGTTTGTCTTAACACAAAGATCAAAAGTCTTTTAAAACCACCCCAAGCGGTAAACCAACAATAGAAGTGAAGGCGAGGTTGGCTTTGGGCTCCTGCTATCCCTGAGTTTATTACAATGAATAACCTTTATTTACTTTCATTAGACTATTAAACACCAGCACAGTCATTCTTCCCCCAGAAACTCTGAATGGGGCCCATAAAGCAAATCCAAAGCCTAATTGAGTTCATTTTAATTTCTCTCCGATCACAGCGAATTACTCCGGTGATAAATCAGGGGGCAGCCTCACCCCCAGCAGAAAGCCTAATTTGCAGCTAATTACAAAACTGATTTCTACAGGAAGATCAATACAAGAAGGAATTGGAAATGACTAGGCAATCGAGGCTGGCCAGGGAGGGCGGCAGGAGGAGGGCAGCTCTCAGGGAGCTGGCATGGGAAGTGGGGACAGAAAAAAAACCAAAGCAGAAAGAGCAGAAAATCAGTTTTAATTTAACGTAATATTAATCAGAACAACTTTTCCTGCTTTTTTGTAGTCTCTCCCGGTTCCTGTGTCTGGTTTGGAGGCTGCCACAATAAAAAGGCAATTACCAATGCCTCTTGGACAGGACACCCTTTCAGATGCAATGAGTTTTCCCCCTCCCACCCTTCTGTTAGCCATGTGGCCTGCCCCCACCCCAATTTCATACCCCAATGCACAAGGGTTGGGGGAAGCAAGAAGGGAGGCTTTTTGTAAAGAGCCCAAGAATGACTGTGGGGAGAAACAGCCCAGCAATCAAACACCCTCCTTCTGGCGGTACAAATACCCAGGAGAACCTTTTTCTGCCCATAGCAGAACCTTCACCCACGTCCTGCTGCAGTTACCCTCCAGTCTGCAGAGAAAATGATCAAGCTCGCTGAATCTTTCTTTGAAAAGATGAGGCCAGCTCACCCATTTAGACATCCCATGCTTCCCTCCCCTTGTATCTGTGGTCATTGAAACATTTCCATTGTGCAGCATCTGCTGGGAAGCAGATGCTGGCCAATGAGGGAAGGAAATTGTATTCATAAGAAAGGTGGGGGCATTGGCCAAACCTTGCTCCTCATCTGCTTCATGTCCCTCTTCTTTGCTTCCATGTGTGCAGTGACTGCATCTCACCTCTTCCTAATCCCCCCCCCATCTGCCCGCAGTTCTCTTCCTTCCATCCTATCAATAGAGAGCTTTCTTTTCTCTCTTCCCTAGGGCAATGAGTACTCCCTCCCAGCTCTGACCCCTGGTCTTGATGAAGTCAAGTCAAGTCTATCCACCTCCGCTAACCCAGACCTGGGGAACAACGTGTCAGGACCCCAGACATACCCTGTAGTGACTGGTAAGTTACATGTCTAGAGGCCAGAGGCTAAGCTTTTCCTTACCATTTGTCATTACTGCACTTCTATTTTATATGGAAACCACTGCATGTACCCAAAAATAGAGCAAAGGAAAGAGCTCCTGGAAGAAACAGAAAGAATGGAGCAGAACACTTATGAAGGCAACATTCACAGAACTGGTCTCCAGGCTGTGACTCAGAACTCACTGATTGGCTGATTCATTTATCTGTTCATTTCTGCCCTGCCTTTGGGCTGTACCAACCCCATAAATCAGTTTGCAGAATAAATAATAATCATAATGACAAATTAAAACATTAGAACATCCTAAAAACAGTTTTGAAGCCAGAACTAAACCCGCAGTGAAATCAATAAAATCAGACAGCCAGCACAGAGCTAAACATTGCCCAAAGCGTAGCTCACACAGAAGTCTTCCAAACCCAAAAAGTTAACCAAACATCATAAAGCAGTAGTGAGTTGGCCTGATAGATCTCCCTTGGGAATATATTTGAGAAGACCAGTGCTGTGATTGAGAACGTCCTGATCCTTGTAGGTCAAGAAGGTGGGCTCAGATGGTCAAGGAGCATATAATTTGATCTAAGCTTGGGAGTACAACAACAGAATACTGCTGAAGTAGATGCTCCTTGTTGTATTCTGGTCCCAAGCCATTTAGGGCATTAAAAGTAAGAACCAGGGCTTTGAATTATGCCTGAGAAATAACTGGTTGCCAGTGAAGTCCTTTAAATATAGGTGTGATATGTGCTTGGTGGCCAGTACTTATTAACAAGCTGGCCACCCCTTTTAAAACCATCTGGATGGTCTTCAAAGGTATCCCATACAGAGCACATTACGTTAGTTCAATGAGTGCATGAATGACCATGGCTGAGTCAACTCTGACAGAGTGGGTGCATTAGTAAAAGAACTCCTCTCCATAGATGCCACCAGAATATCCAGACATAAAGCTAGATCCAGGAACAGTCCCAAGCCACAAAGGTGCTCCTACAAGGGAAGTGTGACCTCTCTCAGAGCAGGCAAACCATATATCTCCAAGTCAAGTGGAGTTGCTCACCATCAACATTCCTGTCTTGACTGGGTTGATCTTAAGCTTGTCCACCCTCATCTAATCATAATCCTAATACTAATCCAGACCATTACTGACTCTAGATATCAACTAAAGGAATCCACTGTCTCACCTGGATCGTAGTTGAGAGTTATCAGGATGCTGGTAGATCCTTGCCAT
Source organism: Plestiodon gilberti rubricaudatus (assembly GCA_026170595.1). NCBI lineage: Eukaryota > Metazoa > Chordata > Lepidosauria > Squamata > Scincidae > Plestiodon > Plestiodon gilberti. The sequence continues at coordinate 103,099,105 of JANXHW010000003.1, read as the reverse complement.
AAGTCCTCTGACAAAGTCTCCCAAAGGTTTCATATAGCCTAGGTGTGCCTGGATGTGAAATGGCAGGTGCACGGGAGTGGCAACAGGATACAGGGATCTTGTTGTCTTGTGTGCTCCCGGAGGTATCTGGCGGTCTATTATGAGATACAGGAAGCTGGACTAGCTGGGACCTTGGCCTGATTCTGCAGGACTCTTCTTATGTCCATATGAATTATGAATGGGGTTTTGTGCATACTTGAACTTGTGGAAGAGAGGCAGGAACCAAAGGTGTAGTAGCCTTGTGCATGACAGCCAGACCCCATAAGCTTGGAGTTGTTAAAGCTAAGCTTGACTCTTAAGACACCCCGAGTCAAAGTCCTTCTGTTTTAGGTAAGGAACTACAAGGCTAAAGTATTTCCTGTTATCAATTGGCAAGTGTCACCGGGGAGCAGAAGCAGTCTGCTATAACAGGCAAAGGCTCAGGGAGTCTTCTATTTTAATAGCTGCATTTCTAGTAAACTTACTGGGAAAATGATCCTCTTGTAGACTTGAGAAAGATGGGGCCTGTTGTGGTTTATGAGGGTAATTTCCCATGTGACAATATAAAGTCACTGGAGCACTCCCATGAATCAGAGTCTTGTCTGACAAAGGGTGAATATGGACAATCAACTTACCATCTACGACATGGCTGCTCTGTTGTCTGAATTAATGCACGTGTGATGCGATTTTTTTTCCTGCCACACATTTTAATGTGTGGTAAATCTTAAGGTCTTCTCTGCACTTCACACAGGATTAAGTGACCATCTGCAGTAGCGATCCTGGCTGGTGATGCTGAGTGGGGAAGGTACAGGTGGGCCCCCGTATCCACGGATTCGCTATCCACGGTTTCAGTTATCCACGGATCGCAGGGACCTCCCCAGGCTGTTACTTTTTTCCCAGTAAACTTTGTTTCTTCCTTAAACAAACAGGAGAAGCAGCCTCTGGCTGCTTATTGCAGGCAAGTAGAACAAGACTAAGTCCTAGAGAGGCTCTGCAAGGTTAACAGAAACCTTGCAGAGCCTCTCTAGGACTTAGTCTCGTTCTACTTGCCTGCAATGGAGGCTGCTTCTCTGTTTTAAGGAAGAAACAAAGCTTGCTGAAAGAAAAATAAGCGCTGGGGGGGGGCAAGCATGCCTGCCTGCAGGGGAGGCAGGGTGGGGGGCCCTCAGGAAACCATGGAGGGGGTGATCGCTCCTATCCACGGTTTCAAGTATCTACAGAGGGGCCTGGAACATATCCCCAGCGGATATGGGGGGAGTACTGTAATCCCTTAGGTGCAGAGTTTCAGGGCCAGAATAGTCTTTTAATGAATGCTCATTTATGTTCCGGTGTGTGATTTTTTCCTTGGCTGAGAAGCAGTTGTCCAATATCTGTGAAGTCATGTTAGTTGGTATGTTGTGTGATGAGATGGAAGGTGAAGTGTATTATCAATGACTACTGTATCTTCATTGTAATGTGTAAAGTGAACCTTTTAGGGAGGTTTGCCTCAAGTTTTTGTTTTCATTTTGTAGAGGTAGTACACATATGTGCACAATGGAGGTGCCACAAAAAAGTTAAATCCATCTGTGTAAAGGACAATTCTATAAAATATTTGAAAAGAAATGCAAAACCACACCATTATCAATACAAGTAAACTTTAAGACAGGAAGAACAAAACAAACAATTGACACTTCATAAGCAACAGCGACAAAGAAAGAAGTAGTGATAAAACAATGCATGGAGGGATAGGTAGAACTAATGTCTTCACTCTGTAACAAGAGAACCAGTAATTAGAGGTGTAGCAATAGCAAGCATGAAAAAGTTCAAAAACAACCATAGTTGCCCACATTGCTCTACTTTAGCGCACATTTTAAGAAGTGGACAACTCGCCTCCATTTTCCATGCAGTAAATTGGCCATGTTTAGTAACCTCGTGACACAAGGGTTAAAAATTCAATCTGATGGACTAACGGCCTGATCCAATGCTTGTTTCCTCAGAAGTAAATTCCACTGTGTTGAATGGGGCTTACTCATGTCTCCAAACAGTCTTCAAGGGCAACCCCATGTTTGCCACATTGCAATAGTCCAGTGGTTCTCAAAGTCCCCGCCGCCGCAACTCACCTTCTGCAGCTGCTTCCCCGTCATGACCCACTGGGACAGCCTCCGCGGGCCTCAGAAAGGCCTCCTGATGCGACCAGAAGTTGCGTCGGCGAAACCGGAAGTGACCGTGAAGTCACTTCCAGAGGCCTTCCGAGGTCCATGGAGGCCACCGGAGGCCGTTCCAGACCCGGCATGACGGGGGAGCAGCTGCAGAAGGTAAGTCACTAAGTCACGACCTGGAAGTGGCCTCTGTTTGCTTCTGTTTGGCTCCAATTTGGCATCGGCCCACAACCCACCAAGTGGGTCATGACCCACAGTTTGAGAAGTCCTGCAATAGTCCATTTGAAATGTAACGAGGGCATTCATCACCATGGCCAAGTCTGCTTTCTCTAGGAATTGGTGCAGTTGGCCTGAGTTGAGCAAAAGCACTCCTGGACACAAGCAGCCATCCGGATGTCCAGGTGGTCACCATGACTGTGAACCTCGTTCTTCCAGAGGAATGCAAGCCTATCCAGAACAGGATGAATCTCCATTCCTGGGTTCTCTTAATTAATTAAGAGCAGCTCTGTCTCATGTGGATTTAATTTCAGCTTGGTAGCTCTTTATTCTGAGACCTTTTCTTAATAGTTCTTGTCTCTCCCCCCCCCCCTTCCCTCCATTCTCTTCTCTTTCCTCCTTCCTCTTTTCTACTAGAGCCCTCTAGGGACAAATTTCTGAAAAACAAACTGAAGACTACAGCTATAAGGATACAACAGCTCTCTAAACCTTAGTGGCTATGCTATTTTGGTTTAAAAATACTGCTCTTTGGCATCTTTAAGCTGATTGCCCTACTGTCTTCAATAGTAAAACAAAGGAAATTCAATTTCTCACTTGGTGAACCTTTTCCATGAAGGGAGGACAGTAGTTTTGGGGCACAGATGGTACACATGATGATGACAGAGCCATATTTTGGAAAATCAGGTTGTTGCCAAAAAGCAGTAAAGTCATGGTAGGAATTTCTCCTGGAGAAGCAGCAGGCAAAAGAGGGATGCTTGCTGAACCTTTTTTCTGCTTGCCACCGTTAGTCCTGCAGACCCTTCCCCACACCACTGCCTTTCTCCCAGCCAAGCCCCAAGACTGAAAATTAGCTTGGATGAGAGGAAAAACAGTTAGGGGAGAGGAAAGTTAGCAAATGGACAAAGGATTCCGCTCACACCCTTCCCGCCCACTGCCTCCCCTCTGAACATTGCTTCACCATCCTACCACTATACTGCTATTTGGTGGGGACCCATGTTTGAAGGGATGGCATCACCATTGTGTGATGCACAAAGGGGGAGGGGACAACATAACTCAGTGGTAGAGCAACTAGTGGCACTGCTAGGCTGCCTTCCACCTAGTGCAGAGCTTACCACGCTGAGGCTCTGCAGTCCGGAAGTAGTTTGGCGGTGATGCGATGATGTCCCCACCAAATGTACTTCCAGAATGGCTTAATTTCAAGCCATTCGGAGCAAGGACGGGAGGGCAGGCCCATCCGGCACGCAAACTCTGTACAGCTGCGGAGCTCCATTCGCTGCTCTGGGCCTCGGCAGCACTGATGGCATGAAACACACACACACCCCGAAGTGCTTCCCCCCCCCCTGGAGCACCGCGCCTGATGCAGCCCGCACCAGTCGCACCATCCTAGCGACGCCTGTGAAAGCAACTGCTTTGTGTGCAGAAGTTCCCAAGCTCCATCTCTGGCATCTTCAGGTAGGGCAGCGTTTCTCAAAGTTCTCCCTAAGAGTATTTTATTTATTTTATTTATTTTTCACATTTTTATACCACCCTTCCTCCAAGGAGCTCAGAGTGGTGTACATATTTCCTCCCCTCCTTTTTGTCCTCACAACAACCCTGTGAGGTAGGTGAGGCTGAGAGATAGTGACTGGCCCAAGGTCACCCAGGAAACTTCATGGCTGAGCGGGGATTTGAACCTGAATCTTCCAGGTCTAAGTCCAACTCCCAAACCACTACACCATCCTGGCTCTCTTTTTAGAGAGTAGGGGAGAACTTTGAGTGTTTGCAGGGGCGGGGTGATGGCAGTGGTGGTGCTCTCGGGATTTGCTGCCCCCTGGAAAAAGGGGGTCTTTTTTACTTACCGGGGGTTGTACCGCCCTCTGGAGGGCGTGGGGGAACCTGCGGCCATCCTCGCAAGGCTCCCCAAGCCTCAGATTGGCTCCCTGTGGCGATTGAAGCCCTCTTCTGGTTTTCGGCAAAACCAGGAACTAAAACGGAAGTGGGCTTCATTTGCCTAAGGAAGCTGTTCTGAGACTTGGGGAGGCCTGTGGGGGTGGCCGCAGGCTCCCCCGCACCCTCTGGAGGGTGGCGCAACCCACGGTAAGTAAAAAACAAACAAACTCTTTTCTAGTGGTGATGGGATGTTGTCAAAGTCACCGCATGTCGCCACCCACCCTTAAGGGGGTAGCGACCTGCCCCTTCTCAGAGCGGTGGGTTGTGACCTACCACTTGGAGCACCCCTGAGGTAGGGCAAAGAAAAATTCCTGTCTGAAACCTTGGAGAGCCACTGCCAGCCAGTTCATGCTAAGTTCAATGGACCAGTATAAGACAGCGTCCAAAATGTCGCCATCACCACATTCCATGATGTAGCATGATGTGAGAGTCTAACAGCACAGTCCTATGCATGTCCAGAAGTAAGTCCCAGAGAGTTCAATGAGACTTCATCCGAAGTACGTGGGTATAGGATTGCAGCCTTATTTAGCCAGTTTTGTTGCACCCTGGAGCAGCTCTGTTAAGCTGTTGCTGTTTGACCCTATTCACTGTGGTTCACAGTTGGGTAGATATATTGGCTACCAATTAAGGACAGCTCACAACTAGATTATGATTGGTGCTTGCTTAGTGGCCATAAGCCATATTGTTTCCCCTGCCTGCCTTCAGTAAGGCTTCTCCTCTTGTCGTTTTGATTCACTGCTGACTGAGAGTAGCTTTGGATGTTACAGTGAGGCAAAGGGAATAGGTAGCATAAATCTCAGGTTGTCTGTTTTTCTACAATGTTGTACCATCTGAAGGAGATCTTTTGCATTTCCCTGGCTGGGCAGAAGTGCAAACCGTTCTTGTATGGGGGCTTACTCATCAAGGGAAATGCAAAGTATCTGGTCTGGAAATGATGAATTCCTAGACAAATTCATGGAGAAAAAGCCGGTCCGTGGCTGCTAGTTACAATGGGCTATATCAGGGGTGGCCAAACTTGCTTAACGTAACAGCCACATACGATAAACTTTAGATGTTTGAGAGCCGCAGTATTTAAGAAGCATTTAAAACCTTAAATATATTTACTCACCATGAACATTAAACTTATGTTTTAATCTAGTGCACTCTCTGTTTATACCTGGTAAATAATTATAAAACTTGAAAAATTCTTATTTATCTTTTATATGTAATTGTGATGCAAAAAGGAGCTCAGCCAACATATTTCCTAGAGCTGCACATTATATGCCAGAGAGCCGCATGTGGCTCAGGAGCTGCGATTGGGCCACCCCTGGGTGATCCCTGAAGTGATCAAGATCTACTTCTGGTTTTCAGTGAAACCCGGAAGTAAACCAGAAGTGGGTCTTGATTGCTTCAGGGAGCCGATCTGAGACTCGGGGAGGCACACAGAGGGGGCCACACACACACACACACACACACACACACACACACACACACACACACACACACACACACTCAAAAGGGCCAGCATGACCCTTGGTAAGTCCAGAACCCCCTTTTTTCTCCCGGCAACGCGATCCCATGAGCACCGTCGCCACCACCGTTGCTACGCCAGCAGTTGTCACCACACCCCGGGGGGAGCGACTGCTTCTGGCTGGTGTGGTGGGTTGCAACCCATCAGTTTGAGAACCGGTCTAGACAGACTGCTGTGTACATAAATGCTGATATCCTCCCAGACGAAGGAAAGAGAGACTGTCCAGAATGTTAACAAAGCCCAGCTGAGGAAGCAGGAAACGTCCACTCTCCAGTCAAAAGCAAAGCCCTGAGAGGTAGATTGTGCTGTTTTTGCTCCACTTTATACTGGTATTGCTAAACTAATCTCCCTCCTCTGCTTTTGCCCTCCCCTCCCGTTTACTTTTTCTTTTTCAATTATGTACAGTGCCCATCCCTAGCACACTACTGATTGGTGCAAGATGTGTGTGAGACGAGACTTGTCTGAAAAGTGGGATAACAATATAATAAATTAACAGCGCAATCCTAACAAACTTTCCAGCACTGGTGCAGCCACAATGCATCCCCAAGGTAAGGGAACAAATGTTCCCTCACCTTGAAGAGGCCTCCATGACTGCTCCTGCACCACAAAATGCAGTGTGCACCCTTGTTGGCACGGCTGCATCAGCACTGGAAAGTTGGTTAGGATTGCGCTGTAATATAGTTTGTGTGCGTGAGGTACAGTTAATGAGAAGAGCCACTCATTCATTCATCCTGGAGAGGGACCACAGCTACCCTGTTTCCCCGAAAATAAAACAGTGTCTTATATTAATTTTGGCTCCAAAGAATGACAGTAGGTCTTACTTTCGGGGGAGGTCTTATTTTAGGGGAAACAGGATAGTAATACGGTACAAGGTTTTGCATGCATGCATCCCATGTATGGTTGAGAAAGACCCTTGTCCAAATCCTTGGAAAGCCACTGCTAGTGCAGATAAAACCAAGGCTAGGTGGACCAATGGTCTGACTCATTATAAGATACCTCGTATGTTCATATCTGTGAACAGTGTTACGGTAGATATCTTGTATAACAGTGGAAACTATATCTGCATAAAGAAAGAAGCAGTAAACACCAGGCTGCTGGTGCCCTGGACAAAGTCCTGCACTGCCGCCGCAGCCGCCGCCCCCCCCCCCCGTGCCCTCTGATGACACATTGGGTGCTTCCACTGCCACCAATAACAAGAGTTCAGGGTTTGCCCAGCCAGGTGAGCCCTCTGATGAGTGTGGGCCCTAAGCCAGTGCCCCACCTGGCTGACCCCTCACAGCACCTGAGCACAGCACAATATGCACGTGTGCTATCTTTTGCAGTTGGGACCCTACATTTTGCAAGGTCCTAAATCTACCTACAGAGTCTGTGTCCGTACAGCTGGTATGCATGCAGGCTCTGTTAACTGGTTCAGGTGAATGTGTGAAGGTCAGGGATGGGGCCAATAGGCACGTTCCTGTTCCCTCTTCCATGCCTTCATTTCTACATGGTTGAATGAGAAAACAGTCAGGCAGCCCAGTCCTGTCTAGCAGGACACAGCGGCGCAAATAAGGCACCCGCCGCATCCTGCGCAGGATTCGGCCTGCCCCAGCCAGAGGCCTCCTCAGGATGAAGGGACATTCGTCCCTTTACCCCAAGTAATGTGTCAGCTGCCTCAATGGGGCCACTCAGATGTGCACAAGCTATTTTGCTAGCACAAGTCCAAGAGTCCTGTGTAACCCAGGAAGTGGGGATAGGATATGGCGGAGGCCACCGCTGATCCCTCCCTCTTCCTGGGCCCGGCCAACCAATTCCACCCCCTGGAACGCCCTGTACCGCCCTCCCCATGCCCCTCTGCCACCCGGTGGTGACCTACCTCTCAGCCACAGCGCTCCAACGTTCTGCGGTAACAGTGGCACAAGTCTCTCCGCCGGTGCCACTTATTCACTGGGTGCTGCAAACGTGCTTTATGACACATTTGTGACACCTTGGACCGGCAGAGCAGTCACTCCACTGGTTCAAGACTAGACAGGATTGCACTGCTAGTGTTACTGTGAAATAGCATATATATTCTGATCACGTTGCTTTCAAAAAGGATATCCCGTGGCTGAAAGAGTTAGGTCTTTATACCACAATCTGTTTGAGGTGATCATTGAGCACAGGTTTTCTTGAAATGTTTAGAACTCTTGCAAGATCTTCCACAGTAACTTATTTATGTAGTATTCATTTATTTTAAAAAAACGTGTTTACCCCACCTTTCTTGCTTGTGCTAACCCCCCAAAGAATTGGTTTCATTGTGATAAATCTTGCTTTAAATTCACAGTAAGCTTCTACATGTGCAAATAGAGCATATATTATAGGGTTAGGTTGGCTGATCCCTAGACAGCTGAGGATTGTCCTGTGTAGAAATCTCTGCAAAGAACAAGTCTAGGGTTTGAAATGCCTTCCAGAATTAAACGGGAGAGATTTATGCCGTCTTGGCATTTTAAACCCCTCCCCCCCCTTAGTTAGTTATCTGAACATGGGTTAGTCCTTCTCAAGGTACAAGGATAGGATTCATGCGAGTTTGCCTGACAAGAAAAAAAAGGGGGCAGATTTACAGTGCAATCCTAGGCATGTCTACTCAGAAATAAGTCACATTGTGTTCAGTGGGGCTTACTCCCAGGAAAGTGTGTAAGGATTGCAACGTTGATCATGTTGTCAAGGTGTCAAGAAAAACAGGCATTTCTACAACCGCAAAAAAGAAGTGGCTTGGAGGAAGTCCGTGAAAATCAGGACACAGAGTGGGGAGAGTGACAGCAAAGGCTCAGAAAGTAAGCGGAGTTGACAAACCATTTGCCCTTTGGGAAATGGCTGTCAAGACCTCAGCCCATAGAACGAAAGGATAGGTCACTGGAAAAAGATGGGCGGGGAAAGAAACAGAGGGGACCATTACCTGCTGCTTCTGGACAGAGCCCGCAGAGGCGGCAGAGCCAGGGGGATCCCACCGCTGAAAGGTCACTGTTACAGGGCACAACTGAGCACAACAATTATACAGCTTCACTTCTTTGCAGTGGGATTCCCAGATGCCTTGCTCGTGTCCCATTGACATGAAAGGCATATGGGTAAGCCTAGGAGCTGTGCCCACAGATTCCCCCAGGATTGGCCAATTGTTCATTCCAGAAGCAGCTCCCCTCCCTCTCCCTGGCTTTCACCCACCTGTCACTAAAAACAAACAAACACTGCAAGAGCATTTTATAGAACAACTTGATTTGCTTTGAAAATAAGCAAATTTCCATACTTTTCCTAGCACTTGTTATTTTATGACTTGCTGATATATTAAGCAGCAATTTAAAAAGCATCTAGAAACTGAGATGCAGTGGAAGTTTCAGTAAACAAGGATGACAAGGATTTTGTTTCTTTGTTTGATTTTTGCCATTTGCGTGAGTGTGTGAGAGAAAGAGATAATTATATTCAGAATCAAAGGATGAGAGTTTCTAATAACCCAACGGTGTTCTTTACTATTTGCATTTTCTGAAGCAGTTAAGAAAAAAAAAATAGCCTGTGTCCATCACGGTCATTTTACAATCAGAATCCCAGAGTTTGATTAGTTGGGATTTAGGTACTGAGCTCAGAACATGGCTACTAGCAGAGAAATAATCTCTCCGCCATTATCTACTCTCCCCACTAAATTATCAACCTCCCTCTCTCCTCTGGCTCCTTCTTCTCTACTGCATTTAAACATGCCTCTTCACCCATTCTCAAAACATCCCTTTCTATCTACTGCCCAATTTCCCTTCTATTTCCAAATTCCTGTTACATGCTGGTTACTCCCTACTTAAAGGTGAAGCACCAGCCTTTAGGCTTGTGCACCTTGGCAAACCCAGATAAGGTCCAAAAGCTGAGGTGATATCTGCCCTCACCCTAAAATTAAAGAGTATTGAAAACTTGCACGGGAAAGGGCTCGGGAACATAGGCTTAGGTTTCAGAAAAGTAAATATGATTACTATTATTAAGAATACTTACCGGTATATACTGCTTTTCAACAAGAGTAGTTCACAAAGTGGTTTACATAATAAATAAATAAATAAAATACAAAGGTGCTACTTTAAAGGCCTCAGAATACCTGCTAGAATTTATTTTCTTTTTCTTTTCATTTTCTTCTGCTTGGGGCTCTTTGTCCTTACAAATCCTATTTGGTGTTAACCTTAAATAGCTATGTGAGAAGAAAGGCGAGGGCTGAAGGAACAGTGTAGTTTCTTCTGTGGGTTCAGATATGAACAGATATACCAATATACACCATATGGTCACTGTCAGGGCAGCCAGTCTAGTTCACACAACTTGGTGGTGGGCGGCTTGGCTTCTTTCAAGCACCACCTCCGTATAATTCCCAGAGAGGTAGCCCTGTTAGTCTGTTACAGCAAAAACAACAAAGATTCTTGTTGTTTTTGCTGTAACGGCGCAATCCTGCGTAACTTTATACCAGCAGAGCACGCGCTCCACAGCGTCGCAAACATACCAGAAAGCACGCTTCTGACGACTCAGGAGTAAGCGGCACCAGCGCAGAAGCCGGCACCGCTTACTAGGCCACGGAACTCACCCAACTTCAGCCACCGCAGATGAGTCCCACGCTGCTCAGTGCAGGGGCGGGGGAAGGCGGAACGGGGTGGTGAGGGAGGGCGTCAGAGATATCGGCGGCACACTCCACCAATATCCTAAACCCCTTCCCGGGCTGGTCTTACACGGCCTCCCCAAATGTCAGCCAGGTACAGACCTGGCATACATCCAAGGAGGCCCAAAGGCCCCAGGCTCGCTTACACCCAGGGAAGGAGGCGAACAAAGAAAAGGCTGAAAGACATCTCTCTCAGTGATGCTGGTTGGACTAGGTGACTCAGGGCATCTCTTCCAACACTGTGTCCTAATGCCATCTCACCTCTTAAGGTAGGCTCAGTGAAGATACGTCTGCCTGGCCTCTTTCTTTTAGGAGGCCTCACAATGATGATCCAGGGAGCAGGACGGAGCAAGACAGGATGAAGAAGAGCATACTCCTACTCATCTGTTGTTTAGAATAGGGCTATGTTTCTTGCATGGGAGTTCTTCACAGGCTCTGAATTGTCACCATGGGAAAGCTCCTATGAATTCATCTGAAAGCAAGGGAGGAAGGATGAATGCATGCTTCTACTTACTGCCTGCATTTTATTCTAACATATATTAACGTATATTAATCCTCCACATGTTACAGTTCGGCCACAGGAGTTGCAGGCCCTTTCCTACCTCATTTTGTTAATTTATACCATGGGAGGAGGTGCTGATGCATGAACAAGATGACACACAGGCCACTTTTTTTGGATTCTGATCGTGATGGCTTGGGATGCAGGAGATGAGCCAAGGGGGATGAGGGCAGAAGAGGAGATGGTTTCCTGCCAAAGAATCCCTAAGCTGGAGCAGAAGTGCTTCTTTTTGCCCCCACCCCACTGCCCTGGAATAGTCCCAGCCCCACTCGGGAACATTCTTGGCTGATCCATCTGGTTCCAAGAGTGAGAAAAGTTCATTTCAGACCCAGCTTGATGTTCCCAGGTGGCAGTTTAACGCTAACATCTCAATCTGTATGCGACTTTTCAATCAGGCACAGAGTAACAAAAAAGCAGAAACCATTAACATTCGGAGTTGTGTGCCAGCAGTAATGAGGAGAAATGCAGAGACTGGAAATTAAGAACACGCGCTCCGAGAGGTGTGGGGAATTAGGGAGGGGATGGGTGGAAGATGATTTTGCTGCACTTAGGCCAGGATCCAGTGTTTGGATTAATGGTGCCATTACCTAAGAAAGGGCTGCAGATCATGCTCATTCTTAAAAACATGTCTTTGCTGGCAATTAAATGGCTGCAGTTATTGATTACGATTGATTTTATGTCCCCCAATTTGCATAATCTGTTAAAAATGAATGATTCACGGTGTGTTTATTATAAGGATGGGCAGAGTTTTCAGGGGGAACTGACAAGGCAAGACTGTGTGTGATATCCAGATCTACCAATGTCAAGAGCTTAAAAAAAATGAGATGGGATCATTCAGAAGGACTGGATGCCAGTAGGAAAGGCTTTGCTAGCCACCTAAAGGCTGGTAAATGAGCAGGACTCCCTCCTAGTGCTTCCTCTTCCCTGTCAGGTGATCCTCCAAACACTGATTTGTATCAGGTAAATTCTTACAACCTTTGGTTGATCTCATCTGCCTGAAATCCAGGAATGTTTTTGGTTTTGCCCTTGGATAGGTGAAGGTAAAGGTATCCCTTGACAATTAAGTCCAGTCGTGTCCGACTCTAGGGAGCGCTGCTCAACTCCATTTCAAAGCCGAAGAGCCAGCGCTGTCCGAAGACGTTTCCATGGTCATGTGGCCGGCATGACTCAACACCGAGGCGCATGGAACGCTGTTACCGTCCCGCTGACGCGGTACCTATTAATCTACTTGAAATTTTTGCTTTCGAACTGCCAGGTTGGCAGGAGCCGTCGCGCAGAATCGAACTGCCGACCTTTCGATCGACAGCTCATGGTTCAGTGGTTTAACCCACTGCGCCACCCATATAAAATACATGTACACCACGTCAGCTGAGAAGGGCAGGTGCTTGTAAAAATGGCCACTTACTTTCCTCTTTAAAACACAGAAACAGATGTCCAGTCTTTTGCTGATTAAAATACATGAGAGCTTCAAAGGGGAAAAAACATTGATTTGCATATGCCTACTCCCTTCACAAAGTGATGCCGTATGCATGCATTTTGTGCCCAGACGTCTGTACCTGAGTACAAAATATAATTTGAGAAGTTGCCTAAAAGGCATAAGAGTCACGGCATCTTGACGCTGGAAGGGGCACCACATCACATCGTTCATTAGCGTGCACCTTCCTCCCCTACCCCTGTTGAAAGACCTGCCTAACGCGTTGTCGGAGTTGTTCTGATAACGTGGTTGCCTTGTGTCATGTTGAGCAGGACAGGAGAGGGGTGCTGAATCCCACTGTGGCGACCTGTCAGCCATTTGTGGGGAATTCCCCTCACGCATAGGGTTGCTGAACTGATGGCAGCCTCCCGTCGCTTGACAAAGAAAATTTGTATTAAAATAGTAGGACAACCCCCCCAAAAAAATAATCATCTAATGGGGAGGATACAAAAGTAAAAAAAAGTATGGGTTCAGGCAAGGATGACTGACCCAGATCTGCTGCCTGATGCCGCCCCCTGACCTGCTGGTGCCAATGCCGCCACCACCACCACAACCCCCCCCCCCAAAAAAAAACAATATTGAGAAGAAAAATTGAACCATTTACGTTTCTCCTTCCCGCATGATCCTTTTCAACAAAACAGGAACTGCAGGTCATGCTAGGGCCTCCCAGCATGCCTTGCACTTTCTGATTTGTTTAAAGGGACTGCGCAAGAAAGGAATGAGGTGAGTGAGTAGGAAAGTGGATCAGTACAGCTGTATCCGTATCGGGTATCCCAAGTCTGCTTCCCCCACCACCACCACCACCACCACCACCACCACACTTCACTCCACACAGGCTGCATCATCCACTTCATGAATGATGGGCCAGACTTGGTCTTATCTGTAGAGAACGCTAACAGTAAAGTGGTAGAAAAGGGAACTACTGTATTAAGAGAAATCTGAATGATGAAAGAGGTAAGAAGAGTCAAACAAGATAGCGAGTGAACCAGGAATCAGAAATCAAATAATGAAGAGAGTATATTGACAGTCAGGGCCTAGCAGGATCCAGTCGTGACTGGTAAGTTTTGAAGTTCAGGAGCTGTCATGACACACACGCTCACACACACCCATAGTCATATCCCTCTAATACTATACAACAACAACAACAACAAAATCAGCTTCAAATTTGCATCGTGTTTCTGAATATTTGTTTTGCTGAGGTTCAGCATATTTTTAAACAAATTACTCTTGCTTAAAAAGTGAGAGGAGAAATCTTTCATGACAGGGGAAGAAATGCTGGAGTCATGAATGGAGGTAGATCATGGGGCAATTGACAATGGAGGGGAGGTGCCAGGTGTGACGAGGTCCTCTGGAGATCTTACACAGGCACTGAGGGCGTTCATTTTCACTGGAACCATCTCATCTCCCTTTCACAGCAAATGTAGGGCAGAGGAGAATGAGGCCTGTGTCCCCCGGGGTTCCTCATCCAATGGCATGAAGTGAGCAAGTCCCCCCTCTCCTCCTTGGGGTGCATGAACTGTTCTTTGCCATCCACCTGCCCCTCCACTCCACTCTCCTTCCATTTGTACTCCTCCTGTCCACCATCCATCAGCATTTGAGGGCAGGGTAGATTGGAACATATGCCCCTAGGCAGATTTCTCAATTTGCCTCCTGCTGAACCTCAAGTCATTTTTTTTTAAGTGACAGAGTATTCTGAAATATCTGAGTATTCTGCATGATAATCTACCTCTCCTCAACTACACCTCTGGCAGACTCAGACCTGCAAGCAGTCAGCTGGAAAGATCAGAGGCAAATAACATGGTCCAAAATAGGCATGGATTATTTTCTAGATATGGCAGTCAAAAGTGACAGGGGTCAAATCCTGCAAGAGGTCAAACCCTGGAGACAGCAACCGTAAGTCTAAATGGCAAGAGGCAGGAGATGTAACTAGATATGGGCAGGTGGTCAAATGTCTAGAAGGCAGCAGTCCAGGAGAAGGGAAAGCAGGTAAGGCAATCACCAAAGTATCTACTTTGTCTCATAAGTTGCTCAGACTGAAAAACTGAGCCTGAGACAGCAGTTATTTATTTATTTATTTATTTATTTATTTATTTATTTATTTATTTATTTATTAAAAAAATTTATATCCTGCCTTATCCCATGCCGAGGCAAATGCCCAAGGCGGCTTACAACAAAAATTAAAAACAGTTTAAAATACAGAAAGTTTAAACAATACATAATTTAAAAACAATAAAAACAATAATATCAATAAAATCCACTTTGGGGGGGGGGGCAACAGTAGGGAGCACTAAAGCAGCATGGCAGAGCATCTTGAGACACAGGAGGCAGGCTACAACCCATCACCCAAACGCGAGACGAGACAAAAAGATCCAGCCTTTTAGGACCTATATAGGTCCAGCCAGGCCTGTATTCACTTCCACAATCACTTGCCCTGAATGGGCTGATGGAACTGCAATACACCTTTCAGATCACTACCTGGGAGGTGCTGCAGAGCAACAAGGATCGGGCCAATAGATCCCTCTGTCTGAGAGATGCCCCAGTGGCACAGAGTAAGGAGCCTGGTCCTGCTGCCAGAATCCCCAGGTTGAGTTTCTGGTGCCTTACATTAGCTTAAAGAAACTTTAAGCTTCACTGTGATGGGAGATGAGGACCAAGGGGTTAAGTCAATCGAGCAGAATAGCTGGGATTTCAGGAGGCATTTGAAAAAAGAGAAAGATGACATCACATCTGGGAGGTAATTCCAGTATAAGGCGTAGCGAAGGAGAATGGGCAGAGCTGTTTAAGAATGTAGGAGACTATTGAATAGTTAATTGAGTTGAAGGAGGAAAGGTTATTGGGAAATGAGAGAGAGAGAGAGAGAGAGAGAGAGGAGTTTGTGCAGGATGCTG
Source organism: Plestiodon gilberti rubricaudatus (assembly GCA_026170595.1). Taxonomy (NCBI): domain Eukaryota; kingdom Metazoa; phylum Chordata; class Lepidosauria; order Squamata; family Scincidae; genus Plestiodon; species Plestiodon gilberti. The sequence continues at coordinate 103,083,743 of JANXHW010000003.1, read as the reverse complement.
AAAGGAATGGGAAGCCAGTGTAGGTTGGAATGACAAAAGAGTGAATGATTTGGGTAGCAGAATTCTAGATACAGGTGTTGGGTAGGGTGGCATTAGAGGTCGGCCAGGTCAGGCATTGGCTGAAGGCCCACACCAATCAGATTGTCTACCTGGCCAGGTTTACCCCTGAGCCCTCAGTACCTGTGGCAGTGGTAGCACCCAATCAGGAGGAGGGTGAGGGCAGGGCACCATGGGGGTGCTTAGTGCAGGGCTCTGCCACAGTGGGCCCCCAGCACCCTGAAACACACTTGTGGAGGGACTGAGCTGTGACAATGAAAGTTCAGAGTGAGGGTTGCAGTAGTCAAGGTGAAAGAGCATGGACCAGCACTTTCGCCAAGAGACTGGGGTTTCCAATGTTGTATAAGGAGAAATGACCTGATGGCAGCAGACAGAATATGGGGAGCAAAGGAGAGAAATGAAAAGCTAAAGCTAAAAGTCTGTGCCTAACTGAAAGGGCGGATTGTGACATTATTAAATATGGAGAGTGATTGAGAGTGGAATATTTTGGGCGGAAATCTAAGATGTTTGGTCTTGGATATATTTCATTTGAGATGGCAATGAGACATCCAAGCAGAAATATCAGATAAACAGTTGGTGATGTCTGATTGGATATAGAGAGCAAGATCTGAGACTGGGAGCTAACTGTGCGATCCTCCCTAACGGTGCGCCTGAGGTGTGCTTGCTCCGCAGGCACCGGGTGCCGTAAACGCGCCATAAAGCGTGTTTTCGGTACCCATGGACCAAGGGCCGCTGGTGCGGAGGCTGGCAGCCCTTGCTCCGCCTCCAGACCGACCCTGCAGCCACCAGAGCAGGTGAAATTTGCACTGGCCGGGGCGGGGGCAGGGGAGGGAGGGCTGGGCAGCATGGGAGGGCGGCCATTGGCCGGGCCAGGAGGGGTCGGGGATATCAGCAACGAGCTCTGTCAATATCCCCAGTTCTCTCCTGGCCTGGGCCTCCATTACTCCGCTGCCTCGGATGTACATCCAAGGAGACCCATTGGGGCCGGGCAGCCCTACACCGGGAGAAGGGGACAAATGCCTCCTTCCAAAGAGTCCCCAGGCCATGCCGTGGAAGGGCTCAAGATCTGAGGCTTACGCAGGATCAGGCTGCCCGGGTGCATGCTATCAGCAAAAGGATGGGATTTGATGAGATTACCCAAGGACAATGTGTAAAGACAGAAAAAAGGGAGTAAAAACAATTCCTTTAGAAATGCAAGAGAGAGGGAGAAAGAAAAGGATAAGCTTATCCCAGGGGATGCACCAATGAGCAAAGAACAAGATTTTTTTTCAATTATTTATTTATTCCACAATATTTTTTTCCGGGTCTTCAGCCACTGCCTGCTGCCACTGCCGCTTGCCCCCCGTCCCGGCTGGCCGCCTACATCCTCTGCGATCAGCCGAGACTGCCGCTGCTGCTTGCCCTCCAATCCCAGCCGGCTGGCTGTGACCTCCGCAGCCGGCCAGGGCTGACAGGCGCACAATGCCTGGGAGCAAAGTCTTCGGAATCGTCCAGGGAATCCCAGATGATTCTGAAGTGCTCCCAGGCGTTGTGCGTTTGCGCAGGCACGCAAGCCAGTCAGTCAGCCCTGGCCGGCTGCGGAGGATGCAGCCGGCTGGCTGGAAACGTCTCTGGGACAGTCTCAGTTTCCAGGGCCAGCTGGGACAGACCCTGGAAACCGGGACTGTCCCAGCCAAACCAGTACGTCTGGTAAGCCTATAGTTGCCCCTTTAGGATCAAACAGTGCAATCCTATGCATGCCTACTCAGAAGTAAGCCCCACTGTGTTCAATAGGCCTTACTCCCAGGAAAGTGTATATAGGATTGCAGCCTTAAAAGCACTGTGCTCATACGTTTTCCCTAATGGAAAAAATAGCAGTTTCAGTGAGAATTGTATAGTGAAATGGCATGGGGGGGGGGAGCTTTAAAAACCAGCATCCAGATTTCCTCTACTCCCAGCATCTAATCTTGGCCAAAACAGAAAGAGGCAGGAGACCTAGTTATGGATCTTCATTATCTCATCTAGTTTGGCCCCCAGGCCAGTAGCCAGAATGATGTGATGGTGTGGCCGAAGGATACATTGGGGGTGGGGGTATATTAAGCCACCATGAAACAGCAAAAGCCATGTTAAAATTAAAAGTTATTAAATGTAATAAAAATCAAATAAAAAATAAATAGCAAGCTCCTGCCAGTTTGTTCTCAAGCCAGGAGATCTGTGCCAAGTGCCCACCAAACAATTCTCAAATCAGAAAAATAAATGCCATGTGCCCACCAATTTGTCTCTAGGCCAGGAAAATCAGTGCCCATCCCAGCAGCGAGGAACGTATGTGCCGTCATGTGTCCACTATCTTTCCTGCATCAATGACATACTGGAGCAAATTAACCAGTATAATTAACAAGAGAAGGAAGTATAGAAATCCTGTCTTTTCTACTTTGTTGCTCAGTTTATGTAGCAGAGAGAATGAAACAAGATATGGCTGCTTTGCAGTAATCACAGTGCTGCTGCAGGCCTTATGGGAAGCAGGTTTACTTTTTTACTGAGCAGTTGAGTAGAATATTTTGTTTATTTTTCACATTTGACACCTGCAAGGAGCTCAGGGTGGTGTACAAGGCTCCTACCTTTCGTTTTAGCCTCACAATAACCCTGCGAGGTAGGTGGGGCTGAGAGAGAGAGAGTGACTTGCCCAAGGTCATCCAGTAAGGTTCATGGCTGAGCAGGGATTTGAACCGAGGCCTTCCTGGTCCAAGTCCAACATTTTTAACCACATTACATTGGCACCCCAAATATGGCCCTTTAAAAAAAAAAAAAAAAGCCTGTAAATAAAGGAGCAAGTAACATCTCTGTTTAAACAAGATAGATGTAAATTCAGATAAAGGATATCTCTGGGATACCTGGAGTTACTGCGGGATTCCTCTACAAAAGCCCTGAATGATGAACTACAACAGTTTTCCCCAAACTCTTTCAACCTGCGGTTCCCTTGACCACTGGCGACCATTGTTTGCAGCTCCCCATTACATTATGTTGATGCCTGCCAATTGGCATTGCACTGTTTTCCGAGGGAGGGGAGCCGCACCTTCCAGTTTAGGAACCACTGAACTACAGGGAATGTAAAGTTGCCACTTCCAGTGGTACTTCCTGCAGAATGCTACTGCAAATAGAAAACAAACCCTCCAATATTTGCATGATTAGAACAGGCAAGGGGGTTACTATATGTTTTGTAAATAATACGACGTCACAGGGAGTTGCTCATGATTGTTTGCATTACTCACCCACCCTCGCTCTGATTTATTACTGTTCCCTTCTCCTCTTCCACATTCCTCCTCCATTTAAGCCTTTGAGAGGTGTGAAATATCTTTCCTTACAAGCCCTGATAAATACCAGAGGGAGAAAAAGGATGGGATGGGTTGATCTTCTCTGAAAACCTGACAAGGAAGATCAGCTTTGAGTAGCTTCAAAATGCTGGGACAAATATCTTTTGGTCTCTTAACCCTCCTTAGCTTTGCAAGGTAAGACTTGGTCCTGCTGTTCCCATCGCAAGGGCTTTAGCCTGCCTTTCAGACTGAAATCCTCTCACTGGTGGCTGGCCAGAGAGGAAATCCAGGGCCTGGACTGGATTGGCCTAATGCTCCAGCAATTTAAGCAGTCTGTTTTACCAGAGATTATGGTTTCACTTACACAGAGCACCTGAAAAATGCTGTGGTTTAGAAGGGATTAGAGCTGAAAAAAAATTCAGTGCTTTAAAAAAAGAAAGCAAGAAAGGAACTGGGAAAACTAGTATGCCTGGGGACTGTGTAGGGTTCCCAACCCTGACTGAAGCTATTCCTGGAGAGTCTTCCCCCCCCCTCCGCCATGATGGTAATGTTGGAAATTCTTGGAGGCCCTGTTAAAATCTCCAGGATTGCTTTCAGTAGTCACCTGGACTACTGATTCCTGGAGAATCCAAACCAATCCTGGAGGGTCGGTCAGCATCCCTAGGGCTGTGCAAACAAGGTTGGCTATAGTTACGCTTACCAGATCGCCGACAAGGGCAAGCAGCTCCGTCCCAGTCAGCGATCTGGTAAGCGTAGCTATAGTGCTGCCATCTCCCAATGCTCCGTCTATTTCCAACCCTTCTTCTTGCCTCCCAGCGAGCATGGTGCTTCCCAAACGTTTTAGCACCACGACCCAAATTTTAAAACGACAATCTATCGCAACCTACATAGCTTTACTTCTGGCTGCCTCAGAAGCGTCGCGGGTGGTGGTGGTGCGGTGGGCCCCAGGGTGTGGGACTTACCCGGAGCTGTCCTCGCTGCTTTCGTCAAGCGAGGGTTGGGCCCTCCCGCCCGCCCAGGTTCCGAATGGCTCCGAAATGGCCTGGAAACCGGCGCGGGGGGGCATGGTTGGAGCCGCGTGACATCACGCCCGGCGTCACATGGGGGCGTAGCGTCGGCGGCACAGTGTCGTCTCTGGGCTGCCTCGCTATCTCCCTGCTCCCACGACCCACCCTCTCCCATAGCCTGCCCAGGGATGAAATCGGCCATGCGCGGCTCGCCTGGCTGCCTCAGTGCCATGCTAGTGAGGTGGGATCTGGCAATCCCTGCATCGCCTGTAGCCTGTTGTCCAGGCCAGGTAAGTGCTTCCCAGGACAGAAACTCTACAAACCTTTCGCAATCTGCCAAAAATCAGCTCGCAACCCACAGTTTGGGAAATACTGGTGTAGCCTAATTACAGCTCTGCCTGAAATTGAGCCAAAGTGCCTTGGAAAGCCAGAACTTTGCCAGCGGAATTCTATGCATATTTACGCAGAAGTTCAGGGCGATGTCTTCCCAGCGGAGTGTGTTTAGGATTGTAGCCTTTTTATTTCCCATTTTAACTCACCTTCTGTTCAGTTCAACTGGTTGGATCCCATGGCGATCGATATGCTGTGCCCTTAGAACAGGCGTTCTCAAACTTTATTACTGCAACCCTTGAAAAATAATACAACAAGTCCTCACTTAAAGTTGTCGATAGGTTCTTGGAAACTGCAACTTTAAGCGAAATGACTAATAACGAAACCAATTTTACTGTAGGCTAATATATATATATATATATATATATATATATATATATATATATATATATATATATATATATATATATATATATATATATATATATATATATATTCTTGCTGTTAAGGAAAAACACACATTTGATCCTGTAGGTGAGATAACAAAGAAAGGACCTTGGAAAAATGGCTATGCAAAAAGATTGAAGAACTGGGTGTGTTCAGAGAAGAAGATTAACGGTGAAAATAACATAAAGCCCCTTGTAATTTGTACTTTTGTTATTTGACTGCTTGTTTTGTATCCTTTAGCATCTCGTTTTTAGTAGAAGCACCTTTTTAACTTATAGCTGAGATTTATGGGGTTCACTGGTTCTTTCAAAAGTACCAGTCATGCCAGAACCTTGACTGGAAGATGGAGCTAATCCCATGGGATGTAATCCTATCAAAAAGAGCAGAGTTCCACTACTATTTCTTTCCACAGAACCTCTGCCCTCACACTAGCCCTTTTCTGTACATAAGAACGTAAGAAGTGCCCTGCTGGATCAGACCAAGGGCCCATCTATCTCATGGTGGCCCACCAGATGCCTCAGGGAGCATTCAAGACAACATGATATCTGTATCCTGTTGCCACTTCCTTGCATCTGATATTCAGAGACAGGCTACCTCTAAAACCCAGAGGTTGCATACAGTCATCATGACTTGTAACCTGTGATGGACTTTCCATCCATAAATCTGTCCAATCCCTTTTTAAAGGCATCTAGACCAGGTGCCATCACAACATCATGTGGCAAGGAGTTCCATGTATTAATTCTGTAGAATTGCCATTCTTTCTTCACTCACTTTTTGTGGAGCATCCTCATAAAGTAATTGTCAGACCACTGTAGTCTACTGCTTTCTACATACCCCTCTTCTGTATTTTCAGACCTGATTTGTGGCAATTCTTTTTGGGGTGGTGGTGGTGGTAATAAAATACAATTACAGTCCAGCCTCTGTAGACAGACAAAGCACTAGTACGACTTTTCAGGAGTCTTGTGACTTTAAATTAAACATTTCATCTTTGCTGATTCAGTCCTTTTTCTTGCTTTTGGTTGATCCCTACTTAGGAATAGTGAGTCATCATTGCCCCTTGTCGCCTTTCTGAATTGCCCCAAGTCTCTGTTCCTGGTATGGGAGGGAGGTGTTAATTACCAATTTTTATCTCCAGAATCAACATAGTAGAAGCACAGATAACTACTAGCCCTGGTTATATAGAAAGACTTCAGGCTGACTTGAACTGTAACTGGCTGTAACTGCAGCCACCAGGGCAAGCTGAGCCATGAAGCTCCATCCCAGCAACTGCAGGGGAATGACAGTCCAAATGCGCAACTTTGTTGCCGCTAATAATAATAAATCGTATAATTATTATTTATATGTATTATGATGATGACTGAAAATACTACTTAATATTGTAACGCTGTTCAGACAACAGTTGTAGAGAACATAAGAACATAAGAAGAGCCCTGCTGGATCACGCCAAAGGCCCATCTAGTCCAGCTTCCTGTATCTCACAGTGGCCTACAGTGGCTTCTGGGAGCAATCAAGACAACGATACCTGTATCCTGCTGCCACTCCCTTGCATCAGGCATTCAGAAATAGGCTACCTCTAAACCTCGGAGGTTGCATAGAGTCATCATAGCTTGTAACCTATGATGAACTTTTCCATCATAAGTCTGTTCATTCCCTTTTTAAAGACATCTAGGCCAGGTGCCATTGCAAGATAATGAATATGTGAGTCAACTCATGATCTCAACCCCCTTCATTCTCCTTAGATCAGCGGTATTCAACCTTTTTCGAGCCATGACCCAAACAAACAAATGAATAAAGTATGAAGCTGGGGACCCACCATTGATCCCACCCCCACCCCCATCCTGGGACCCAATCCGTCCAACACCTGTCCCTGTCACTGTCACCTGTCCCTGGCGCCGGCAGCCTCATCCTGCCGAGCTCATCCTGCCTGCACCACCAGTGGCGGGGTCATTCAGGAACAGGAGAGCTAAGTTGCAGTTCCCCACCACCTCCCCAGCAAATCAAAAGAGGGAGGGGATGAAATCCTTGTGGAAGCCCCCCCCCAGCATTACCCCCCAGCGGTCATTTTGGCTCCTGTAAGTTGCCGCGACCCCACAAATGAGGCTTCCTGACCCCAAGGTTGAAGAACAGTGCCTTAGATTGTTGTCTCAATGGTTTTGATATAGTATTTTTGAGGGGTTTTTTTTAAAGTGTTTTATGTACATTATCTTCTTGCACTTCTTACAAAAACCCGATCAGGTAGGCCAGTATTATTATCTCTATATTGCAGATGGGCCTGAGGCTGAGATGGAGTGGATTGCCTAGGGCCACCTAGTGAGATCACAGCTGAGCTGAAATTTGGGCTGGGGACTTGCTGGCTCACAGTTCACACACTTTGCTACCTCACTGAAATTAGCTCTCCTCTCCCTCGTTTTTTCTGTGTTAGGTCGTGACATGGCAAGCACAACCTTGCCTGGCTACCCACCCCACGTCCCACCAACTGGACAGGGCAGCTACCCAACCTCAACTCTTGCAGGAATGGTGCCTGGTAAGTTCTGTGCTTGACACACTTGTGCTTCTTTCATTTTTGATCAGATAAGAGAGCAGCCTGCTATATTTGGGGGACATTTTCGAATTTGCCTTATTTGAACAACCTGCTTGAATATGTGATGGTGAAGAGTTCCTGGTCTTCTTGCATGAAATGGATTGCTTTGGTCAGGGGTGGCCAACCTTCCATCATTAGGGCCTCTGCGTTCTTAAGAGTTGTATAGAAGACAGAATCTTGGCAGTTGCAATTGCTGGTGGTGCTGCTAAAGCAGCTGCACCTGCTGAAATGCCCTCACCTAGACAACCATTAAAGGGCCAGGAGCAGTCATGTTGAAAGGTTGGCCACCCCTGGTTCTGATCTTTCCAGGCTGGTTTTGATTATGTAACTGAAGCTGCCTTGGTTGTCTGCTGGATGATCTGATCTGTATTCATGGGTTGCTGCCCTGTGGATTGTTCTGAACCTCAAAGTGGATTTTGATACCAATGACCATGGTATCCTTCTGCACTGCCTAGACCAGGATGAGACTCCAGTCCGTTCTGCGGTGGCTTCAGTTGTTCTGGATCTTAGAAGGTGGAGCTGGGAGACTTCTGCTCCACCCTGAAATCTTTGGTGTACAGGGTGTTGTAAACATCTGTGTTTTCTCCTGTGCTATTCAGCACCTACATGAAACCCACCTCAGTAGCATCCCTAGAGGGGGGGGCGGTATTGTAAATTGCGCACAGGTCTACTCAGCGCTACACAGTGGCCGCACTCACTTGCCGTCGGAGACATTCTGAGCAGCGAAGGCAATGCGCAGGATCTCCAGCACGTTGTCTTCGCTGCTTGGAATGGCTCCAACGGCGAGTGGGCGGGGCCACTATGTAACACTGAATAGAACTGTATGCAACTTACAGTACCCCCCACTGGCATCGCTGCAGGGGGGGGCGAAGCTCTAAGTTCCGCCAAGGCTCCACCCCTCCGTTACAACAGAGCATAAAGCGGCCCCGGCCCCTCGCCTTCGGAACCATTCAAGGCGGTGAAAGCAATGCGCAGCGTTGAATGATTCCGAAGGCGAGGGGGCGGGGCTGCTTTGTGCTCCGGTGTAACAGAGGGTCGGAGCCTTGGCGGAACTTAGAGCTCCGCCCCCCCCTTGCAGCGACGCCAGTGGTACCCCCCCCTCTATGGATGCCACTGGCTGGGTGTTGTCCAGCAAATTGGGCTCATGTGTCGTCAGTATGCAGATGACACTCAGCTATAGATCTCATGTCCGTCTTCCGATCCTAGGGAGGCAGTGAGAGCCCTGAGCCAGGGAATTTCGTCATATTGGATGAGGGTAAACACATTGTACCTTCCTCAAGACAACATGGAGGTACAGTTGGAGCAGGAGGCGGTTTGGTTGCATTTCCCATAAAAGTGGCACGTTCATGGAGTTGCTCCTGGACCCAGCCCTGCACGTGGATAACTAGAGGTCAGGGTGGCAAGGAGCACATTTAACCAGCTTTGGTTTGTAGGACAGCTGCACCCTTTTCTGGAGAAACTAGACTCCCTCACTCATGCCATAGTCACTTTCAAGTTTGATTAGTGTAGTGTACTCTAAGTGGGGCTGCCTTTGAAAGTGGCTTGGAGAATTCAATTAGCACAAAATGTAGCTGCCAATGTTTTGACTGGGGACAGTATATCAGATCCTATGCATTGTTCTTTTAGCAGCTGCACTGGCTTCACTATGTTTCTGGGCTGAATTCAAGGTGCTGGTTTTGACCTTTTAAAGTCCTAAATGAATCAATCGCCTTGTTCCCACTGTCATGAACTCCATTCTGCTTAATCTGAGGAGGTGTTTCCCCACCTTCCTCCACTGTCTGACATACACAAGAGAGAGGGTCTTTTTGCTGGTGGCACCTAAAATTTGGAACAGTCGAGAGGTCCACTTGGCACCATCGCTGTTTGCCTTTCAGCAGGCAGCAAAGACAACTTTATTTCTGTGGGCCTTTTCTGTGTACTGCTTTTAAGTTATATCTTTCTCTTGCCATTGTCGACTTTTTACCTGCTGTTTTAGATTATTTTAGTGATATTGTTTTTATTGTTTTAAATACTGTTACACTACTATTCTTTTGTTAGGTAGATTGGCCAGAATTATCATCTGATGGAAGGTGGTGGTTGGGAGAGGATTTCTGTGTGTGTTTGAATTAGAAATGTAGGAGAGCGTGGAAACGGTAACGCGTGCGCACACGCGCACACACATACACCAGACCCATGACGGGCTCTTGTAAGGAGCCTGTGCGTCTGTCTAGGGAAACAGCAGTTTGGGGACAAACAGAGGGCCATACCTACTGTGACTTTAAACATGTCTTTGGCCCTGTATATAGATATAGATGTGTGTGTGTGCGTGCGTGCGTGCGTGCGCTTGCTTTTGGTAGAGGAATAAATACCAATTGCTACGGGGGCAGTCCCACACAAGGCCAAATGATCTGTTTAAAGTAACCTCTATTTTGGTCCAGAATCAGGCACAGAGAGAGAGAGAGAGAGAGAGAGAGAGAGAGAGAGAGAGAGAGAGAGAGAGAGAGAGAGCTATGAGTTAGCCAAAAGTTGGAAGCAGGACTATTGTCCCGGGACCTGTGGAGTGGCAGATCTGCTGCCTTGCTGGAGAACCTGCTCTTTGCAGAGCTTTAGAACATCTGAATTTGTCAATAAAGCAACTATTACAAACATGCCATAAGCCCTCAGCTCCCCCAAACTCTCTCAAGCAAAGGAAACCAAACCTGGTAGCACTGTCCCAGACCTTCTCACCTCTCAGGAAAATGGGGAGCATGCAGCCATACAAAAACTCCTCCCTACAGTCTCTTTAAAAATTGTACGTACCTTGTTTGGTGGGTGAGGGGATAGACCTGTACTGACTAGGGATTCCTGCACTGCGTGGACCTCATGTGGCTGGTCTCTCTCAGCGCACACTCCCTTCTTTTTTCGGAACATCCTGGACCTCAGCAGGAAAGCTCCAGGACCCGAAGAGAACGGGTCACAGCAAGAGCCCACTGCAAAGGGAACAGTTAAGCAGAATCCGGTGCCGATGAGGAAATTACATGTGTTTCATTAGTGATTGGGGAAGGAGATAGCTCAGTTCCTCTTGGTCACAGTTGAGCTCAAAAGCTCATTATCCCGTGGCACGCTTCCTTTCACTCCTCGTCAATAAACACCATTTCACACCCGCTGCTTCTCTCTCCCTGGCTCCTCTTGGCTGCTCTGGAGAGAGAGAGACGCTCTTTCTCCTCTACTTAACCTGCAGTTCAGAATTACTGTAAACAGTTTAGGGTGACAATACAGATGGGAGAGAGAGAGGGAGGATCTGAGCCCTCCTTTTACAGACACAGCTAGGCTTTAGGAGGAAGTGTCCATCGATCTGACTTCTCTTTGGGATGAACACATCCTTTCCTTATTGGGGTTCAGTGGTGGTGTCAGATTGCTGCAGGCCCTGGGACAAAGCCCTGCACTGGTCCCCCTATGGCGCGTTGGGAACCCACGCCCACTCAAGCTCACCAGTGGCAGGTAATGATGGCTTTTCCTGTCCTCCCCACATGCCAATGGGAACATCTCATAGAAGTTCCCCAGGGATGCTCCCAGTTGAACTTGGGGTGCTGGGCTCAGTAACAGGGCGAGTCTCTTGGCCAATTCATGCTACCACCGCTGGAGGTTTCAGGGGTTGACCTGACCGAGTGGGCCCTCTCTGCCCAAAAGACCACTGTCAGGAGTCTTTTGCCAGTGCCTAACCTGGCTGACCTCCGACAGTGCCCCCCGATGGGTTTTTGCTGTGATTGAGCTCCAGAGTAAAAATGGACCATGGGTCCTTTGGCAGCCTGAACAGAGGCTTCAGCTGATGGTCCTAAACACTTTTCATTTGTGGCTGTCCCTTCCCATATATAATTTCACTTTTAGAGGTTGAATATAGAGCTGTGGTTTCATCCTAGGGCAGACTTCTTGCAGCCGCTGGGTAATAATCCCCACCTGATTCTCAGAACAGAGTTTCAAAATGCTTGGACCGGAGTAAGGTGGAAACACACCTTTGGGCAGAGTAGTGCAGAATAGTGCAATCTGGATTATATTTAAGAGAGAGAGAGAGAGAGAGAGAGAGAGAGAGAGAGAGAGAGAGAGAGAGAGAGAGAGAGGAGTCAGTCTACTCGCAGTGCCAGTCTACTCACTTTGTGCTTAGAATTAGTATCTGGCACAGATTCCCAGCTTTAAACAACACAGAGCAAAAAAATAAGTTTCTAATCCTCATGATGCTACCACACTGTGAAACAAAGATTTAGGCGCTCCTGTGTCTGTCTGCCTGCCCCTCCCTTGTGGTCATTTTCCCCCTACCCATGCAGTCCTGTTACCTTTCATTTACCATTGTCTCTCCCAGGTTCTGTCGGTGCAAGCCACACAAGCATCATTCATTCACAACTGCCTGGCACTTCACTTCCCTATTTGGAACTTCCCATAGCGTACACCATAATTAAAACAACAACAACAACAACACTGTAATAATGCCTCTCATTCCTGAGCACAATTTGTCACTATAATGTAGACGCAATGTAACACCCTCCAAAAAGGATGTCACAAATATCAAAACACCCCCAAGTAAGAATTGTCCTGGCCGCACTGTATTCCTCAAAATGGGCAAAGTCTGAGGGCCCTATCCAACTTTCCAGCACTGATGCAACCATGCCAATGGGGTGTGTGCTGCATCCTGTGGTGGGGAGGCAACCGTGGAGGCCTCCTCAAGGTAAAAGAATGTTTGTTCCCTTACTTTGGGGCTGCATTGCGGCTGCATCGGCGCTGGAAAGTTGGATAGGAATGGGACCTCAGTCAACTGGGTGGTCACATGGGAACAGAAGAAGTTAAGGAAACACAAGGAATGTACCTGTTGACACTGCACTAAATGCCTGTGCCAGAGAACAAAAACATGAACATGGCAACGCACTACCCCTGCCTTGTCACAAATTGTCACAACTTTGCTTCCCTCCCTCCTTGTGTGATACGATTCCTGAATGACCCATCCTCTACTCTTTCCTTTTTTTCAGGGAGTGAATTCTCAGGAAATCCTTACAGCCACCCTCAGTACACGACCTACAATGAAGCCTGGAGGTTCAGCAACCCTGCATTACTAAGTGAGTATCTGCTACGAACTGCTGCACTCTCTTCTGTCTCTCGCTTTCTCGCGTCTGTTTGTCTCTATGTTTTCTTGTCCTTATTTGTTTCTGTTTCACCGGGGAGGGGAGATGTCCCAGTGCCCACCTGTGTCCCCCATTAGCTTTATAAAGAGGATATTCCAATGCCTCTGCACTAGGAAAGATTCTGAGACACAGTCCCAGTTTCTTCTCGCTGGGGCTGCAGCACACAACGCAGGAGTTCACTTCTTCTGTCATTGAATAATTTGATGTGAGCTTTTTATACAGATGGTGTCCCTTCAGTTACTGTCTTGAAGCTGTTGGCTTCTCTAGCAGACTCTAGCATCTAACAGGACATTTAAATGATGACTTGCAGTGCAGCATTCATATGCACCCCTTGAACATTTCTCGAATAATCTCCAAGGAACATAGTTGGGATCGTGTTGCTTTCAGGTGGATTCCAAGAATGACTCTAGTCAGTTGCAGCCAGTTTGGGGATACACAATGACACATCTTGGGGGGGGTGGGCCTTGTACCTTGAACATGCATGCACACATATATACACCTGCAGTATTCAGCTGTTGCTTAGGACCAGATTCCTGGTTTGCTGTAGCTTGGGGGGGGGGGGGGAAGTATCTGAAACATTCATGAATAGAGCCTTTGAGACCTGATGCCCTCAACAAAGAAGTGGTCTGTCAGAAGGCAGGGAGGGGGAGGGGAGCCCAAAAACCTGCTCCTCCCACAGGATCCCCCTGTAAGAGGATGGACTGAGATGGGTTATATGGAAAATAAGACACAATTGCTAACTGCATGCTTGCAAAACCTTAGTAATAATAAGGATCTTTTATTCATAACTTTTAATATTTTGGGCATGGGGCAGTGGTAGGTAGTACTTTTAATTGGCCCCCTCAGTTTGTGAAAGACCAGTCTTTAACCTCTTCTAGAGACAAATAGCTTTTTTCAGAGAGTTGAAGCAGAGAGGCATCATTGCTCATGGTGTGCACACAATCACTCCACATTTGTCTCAGGCCAACAGGCTTTGTAGGGTTTTTTTAGTGCCTCGAAACCCTTCAAAACCTGTGTGACCAGAAGTAGCAACAGTGCAAGAGAAATGAGTGTGTATGTACCCTGGGAAACAACGCTGGTGTCATACAGTCAGTCTCCCCCGCCACGACCCACCTGCTCCCCAGAGGAAGGCCCCGTGATCCACCTCATCCTCTTACAGTGGGCCTCTGGAGGCCTCAGAAAGCAACTGGAAGTGACTACCGCAAACCCGGAAGTAAACTGGAAGTCACTTTCCGGTTGCTTGAGCAGCAGGACAAGGTGAGTTGCTTCCGTTTGGCTCCAATTTTACAAGGTGAGTTGTCAAAAAGGACAAGGTGAGTTGCTTCCAGTTGCTTCCATTTGGCTCCAATTTGGAGCCAAACGAAGGCAGGGGTGGCCAGATGGGCCCAACTCACGACCCACCTCAGCATCGGGCCGCAACCCACAGTTTGAGAAATACTGACTTAGATGTATTCACTGGGTGGCAAAGAGTCTGATATAATGGCCCTACAATTGACCAGCGTTCTTATTCCAGACTTGAGAAAGGCACCAGTGTCACCAGTAAGGCTCCATTAGGAGGACTCTGAATTCAGGCAGTGTGCTGTTTCCAGACTGGAGATAATTCAAAGACTTTGAATAGACTTTGTTGTCTTAATTGACACGGTCTCAAACCCGAAAAGTGAGACGACGAGTGGAGGGAATTCATTCAAAGACTGCAGTGGGCGTGTACGATTGCATTTTGTAATGCCTGCAAGTGAAATCCTAGCAAGAAATATTTTGCCTAGTAGAAGGAAGGTGACGTAAGATAACAGCATTTAAGGAAGAGAGTCCCAACTATAACAACACTGAAAAAAATGAAAAACTCCTGCATGTTTGTAAGAAGCGGCTGGTCAGCTTGGTTAAGGAGGGTCTGATCCTGCTCCCACTGAAGAAGATGCCCATCACTGCTTTACAGGACAAGGTCAGACTAGGTGACACATATGCCTTCTGACTCTGTAATTCTGTTACCCTTAGAGAGCTCTTCAGGCACAAAAGCATAATTGAGTTCCCTTTATGTAAGCAGAGAACCCCAGAGGGGTGTTGTTTCTTTCATGCCCATTTTCCCACTGTGAACCCTCCTGTGCACTTGCAGTGAATTCCAAGCTCTGCTCAGTTCTGCATGCCTGAGATGAAGGCCTCGCAGCTATTTACAGAGCCATTTATCCTAAAATGAAACAGATTTGAGACACGAGCCTTTAATTCTCTAGAGGCCTTTTTATCAGTTTCTTTCTGCATCTGCTTAGCCCCGTGATCATGTAAACAGATCAGAAAATGAAGTGCATTAAGCAGTTGTTTTCCCAGGAAAACCGATGGCATAAAGACCCAAAAGGAAGGATATCCTTACTTCCATCTACAGAGATTTTGATCAACCAGCCATCGTGCTTCATCTGTTGAATACAGCTGTTACTGACCCCCTTTTCCCTCTCTTGTCCTATCCTCACCAGCCTGAACACGTGGCCGTTTCCCCTTCACAGATCCTGTGACACAGAGCAACTCCTTTAGTGCTATGTTGCAGGTGGGAAACTAAAGGCCCAATCTTTTCCATCACACAGACGTCGGAGCCACATCCGTCATATCCTAAGCCCAGCCAGCAAAGGCAGGGGAAGAGGGGAGACAGCAGAGCCTTAGCCACATCCTGTCGGCACTGCCAACCCAGCAACACTGCCAGCATCCCCAGCAACAACAGGGACAGAATTGCCAGCTGTGGCGTTATTGGTCACCCAGCGACCGAGTGATGCCACAGAGTCGCCATCACAGCCAAGCAGCGCATGCACTGAGGTCGCCCCAGTGACCAAGCGATTCCACACAGATGTGCCCCCCCAACCTGCCCACTGGACCCACCACTGGGACAGCTATGGTCCCCCGGGAGGGGTGGAGGGAACAGGAAGCATGTGTGGCCATGGGGAGGCCCCGTCCCACCCTCCCCAAGGAAGACCAGGACACTGTGGCTGCATGTGAAATAGATTTATTCAGGGGGGACAAAATGAGGGACAGCAGAGGGGGGGCTCAACTGTAGGACAGGGGCCATGGGGTGGGGTGTGTGACACATCAGGGCTCCTTGGGAAATCCCCAGCACAGCCACGATGGCCTCAAGGCTGGGCTGGGCCTGGAGGGTTTGGTGGGTAGCTTGGGCATGTGCCTCCAGAAATATGAAACAATCCAGTATGCCTGGTGCTGACCATGGGGCTTTTGAACCTCTTCATGGAGCCACCAGGTGCTGGCCATGACACAGGGCACTCGTAGCTGAGATGGGGGGGGGCTGTAGGGGGTTCCATGTCTGCTGACAAAGAGACAACAAATGTGATCAAGTCACAGTGAACTATATCAGTGATGGAGCAGCATCTGAAACACACAAGTGAGGTTGCCCATCATCTCCTCCTAGCAGGGCTGTTGTGCCATTGCACGTTATCCAATAGGCAGCCAAGTACCGGGTGCTAGTCACCCACTGCTTCATTCAGTATCTGCCATGGCGTTTGCAAAGCCACAGGGGCCTGACTAGATGGGGGAGGTCACCAGCCCTGCCAAGCAGTAGCTGGGCTCTCACTGGTCACTGCAGGTAGTCCAGCTATAGGCCTATGTCTCAGGGCCTGTGTAATGTCTTCACCTGTAGGACACCTGCCGGTTGCACAAAGAGAGCAACGAGGCATAGACAGCCTCATCGGTCACACCTGTTCCCTGGCTTGAGCTGCATACCGGGGTGTACATGCAATGGTGCCCTGGGGGGGGGA
The DNA here is from genome assembly GCA_026170595.1 of Plestiodon gilberti rubricaudatus. Taxonomy (NCBI): domain Eukaryota; kingdom Metazoa; phylum Chordata; class Lepidosauria; order Squamata; family Scincidae; genus Plestiodon; species Plestiodon gilberti. Next base: position 103,067,156 of record JANXHW010000003.1, on the reverse strand, counting down.
GCAGGGGCATGGTGGCTTGGACTCTTTCCTTTCTGGGTGGCTGCAATGGCCCTCTGGAGAGGATTACAGTTCAGCCTTCTGTGGCATAGCTGCGATACTACCAAGTGTGAGGGTTTAGGTGAGTGTTTGGCCAGCATGTGCAATGGTTGGGGTCCCAGGTGTTTGTTTCCTGAGGGGGGGTGCTCCCTGCTCTTGGTCATGAGAGTGGTGTGTGGGTCGCCTTGTTTGTGGTAGGGACCCCTTGTGGGATGCTGGGGGAGCTGTGCCTAGGGGCTGTAGGATGGGGCTCTGGTCTCAGTGCATTCCTGCATGGGATTCCCTTCACCCCCTTTGCTTACCTGTGTGGGGTGCATTGTACTTGGTTCCCCTGTTGCGGTGATTTGTGTGCGGAGTCCTCCCGGGGGCAAAATACCTGCAGTGAGAATTCCGAGAAGTCAAGAGTTAACCCAATGTCTTCCCATACATATTGTGGGGGAACAAGAGGTAGTTTGCACAAAGTGCTCCCTCTGTGTGCCAAGTGCCCTTTCACCATGGTTCCCAACATGAGTCCCCTTTTGAGGGACCAGATTGGTCCTTATGATCTGAATGGGGCTCTTCCCGACAGGAGCTTATATGCTGGGGTGGGTGTGCTATGATTGGCTGCCAGATGTAGTCTGTTTCCTATGCTTTGTCATGGTGGAGGGGATGGGGAAGAGGCGTGACAGGAGTTGCACTTTTCTTCTGTGTATCACTTCCCCTTTGCTCCCTATGGGGTTCCTCCTGCCTACCCCAGGTCTGTTGTTGGCGTAGCGTTTTTCTGGCATTGGAGGCACGTCTGTTGTCTGAAAGGGGGTTAGGATCTGGAGTCTGTCGACTCCTCCTCATCCCACTCACATCCCTCCTACGTCAATCTCCCCCCCCCCCCCCAATCTCCTTGCTTTGGCCTCTCTGCCAGCAGGATTGTGCCGGTGTCTGGGCTGTGTCTGAGTTATGATGGCACAATGGGATTTATTTATTTTTTTGCTGTTGTATCAGTGTCCGTGGTGCGGCCATCACTTGGGGGGGGGGAGGCTTCTGAGCTGGTAGGGCTGTCGTTGTGCCGGCGTATGTCATGTTACACCGGCATATCTTGTGGATAGGATTAAGCCTTAAGGCAAAGAGAGTCAGAAGCACTTTCACAGAGCCAGAACAGTATGCGTAAAACTGACCTCGGGTTAATCAAGTCCTTGCTCAGCCATTGACTTACATGGGATGCAAGTCACTGCTTCGTGCCTCAGTTCCTCTGTCTCTAAAAGGTAAATGTTAATGACCTGCATTACAGGCTATTGTGAGGATGAGTGAATTAAAACTGATACAGTATGTTGCACACTGAAAATGCTTTAGCAGTTATTTTTATTATAATGAGTTGAAAACTGCTAACCCCAGTTCATTCTAAGACAGAACCATCTTTCCCTCAAAGGGTGTAGCCCACTAAGCACAGCTCCCCCATAAGCCCCCTAACACCAATTGGTTAATCAGGAGTCACATTTGCTGGATTTTATTCTCAGATGCCAATTTTGCATTACGTATCTTCTCTCTGCTGCAATTACCTTGCACAGGTTAGAGAGCTACGACATATGTACTCTTTCGCAGTTTGTGCTCTTCAGCTTTTTTGTTGTAAAAATTGGTGTATCAGACAATAAATGCAAGCCTTTATTTATTTTATTTTTCACATTTTTATACCTCCCTTCCTCCAGGGAGCTCAGGATGGAGTACATAGTTGCTCCCTTCCTTTTGTCCTCACAACAACCCTGTGAGGGAGGTGAGGCTGGGAGATAGTGACTGGCCCACAGTCACCCAGGAAGCTTCATGGCTGGGCAGGGATTTGAACCTGGATCTTCCAGGCCTAAGTCCGACTCCCAAACCACTACACCATCCTGGCTCTTAATGCCTTGCCCTTAACACCAGCAGCAAAGGCCCTTTGAACAAATGTTTCACTCACTTTCCATCATGGTCCCTGCCCAGTATGGTCAGGGATGCCATCGGCCTACAGCACTTTTCCACTGTCAGCCTTGCTTTTAAACCTGATTTTTGTACCTTTGCCCACTTAGTAATCTCTCCCAGAGATGTTTTTTCAAATGGCCCTATCCCTCCCTGCTTTTGCACAAACCCTGGATATTAACAGGGGATGAAACAGATGTGGGTCTGACTGTGCACAATTAGAAACCAAACTGCTGGCCCTTACTTCCCAGAATGGGAGTGACAACTCAAGTATTCTGTAAGTATGGCCAGAGGCATCACTACAGGTGGGCGGTACTGTAAGTTCTTCACCATTCTACTCCATGTTACGAGATGGCCCTGCTCCCCACCCTTGGAGCCATTCAGAGCGGTGAAGGCAACGCTCCTTTGTTGTCTCTTGCGCGAGTCTCCTGTGCTTTGCCTTCATGCAAGTCTCCTGCACGTTGCCTTCACTGCTCTGAATGGCTCCGACAGTGAGGGGGCAGGGCCACCTCGTAACGCAGAGTAGAACGGTGCGGAACTTACAGTACCCCCCCCCCGTAGCAACACCTCTGAGAATGACTCCCGTATATATCACAGACATGCTCATGATGCGTACTAAACAGGGCAACATGGAGCAATGTATTATGCAACAATACATTGATTTCAAATTTGAACTGTGGTGAACTAACAGGATCACAAGCTAAAGGCCAGTCCTAACAGGATAGTTTGCATTTGTGAGGTGGCTTTTTGAATGACTCCTGTGAATGCACGCAACCAGTAAATGTAATGCAAGTTATTTAGATCAGGGGTTCTCAACCCCTTCCCGGCCAAGTACCACCTCCGGCACCACTCTCCTGCTGCGTACCACCGGAAGTAGCTGGCAATGACAGCATCGCCAGTTACTTCTGGGTTTTCAGGTTTTTGGAGGCCAGAAAACATAGGTAGGAGGCTCTGGGCAGGTGGGAGGGCCCTTCTCAGCATCCCCAAGAAGCTCGCCCAAAGGCAGGAGCCTCTCGAAAGCGAAAACACGCCGCTGAAAGTGCCACATCGGAGCAGGGTTCTGGTAGTCCAGCAGTCCAAGTACCACCAGCAGTTAGCCAAAGTACCACTGGTGGTACTAGCACTACTGGTTGAGAACCCCTGATTTAGATTATCCCAGGCTCTAACTGGAGTCCAGTATGCTAACAACTGTATCAGATATCTATCTCTATCTCTCTCTCTCCCCCCCCCCCCCCCCCCCGTAGTATATATATGAGAGACTAGTGCCAGGTAATTCATAAGTTTCCCATGTCCTAGTTTACCATATAAATCCTGTCTATGCTATCTTTTCTGTTCCACATATTGGCCATTAACTAGTCTGCATCCCCAGGTCTCTGCCTCTACTTCCTTGAATATGCCTCTCTCTCTTTCTTTCTTTCTTTCTTTCTTATTTTATTTTACTGTATGTCCTTTCAATCAGTCCATTCTTCTCCTGTGTTAACTTTCAGGTTCCCCTTATTATTATAGTGCCACATCCCGGGGCTCCGCACCTCCCACTGCTGCCGCTGCCTATGACCGCCACTAGTTACCACGGAAACCACATGAAACTGCAGGGTGACAGCCTAGGCCTCCATATTGTACCTGTCTGATGAACATTCTCCACCACTTGGAAGGATGAAGAAAATCTCTCCGTTCCCCTCACCTACCCCTTCCACCCAGCCCTCCTCTTTTAAGACTACAGAACGTACTGGAATGTCACACATTTGCTACCACCAGATTGAAAACATCTTTGGTAGTCCAGCCAAGCGACTTCATTTGGATGATGGCACAAGCAGGCTGATGCCCAGTGACCCAGCTCCTGTGGCTGGTGTTGCTCATGTCGCTGCAGTACTTTGAACTGTCCCACGTGAATTGATCTCTAGCCTTCAGTTCCTTCCGCATGAGGCTCCCCTAACCTCTAACTGTCAGAGGAATCTGAGCAATATAGCCTGCACTGTCTTCTTTTGGGAGTGGTACACATAGGAGGTAGCAAAGGAGAATGCTGCTTGCAACTGGTTGTTCCCTTTAAGAGATGATCTTCTGTGAAAAACACCTCACAATGATAAACAACTCTGTTTCCAGAAGCCAGAGGGAACCATCTAGCTCAGTCTAACAAAGGGGGGAAAGACCTGCGTCATGCTTTTTGTGTTCCACAAGGATTTCTTTGTGTGACCCATTCACTCCCATTTCTCCATAGGTTGGTTGAATTAGGACTTGCTTTCCTCACAGCGTCATCTGAAGATTGACTGCACCCAGTATGTTATAATCTTACAGGCTGGAGTTTGGCAACACGTTTCACAAACGCGCGCGCACACACACATACATGCACGCACACATAGGGTCAAGTCAGACAGGAGGATGGAGTGTCGTCAACCAACCAACTGGCAAAATGAAGAACTATATAAATAGATATATAAATATAACTGTTTTTAATGCTTTGTCCTGAAGGTCTGTAAAAAGGAAAAGAAAGAAAAAAAAAGAACAAATCCCCATTTTCTAAAAAGCAAAAGGTCCTGGCAGAACTAAGCTCAAATATCACCCCAAGCTGAATGGCAGACATATTCTTCTGAAGAATACTTCTCCCCTCTCATTTCTGGGTTTCATTCCTTTTCTATTATGCACTAGAATGTACATGAGTGGTGGAGAGGTGTGTGCAAGTGCCATTCCGTGGGAAGCCGTCCACACGCTACACAACTCTGACAAGAGTAATAAAGAGGGAAAACTTAACAAGCCCCCCACCCCAGCATGCAGCATTTCTGTAATCAATTATCAGCAAAAGAATTGCTTGCTGCTGAAGGGTAAAGGCATTTGGGGCAGCCGACATGGAGCCAAAAAACAAAAAAAAATCCTATACAAACTGGAATTGTTCCTTGGCTCTCTAGCCTTCAGTTTTTGTCACACATATAAATACACAGAGATTGGATGGAGGGTGTGGAGGTTCTCTCAATGGAGCTCTGGTATTCTGAAACAGGTGACATATAGACAAAAAGAAAAAAAAGAGTTCCACTTTTTGAACGTCACACTTGCTCTTGTATTTTAACCAATCCTTATGTTAGTCAACACCGCAATTCCCCTGTTTCTACATGCATAAAAACTGAGCAGAACTTGGATTCCTGAGCATTTCTTTTTATTATTTTTAAGGCTTTTTTTAAAATTTGTTTTTGGTGAACCCATAGTTGAAAACATGCAGTTAGTAGAACTGTTCATATGTTACGCTGCACCCAGGTACAGATTGCCAGTACCTGGGGTGTGCGTTTCTGTATGAAGTACTGTACCTGAGTTCATTTTTACAGATCAGCAATCTATGTACACAGATTGTAGCTGCATTGAATGGAGCATGTGAATAACTGTACTCAGGTGCAGACTAACAGTGATTGTACCCCGGGTACACAGATGTCCTCAGGTACAAAGTTGTAATATGTCAGCAGTCCTAGTATTTTGCAAAATGTCTCCATGATTCGGGAGGTGGAACCTTGGTGCCCTGAATCACTCTCCATCCCTCTACCATGGCATCCACTTTAGTTTCACAACCAGCTTATCTACTCTCGCCACCACACTATGAAGCATCATATTGTTAAAATATCCTAAATTATGCAAACTCTCAAATGCTGGGGTCAAAATAAACATGCAGATGGAGCACTTTATGCAAAACAGGCACATCTGCATCAATGGTGTTGGTTTCCAAACGTTGTTTTGCATGCAGAATTTGCAGGGGTGTGTGGGAATTGAAGGGTTCCATTTTAAGCAGAAGATGGCGGGTCAGAATCTGCTTACCTGTCTCTAATGAAATCTGAGGTTAAAACTACTTTTAGGGAATGGACTTCTCTAGGTCAGCAGTTCCTGAAATGTGCAGGAAGGGCAAGCATTCCAAGGAGACACAATATCATTGCTGCGTCTTCTCCAGTGTACCTCTTAATTGAGCCAAGAAGCAGAGTGCAAACCGACTCTCAGGCAAGGCTATGGCAGGACATTTTGCACCCGATTCCTTCTACAAGTGACCAGTACCGCATAGAAATGAGATACAGGCTGTGTTTGGTTAGGCTCCTTCCATGGGGCTTTCAAAGGATGTTGATAGCCTGGATCCTCTTTACAGCTTTCCAGTTTTTTCTGTCACTTGCTTGTCTCAGGGGAACTGATTGTCAGCACAATCCTATGCATGCCCACTCAGAAGTAAGCACTATTGTGTTCAATGGGGCTTACTCCCAGGAAAGTGTGTATAGGATTGCAGCCTTAGGGCACGATCCTATGCATTGCTATTCATAAATAAGTCCCATTGTGGTCAGTGGCGTTTACTCCCAGGAATGTGTATAGGATTGCAGCTTCACTTATCATTCAGTGATACTGGAGAAGATTCAAATGATTGTTTGCTTGAGTGATGGATGCACACAAGAACAAACTTTTATGTGCTAGGTCCACAAAAGTCACCTGTATTCACATATATGCTATATATGCCATTAAGATGACTATCTTCATAATTTGAAATTATACAGGTAAAGTAGAAAATCCTTGTGTAAGTCTACTTGCTCTTTTACCTCTACCCAGGTACACAAATAAATGTTGCGCAATCAGAAACAGTTCCTCTAACCTCCTAATCGAAAATTCAGCTTTATCCACCTAGGATTACTACGTTCTCCCAAAGGAGTTAAAAAAAAATCCCAGCCATTGCTCATGCATATTCTACTCTGTTTAAATAAGAGGAGTATTTAAACTTGCCTCCTAGCATTAAAATGGATCCTCAAAATGTTTGCGAAGCAAAATACCTGGTTGGGCTAATTGAAAACTGGTCAGGTTGTAAGCAATCTTCAAAGGTCAGATGTAGTTGATCCTTCTCAACTGTGGTTATTCCAGAAACAGAGTTTAAGAGTATGGATATATCTCATTTACTTCTAAACCTTTAGTCTAGGAAAATACATGTAAACTGAAAGGGCAAGTGAGAATAAGAGAATAATCTAACCTGGTCTTTCACTTACACTGATAGAAAAGAAGGGGAATGCATATGGCTCTATCACTGTAGGCTTAATCTGAGGCCCATTAATTTAGGTAATGTTACACCAAGTTTAATCTTGTCTGGCATGGTCATAAGGAGAGCAAGCAGTTCTATCAGGAACCATCCTATGCAAAAGACCAGGGTGTGCCTTGGCCTTTTCCACCACCTCCTCTCAAGAGCCACCTGCGAATGTGTGCAGTACATTTGCCAAAGATTTTCTTGTGTTGGCCCCTAGCTGTTTTGAGTTCTAGTTGGTGGATTGCATTGTAAAGCAGTATTATAATTAAGTTTAATAACTGACACTGGGATTTATGTGATGATATTATACAGCAGATCACCATCAATATTCATATAGATTCCACTGGACTGGACTATGCAGGAAATGCAAAAAATAATAATAATAATTCTATCAATTATTTAATATTTTGTTATTTGCGGGGGGGAGGGGGAAATTGCTGCTTTGTAGGAAGATAATGTGTGTAATGTGATGGCGATTCCTCTTGTATATAAGCCCATTCTCCATCTTCATCATGCTAGTGATTGAAACAGGCTCACTTCATCGTGTAGATAAGGAACGCACTGTCTGTACTGTTCGAATCTCATTGTGCTCACTGAAGACAAAGCTCTGTGTTCAATAAAGCACAGCAAAAACGCAGAAACCTGTGAGAACAGCCAAGCCTGACAAGGCCTTTTCCCTGGCAACCTCTAGCAGCCTCCCAAGTGGTTTGCCGTTTTGTTTTTACTTTTTAAAAATTCTAAATTAAAAAGAGAAGGCGACGACGACGACGATGGACCAATGCAGGGAAAACACACACTCGAAATTGGAACGAAAAAAAAATTCTATGCAAAAGAAAAAAATGCACAGATGTTGGTGTCTTTTGCATCTCTACCCATGTTGCATCCTCCTTCCTCCCCTTTTGCTGCCATGGTGTCTTCCTCCATTGCTCTGTCTGTGCTTTGCTTTGCTCCCTTTCTACAGAGGGCTGGCCGATGACCAACACAAACAGGTGGACTCAAGACTTGGGGGTTCTTTTCTTGGCTTTCTTTGGGTATGCCATGCCTCTTTGTGCTTTCTGTTTCCCCCAGCTGCAGAATGGGAATAAAGAGACACCCTTACCTGGCAGGGGTGTTGTGATTCTTTGCTTGCAAATACCCGCTGATTATTTGGACAGCTTTGGGGAGAAACCTTGGGGAAAATGTGAATTGTGAATTCTGCCTTCATCTTATCCCTTCATCTCTCTCGCATTTTGTTCTTCACTTTTTTTTTACTGTCCTTCTCTTCCTCATTTCCTCCCACAATCCATTGTGATGCTACAGTCCTTGAATTTAACCAAGAAGGAAACCAAAATTGACTGTACTTACTTATCCATGTTGGGGGAAAGAATACCACCAGCTCTTGCAGCTGACGTGGTTTGCAAGGAGCAGGACCTGCTCCTTGATGGCCACAGTCTCCGTTACGTCAACCGGAATTTTTTCAGTGGCCCCGTCACAAAAAGGATTTAGATAGAATGATGGGATGGGAAGAGCAAGACGACTTTTGTTACAACAGGCGTATTTTGTGAGCTGTAAACGTTCTTTAAAAGAATATTGTCTTTACCGGTGATGAGCCCTTGTGTATGGAGACAGCACTGTTGCATGCTTTCTCACCCATGGATAGTAACAATTAAAATACAGATGAACGATTCTGAACTAATCACAGACTGATGTGAAGATATTAAACAAACAGACAAAAAGCAAACAAATGGCGCTCTATCTCCTCTTGAGTCTTCCTTTTAAAACAATTTAAAGTGGGGGGGGGAGGTTTCGCTACCTGATCAGTAATAACCGTCCTCATAAGACCCTTCACTGACACATGGCAGCTTGCTTGACCCTGATAGAAAAAGAAGAAGAAAAAACAAATGCGAGTTACATAGCAACTTGGGGCCGTCCTGACTTGGGATTCTACCCATACAAGTTTCCACACACTTTTGTCTGAGTTTTTGAAGGTGGCATACTCTACAATAGGAAGGGAAAGCACAAACATGAGGGATTGTTGGGGGCGGGGAGAAAGGTGACGTTAAAAAAATGGCCGCTGCCGCAAGGACATTTCATCCATTTGGATCTCCAAGCTGTTGCATCTCTTCATGGTTATCCCTCAGTTCTTTGGTTGCTTTGGCTTCCTTTTGTCAGATAAGAAAAACAATTTCTTTTTTATGTCAGCCAGTGACATAAAAAGGCTCATAGCTTGTTTCTCTCCTTGTTGTTGTTGTTTTTTTGGTTGGTTTTTTGCTTGCTGTTTGTTTTTTAATGGATTCACCTCAAATGTCCAGGATAAGGGATGGCTAGACTGAGTGAGAATTACGGTCCATCTAGTCCCACCCTTAGCAATAAATTGGCACTGGAGACTCAAAGAAAATTAAGATTCTGCTCTCTTTTAGAAGTGTGAGGTGGAATAAGAGCTAACCCTTCAAGGTGGCTAATAAATCTATGGGCAGAATACAAATATATACCTATCACAAGATAAATACATAACACCAGAATAAATCTCTAGTAAGATCAGGCCTAAAAATTAAACTAAACCCTTACAATTCTGACTAAATTAAAACATTTTGCAGTAACATCTCAAAACGTGGAGGCTCAGGGAATAGATAGACCACATGGGATAAGGTATTCCAAAGTTTTGGGGCCACCATAAAAAAGGCCCCACTTTCCCATCCCTCTGCTGCATGTACTTCTGCAATGGAGGGACTCCTTAGCTGATTGCAAGGCACAGAGAAGTACACAGGATTGAAGACATTCTATCAGGCATGTCTAAGTTTTGACTTAACAGTAATTAAGCAGTGGGACCTTGAGCCATGCTGGAAGCCAACCGGCAGTCAGTGTAATGAAAAAAGAACAGGGTGAATGTGTTCCTGGAATGCTCCAGACACATGATATACTGCTCTGAAACCCATTGCTTCCTGGATCAAGGCGGATTCAGACCGCTTGCGGAAGCGGACGAAGACGAGCCAGCGCGAGAGGCTGGCCACCGACCTGCCTGTCTGCAGGAGTGTCTCCCTGCAAATAGTCCCTCCTTTTGTCCCGCCTTCTTGGAAGAAACCTCCACGGTGATTGGCTAACACTCCTCCCCCTCTCTTCTGATTGGTGGCTCCAGTAGCGTCGCTGTGCGTCCCCCTGAAAACATGGCCCAGGGGATGTTCGAGCGTGCCGGCAATCGGGAGACCGCTCGCTTCCGCTGAGTTAACCGACACCCAAGCACGCCTCGGCTAAGATCCGCTAAGATCCGGGACGAGCCAAGATTCATGCGGTCTGAAGCGCCCTTCAGTGGAAAAAGGGATAGAGCTGGGTGCCATCAACATTTCTATATCACCTCACTTGAAACTTCCATACTGTCTCTCCTAGTACCCTCATATAGATGTTAAAAAACACTAGCAATAATATTGACTCCTCCCCATGGCTCCAACGTGATAACTCCCAAGAGGTACAATCCCCCCCCCCAACCAATACCCCCTCTGCAGATTATTAACAAGGAAAAATATTTTTCTATAAATCCTACCAAATCCCTCCATCAGTGTAACAGGATCCAATAACTAACTGAAAAGACGCTTCGCAGTGCAACAAAATCAACAGGCAAGTATCATCCCTACCAATCTCCAGACAAATGGTTAGTCTGAGAATACCAAAGCAGCCACAGCTCTAATACCGTTGGATGCCAACCTAATACAGCTCACGGACTCATGTGCCATTCAGAAATGCCAGGACTTGAGCTTTCTTAATCAAGAAGCATAAGACACTGGCTGATAGACAAATCATTGGATGGTAAAGATGGTTTCTTTAACAGAGAAATAATTTCGGCCATCTTAAGAGTAGATGGAAAATGCCCCTCTCTCAATGAGAATCTATAACCTCTGCCACAAATGTTACTTGCAGGTCTTAATAATTCTGCTGGGCCACTTCAAGAGCAGCCAAGAAACAGGATATAAATCAAATAAATAAATAAGCAGCGATGAACATGTAGCTGCATCACGTGGTTGCAACGCCCCAGCAATTCTGTTGACATTGGAAGATGTAACCAAGTGGAACTGATTCAGACAAACAGATCAAAGGTCTTCGGTGACCCCCTCAGGCTTGGACGTTGTTACAACAGTGCCATCTAATGCAAGCAGTTTGGACCAGAAGGTATTTTGCAAACATACCGTATTGGTCTGAGTATAAGACTCACTTTTTTCTCCTAATTTAAGTTTTTAAACTAGGGGTGCGTCTTATAATCAGGCTGTTGCAATTTAATGCCAGTGATTTAATTAATTTTTTTTAATAGCACCAAACTTTAAGGGTGCGTCTTATAATCAGGTGCGTCTTATACTCGGGACAATGCGGTATTATGGAAGGCTCAGGCTTTGGGCGGTTCGAGTGAGGGGAAAACAGTCTGCTCACCACACGAAATAGGTCTGACAGATGACATTGCTCAGATGCAGGTTGAGCAGAAGCCTTTCTTTGCAATGATCCCTGCCACTGCACAGAAGTGGGGTCTGTGTTTTGTTTCATCAGATGTGGCTCAGTGTTTCTGCCATTCACACTGTATTTAGCTTCTCCCACCACCAAAGCCACCATAAACCAAGAAACAAGCCTCTGATAAGGCTTTGGAAAAGGACATGTAGGCCCAACCATGGTAAATTCAGTCTTTCATTAGAGGTTGCCTAGGCCATCAACAATAATAACTGAGACTAATGACTAGGTCTTCTAGATAGGTCTTAGAACCTATTGGATCCAGGATTCTTTGCGATTACACTAGTTTGTTTCCCAGCCCATGGAGACTATAAAGGCTGAAGAACACCAGCTGCGTTCTCCATGCATGCAGCCCGTTGCAGGGGATGCGTTTCCCAGAACAGACCTCTCTGCGGCTCCCGGTGGCTTTCGGCGGCCCGGCCGGAGGCAAAGCACACTGATAGAACGTTGATGCAGCCGGCTGCAACGGGCTGCACGCACAGAGAACGCAGCCGGTGTGCTTCAGCCTTAACTTATAAGCCACAAGAATCCACATCTTTGAAGAGCCAGTGTGATATTCTAAATCTAGTGATGGAGGCTGAAACTTTCATTGGGGAGACCCTTGTTCAACAGTCCACTCAGCCATTAAACTCACCAAGTGACTCTAGGCAAGTCCCTATCTCTTACAGCACAAGCCCATGCATGTTTACTCAGAAGGAAGTGTCATTGAGCTGAATGGGACTTAGTGTCAGGTGTGTATAGGATTTCAGCCTAAGCCTAACCTACCTCACAAGAACCCTGTGAGGGCAAAACAGGGTGGTTTGAAATGGGAAGAACCACATATGAAATAGGGAGAACCACACTCAGTTCATGAGAAAAAAAAGGGTGAAATAAATATGTAATAAATACATTTAGAAAGTAGTGCTCTGTCCATGACAAAGGGACATTCAAAACCATCAAGGTGATGTGCTGGGAATATGGAAACTCTGGGGATTTTCCAAGCAACTGTAACACTGTTTTCTCCTCCCAAACGAAGGGCCCAATTCTGCACCCATAAAATAATGAAACCTGCCATTATCAAGCATTGAATTGTTCCCTTGAGTAGCAGGGCAGATGCTGGATTCTGCAATCATTCATGTGATCTTGAGAAGACCCTGAGCTTAGCCGTTAAGGCTTAGAAAAAGTGTTCACAAGTAGTACATACTGAAGCTGAAGAAGTCAAGGTTTTCTTAGAATTGATTAACCACATCATTTCACCCTACTACGTAATCAATTTGTGAACCAAAGAAAATATATGGAAATACCTCCAGACAGATTCCCCTTTGAATCTATTTAGTTAAGGCAACACTTTCTCTTGACTGCATGACACAAACAAATCCTTTCTTGTCTGGGAAACTATTTTAAACACACTGGGCATACGGATCTAACGGGAATTGCTCCTGTACAAATTGACATGACTCCTGTTTGTTCCCTTGGAGCTTTCACAGAAGACACTCCAGTTGAATTCTGCCATTCATTACCCTAATACAGTGATTAAAGCATTCATCCTTGAGGTGTCCCCCCCTCCACTTATTCTTGTTTATGGGGATTTCCATCCCCGCCCTGATTAACTAAAACTGTGGCAACAGGGTTAAGTATTAGCTTCCTTCAGCCAACTTTTGACATAGTCATTAGTCTTGTGTTCCAAAGTAGGGAGAAGAGGAGGTCCTGCGTGCTGTTGGTCATACTTCATCTTGTACAATTCCAATGCATCCTTTAAGCATCCTTCAGCTCTGCACAATGTATATCCTCAGCCTGCCACTGAAATCCCACCCAGTGGCAATGACAATGGTGTAAAGGGCAGCCTGAGCTCTAGTTTCTCTCTCTCTCTCTCTCTCTCTCTCTCTCTCTCTCTCTCTCTCTCTCTCTCTCTCTGTGTGTGTGTGTGTGTGTGTGTGTGTGTGTGTGTGTGTGTGTGAGAGAGAGAGAGAGAGAGAGAGAGAGAGAGAGAGAGAGAGAGAGAGAGAGAGAGAGAGATCATATCCTAAGGACTTCTTTGAATCAATGCAGGTTCGGGATGAATGCCCATGAATCTCATTGATCACTGGGACAAAATAAAACTATAATTCAGGATCAGGCAAGACTTTCAGGATCCAAACCCTCGGACTCAGTGCAGTCACGAAGGACTAAGCTGGAGGCTACATGCAGAGGATGGGTTTGTTAAGGTTCTTACCCAGAAAAAAGGCAGAAGAACGGTCACTTGATTCTGGGAATGCAATGGCAAAGCAGGAACTGAAATTAGGGGATGTATAAAAGCACCATGCAGCAAAAACAGCTTGGAAGAAACCCAGATATTAATAGATTATTGAATACTCAGCGTTCTGGCTATAGTCAGCCAACCCAAATTTGCTTGGTATGAACAGCTTAATAACTGCCCTCTTGTCTGTCAACTTCAACCCAGTCATCTCCTGAACTGCCAAATCCATATATTTGGCAGTTCAGGTGCGAGCTCCAGTTAGTTAAGATACGACAATATTTTTGGAATGGATACTAAGTCAAGACAGGTTTTGCATGTTTATCCCACACTGAGAAGTAATGTTGCCATTGGGAATGCATAAAGGCAGCATAATTTCTCTCTAATTTGCTTCTTTTCTTGTTCATCATTGACCAGAGATTAAGACAAGAAAACATCGGCACAAACAAGCAGTGGATTTCTCTATTGTCCCGTTCCCCAATCCAGTATATGGACCTGATAGAAACATAGTGTGCAATGGAAAATTCCTTTTGTCCAATGTGCACAGGCCATGCAGGGAGGTACAATTCATCTTGAGTCTGAAAAGTAGTTCAGAGATGTCTTTGATGTTCTATGATTTTCCAAAACCTCTTTGCTCTTGGCCCTTATACATAGGTGCGTACCTGCTTGGGTTTGTGTTCCACCCTTGGATGCTCAGACCAGGTAGAAACAAGTTTTTAAAAAATTCACTCACACACACACACACACACACACACACACACAAATAAATGCACACACATGATTCCAGTGATGTAGACTTGAGTCTATTGACTCGAACTCGAGTCGGACTCAAGTTGTGTCAATGACTCGTCTCGGACTTGACTCGACGATTGTAAAAGACTCGACTCAAGACGTGGAGCCTTTTACAAGTCAAATTTTATTCAGGTTTAAACCCATCTTCCCCATTAAATAGAAAGGGACTCGCAACCAAAGACTCGGGACTTGGGAGCAAAGGACTTGACTCATGTCTTGGAGTCAGAGACTTGATCCACATCCCTGCTTGCTTCACCACACTTAAGTCTAGCCATCAAATATTTATCCTGACAGAATGCTTGCAATACATGTCAGGGCCAAGTGGCTTCAACACAAGGGAATCCATGTTTGTCTTTTAGATGTTGCAGAGCATACAGAAACCAACGCTCACTCATAATGTATGACTTACAAGCCAAAGACACAGGCAATGCTGCCTCAGGTCTCTCTACAATGAGCATCCCTGAAAAGGGAATTCTGTAAATGTGAGTGCTGTTTCGCCTACATGCCTTTGGTGTGTGAATGTGCTGCACAGGATATTATTAAGAAGGTTCTCTCAGTTAATCTTAGGAATCACCATGAAATCCAGGGTTGATCCCTGACACACCATTCTAACAATTTTCATAAGCAACGTTTGTCCGACAAAACCATATGGCCGGGGTGTGTCTTTTATTGGTATGGCCAGTTCATAGGTCTTCTTCGACATTTGGAAATTATTTTAGTCTTCTTCTGTTCCTGTTGCCACCAATGGCATCCCATGGATACTGTATACTGAGGCTTGACTAGCCACGTGTAGCTGAACAACAGGTGTCAACAAGTAGTGGTAAAAGACAACTTGTGGAGCAGGATACAGAAAAGGAGCAGATACAGACCAGGGCCCATAAAAGGGGGTAACTTGTGCCTGGGCCCAGGGTCAAAAAGGGGGCCCAGGAGCCAAAGGAGAGGGCCCCAAAAGTTCCTGGGATCTCAGCTGGCCTTATGGAGAGTGAAAGATGAAGGCCGGGCCAACTGACCAGGCGGGTAGATCTGGGTGACGCATTGGGAAGCCTGGTAGACCTGGGCTCCGGAGAGTTTTCCACCCATTGCTGCCCTCCCCCTGCCCTATTTTGCCCCCTCTCCTTTGAGAAGGAGCCCAAAAGAAACTTTGTACCCCCTGATTACCGTATTTCTTCGAGTCTAAGGCGCCATCAATTCTAAGGCGCACCTTTACTTTCAGTAACACCAGCAGGGGGGAAAAAAATCAATTGATTGTAAGACTAACCTCCCTTCATTGAATCTACCTGCTCAGCACCAACTCTCCCCAGCATGTCTCCTGCAGCTGAGGATGACTGAGTGCACTGCCTTTGCATAGCATTTCTGGCCCTGCCAGAAAGTGCCATTTCCTTCGTTACCTGGGCTTGGGGGAGCTTCAGGGAGGCCTGCGCAACCCTCTGCAGGCCTCCCTGATCTTCAGTTCGGCAAAAAACAGCGATTTTGGGGCATTTCTGGTTTTCGCAAAAACCGGAAATGGCTGAAAATCACCGGGTTTTGCTGAACTGAAGATCGGGGAGGCCTGCAGAGGGTCGCGCAGGTCTCCCTGAAGCTCCCCCAAGCTCCAGTAAGTAAGAAGATAGCATTTTGGGGTGCTTTTTGGAGACCTTCAATTCTAAGACGCACCCCATTTTTTGAAATGCTTAATTGGGAAAAAACATGCGTCTTAGAATTGAAGAAATACAGTATATTCCTCTCAGAGGCCCTGGTACAGAAAGAGTCTCCATCACAACAAGCAAAATCTACCAGATGCTGGACAGCTCCCAGGGCAGCATGCAAATTTTTCTGGGAAGCTGAACTGAGTTTTTATGTTGATTTGCTTGTCCACAGGACTGCTCCATACCTTGTGCCTCCATGGAGCATGAAAAAGGGCTAAAGGGGCTGTGTTCTGACCTGGAGCCCTGCACTCCTGCAGTGTGCTGTAACTTCTAGGCACATCGGTACCTCAGTAAAAGATTTACAGGGGAGCAGAAAGTCTTGGGCAGTTGGTGAGGTGGTGATGGTGGTCATTCAGGTGGTCTTTGATACTGATTTCAGTGTCTGGGCCTGACAGCATCATATTCAACAACAGTCTTCCCTTTATGGAATGGAACAACTACAGTACTTATTCCTTCCTGGGAAATTTGAGCCTTTGGACAACTACCACCTGTGCGTCAGTTTCTAACAGCGCAATCCTGTGTAACTATAGGCCAGTGGGCCTAGCGCTCTGCTGGCCTAGGGTGTCACCCAGAGAGTAAGCGGCGCCGGCGTGGGCCCAGGTAGGTGGCAGAGTGAGCAAAATGAAAACATGACTTGTTTTTATATCTTTCTTCTTTATATTGTTGCAAGCCACTCTGAGGGCCTCTTGAGGAAGCAGGTGACACACAACACCAAAAGTGTAAGGCACAACACCAATAAGACACAATACCAAGGTATTGCCCTTGCCTGGGCAATGCCTTGCCCAGGCAAGAGCAAGATTGCCTGCTCAGTTTTCAAACATACCCGGGCCTTACAGCTTTTAAGAAACAAGAATTTATTCTTTTGAAATAGAAGATGGGATTCTCAGATCTCTAAAATTTGAGTTGGAGACAACATTTAAGAGGAAATAGCAGGAGATGAAGAGATCAAAATGGCAGCAGCTTCCGCCCACCCTTGACTAGGTGTAAAAGAGTGCAAAAAGGGGTGCTGAGGGGCTTACTAACCTGTCTCTGCTCTCCAGCATCCTTTTCTGGGGCCTGCTCTCTCGCTCGCTCGCTCTCTCTCTCTCTCTCCTCCAGTGCTACTGATGCTCAGCTGATTCTAATTCAATTTCTCTGCCTATTGTTTATTTCACGCTCCCCTGTGAAGTGTCAAATGCTGATGTTCCATCAGCCCCACACTGTCGTTTGTATTTGTCATTCACTCCTTGTTTAAAAAAAAAAAAAAGGCAGGGCTGACCCGCCTTGGCAAGCTCTGCTGGGGAATTCCCCATGGTGAAATTAGTCCATTTAGATGGAAAGTTGTGTGTCACTCCCCTGTCTAAATTGGCAGATTTGGCTCTTTTGCAAAAACCAATAAACTGTGAACTTTGATGCACCTGCCAATCAAACTCATCTTTTCCAAGCAAAACCAGACGACAGGAAATGTGGAATGGGCCCCTCTGATTGGCTCTTCTCGTTTAGGCATAGCAGAGGGCACCTGCCACTCCTACAGCACAGCCTTCTGCTCACAGGGATGCTTTTCACAGAGTCTGAGTCCTCCCAAAGTCTGAATGGGTGGTAGGGTGTGAAGAGGAAGGCGTTTCAGCAGATTTCAGTTTGTATACAGTCTGCAATATAGACTTTTCCCTCCTCACTCTTGGATCAAGGAGCCAGAATTTCCTGCATTGGATTCATGGCAACGTTATAGGTCATGGCATTGGAGCGATACCCTAGCTGTGATAAAGGACACTGTCCCGCTTACAGAGTTGGTGAGCAGTGGTGATGTTGCCGAGCTCAAGAACAAAATGGGACAATGGCAACAGAATGAGGAAACACAGATCCAGGAAAAGGGGGCAGCCAAAGTTTCAGGAACATAGAACCAGGGGAGCCCAAGGCCCTCAAACTGGCTTTGACTGTTCTTTGGCAAGCTGTTCTGGTGAAGACAGAGGGACGTGGCTCAGCCATTGCACATGACATCGCTTCATGAGTATACTATTTTTCTCTCCATGTTGGGAAAATGTCATATACGAGCCAGTCCAAAAGCAAGAGTCACACAGGGTGTGAGATCAAAGGAGATGTGGTTCTTATGTGCTGGCCCATTTTCATTTATATCCAGCCTTTCCTTTAAAATGTTCGTTTTTTAAATCATTAATAATTTTATTTCATTCTTTCATATCTAGAACATTTATACTCAACATTACAATCAAATTATATGCAAAAAATGAAAAGAAAAAAGAAAAGAAAAAAGAGTCAAACCCCCCCCCACACACACACACACACACACACAAAACAATTATACAGTTAACCTGAATAAAACACCGCATTTTCTGGCACTCGGTTACGCAGCAAACATGGTTAATACAGGAATCTTCGCACACTGCCTCATGCAGGCAGTGATAGCAGTTAAATGAATAGCTTTAGGAGGCATTTTACTAGTGCTTTTGAAAATACATTGGCTATCTATGCAGACATGAGTCTATGGGTAATGTGTTAACTGGTGTAAGCATTCCATGTGTCAAGTCATCACATTTCAATGCACTTACCATGTTGGTCAGCTGATTCACATGTAGCTTTAGCACAGTGGTGCACCTGCCCCAGCACTGACCACTAGTGTGCTAATGCTACATGTGAATCAGCTGACCAACATGGTAAGTGCATTGAAATGTGACAGGAAGCGGGTATACACTGGCACGACCTATTTTTATGTATATGTGCTGTGGGTTTCCTTTGCACAGTTGTTGCTGCTGTTTGCTGTTGTTGTTGCTGTTGTTGTTGTTATGTTTGTTCGCACAATCAAACAGATGTTATTGACTAGTTTGTTTTATCCAGACATTGAGTCCTTCCCAAGGACAACTGGGATGCCTGACTTATGTCATGTTTTTGGATGTTTATAAGTATTGTCGCTAAATGTCAGCTGTTCCCAGTAAAGCTGCTTTTTTTAGTTGATTGATAGTAATTTCTGTGGCCCTATGATGTTAAGGTGGTGGTGGTGGTGGTGCTGCTGCTGCTATTATTATTATTATTAACAGTATTTATATACCGCTTTTCAACAAAAAGTTCACAAAGCGGTTTACAGGCAAAATCAAATGATTAAATGGCTCCCAGTCCCCAAAGGGCTCACAATCTAAAAAAGATGCAGAAGAACACCACCAGCAACAGCCACTAGAAAAGACACTGTGCTGGGGTGAAAGGGGAGCAGTAACTCTCCCCCTGCTAAATATAAGAGGAGCACTATATGCACATTTGCAACATGAATTCATAGTGGTACTGAGCTGAAAGGCTGCCTTTTCATCATCCCATTTCCAGAAGGTAAAATGGGGGCACTTGGGGGAGTGGGGGGAGCTGGGGCCTTGGTGTGGGGGGAACCTCACCATCACCACGGTGCTTCTCCTCGTGACTGCAGCTGGCAACAGTCATTGTTTGGGTAGAAGGCACTTAGAACAATGCGACGTGATGACATAATCTTAACCTGGCAGTCCAGGAGAAGGCCCAGATATAGAAGGACTTCTGCAAATCTGAAACTTTTGGAGGGAGCGAGTGTGACCCCACTGGAGACAGTCAGTTCCACTACTCTGCTCCACTGAGCAGTCCTCATCGTCAGCAATGCTGTCTTGTCTGGATTGAGATTCAGGGCTCAGTCCAGCCTAACTCAGGCACAGTTGAGGCCCAATTGTGGCCCAATTGTGGCCCAAACTAGGACCGAGTTAGGCTGCAACTGTGCCTGAGTTAGGCTGGAGGCAACAGCATTGGGCCAGGATCGCGGCAAAACTTACCGCAGAGGCAGGCAGGCTCCTGTGGGGAGCTGTCAGTCTTGTGGAAGCGAAGAGCCCCCTCCTCAGCCCGTCTGCGTGCACCTACCACAGCTGCTGCAGCGGTTGCAGCAGATGGGCAGCCACAGGCGGGCCTGCAGGCACTGCGCGTTTGACAGTCAGCTGAAGGGCAGAGGTTGTGCCAGTGCCAGCTGCCCCAGGGCACCCTGGGCATCAGCCACCTGCCGCAGGGGGGAGTGCGACTGCCCTCCCTCCTGCAGACTGCGATGCCACCCCCAAGCCACAGTGAGGCTGCACGTGGGAGTCATGGGGGGGTGAGCGGGGGAGAGAAGGGAAGGAGGGGGTGGGAACGGCACGCACAAGGGGGGGGGTCTCATGAGGTCTGGAACCGCCTCCGCCAGGACATGCCCGTGTGCTGCCTGAAGCCCTGGGCCTCAAGGGCCGTGGCAATGCCCACAAAGAAGGCATCCCAGCATGCCTTCTGCTCCGTGCCCCGGCCAAGACCGAGAGATGCCGTGGGCTTGTCTGCTGCGAGCGGGAAGGGCTCACGCAGCTCATCACACCCCCAGATGGGGCAACGTCGGCACCTTGCGGCAGGCGCTCTGGCGGCATGGGGGGTGCCAGCGTCCATCATCAGGGAGTGGGAGGGGAGGCAGGCACACTGACAGGGGGTGCTGGGGAGGGGCACGGGTGGGTCAGAAACAGACAGACAACACGGCTGGTGGGAGAGGGATACAGGGAGAGGGGTCTGCAGAGACCGATAGGGGCACAGGGGGCACTTCGCAGATGGAGGCAATGCAGGAACGGGCGCCTCTCATGCAGACGGACCGAGGGCGGACACGGACGCCGTTGATGGGCGGAAACGGACGCCGGTGACGGGCGGACAGAGGGCGGAAACGGACGCCGGTGATGGGCGGACCGAGGGTGGGTGAGAGCCCCGGTTGCTGAAAGGGCTCTTCACGGACATGGCGGACGTGCGCCACAGTGCCCGTCAGTGTTTGCCTGCCTGAGAGGCCCCCCAACTCCCCCCTCCCCTCTGGTCCCAGAGGGTCCGGCAGCCCCCCTGCTGTGTTCTCCCAGGGATGGCTGTGGCGGACCCTGGCTGGTATTCATGCAGAGGCTTGTGTGCTGGGGCCTGCCTGTGTGGGTGTGTGGGGCAGTGCTTGTGCAACATTGGGGACATGTGTTTCCAGGGGCATCTTTATTGTTCTGGAACAGTGGCAGAGATGGCCGGGCGTGGCTGCCAGGGGTAGGCACAGCAGCCTCTAGGACCACAGCAGCAGCATCAGGCGAGCCCCATGGACCTGGAGATGCGGGCTCTTCCCCTGTGGAACCACGGCCTGCTCCATAGAAAGGGGAGGGACAGCAAGTAGGCAGCCAGGGCGGTGGGGCAGCAGCAGCAGCTGAGGTGGGTTGCAGGGCAGGCTCCCAGACCTCTCTGGCAGCATCAAGGCAGGTGACCGTGGGGCAACCAGACTGCAGGCCCAGGGGTGCTCCCCGGACGGTTTGTGGTAGTGGGCATTCCTGGGGGGACGAACAACATGGGGGTGTTCCATGGCAGCTGCTGCGTGGTAGCAATCGCCATTGAAGAGGAGCCAGTGTGCCAGTTGCAAAGGTCTGCAGGGAGAGAAATCAAACACAGCTGAGTGGTGTGAGACACATAGCCTGGTCTGCGCTCCTTCCCTGGGTGTACGGTGAGCATGATCCTGTAAGGGAAAGGGGTCAAAGAGAGAGACAACAACACAACTTGGGGGTCACAACCATGGCAATCCTAGCAATACTGACCTGTCGGTAGACCCTGTGGAGAAAAGAGGGAGGGGGAACAGCTGGTGTCTACATATGGGTTACAGTTCCACACTCATGGCATTGTGTGCTCACATTAATACAGGCAGCTATGAGACAAGACAGTGGTATAGAGGCATATCATGGCAGGCTATGCAGGCAGCTATGAGACAAGACATTGGTATAGAGGCATATCATGGCAGGCATTGCAGGCAGCTATGAGACAAGACATTGGTATAGAGGCATATCATGGCAGGCTATGCAGGCAGCTATGAGACAAGACATTGGTATAGAGGCATATCATGGCAGGCTATGCAGGCAGCTATGAGACAAGACATTGGTATAGAGGCATGTATCCTACCTATATTTCTCTATGCAAAGAGGCAGACGTCAGACCACATGTCAGCACAAACCCTGCACTTACCTGCTGGTGTTGTTGCCTGTATGGGGGGGGGGGAGAGAGGGGCTGGGAGAAAGACATGGGTTAGCAAACACTTGCATGGAGACAGCTGCCCAGGCACAGCAGTAAACAGTTTGGCCACAGGCAGAACAGCCCTCTCTGCCCTAGAGGGGGGCAGAGAGGAGAGAGGAGAAGAGAGAAGTGGGGTGTTAGAAAAGTTTTCAAAGTCCCACTTTGTGGCTGCTGGGGGACAGAACCCCATGCCACGTGCTCAGAGAGAGAGAGAGAGAGAGAGAGAGAGAGTGGAGGGCTGGGGCTGGGCTTTTGTGGGAAAGAGGCTGGGTGGGGCTGGGTGCTGATAGGGTAACTATTTGGGTCCATGTCCAGAGTTAGGCCACACCTGTTCGGTCCTAACTCAGGCCCAACTCGGGCCCAGGGTGTTAGAACTTTTCAGGAGAGGGCTGGTGTGGGTAAGGTAAAATGGCTCCTATGGGTCTCCTCACATTTGGGTCCACCCTTTTTGCTGGCCCAAATTTTGGGCCTGAGTTGGGCTCGAGGGGGCGTGTCAGTGGCTCTCCAGTGTCTGGAACCGGACCAAAATTCGTAACCGCCCCCGTCACACCCCCGACACGCCCCCAACACACCCACTTTTAGGCTGCAATTGTGCCTGAATTGTGCAATTGTGCCTGAATTGTACCGCAGTTGCCTTGGGCTGGACCGGGCTGCAATTCAGTCACAATTGCAGCCCAACTCAGGCACAATTCAGGCACAACTCGGGCCTAAAGCACTTGGGCTGCAATTGTGCCTGAATTGTACCGCAGTTGCCTTGGGCTGGACCGGGCTGTTAGTTTATTAATTCTCATCTAGTTCATTGGTGATGCCAGACAAGAGCTTAGTAAAGAACTGCATCGCTTGGGTCAGATGGAAATGGGAAATAGGACAAAGTGTCATTTTCACGCTGAGGGTAACCCACTTCAGGTCTTCAGACAATCTCACACAGTAGGTTCAGTAGGTATTTAGCCATATGGCAGGAGGTGTGGTCCTGACGTTGAACTGCCTGAAGACTGCTGGAAGCTAAGCAGGAGCAGCCCGTTCGTGTTGGAAGGGGACAGACCGGAGCTCATTCATATGACTGATAAGCTGTTACGACCTCGGTGGCAGAGAGACATCGCTATTGTGTGCTGTGGGAAGAGTACAGACTGGAATGCGGAGAACGTCAGTGACAGAGCGATAACAACTGGAAAAAAGGTCCCCTGTACAGCATGATCTGTGGCGACCTGTGGAGAGCTTGATATATATACCGTGTTTCCCTGAAAATAAGACAGTGTCTTATATTAATTTTGGCTCCAAAAATGCAGTAGGTCTTATTTTCAGGGAAGTCTTATTTTCTCAACCTGTGGTGCGAACCCCCCCCCCCCCCGGCACTTACTTTGACCGATTACAGCAATCTTTCCTGAGGGTGCAAGGCTCTGGAAGGCCTGGACTTGAGTCCTCCACCATGGAGACGATGTGCTAGAGAGACTCTGCAAGATTGCAGCCTCCTTGCTGGCCTCTCTAGCACGTCATCTCTATGGTGGAGGACTCAAGTGCAGGCCTTCCAGGCCTTGCAGAGCCTTGCATCCTCAGGAAAGAATGAAGCTTTAATCGGTCAAAGTAAGTGCTGGGGGGATCGCGGGGGGGGGGGGGTCGCATCCGTCTGGCTGATGATCTTAGCTAGGTCTTATTTTCAGGGGAGGTCTTATATTTATGAGTGCCAGCAAAAATCACTTAAAAATGACGGTAGGTCTTACTTTCGGGGGAGGTCTTATTTTCAGGGAAACAGATAGATAGATAGATAGATAGATAGATAGATAGATAGATAGATAGATAGATAGATAGATAGATAGATAGATAGATAGATAGATCCTTATCGGATCTAGACAAGCCTGCCTATGTAAACCGCCTTGAATAATATCCGAAGAGCAATTGGAGGATAAGAAAGGCTTTATATGCATACATACATACATACATACATACATACATACATACATACATACATACATACATACATAATTATAAATATGGCAGACAGTATGGACCTCCTAAAGAAGCTCACAAGTGATAAAAGGATAAAGTCATAAGATCAGTAATAATTCATCTTTAAAAATATTAACTGCCCCTTTTGATCTCAGGATTCCATCAAAGTGTCCATTTGTGCAGAAGACTCAAAAACCAACTGAGTACTCACCAGGCCAACTGGTGGATCTAGTGGCTCACAGGGCAGTGTTCTGAGACCATTTCCAATGGATGAAGTCCAGGACCACTGATGGTCATAGCTGAGCCATTTCCAAAGAAGTCCACTCAAGCAGGTTTTTAAAACTGGCATTTGAGAGCAGGAAGGCTAAATGATATTGTCCCACATTCAGAAGATTAAAGTCCCCCATTCCAGCAGTAGCTGAAACCGTTTACAAGGAAGTTTAGCAGGCCTCATGTACATTTTCTAAAGAAGGAATATAATTTTACCTAAAATTTAAAGGGAACATGAGGAATATGAGTTAGCAGCTCCCACAAGATATAAGTGATACATGGGACCACAATTATCTTAACAGTATTGATCTCCCCCCCCCCCCGAGACACATTGCCAAGGAAATTGATCTGTCCAGTTTTCAAGAAAGCTGATCTAAGATACCCTTCAAGTTAACCTGAATGATGGAGCTAATATTTCTCAGAATAATGGGACCTAGATGGTTAATGGATTCAGCATTGAAATTGGGGAACTATTGGCTGCATATCTGGGGGAATATTGGTGTCCTACAGAGAAGAGTTGAGATGTGTTTAGTTAATGTGGCAACTTGAGCCCCCCCCCCCCCCATCATTGATAAGATTCATGAGCTGGGATACAGAATGTTCAGTTTCTGCAAGTAACACTGGTGATGCATCATCATCACAAAAAAATGAAATTTAGAAAGGAACATACCTCCCGTTCATGTCATGTCATGTCCAGCCCACTGTAAACACAGCTGGGCCCAGAAGTGACATGGAGTGTCCTGTGATGGAGGTGGGCCCAAGCATCCCAACACAGCACCCTAGGTGCAACAAAAGCTACAGGAACATATTAGGAGCACTACACTCCCTTGGGCTTGTAGAAGAACTGGTGTCAGCATTGAGGAGGACAAGGAGAATCCCCAGTCGTTGCTGGTAGGAGCTCCTCCATGCAGTCATCATCTTGCAGCAGCCATTTTAACTACCCATATGTCCCAGAACCTAGCATTATCATGGGCAGGGTGGATTAAAATGGCCGCTGTCATGACACTTAAGCCGGTGACAGACCAGCTCCGGTGCTCCGTGCGTGTCCGTGCGCATCCGTGCTGCGGGCGCGTTTTCTCAGTCTGTCATGGCTCCGTTGCTGCTCCCGGCTGTCGTCGTCAGACGTCGGCAGCCCCCGGCGCGTAAACGCGTCAGCTGCCCCAAGCCCAGCGCTGGCAACGTTCGTCCCGTTCCGTCCGTGTCCCAGCCCCCTGGGGGCAGGACACAGAGCGGCCAGAGCCAATCAAAGGAAAGAAAGCCAACGTCAATCAAAGGGAAAGAGGGGCAGAATGTTTTCATAAAGCAGCCATTTTTCTCCTCGCTTATCGAGCGCTTTGTTTTTCAAACTTTCGAGCGTCAGGTCCCCTCACCTCTTCTCTCCCCCCCTCGCTAGTGTGTGTGTGTGTGTGTGTGTGTGTGGGTTTACTAAAGCTACAATATAAATGGCAGTCCCCACTAGTCAACAGGTTATGGTTCGTATGTTAGTGGTTTCCCAGCGAGTTCCTTCTCGGCTTATCTCTGACCTCTAGACTCCATGCCTCTCTCTTCAGCTTTCCTGTTGAACTACGCAAGCAAGCAAGCAAGCAAGCAAATGGTCTCCAAAATGCAATCATCACCACTAGTCCTGACCTCTTCTGAGGGAAGATCAGCAGCGAGGATCGAGCAGCGAGCGAGCGAAAGAGAGGGGGGGGAGAGAAGGGGGATATCTCCCCCCTTCTCTCCCCCCCTCACTCGCTGCTCGATCCTCGCTGCGGCTGCGATCTGGTGGGACATGCAAACGTCCCATCCAGCCCCCTAGCGTGCGTCCGGTGCGGCAACGCAGCCGGAGCGACGCACGCTCCGCCCGAACCACGGGCTTGGTCTGTCTCGGCCTTTAGGGGAGAGAATGAAATCCCCAGGAAGTCCAGTAGGGTGGTGCTGGAAGCTGGAAAAAACACAAGAGGGCACCCCAGTAGTATAACCTGTCATAGATATGTGGGGGAAAAACAATAATTTTTCCTTTATTCTTATTTGGTTTTAATTTTTTTCATTCATTAATTTTTTTTTCATTTCATTTTTATTTTAATTTGTTTTCATTGTTCTTTTTTAGTTTTTAAAAATAAAACAGAGTGTGTCTTACTTGTTGTAACAGTCGTTGCTGGCAGGAGCTCCTCCATGCAGTCATCATCTGGCAGCAGCCATTTTAACTACCCATATGTCCCAGAACCTAGCATTATCATGGGCAGGGTGGATTAAAATGGCCGCTGTCATGACACTTAGGGGAGAGAATGAAACTTCCTCACTTCCTGTAGGCCCAGGCAATCAAGCCATGAACTTTGGGAGAGGAATGCCTAGTTGGGTGGAAGGGACTGTCTCAAGTGTGCCTGTGTGTGAATGTGCTGCTCACAAGCTTTCCTGTTGGGAGATCACATTGAAGGGTTAAATGTGAGACATCTTGCACGTGACACTCATGTAGTTCTACAGGCCTAGGCCTCCTCATGCAATATACCCAGTCATGACATATATGGCTGAGTCTTTTGGCTGGCAGCTGGGGAAGAACATGTTGACCTCAGACGGAAATAATAAACGTCAGAATGAGCATTGGCGCTCATGCTTAGGATTACAGTTTTACATCTCAAGTTTAAATCCTAGCTTGACCCCAATATTTTCCAGGAACCCAGAAAAGATGTAAAACAATGGTAAGTGACAATGTCGGGCCTTGCCCAAGCTCCAAGACAGGCTGAAGCTAGCAGACCAATCAAAAGGGCCAGTGGAAGAAGACATGGTTGAGGATGGATTGGCAGTCCAATGCCCAATTGGGCAAGAGAGGGGAAGGGAATCGGCATGACTACTCTGTATGAGTTGCTTAGACTGGTAGGAATGTGAATTTGTTTTGAAATGAACCATGCTCCAAAATGAATCACCCTGCTTTGGAGTTGCTTAGAAGTCGGAGGGATCCCTGCCTAAATGAAGTGTGAAGGGCAGGATGGTGTAGTGGTTTGGGAGTCGAACTTAGACCTGGAAGATCCAGGTTCAAATCCCTGCTCAGCCACAAAGCTTCCTGGGTGACCTTGGGCCAGTCACTATCTCTCAGCCCCACCTACCTCACAGGGTTGTTGTGAGGACAAAAAGGAGGGGAGGAAATATGTACACCACTCTGAGCTCCTTGGAGGAAGGGCGGTATAAAAATGTGAAAAATAAATAAATATAAAATAAGTGGTGTACTTCTGAAACAGTTCATACTGAAATAAAGCCATCTGAAGTGACTCCAAGATATTTGAGATGGCTGCTTCGTGGCCTCCCCACTTTTTTTTTCCTTTGCCTGTCTGTCTCTAACTGCTGGGAGCCAATTCTTGCATATATTATGGAAGGTGGTTTCCAAGCAGTTAAGGAGCGGTGGGGGAGATCAGGCAAGGGACAATGTGGTTGACAGCAGCTCTTAGCTGTCAATGAGGTGTAGAGTGGCTGAATGAAAGCCGCTAATTGGTCCTTCCTTTTCTTCCTCTTCCTATCAGTGTAATCCTTGGATGAGAACTACTAAAATGTGAAAGCATACAGGTCTTGGGCTAACTGAGCTTGCTGCCATGTGTGAGTTGTCTCTCTTGAAGACATTTTCAAGCAGGACCCATGAGAGGGGGGTAAAGGGGGTAAATTGTACCTGGGCCCAGGATCACAAAGGGGGCCCAGGTGCCAATGGAGGGGACCCAGAAATTTCCTGGGATCTCAGTTGGCCTCGTGGAGAGTGAAAGATGGAGGCTGGGCCAATCTTCAGTGATTTGACATTTGCTCCTTAATTTCTTACAATTAAAAATGAATCAAAGTTGAAATGAAATACCTGCCCAAATTAGGCACAAAGCAAAGCAAATTGTTGAAATGACCCAAATAAATAATGAATGCAGCCTCCCACACACACACCCTATCATCTAGAACCAGCAAGTGCCCCTTTTGGCTCTCTAGGTCACCTGATTCCTCTTTGGTCGATCGGCTGCAATTTCCCTTCCAATCCTGCCACTGTTGGGGGAGGTGCAAATCGAGCCACAAAGCTCAGCCTTACTTTGGGCTACCTTGCAATCTGAGATATCATAATGAAAATTGGTATGTATGTTAAGAACATATTTTTCCAGTGCATGCAGCACATACATACCATTTCCACTTGGAGGGAGGAAATATGTAAAACGTACTGTGGTATCTGCTTTGAACACTAAAAGAGCAAAATAGGAGTTGTCATATAACAAAACAAACCACAACCACAACCACAACCACAACCACAACCACAACCACAATAATAATAATAATAA
This sequence comes from Plestiodon gilberti rubricaudatus, assembly GCA_026170595.1. Lineage (NCBI taxonomy): Eukaryota > Metazoa > Chordata > Lepidosauria > Squamata > Scincidae > Plestiodon > Plestiodon gilberti. The sequence goes on along the minus strand of JANXHW010000003.1, from coordinate 103,038,503 downwards.
TAATTCTAGTATTTATATACCCCCTTTCTTGGTCATTGGATTTCTCCTCTGACTTTAAGGCAGTTTACACAGCAAGCAATTCTAAACCAAATGGTTTTTACATTACAATAAATGTCCTAGTCTTTCATAGGACGCTTCTTTCCAGGTGTTTCCTTTCACGGTCTGGCCTCTCGTTGGCATCCCCCTCCTACGTGTTGACTGACAGGCAACTCCCTCTCACAGAGTGGCGGCTACAGTTTTCTCTTTCACACACAGAGGACTTCTGCAGCTTTTTGTCAGTGGCAACAGCTCTTTGACTGCACATGGATTCTTCCAGGAGTCTCGAACTGCCATCCTTGATCTTCAGGCATATGAGGCTGAAGCTCTCCCGACTGAGCCAGACCTGCTGCACTCTTCTAGCTGGAGAAAATTCTCAGCCAATAGCAGGCATTCATTGTGTCCATGCAACTCTCAATCAGTAATAAGACTGAATAATCTGGAAGTCAACAGGAAAGCCTGGAATGAGATTTTAGCAAATCTGAATTTAGACACCCAAACAAAGTGGAGGAAATGACAAGTTTGCGTTCTAAACAGATAGATGTGACAGTGGATGTGTTTGGCACTGCAACCCCTGCCCCCTGATTATCATGCTAAACAAACCCAAATAACAGCTGTCAAGTTTGTCAAATTTTTTATCAAACAAGGATAATTTCGTGCCATGTAATTCCAAGGTCAACTCAATGAGTTTAGAGATTTCATGCTTGGTATCTGTGACTTGACCCTTAGGGGCCCATTTAAACATTCGTTCTAATAAGAACTATATCCTAGCAGCCAAAGAAACTTTTTCTGGCTCTAGTTTCCCCATCCCCCTCTGGGTGAATCTGGAACTTGGCAAGAACAGTATCGGCATTTGCCAACAGAGTGAGAATAACCAGAACTATCTTCTTTGCTCGATGCGGTGGAGTGGAATGAGGAAAGAAATGACGAACAGAATGTGGCCTTTCTATTTTTAACAGCCTCCCCTGCCCTCTTCCACCTACCCCTCTTCTGCCTTCTTTTCTCCGCCACCCCCCCCGCACATGCATCCACCCTGCCCATCTCCCCTCCTCCCACCCGCCACCCCCACTGGTACACAGCACTGTCAACCCAAACACATGATAAATTGCCCTGTCAAAAGAATTCATTCAGGGACCAATTAATTCCACAGAAATGAACCAGGAGCCATCAGTTGCTGAAAAACTCCAAGTGCAGCGAGCGAGAAGGCTTTGCTTTGTAAGTGAGAAAGCAAACAGGAGAAAGAAGACGAGGAACAAGTAGGAGAAGAAGGGAGGGGGGAGGCTCGCGAAGTTAGTCTGACAGAAATTGGTCATTTAATGCTTAAGTGCACTGTAGACAGCCCCTGTCATAGCAGGCAGCATGCTAAGAACTCCCCCTGTGCTTTATTTATTAATTATATGGAACTGCAAGGGGGACATGTCACTGTCTCAGTGTGGACTCATCACCTTTACTTCTTATTGTCCCGCGGCAGGCAAAGGGAACGAGGAGCAAGGCTTCCCGGCTGAGGCGGAAACTGAAATGCAGTGTGAAGAGACCAAGGCTGATGATCCGAGGGTAGGGGAGTGCTTTCCTGCATCCCTTGGGATTGTGGGTTACTTACAAGAGGGCAGGCACTGCTAAACTGAGTCAACATTTTACTCTCCACCAGTGGCATCCGTAGAGGGTTGATGGCACTGTACGTTGTGTGCACAGGTCTACTCAGCGTTACACGGTGGCCCTGCCCACTCGCCGTTGAGCCATTCCGAGCAGTGAAGGCAATGCGCAGGGAACTGCAGGTTGCCTTCGCTGCTCGGAATGGCTCCTACAGCGAGTGGGTGGGGTCAACATGTAATGCTGAGTAGATTACAGTACCGTGCCCCCCCACCCCGGGGACACCACTGCTCCTCACCCTATTACCACTGACTCTGCCATCACCAGTATTGCTGTTACATCAAAGCTGACATCATAGTAGTGACATGATGATGTTGGGGTCACTTGGAAACCTCAGAGAGTAGGTTTCATGCCCACCTCTTGTACAAAAGAGAACTAGCACATGGAATACAGGAAGGATTGGACCCAAATAAGATCCCTGCTGGATCAGGCCAAAGGCCCATTCAGTCCAGCATCCTGTTTCACACAGTGGCCCAACAGTTCCCTCGGGGTAGCCCACAAGCAGGAGATGAAGGCACCCACCCACCCTTGCTCCCCTGCAACTGGTTTTCAGAAGCATAGTGCTGTTGAACCTGGAGTTAGCACATAGCAATTGATAGACCAGTCACCTATGAATGTGGCGGATCCCTTTTTAAAACCATCTAAGCTAATGGCCATCCCCACATCTTGAATTCCATAGATTAATTATGCACTATGTGAAGAATTACATCCTGTTGTCCATTCTAAATCTCCCACTAATCAGTATCATTGGATGACCCCTGTATCTAGTGTGGTGAAAAAGGGAGATGAACTTCTCTGTATCAATTCTCTCCACACCATACATAAGTGTCCTAAGGCTTTTATAAGCCTTAGGACCCAATCCGGCCTAAAGAAAGTCCAGTGGAGTGAGCACTCCGCCAGCCTTAGGTGTCACGAAAGTGCCGTAAGGTGTCGTGGGTGTAAGGCACTTCCGCGGCACCTGGGGTGTAAGCAGCGCTGGCGCGGAAGTACTGTAAAGCATAACACAGCTTCTCTGCAATCTCCATATCCTCTTTAAGCATTCCTTTCACTCCCTGAGTACTTGATTATCTGGGGCAGTAGCAGTAGAATTGTGCATATGTGAATTCCAGTAAATTCCATTTGTATATTGCTGCCACGACAGATATAGACTGTAGTAGGGTGGGGACATCCTGCATTTATTCTACAGTAGTTCTTATTCTGGGGGTGCCGCGGTGGCTCAGTGGTTAAGACGCTGAACTGCAGACCAGAAGGTAGGAAGGTCAGCAGTTCGAGACCCAAGTGCCGCGTTGATCTTCGGCCCCAGCTCCTGCCAACCTAGTAGTTTGAAAGCAAGAAATTGCAAGTAGATTAATAGATTAACCACTTTGCTGGGAAGGTAACAGCAATCCGTACACCTCAGCGTTGAGTCATGCTGGCCACATGACCACGGAAGCATCTTTGGACAGCGCTGGCTCTTCGGCTTTGAAACGGAGATAAGCACTGCCCCTAGCGTCGGTAATGACTAGCTTTAGAGCAAGGGGAACCTTTACCTTTATCTAGTTCTTATTCTGACAACGGTTACCTACAGCTTGGAGGAGCACGTCACCTGTAGCCAAGTAGCTACAGCTAATGTGGCTACAGCCTATATAGCTAATGTAGATGTGCATAGAACTGCAGCTCAAGTCTATATAGCCAATGTATAGACTTGAGCTGCAGTTCTATGCACACTTATTGGAGAAAAGCCCCAGTAAGAAGGGACTACAGCAAGTCCTCACTTAAAGTTGTCAATAGGTTCTTCTTGGAAACTGCGACTTTAAGCATAACGACTTATAATGAAACCAATTTTATCCCTAGGTTAATTGATAAATGTACACTTTCCTATTGGCATTTTCCCATCAACTTTAAAACGAAACGACTTTAAACAGAACAACTTTAAGTGAGGACTTGTATTGTACTTCTGTTAGGAGCAAACATGAACACATAGGACAGCACTGTTAGAAATGAACAACCAATTTTGCCTTGGTGGTCACTAGTTCTATTTTATAGTTTCAGGATCTGTATGATACTGCGAGTAGATCAAACTAGAGACCACATCCATAGAATGCCATAGGTTAAGCATTATGGACCCCAACAGGCGGAGAGTCTATTTCTGTCATGGACATTCAAGAATGCCTCCAATGGAGCTGCTCAGTCACCAGGCAGGAAGACAATTCCCCTACTACCTCCCGCAGGCTTGTGGCGTTACAAAACAGTGCACCTGAAATGAGAAGTTCCAGCTGGCTCCTTTACACTTTGCCCATTATCACCAGCAATGAAGGCTTTACTGCTGGAACTTTAACTCATACATTTGCTAACAATGCATGAGGCAGAACCGGATTCAGCTTGCGATTCTGTACTGTGGGTCCATTAAAAGTCAATGGGCCAACCCCTCAGCTTGATGTAGTTATTTGTGACAGCAGCTGAGACTCTTGCTCAGTGGGATTGCCTCTTCGGCCCACTGAGCTAACTTTCCCAACTCAAACCGTAGCTCTTCTGTTTTCTGTGGGTGCTTTCATAAGCAATGCTAAGAGTTACCGGTAGTTTTTTGTTTGTTTGTTTCTAGCGTGCTCTCTCTCTCTCTCTCTCTCTCTCTCTCTCTCTCTCTCTCTCTCTCTCTCTCTCTCTGTGTGTGTGTGTGTGTGTGTGTGTGTGTGTGTGTGTGTGTGTGTGTGTGTGTGATGTCATGCATAATGTGGGAATTGGCCATCTTGCAATCTGAAGAAAATATAGCTGTTTAACTTGAATGGTTTGATAGACGTGCATTTTCCAGTTCCTGTTAGCAGGCACAATGAGAAAAATATCATTAACAGAGACAAAAACACCAACACTAGGACCAGACCCTGCCATAAACCTAGATACCAACTCGGTCCCCATATCCGCTCAGGCAATATTATTACAAGACCCAGTGGCATTGCTGGAGGAGGTGCGACACCATAAGTGGTGCAAGGCACCGCACCCTGCAAACCGGTGTAATGCGGCCCCTCCCACTCACCCCGGCGCCATTCCAGCAGCAAAGGCAACATTGCCTTCACTGCCAGAATGGCTCCAGAGGCGAATGGGAGGGGCCTCATTACACCCATTTGCAAGGTGCAGTGCAGCGCCTTGCACCACTTACGGTGCTGCACCCCCTCCAGGAATGCCACTGACAGGACCAGAAACACCAGCCAAACCATTACAGGTTCATTCACTTGCTCATCTTCCAGTGTGATATATACTATCATCTGCCAACAATGCCCTTTGGCTGTTACCTAGGCCATACAGATCATTCTCTACACAAAAGGATAAATGGACACACCTGACATTAGAAAAGGCAGCATTCAAAAACCAGTAGGAGAACTTTTCAGTCTCCTGGGATACCCTGCATGGTCACCATCTTACAATGAAATAATTTTAAAGTTAGTCTCCAGCATGAAAGTGCTCAATAAGAATTTATCGGAAGGGGCAGTTGATTCTATCCATTTGGGCTTAAATAGAGACAGTGGTTTCCTATCTCAATACACATGTTAAGTAATTTATCTTAACCAGGAAATCTTGATTATTACCAATTATTACTATTATAAATTATCCTTGGGTTTATCTAACAATGTAAGCTTTATATAAGAATAAACACAGGCTCCACTGTTCACAAGATTGAGTCTACTATTCAGGCTTAAACAGGGCCAGTGGTTTCCTATCTCACTATCAACCTGTGTTAATAACATAGGCAGGAACTGGTGTTATCACAATTTATGGTGTTATTAATAATTACTGTATATTTATGCATTACTCACCTCATTATATACACCATTATATATAATTCAGTTGCATCACATTGACTGCCCAATCCTGGCCAAAATGCCACACCAGTGGAACACATGTTCCACTAGCAGAAGACTCAGGATCCAGGTGGAAATGCCTGGAACTTGTGCATATTGAGTGATGTTGCACTCGCTGGCAGCAAAGACACCGTCCACTGGCACCAGGTAAGACAGTGACAGGGGCAGGCAGTGGGAGGAAGGGGAAGGAATGGAGGAGTTTCTAGGTGAGGAGATAGGTGGAATGGGGGCAGTAGGGGGGCAGTAGGGGGCGGGATTGGCAACACTCACATGCAGCCATATCCTATCCTCCCCTCTCCCTCACTCACCTCAGTTCTGTGCCCGCAAAATAGCTGGTGCAGAACTGAGGAGACCCATAGGTAGGCTTACCATATCCAAAGGGGGACAGGGTGCCTACACCTTTAACCATTGTGAAAAGAGGGAATTTGGGCAGGTGCAGCTCATAATGGAATGGTGCAACAAGCTGCACCTGCCAAAATTCCCTCTTTTTACAATGGTTAAAGGTGTAGGCACCCTGTCCCCCTTTGGATATGGTAAGCCTACCCATAGGGAAAGCAGAGGCTTTCTCCAGGAACAAAATTTCCATTACCCTGAGGAGTCCTCTGCAACTGCCCCATCATCATAGGATGCAAGCACATGCCTCCTTGGCAGGTGTGCATCAGTGGGGGGAACTGGATAGGATTGGGGCCTGAATGCAGGAAGTTTTCCTTTCAGATGCGCTTAGTGGATGTTGATATCCCAAAATTTAAGTTCATGACTAGTGAGGCTATACATCTTTATGTCATGCATGCAGACAATCAGATCCCCAAAGAACCAACCCCTACACAATTAAAAAGGACTGCTCTCCATATTTGGTTTCAACTTGCTTGCGCTTCTCACTTTTGTTATATAATAATACTGTTTGTGATGTTTTGCTTCTAAAGGCAACCAGATCTGTAGAGTAAGAGTACAATTGAAAGTGACTGTTCACATTTTCAAGTGCCACTACAATTGCATCTATAATTGAACCTACTGTATATCAAGTGTCACATGCTAGTGACACATGCTAGTTTTTCTTTGGTATCATCAAATCTGTGAGCATGAAGACATCAACATCAACTGAACCAGTCTAGAAGAACTTCTCACATTCATCCCAGGTCTCGTCTTTGTGGGAGGTTGTGCTTAGATCTGAAGGGGATGTCTACAATACCATACACAATGCCTATGAAAATATAGCCTTAAATCTTCTACAGTATATACAGAGCTTTAAGATATTAGCCGCCTGTCTCTACCTAGGTGCAGAAAAAGCACTTGAGAAGCTTGAATGGGACTTTCTCATTGCTTGCCTAGAGAAATTTAATTTTGGGGAATCCTTTAGACATTGGATTCAACTAATATATTGCGAGAAATGTGGGCTCCAGGCATCTGTCTCCTGAGCAGGGTCTCGCCTCTCTCAGGAAGGGGGTTTCTTAGCAGCATGGTTCCTTCCTTGTAAACTCTACATTATCAGCATGCTTCCTCCCACTGCTCAAATAGTGCCAGCAAGCCACACATGAGCCCCAGGTAGCCCCTTCTCACAGGAGTGCAAGGTCTTTGCTGGGCTCAGTAAAGCAAGCTACCATTGTGGCAATGGAGGAGCCCACAGCACCAGCAGGTCCACCTGTGGCCAGCACAGAGGTTGTGGTGCTTTCCCCCTCCAGCTGATTTCGATTCACCAGGTAGGTGAGCCAAGGGGCTAGGCTTACCAGATCTCCAACCGGGACAGAGTGCTAGACCTTTAGGAGAAGGAATGTGGGCAGGTGTAGCTTGTTAAACCCTTAGAGCACAATCCTAGGCATGTCTACTCAGAAGCAAGCCCCACTGAACACAATGGGGCTTGCTTCTGAGTAGAAATGCCTAGGATTGTGCTCTAAGGTTTAACAAGCTACACCTGCCCACATTCCTTCTCCTAAAGGTCTAGCACTCTGTCCCGGTTGGAGATCTGGTAAGCCTACAAGGGGCGCTGTTGTCACTGTCCCTTGCAGCTCTGGCTGTGGTGGGTTCTTGACATATATGCAGAACCTAGAGCTCAAGTAATGGTAAAGGATGGTCTTTTAAGCATTGGCATTCCAAGGATGGTGCGGAACCGTAAGTGGAGCAGGATGCCGCTACATGCATGTAAGTGGCCCCTCCCTCTCATCAGTCGGAGTAATTCCCAGTGGGCACCGGATACCATGCAGGCGGAATGGAGCCACCCGCGTGTTAGCCATCACCCGCTGGGAATTTCTCTGACCAGCGAGTGGGAGGGGCCACTTACACAAATGTAGCGGTGTCCTGTTCCACTTACGGTTCCATACCATCCTTGGAATGCCAGTGCTTTCAAGTTAGTTTATCATTCAGGGAGAAACTAGGCAAAGTTGTCCACTCTTGACTTTGTTTTTGTGATTCTAGTTGAACCATTGGTTCGAGAGTATTGTGACATTTCTGAGATAACGTTTAAAGAATCTCATTATAAGCTGAGTTTTTATGCAGATGATATTGTGTAATAATTAACCAATCTATCTCACCCAGAAGAAGTCCTTGAAGAGTGTGCAGAAACTTACACTGAAATTCCTGCATAATAATTTTATTATGAAATTTAAATAAGGGGAAAACTAAAATGATGACGTGTAATGTGCTAAAAGGTTTATTTGGATCAAACAAACAACTTCTTAAGAAACTAATCCAGAATAATTTTGAGACACTATTGTAAAAAATTAAATATGATATAAGCTTAAATGAACAATATTTCTTGCCCAAATTTAATTTTCTATTCCATAGCCTACCCATCTTAATACCAGAAAACACACTGAAAGAATGGCAGAAAAAAATATTGAGTTTTCTTTGGAACCATAAGAACCCTGAATAAAGCAAAAGGTCTTGATTACGAAGTTGCAAAAAGGAGGAACAGATGTACCCCAATTCTCCCTATGTTATCATGCTTCTAAGTTGCATGTCGTATTAGACAGGCTGTATGCCAATGAAGTGCAGTCATCAAAAATTACTTGAAAAAGCTAGTTGTGGTATTTCACGTGTATTATTTGGGATAAAGAAAAAAGGTGAGAAAGATATTATACTTCCAATAATTTTATTGTTCAATTTGCTCTTCTAATGAACTTGCACCAGATATCTCCTTTTATTTCCATTTTAAGACAAGATGGTTTCAGTAATGCAATGCAGTCAGGTAGTAACTGGAAAACCGATACGTTAGATATATACAAGGACAAGGTAGAGAATAATACACTGAAGTATCGGATTAATTTATAGAAATTACTCACTGAACACCACATGTGAGATTGCTATTTCATAAATATTTCAGTTAGAAATGTTCTGAACATGCAGAAGAGGAAACATATTTTATCCGCGGAGTTGTTAGAATTTGAAAAATTCAATCAGTATTGCAAAAACAGACATTCTCCAAGTTAGATCATAGGCAGCGCAATCCTGTGTAAGGAACTGACTGGCAGCCCAGGGCCACCCGCTGGATCCATCGGCCGTTCTGCTGCCGGGTCGGAGGTCTACTCAGGTAAGGGGACGCTTGACCCCTTCCCCGGGTGTAAATCCCCGGCCAGGCCTCCTCTGATTTCTGCCAGCTAAATAGCTGGCAGAAGTAGAGAAGGCCGTGTAACAGCCTAGCCGGTCCGGTGGGAACAGGGATATGGCCTAGGCCATCCCCCTTCCCCTCCCCCTCCCGGGCCAGCTACACCAATGGCCCCCCTCTCTCGCCTGCCGAACCGCCCCCATGCCTGCTTTTCTCATTTTATTGTAATAGATTGCTCTATTTTTGTTGCTAGCCATGTTGGAGGTCTCAGTTTGATTAAAAGGAGGGGCTAGAAATACTTCAAATAAATATATATAGCCATGGAAAGTATGTCAAGCATCCCTTCCTGGTCTGCCCTACCCTAGTGTCAAGTGGAGTTGCTGGATCCCATGTTGTACACTCTTGATGGATGCAATGCAAAGATGGTCTTTGTGCTTCTTTACTGTAGTAGTATCATTTTTCAGCATATTTCAGCATATGTGTTATTTACATAGAACAGTTAATGAACACAGTGCTTTACAGAGGAATATAAGCAGGCAGTGCCCCAATGGAGGGAGACAACCAAAGCAGGGAGATATGAGTTCTTAGAATCAAGCCACTGGTCCATAGAGCCCACTATAGTCTATCACCAACTCTGATGGACAATGGGTCTCCCAAGTTCTCAGGCAAAGATAAGACTTTTCCAGTCCTTCTGTGTGAGATCTGTTTTAAATAAAGGTGGCAGGAAGGGAATCAGATACCTTCTGAATGCAGTCTTAGGCCGCTCCCCAAAGGTACAATGTTCCAATTCATCCATCTGAGAGGGTTTTCTGGGATTTGAACGAAGGACCTCTCATACCCTATAAAGTAAGGCTGCAGTCCGAAACAGACTTAGTAGTGAGTAAGCCCCAAGGAACCCAATGGGACTTGTTGACGTGCTTAGGATCGGGCTGTCAGGGCCCAATCCTATCCAATTTTCGAGCGCTGATGCAGCCATGCCAACGGGGCATGCACTGCATCCTGCAGTGGGGGGGGGGGAGAAGTCCCTCAAGGTCCATAACTCGGGGTCGCATTGTGGCTGCATCAGTGCTGGAAAGTTGGATAGGACTGGGCCCTCAGACTCCGCAACCTAGTCAAAGGAGGCCAGAGGAGAGATGCAGGCATAATAAGGGGAGCCTTCGTGGAATTACAGGAGGAAGGGGCTCTCCCTCTTGCATTTATACTTTTCTGTCTCTCCAAAGTGTAAGTGCTTTTCTGGGATATACCAGTACATCTGCAGGGATACTGGCAATGTCTCTCAGGTCACATTATTGTTTTCTAAGGAACAGGCAGAGAGTTGCAGAGCATGCTGTCTTCCCAGCCCAGGGCTCACTTCTAAGGCTCTTTGCCTGTAACTGAGAGGAAAACTCCCTGCAGTACCTTATGTGCTGAAATGTTTTTTAATTATCTCTGGAAAGTATGGACTGTGTATCATCATTAACTGGACTAAACAGTGACGGTCAGTGAGGCAGGTACCAGTAAACGGAGCAATTAACAGCCAGGGGAGAGAAGTATATTCAATCTGAAAGCTTTCTTTCTCAATCCATCTCCACTCATCACACAAAGTGCTGAGCACCGAACTTTTACTTTCAATTACATTAATCAGGTTAATTCCAAGTTAAAGTCAACATTTTAATCAAGAAGCAGCAAACTCAGACAGAAGAGTGGAAGGCAGAGAGGAGGAAAGAGGGGGCAGAGGCAACATGGAAGAGGAGAAAACAGAGGTGGAAATAAAACAGATTAGAACCGAAGTGGCACTCTTGGAAAAGTCCCTAAGAACAGCAATAGAATTTCAACCTGTTCCCCAAACTGCACTTAAACCACCTCCATCATGTCCAACCAATCATACGTTTTGAACGTCTAGTGATTAATGACAAACAGAGGCTTCTTCATATCATTAACTCATTGCCTTATGTCTCTGATCTCATGATGTCATTACGTCACTATCAACACTTCTTAGGTTTGATTGGTTAAGGCCATAATCCTATACACATTTACCTGGAAGTCAGTCTCATTGAACTCATTGGGACTTGCTTCTGAGTAGACATGCATTGGCTTTGGCTGTCAGACATGCAAGCTTAAACAAGCACAACAGAAACAGCAACTTTGCAAACAGTATGGGACGTTGCCATGAACAAGCTGACATTTTCAGGGGGAAGTTATTTGTTTATTTAACTTGTAACCAGTCTTGCCCCAAAGGCAAAAAACAGTAGCCCCCACTGGTGGCTGCCATTTCCCCCCCCCCTCCCCAAATTCCACAGTGCCTGGATGTAAGATCTCAGGATGTGAATTCATTTTGGAATGAATGAAAAAAAAAATGAATTGAAAATCTCATCCATGTTCAACGAAACAGGCAATATGGGATTAAAAGCCATGTATTTTTTCTTAAAAGGAACAATAAAAACTTTTAAAACAAGACCCGATGTTGCAGCTTTTTTCTTAATCCAAAACATATTCTTAATCCAAAACATATTCTTAATCCATTTTTCTTAATCCAAAACAATCCCATATTGGCTTTTAAGAAAAAAATATTTTATTTAAATGATTAATGCAATAAGTGAGGTATGCAACAACAAAGATGAATGGAATAACAAAAATATTCTGAGTAAAAGTCCCTAAAGATGTGAAAAAGTCAGATTTACATTCTATTTATGTATTGACGTACCAATGACTTGCTCACCTACCCCCATGTGCCCTGCTTTGCTGGTCCCTGGGACTTTTCACAAAAGCAGGATCCTTTTCTTTATGATCATAAGTCAGTATTTATATAAAGAGGTCTCACAAAAGCAACAAGGTACAACTTCCCTAATCCAAATCTAGGTATATAGATCATGTCCACAAGCTAACAGCCAGATCCTGACTAGGTATCCGGCGACGGAACAAGTAAGGCATGTTTGCGACGACTCGTGAGTAACGGAGGCCAGCGCAAGGCTGCCCTCACTCTGTCCATGAGGCCGCCAGAGGAAGGTAAGGCTCTGGCAGCCGCAGCATGGGCGGTCCGTCCAGGCGGCGAGGGAGGGGGGCCATTGGCTGAGCCAGCCTGGAAGGGGGCGGGGATGGCGTCCGCCATATCCCTGTCCCTGCCGGGCCGGCTCGGCCGTTACACGTTGGGCCTGCCCCGGTTTACACCTGGGGAAGGGGGATGGTCCCCTCCCCCAAGTAGACATCCGGGCCGCAGCAGTGCAGCCCGGAGCAGAGATAGGATGCGGTGGGCAGCCCTGGGCTGCTGGCTGGACCTGTACACAGGATTTTGCTCTAAATCTGAGCACTGTACCTGAGTGCTGAGTGCTAAATCTGAGTGGTGGAAAGCAAACTGGCAGGATCTACTAAGACAACATTATTCAAGCAAAGTTGGAGAGCTACGTCTCTCTCAACAACCTTCCCTAAAAAAAAGTTAAGTCGGAGACAGGGCAGCAGCTGCCCAGGAAGTCTCTGACCAAGCAAGAATTTTTGAGCCCAGGCCAAATGGCTGCAGATTCAAGGCTGCCCTGCACTCTGTCCTCCCCGAACAAAGTATTAATAATCCCAGGGGAGTGGTGGTAAAATTAGCTTGAAAAAAATCATTCCATTCATTATCATAATTAAAAACCTCAGTTTAGTTTCATCATTCACTAAAATCACTCCCATTTCATTGTTATTTCATTTGTCTGGGTTTTAAATATATTATAAATATTTGACTAATGCCTGTGTTGGGAGAGGAACTCTCTTTGGTAGCCACCTCCTGTCAGCTTCTGTGTGTGTGTGTGTGTGTGTGTGTGTGTGTGTGTTTGTTTTACCCAGAATACCTGGACATTGCATTGTTTCAGGGCATTCTGGGGGAAAGTGGTAACTGACAGTGGAGTGCCATTTTTTGCGACAACCACCATAACTCAGGGTAAAACAAAAAAGGCAGCTGCCAGAAAACAGCTGCCAAAATGAGCTCTGCTACCATCTCTCTCTCTCTCTCTCTCTCTCTCTCTCTCTCTCTCTCTCTCTCTCTCTCACGCACACGCACACGCACACGCACACGCAGATTTTCTTCTTTAAAAACTGGCAACATGAAGACTAATTAGTCGAAAAACAAATGTGATTCCTTATTGATTTGTTTCAATTGGCATTTGCTTTGGAACAATTGAAAAATGAACTGAATGGGCCCTGTTTGGTTCATTTTTTCATTCATTCCAAAATGAAAGCACACCTCTACTTTCAATCAGCAGCCAGGGTAGGATTAAGTCAGAGGTGACTGCCTTGATATCTCCAAGCTCATTCTGCATCAGTTGGGGAGAGAGACTGAAATTAATCCCAATAAAGAGGACAAGATTAACAGTGCAATCCTGCGCACGTTTGTGTGGCCGACCTAAATGGCCGGCCACTGCATCCTGTGCACATTGCGGCTTGCACCGGTGCGGCCCGGGCTCATCTTGAGGGAAGGGGACATTCATCCCCTTCCCCCAGTGTAAGCAGTGTGGGCCGCAATGGGCCTCCTCGGATGCACGCTAGCTGGTGCACAACCGGGGAGGCCGTGTAAGGCCAACCTGGGATGTGATGGGACATAGGATATCGGCGCAACACATCGCCAATATTTCCACCCCTCCCAGCCTGGGCTGGTCAATGGCCTTGCCACCCCTGCCCACCCTCCACCTTGCCCACGCCCGCCCTCTGGATTGACAGGCGCAGCACTCACCTGCAGCGGCCAGCGCTGGTCCAGGATGGCAGTAGAGTGAGCGGCGCAGGCCCCCACACCAGCGCTGCTTACTCTCCAGGTGCCAAAAACATGCTTTCTGACACGTTTACGACACCCTAGGCCAGCGGAGCGCTGTTTAAAGGAGAAATGTGATCTCCAGGCTGACACCTAGTAACCCTGATGTGAAAGACAGAAAAGGAGTAATCATTGCCAATGTGGAGTCATTACAGAGGAATAAAGAATGGATTGTTCAGTGTTAAGTCCAATGCCGTTAGCGGTGAAGATCCAACAGCAGTTCTCAGAGTTTCAGAGAGCCAAGCGAAACAGCTGACACCAAGTGGCAAGAATTGCTAGTTTGCTACCCAGTCTCTTTCACGAAGGGAATGTGTGGTTCTGAATGTGCTTGAATCTATGTGATCGTCTATCTTCCCCTGACAATGTGGAACTGCACTGTTTATGCCTCTCTAATAAACAAGGTTATTTTGAGTCTGGAGCGGAGTGCCAGTTTTTCTCTTGACACAGCTTCTGTGCCTCTTAACAACTGAATAATAGCCATTCAAGGTGGCCTTTTCCCAAAGATGCCATCTTCCTATCAAAAAAGGTACCTCTGTTAAAACTTTGCCTGCAACGCATCACTTACAGTTACAGCCCAATCCTATGGGCTTCAGCCGCCAGCGGAACGTGTGTTCCACTGGCGGTGGCTGCTGAAAAGCAGTCATAAAGCACTTTCTGGCAGCATGCTGTGTAGCGAGCTGCCAGAGCACTAGTGGGAAGGCCTGGGCCTTCCCACATGCATTGCTGGACCTGCAGAGACCCGCCAAGGCAGGTAAGATGGTGGGGAACGTGGGAGGGGTGGGGAGGGCAAAACAGGGGCGGAGAGCAGACGTAACGGGGGCAGGAAGGCTGCGGGAGGGGTGGATCCAGCGGCGATAGCGTGTGCCGGATCCCATCCCCCTTTCCTGCAACCTCCCTTCCCCCTTTCTCTCCTCGGACTTGTGCTAGTGAAATCGCTACTGCAGGTCCGAGGAGACCCATTGCGAAGCTGGAGGCTTATGCAGGGGTAAGGGGATTAAAAACCCTTTTCCCTGCTGAAGTCTCTGAGTTCGCCAGCTCGCCCCCGCTGGATTCAGCATGCCTGTTTTTGGGCGGCTGCACCAGCGGTGGGGGGGGGGGGGAATATAGGATTGGACTGTTAGTAACAGAATGTCAATCAAGAAGAAAGAAGGCAACTGGAATGTATAGTAGTGGAAAGTCAGCATCACTGAAAGGGAAGTTCCAAACTGGAAAACAATGCTGGTGACAAACACTCTTTTGAAGTTAGCGGATTTCCTAGTTCCGTTCCCAAACCTGTTGAGCTTTGCTAACCCTAAGAATGCCATCCTCTCTCAATGTTATCAAGAGCAGAGCCCCAGGACATGCCCCCCAACAGGGCTGAAGTGTAGCACTTCAGAATTACAATTTTTAAAAGTATCTTGCTGTTTCACTTAAACAAGGGAACAAATGATGCAAGAGTAGAAAGATTGAAGGAAATAAAATGAGAGCAAGCAGTTAATTGGACGGCCTGTTCTGGAGTGCCCTGCCGTGCTCATTCCTCCTTCTACATCTCACCACACCACCTGGCTGAGCCCATACCAAGCCTCTTATGTCTCTTTGATGCTATTTGGGAAGGTCTCCAACTTGCTCGCTCTGCTTCCCCAGTGTCACAACTTGAGAGCAACAGTGACTTACCTCATAAGTTTGTTGTGAGGAGCTGTGGTGAACTCCCCCCTTTTGCTTCCTTTCTCCCCTTTTTCCTCTGAAGAGAACCAATAGGTGGGTTTAACATGGAAGGAGCTCAGCTGAGTCATTCTGGGTCTTCCACCATTAAAGGTGGCTGCTTGGTCCATCTTTGTCAGCCATTTTGTGTGTGGCTCAGCTTCTTTATCAGCCTGCTGATCCTACCCAGATCCTACCCAGCCCGTCTGTTGAGATTAGACCATTGGGCATTCTAGTGGAGCTGACCATGTGGGAGGTCAGGTAAGAAGGTGATCTTGACCCCTACAATGGGAAAGACAGGTGAGCACCCCTAACCAAGGTTACTGAAAGAAAAGCTTCAAGCTGCTCTGAGATGTGGTGGTTAGCACTGACACTCGGGGGGGGGGGGGTGTCAGCCTGTGCATTGTGGGACCAGCCATCCCCTAGGCTGGGGGAGATACTTCAGGAACAAGGAAATTGTATCTGAGTACTGTACTATTCTAGGCAGGGCTTATGTCTAGTTAAGTCACATCAGGATTTTTTTTTTTATTTTAATTTTGCCTTTAACTACAGGGCCTGTTTTTCTGCAACACTGATACCTGTTTTTGTAGAGCTAACTACAAAGCCTGTCTTTTGTCTCACTCTAAGAGCCCAATCCTATCCTTCCCCCCCCCACTGATGCAGCTGCATCGCAGGAGCATGCACTGCATCCTGCAAGGGGGAGTCCCAGAAGTTTCCACTGGGTAAGGGAACATTTGTTACCAAAAGCGCTGCATTTTCACAGGGTTCAGTGGTCCCATGGGGTTTGGGGGGTCCTGGGGGTCCAAGCACCACCAGAGATACCCAAAAGTACCACTGGTGGTACACGTACCACCAGTTGAGAACCCCTGCCCTAGTGGACAAAATTTCTCATGTGCACATAACACAGATCCATCCATCTTTGCATTCATCTTTGTTTCACACTCATGCATGTGGCCCAGACTTTTTTTGAAGGCCACTCAGCCATCTTGCCATCCCATCCAAAACTGGGAAGACGGTGGCTCAGAAAAGATGCTGAAAAATGGGACTCCCCCAAAAGCATAGCATGTGGTTACAACTATCAAGCAGAGGCAGTCTGGCAAACATAGGTTCCACCTCCAAGCCCCTCTTTGCCATCCTTCAAGCAGAGTCTTGGAAGCTGCAGTCTCTGTTTTCCTGAACCGCCAACCAGTTGGTCAATGTACAGTCTCAGACAGCTCCATCTGCTGCTCTGTTCTTCCCCAAGGAGCAGCGCATGGGCACCAGAAAAGACAAGTGGCTGCTATTTGATGTCTCCCTTCCTCTTCTACCAGGACTCAACCCGCCTAATTTGGCCCCTGGTTGTGCTCTTCTCAAGGGAAAATAGTTGGGAAACCTCATATCAGATACCCACTCTTCTCTGGAAGACTGATTTGATTTCCTCTCTCAAGGTTTTATCAGGTGGAGCTCTGACTCAATCAGAATCCATTTGCATAATACCATTTTACCTTTCTCTCCTCTGCTGTACTTTCTTGACCTCTGCAAGCCAAAGTGTGATTAACTGAGAAATTCACAGCAATACCACTTTAATAAAAGGGGACAGAGGTTATAGCAGCTCAATATTCACGATAACCAGCCTTTGATTCCCTGAGCTCAGCAGAGGGTGGCAGCCTGGCAATGAGGAGACAAATAATTGGAACTCCTGTGGGGAAATAATGTCTGATTAACCCTTTCAGCAAGATGGTGAGTGAAGACAAGGTACCTCCTCAATGCCCTTACATTCTATTCCCTTGGACAAATGTACTGAGTACTATTGGATGCTTTTTTTCAGATTCATCCATCCCAGGAAGGAAAGGGAACAACCTTGTTTATATCATCCCAACCAGCTGCCAGTTAGGCTTACCCTCTAACTGGGTATGTGGTTGCAATCTGGAAATCAGTACGTGGCTGTGGCTGCCATTGATCAGGTGGATGTTTAACATTCAGATATTATAGGGTCAATTTCAAAATGGGATGCTAAGAATGAATGAAGAACTTCCGAATCTTGCTAATGTCACCAAGAGTGGGGAAGAGAACCAGTTCCAAAATCAAATCAAAGCTGAAACAAAATTTCAGAACACTGATATTTCTAAACATTTCAGATTTTTGAAATTGGGGGTTTTTAACTTCAAAGTTGTCTGAGAATGTGTTGTTCTATAAACTGAACAAATCCATTTCTTGCTTGACTGGCTGTTGTCAGCTACTTAAGGAGATGTTTCCTGCATTGGTAGCAACAATGCGTCTCTTGACCTCACCTAGGCTTCCACCCCAGACTGGCTATTTAATAGGGACTGCAAACAAATCATGCATGGATGACAACGGTTCTGCACCCTGGGCTTTGTCTAAATACCACATAGTGATAATGAAAATGTGTTGGCACGTAAAAGCCAGCTTTAATCGTAAACATATGTCTCAAACATAGATACTACACAGATGCAAGAGAGGCTGCATAGTTAAGGCAGTGGGTTTTTCAATTTCTGCAATAATAAAGTCTGGAAATTCTATTCATCATAAAACCAAGATTGATTCTATCAGTATAAAACTTGGCATGGAGAATCTACCTGGTGAGTGTTATAATCTGAGCTGATTTCAGCAAACTCTGACAAACAGCTGAGTTATAGGAGTTTAAAAATATTGCTTTGAAGTGCAGGGACCCCATGTTGGCAATCATTTTTTTGTGCCCACCCAAGCACACTTTTGATTTATCCTTTGCCAGTTTAGAACATATGAAAAGTTCGAGGATGTTGCAATGGTCTGCTGCTGGGTGCAGGGCTGGCCCATTCTTGAAGCCAACTGAAGCTGCTGCCTCAGGGGGCACCCGCTTCCACCCACCTGCTTGCCTATGCTAATTGTCTTCCTCCCACTTCCCAGATTGGACAAGGAAGAGGGGAACAAAGTGAAAGTGTGGAGAAGAGGAGAACGGTAGGTTAGTGTGTCAGAGGTGCAGAGGCTGGCACGTGACCAGGTAAGGGGTAGCTTTTGGCACACTGCCTCAGGCGCCAGGAGGTCTTGGGCTGTCCTTCAAGTGTTGGTTTAGGGGGAAATCCATTCCATGGTTGTAATGTTCTGAGGGTTCAAAATCTATATTTTGAATGGTAAGTAACAAAATGGCAAAGTTATGCAACACAGGTGAAGTAGGCGTTCTGATGATACATGGGGGGGGGAGAAAGAGAGAGTTAGTGCTAGCAAATGCATAATATATCTGATTAGTGGACTGGAATGTTCCAGGGTGGAGTTTCATCCCAAAAATAAATGGCTATCACCAGATAAAGCAACAGAGAAAGAGGATGCTGTTGCCTATGAAGTTACTGAGAGAGATGCTACTGCTTGAGAGGGGTTGTGTGTGTGTGTGTGTGTGTGTGTGTGTGTGTGTGTGTGTGTGTGTGTGTGTGTGTGTGTGTGTGTGTGAAACAGACAGACAAACTGTTCATATCCATCAAATTGTCTTTGTCTCGGCTCCCTTTCTGCATGAGTTGGTGGTGGTGGACCAACTTATGAAGCTCCTGGAGAAACATTTTATTCAACTCATTTCAGTCTGGCTTGTGACAGAAACAGCTTTTGATAGTCATGGTAAGCAACCTTCATCTACAGATCAACTGGGGAATTCCACCTTCAGATAGTGTTTAACCTCTCTGTGGCTTGAGATGATAGGCAATGAGATCTTACTACAGTTGGACCTTGGTATAATCTGGGGGGTTTCCATTCTGCACACACACACACACACACACACACACACACACACACACACACACACACACACACACACACGGATACTGAAATCCGTGTAAAGCGAAATCGCTTTAGTGCAGATATGGGGGCCACTATGAAAACCTTAAAAAAGAAGAAGAAAAGGTTAAAAATAGTATTCCTTATCTTTTTGCTGGCAAACTGCTCCGTTTACAGGGCTATAGAGAGTGAAATCGCGCTCCTACAGCCTCTTCCGGGTCGCTCAACATCCCCCCTCCCTTCCCCAGGATCACCCCAATGCATTCTGGGGAGACCTTGGGGAAGGGAGAGGGGAAGTTGAGCAACCAGGAAGAGGCTGTAGGAACACGATTTCACTGTCTATAGCCCTGCAAACGGAGCACTTTGCCAGCGTAAAGGTAAGGAACTCCATTTTTAACCTTTCCCCATCCTCTTTTTAAAGGATTTCACAGTGGGCCCCTATCAGCATTGAGACAAATCCGTGGATGCTGATCCGCAGATAGCGGGGTTCCACTGTACAATATTGTAGTAAGCAGTGTGGAGCAGTGAGTTGGCACCAGAGGACTTGCCCTCAGATAAGTTCCTTTTTTTTCTGTCGGAGTGAATACAGAGAACAATCCTTGGCAATGTTAGTTCATCATCTTGCTATGCAGCATTTCACGGGGGTCAATATTGCCTTCAGTGCTACAAAGTCATGGTGTGAGAACACCTCTAGCTTTGCTTTAGTGTCATCACCATGCATGCTGATAATGCCCAGACCTATATTTCATTAACGGAGCAGACAGAAGATGCTAATTCTATTTGGAGGCCGTGGCATGTTTGTTTGTTTATTTAATTAATTATTGCTAAGATTCATACCCTGCCTTTTGACAAGTGGCCTCAAGGTGACAGACAAAAAAAATCCATATTAAAATATCATTAATATTTATTATGTTATATTATATAGTACACTATTTCTAATACATGTTAATATAATTAAAATCCATATTAAAACATCATTAAATGACAACATTACAAATACAAAAGATAAAGCAATAAACAAGCAGCAAGATACGAAGAGAACCTCTCAAATCACTATGCGATCCAAAACACAAATAAAAGCCTGTGAGAAGGGGACAGACTTCTCTGGATACAGCGTGTGACTTTTCGGTGCACCAGTGGGGGGGGGGGAATAGGATTGGGCTGTTAGTCATGACTAACTGCTAACTGGGCAAGAGGCATAACCCCTGCTATCTGAGCTAGAGGCACTTTTTCAATTGGTGCTCCTCTTATATTTATCAGGGGGAGAGTAACTGCCCCCCTTTCACCCCAGCACAGTCTCTTTTCTGGTGGCTGTTTGCTGGTGGTGGAGCTCTTTGGAGACAGGGAACCATTTAATCATTTGATTTTGTCTGTAAACCACTTTGTGAACTTTGTGTTGAAAAGAGGTATATAAATACTGTTGTTAACAACAACAACAACAACAACAACTGTCTTTGGACAGAGCTAAGAGCTGGTGTTGCGTAATAGCCAAGGGTAAAAGGTAAAGGTGACCCCTGACAATTTCCAGTCGTGTCCGACTCTAGGGTGCTCATCCCCATTTCACAGCCGAAGAGCCAGCGTTGTCCAAAGACGCCTCTGTGGTCATGTGGCCGGCATGACTCTCCTTGCCGCAGTGTGTAGCATGCGGCTGGAACACGGAGCGCTTCCCGCAAGCGGTACCTATTTATCTACTCACATTAACATGCTTTGGAACTGCTAGGTTGACAGGAGCTGGCCAAGCAACGAGCGCTCACCCCGTCGCCGATTCAAACTGCCGACCTTTCGATCGACAGCTCATGGTTCAGCGGTTTAACCCACTGCGCCACCCACTGGCCTACAGATTGTATGTAGCCGATACCAATGTATGTTGCAGAATGAACTACAGTACTAAGCTAACAGTTGTAGCTTTGTGCAAAAAAAAAAGGGGGGGGATGGTGAAATCAAGACAAGAGAGCCTCCATCATATGCAGATACTTTGTATTAGCACACTCGAAGATGTCATGATCCAATTGCTAAGCAGTTGGAACAGTGAATATTCACCATAATAGAAAAGTAACGTAAGTTGGGGTGGAGACTGATCCTACCCTCGGAGTAATGCTGTGCTTCCTATCTTTTGTCCGCCTTGTTGTTTCTTTACGCTCCCCTTTTCCTCTGGATTATAAATGCAAAGTTTGTTATGGTTTTACAACCCAGAGAAGAAGGGGAGCATAAAGGAACAACAAGGAGGACAGGGATAGGAAGCACAGCATTCCGTGGGCAGGATTGACAAGACTTGGTCAGAAGACCCCAGTATTCTGCCACGATGAGGCTGCAATCCTACACACACTTACTGTGCAATCCTGCGCAAGCTGGTGCCAGTGGAGCAAGTGCTCCACCGGCGCAAGGTGTCACCACTGGCGCAAAAGTGTCACCAAAAAAAGGCACTTTTGCAGCACCGGCAGAATAAGCGGTGCTGGCGCCACATCTGGCGCCACTTACTCAGCCGACGGCCATGGACTGTGCCACCAAACACAAATAAGTCCTGTGTGGGCCAGAGTCGTGGGGGAGGGGTGATTGGGCCCCCAGGCCCAGGAGAGGGGCAGGGATATTGGCAGTGTGCTCCAACAATATCCAAAGCCCCTTCCCAGGCCAGAGCGGGCTTACACGTCCTTCCCAGATTTGCGCCAGCCATTTTCCAGGCGCACATCCGAGGAGGCCCATTGGGGTCACTGGGGCTGACACCGGGGGAAAGGGATGAACGCCCCTTTCCCCTGAAGTGTCCCCCAGCTCCGCCGGCGTGGCCCTGATCCTGCTTAGGCAGATGTTACGCAGGATTGGGCAGTTACCTGGGAGTGGGTCCCATTGAACTCAATGGGACTTCTGAGTAGACATGCATAGAATTGGGCTGTGAATCACTTCAGAAAGAAAAAGCTTGGCATAGGATGGATGGGCCTGCCATAGCTTAGTACAGAATCTAGACTAGATGGTCATTGGTCCCTCCCAGTTCAATGACCCTGTGAATAGAACGCTATGAGTACTGTATATGCAGCGCAGTAGCTATAAATCAACATAAGCAGGTTTTACGTGAGAAAGCCTATGACAGCCATCTTGCAACTTGCCAAGAGACATGCTGTGGTCCCAGGCTTGCTATCATGGAATTGAGCTCTGTTGATATTAGGGGGTTGGGGTTGGGCTGATAATCACCAAGTGGCGAACCAGCCAAGATTTAACTAGGACTTTGTGGCCTACTGGCTCATGAGCCCGCAAGAGGCAAAGCTGTTCTTCCCCACCCTTGTATATATTCATTAACTGGTCCCCGACCTTCTTGAGAATACATTTCCCTGCTTCCTGAGGGCAGAGCAACCCCTGTTCTCCCCACTGCCACCATTAAGATGGGTCTCGCATCGCTGTGTACCTCACTGCAGCAACACACGCACAGAACCCAACACCTCGGGGCAAGGCACATCATTTCCAATTGGGAGCAAATGCTGTTGGTTTTCATTAATCTGCCAATTTCTTGACTCTCCTTTCCTCCCTCCCTCTCTTTCTCTCTCACTCTCTCTCTCTCCCGCTCTTTCTCTTTTCTGCTCCAAGGCAGGTGAGTGCATCAATTTTCTTCTCATCTGTGGCAGTTAAATTAAATGGAATCGGCCTGATTGCTGAAAATCAAAGAGAAGGCTGATAAAGCAATTAAATCCCTCTAATTCCTCCTCTTGAAAAGGTGCAGCTTGGCTCAGAAGCTAATTAACTTCATAATGAAAATCCTTCTTCACCCTTTTAGGCTTTCTTTCCTCCTTGTTTTGGTGGCGGCTTTGCATTGCCTGAGGAAGGAGGGGGACGCCAGAGTGACTAATATAGCAAGAACCAAATCACACCAACTTTTGTGACTACTTGTGGTATTATATCTACTTTCATGGTTTACCACACAGCATGCATGGGCCGCGGTGGCTTAGTTGTCAATATGCTGAACTGCAGACCAGAAGGTTGGTAGGACAGCAGTTCGAGACCCGAGTGCCGTGTGATGGAGTGAGCTCCCATCTCCTGTCCCAGTTCTTGCCAACCGAGCAGTTCGAAAGCAAGAAATTGCAAGTAGATAAATAGGTACCACTGTGGCGGGAAAGTAACATTGTTCCATTAGTCATGCCGGCCACATGACCATGGAAGTGTCTTCGGACAGGGCTGGCTCTTCGGCCTTAGAAACGGAGGTGAGCACCACACCCTAGAGTCGAACACGACTGGCTTTTGACCAGGGGATACCTTGACCTATGTACGGTAAAGAGTTTGAACCGACTAGTTTGGTCACCCATCCTCTTCTTCCACTGGTTTCTCTCACTCTCTGTTGCTGATGGATGTCCTGACCTAGACGTACCAGACTCTCAGAACTGACATGGCCAGTACAAGGTTGCTACATCCATTGAAAGGAGGAAGAGGAGGAAGAGAACAAAACATAAAACCTGCTCACTGAAGACAGAGAGAACCAATATAAGGTCTGTAAATTATAAAAAGGGGGGAGGAAAAGCCTCCGAACTCCAGAAAAGTCAGTCATCATTGGAAAGGCCACAAAAGCATTAGGGGTTATTTAAGGCCAAGGAATCCTGACAGCCTGGACCAGATGACCCACAGCCGGGTCCTTTTTAAAACCTAGCTATACTGTACTATAGGGGCCAGCGGGTGGCGCAGTGGGTTAAACCACTGAACGATGAGCTGTCGATCGAAAAGGTCGGCAGTTCGATTCCCGCGACGGGGTGAGCGCTCGTTGCTTGGCCAGCTCCTGCCAACCTAGCAGTTCCAAAGCATGTTAATGCAAGTAGATAAATAGGTACTGCTTGCGGGAAGGTAAACAGCGCTCCGTGTTCCAGCCGCATGCTACGCGCTGCGGCAAGGAGAGTCATGCCGGCCACATGACCACGGAGGCGTCTTCGGACAACGCTGGCTCTTCGGCTTTGAAATGGGGATGAGCACCACACCCTAGAGTTGGACACAACTGGACTTAATTGTCAGGGGTCACCTTTACCTATACTGTACTATAACATGCAAAGGGATTTTGTGGTAGTCATTGCAGCGGTGGAACCTCTGACTCCTATTGGCTGCACTGATATAGTCATATCTCAGGCTCTAAGACAGGAGTTTTTGACTTAGGGTCCATGGGTGCAAAAAAATATTTTTTTTTCTTTGATTTCCCTTCTGTTACTTTGCAAATTGTCTTTATGGAGGGGAAATTTGTTTTAAGTCAAATTATATTTGTATTGGAACTACACTTCCCAACAGACCCTGCTGTGACCTAGAATTGGGGGGAGGAGCCCTGCTGGAGAGAGAGGAGAGGTTGCTAAAAAAAAAAAAAGAGGTTCATCAAGAAATGGGAGCAGAAGTGGAAGCTCTTCTCTACTATGCAGATCCTTGCTGGTTTTCCAGAGGACAAGTCTTGATTGAAGTTTCACTTTTTTTAGAGGAAAATGAAAGCCAAATTTGACAAGGAAGAGAGTTCATTCATGGCTTGTCTTACTTGGTGGATAGTTTTTGACCATACAAGTGAGGTAAATCTTTCAATTCAAGACCCTGCAGTCACCATAATGGATGCTACTGGAAAAACTATGAGCTCTTTTGGCCAAGCTGCCACTCTGGAAGAAGAGAGCGGAGGCAGATAAATATGTGAACTTTCCAGTGCAGGAGGAAGTGCTTCTGCAGGCTGGAATCGAGAGTGACAAAGCCTGGCCAATTCCTCTGCAGGCAGAAATCTACAGGTGCCTGGAAACACTGCAGAACTCTTTGGACAGTCAGTGACCTCTGCTCAGACTACCTTAAAACTGAAACATGGATTCATAGTCCTTTCCTGGCTGACATAGACAGCATCAATGATGCAGATCTTGCCAAAGGTGACCTCACTGCCAAAGGTGACCTCATTGAGTTGTGGACAAAGGAAATGATGCAACATGAATTCAGCTCAAAGAGTCTTGGAGAATTCTGCCTGATCCTTGACAATAGTGTACCTTCATCTGGCAAAGCAAGCTATTGGGGCTCTGATTCCATTTACTACTAAATGCTTTGTGAGTTCGGGTTTTCGGCTTTCCTTGCCATCCAGATGAAAAGTCAAAATGGATTGGATGTCAAAGATGACAGGCTCATTGCCATGTCAAAGACCACTCCACAATTTCAACTTCTTATTCAAGCCAAACAACAGCAGCCTTCTCATTGAAATTTACTTTTGAGCAGAATTAAAGTTTACTTTTTTATTTTATTTGCACAATTTGGATTTGTTTCAATCTTCTTACAGGAAGTGGCCATTAGTTTTTGCATGAAAAAACCAGACTGAGACATGATTCCTTGTAAAGATTGTTTTTTATACTCTGTCTATGGAAAGGAAATCAATTTCCGATGCAATAAAATAAATCGTATTCAACGTTTTACATGTATGTGAGCCCAATCCTAACCTTTACACACACATGCGCCGATGCAGCGGCACCAAAATGGCAGCCGCTGCATCCTTTGCGGTGGGGATGGGATGAGACCAGGAGGCTTTCCGCAGGGAAAGGGGATGTTTATTCCCCTTACCCCTGCGTAAGTCTCATGGCCCGCAATGGGTCTCCTCGGACCTACACTGACAATTTTGCTAGCATAAATCAGAGGAGAGAAAAGGCGGGGTGGGGAGGCTGCAGGGAAGGGGGATAGGATTCAGCACAGGCCTTCTGTGAAGGATCCTCCCCACAGCCTCCCCACCCCCGTTACACCCTCCCGCCCCTGTTCTGCCCTCCCCCCTCCACCTTCCTGCCGGTTTACCTTTCCTGGCGCGCGTCCGGACGTCCTCCAGGGTGGCTGGGAAGGTGGAGGCCTTCCTGCCGGCGTCCCCAGCAGCGCACAGATCAGCTCGCTGTCGGAGAGGCTTTTGCAAGTGGCGCTGGCTGCTTTATGACAGCGCCAGTGATGGCAGAGCGCTTAGGATTGGGCTGTGAGTTTATGTGCATTTTTCTGGGGGGAGGGTCCATAGCTTTCATCAGATTCTCGAAGGGGTCCGTGACCCTTTTGGGTTAAGAACCCACTGCGCTAGGAGAATGAGACAGGCAGCAGAAATCGTCACCTCTGAGGGAAGCGAAATGTCAGATTGGCTTGAACTACGAGAGCCTCATGCTAGCTTTAAGGACCATAGAACCTCTGTGGACAAAGGGGGCAGGCTAAAGAGACAGGCAATCTCAGGAAGTATCTGAGGAAAAGACCAGCACAGAATACAAAGAACTGAGAGAAGAGATGATAATTAGCCAAAAGCTCTCACAGATTCTAAAAAGCAGTAACAGCAATGGGAGGGAGAGAGAAGAACAAAACGATTGGACAACAAGGGCCATCAGAATCAATGTGACTGAAAGAAGCACAGCCAGGAGTCTAGTCAAGGGGGAAGGAGCTTCTTTTACAGCCGGAGTGATGATGTCATCAACAGGAGTATTCAAGTGCTACCTTTGAATTTTTTTCAAAGAACCTTAGCCAAGAAGGCTCAGCTGGAGGCAAACTGAGAAATCACCTATGAGTCTCATTGAACCTATGCCAGTTATATAGCTGGGACAAGTCTGAGGAGAGCCAGGGGGTAGGGCGAGCAGAAAAATGGGGGATAAGATCCAGTGTGCACCACTGCCACCAGATCCACCCCCTCCCTCCCTGACAGCAGCTCATATACTTTTTATATTTATCTTGGATATTTTAAAATGCTTTGTTCAGCTTTTATACATTTGTTTTAAATTATTACAGTCTACTCCAAGGATTTGGGATTAAATGAACTAGATATTTAAATTATTATAGCAAGATTCAAAGTAAGAATAAGTGTGTGGAGAAGAAAATACTGTAATGAAGTTTAATGTTGATTGTTGTTGTTGTTGTTCATACAGTCTTACAGCGCAATCCAGTGCAAGGATCCGGCAGGCGGCCCAGGGCCGCCCGCCCGGCCCACCACATCCTGAGCCCCAGTGGCCGTTCTGCCGCCAGGCCGGAGGTCTACTCAGGGAAGGGGACGAGCATGCTTGTCCCCTTCCCTGAGTATAAATCCAGGCCGGCCCGATCTGCCTCCTCAGACTTCTGCCAGCTAAATAGCTGGCGGAAGTAGAAGAGGCTGTGTAACGGCCTAGCCGGCCTGGCGGGGATGGGGATATGGCCGAGGCCATGCTCCACCCCCTCCTGGGCCAGCTAGGCCAATGGCCCCCCTCGCCTGCCGAAACCGCCCCCGCACCTGCCGGATCTCAACTCACCTCATCCGGTGGACGCATGGACGCTCCAGCGATGGAGCGAGGGAGGCAGGCCTCTGCGCCGGCCTCCCTTGCTCCCGAGTAGTCGCAAACGTACTTTCTGGCACATTTGCGACTGCTTCCAGCGGTGGAACGCTCATTCTATCACTGGTACGATGTCAGGATTTCGCTCTCAGTGGGGCATGACTATGTGAGGAGTCTTGCCAAGCTCTTGCACTTCAAAATTTACCACTACACCACTGTGCAGGATGGATTGGGTGGTAGGAAGAAAATAATGGCTTTGAGGAATGGTGGTGAAAAATACTGAGTTGAAGAAAGGAGAGATCAAGGAAAAAGGCGAAGAAGCTATGCACAAGCTTCTATTTCACCTGGCAGCACCAGGGCCTCTGAGTGGGGGGTTAAGGGGGTAATTTGTACCTGGGCCCAGGGTGAAAAATGGGTCAAAAAGGGGGCCCTGGAGCAAGAAAGGGGGCCCAGGAGCCAAATTCATATGTAGGGAAGGGGTCCAAAAGAAACTTTGTACCCCCTGATAAAATTCCTCTGAATGGCCCTGGGCAGCACAATTCTGTGTAACCTTGCACCGGTGTAACAGTAGATGCACTGTTGTAAGATGCAGGAGCTCTAGCTGGAAAAGGGTGGCAACCCTAGGAGCACAAGGGGGTATGGACATGCATATAGGATTGTTGCCACTTTTTTTCTGGTCCTGCTCTCAAGCCTGATGTGAAGGAAATACGTAGGTGAACCCATACCAGGTTTGTGGCCAGAGCAATTGCCTTCCTCTTCTATATAGAAAAAAGTTACTGGATTGGAAGATCTGATCACAGATCTTCAGCATCTCACGTACTTTGGCCCCATGATTTCAGGGATTGCACAGAAACTTTAAACAGAAAGATTTAGTATATCTCTAAGTAGGCAAAACTTTAATCAGGTAAAGAAGACAGGCAAATGAGCCACGGTGCAACTGGTACTTGCATGGTCCAGTTACCGTTAATACATTTCATGAACCATATATGCAGAATTGTGCATGTGTGACAATCACTGTTTGTGATTTTTCAATCAAATCAATATTAGGAGAGAAACTTTTAGTGCTCACACACGTCGCACTTACCATTGAATGGGATGGGAGTCAAGGTGAGCATTACTACCTGACCAGAATGTCTGCAGTTGAAAAATTCAAATTTCATCAGAATAAATTAGGCAAACTAGGACAATAGACATAAACTAAAGCTAGAGATCGGGTATTCCAGTTTTCATGGCCGCAAGTTGTAGAGTACGAAATATTTAAGGGGTTTAATAAAGCCACGGTATAAAAGAAAAGAAGAAATGGCTCAATTCCCTCTCTCAAAAAGCAGAGGGGACTGAACAAGTTAAAACACACACTCCCAAACATACTTTTTAACTTGTTCAGTCCCTTCTGCTTTTTGAGAGAGGGAATTGAGCCATTTCTTCTTTTCTTTTATACCGTGGCTTTAAACCCCTTACATATTTCGTACTCTAAAGTTAGAGAGTCGCCAAGACAGGCTTACAGTATTATTATTTTATCATATTTGGATCCAACCATTCTTCCAATGAGCTCAAGATGGTACACAAGTACAAAAGGCTACCCAGTTCTACCCTCACAGGTTTGACTGGGAGAAGAGTAATTGGCCCAAGGCCACTCAAGGAGTTTCTTGTCTGAATGTAGATTTGAACTGAAGATTTCTTGGTTCAAGTTCAACATGCTATACACAATTCCAGTTTTCTGGTATCAACAACGTCTAGTGTTCTCCAAACTGCTGGTATAGTCGTCCTTTTCTCCACTGGTTCTTCATTCTACTCCCTCCTCTGGCTCTGCCCATCATCCATCTCCCTACTCTAGATCTCCCCAATATTCTGAGCGTGTGCAGATTGCTCAGTTAAGGAAACTGATGGCAATCCAAACCCTAATAGAGGTGAGCCAGTCAACAGCCGTTTCCCCTCTGACCTTGCTCAGAATACCTACAGCTATCCTTGTGTAGGTTGCCAACTTTGATTTCAAAACTCCTGGTATTTGGGCAGGGCTGGAGAAGTGGAGCCTGCTACGTTGCCTGGTGGATTCTGGCAAACGCTGAGTTGTTCAAAGGGGTGTACATTCATTTTGTAATGAATGAAAAATTGAAATGAATGGAGCTCATTCATTTCAGTCATCATTACTAGAAACAAATGCCAGATGCAGAATTAGTTTGGAATGTCATGTATTTATTTGTTTTTCCCAGCAGCCTAGTTAGAATAGATCAGATAGATAGATAGATAGATAGATAGATAGATAGATAGATAGATAGAGAGAGAGAGAGAGAGAGAGAGAGAGAGAGAGAGAGAGAGAGAGAGAGAGAGAGAGATTGGACAGTTGACAATGTCAAGCACATTTTAGCAAAAGTGTTCAACATTCTGATAGGCCTTGTTGGGGTCATTATCAGAGGTCAGGGCAGGTGGCACAGGGCAGCTGTTGCTCATTTGCCCATGAAAGTTGGCAAGTGAATGGCGATTGTAAGGAATAGCCGCTGCTGTCTCTGGTCACCTGCCTGCCAGAAAGGGTTGGCCCTGCTGCACTTCTCCCAGAGGACCAACACAGAGCAACAGGAGGTGAATCCTCCTCCTCCTCTCTCTCTCTCTCTCTCTCTCTCTCTCTCTCTCTCTCTCTCTCTGGGAAGCTCAGTTGGGTGGATTGGACTCTGTGGTGCTGCAGAGAGAGGTCGACAGAGAAACCGAGCCACTGCCTCTGCTCACGTTCTCACCCTCTCGCTTGGGGTAGTGCTGCAAGGAAGACTGGGTCCCCGAGGTCCCATCCCCACTATTAGCTATATGAGAACAGCTGCACACAGCAGACATCTTTGAACCTTCCCTTTTTACCTTCCCGGCTATCTAGGTTGATAAACAGAGAGTGGATCAGAGTGGTCTTTCAGTTTCCCGGGGGGGGGGGGGGGCACTGAGAAAGAAGCTGCTAGAGACCCCTCTCCTTTAGCTTCCCAGCTATCCAAGGACATAAAGACAGCAGTCTCTCAGCACACTCCTCTCTCAGAACCCCAGGGACGGCAGCTGCCTCTCCAAGGCTCCAGCAAATGGGCCTCCTCAGAGTTCTCTGTGTCAGAAGTCCAACTGCAGATGGGGAAGGTGCAAGAAAGCAGCAATGAGGCAAGGCACTTAGTTGAGCGACTTCTATCACACGGCTGCTGCCTCCTGGCTGCTGAGGGATACAGGAGGTGGCTCTTGGGAGTCCATGGAACCTCTACCAGTTAAAGAGGCAGTGCTCAACACCCCCCCCAGAAGAAGACCAACTGCAGATATAGTCAAGCGCAAAGTAACAAAGAGCTTTATATACAAGGAGTTTGATTATGATGATGCAAAAACTGAGAGGGCGGTCAGTGGAAAGATCTGAAGGATGGTATCCACTTCTGCAGTGTTGGATGGTATCCAGTGTTGGATGGTACCATCCAGTGAAGGATGGTATCCACTGCATAGGGACCATAGGGTCCCTATGGACCCTACACACATTTGGGACTTAGCAATAAAGGGCCGTTGCCATGTTTGTTTCATGAATCACATGTGAATAGGTTGCAGGTTGTCTTCCACATAGAGGGTCCCAGGCACAATATTTGGATTCCTGGTTTATAAGTAAAACCAAGCATATGGAAGGGAGAAAAGGCAAGGCTAGGTTTCGGTTTCAGCAACACAGAACCTGCTCCCATGTTCTGAATCAGAGAGCTTAAAGCCTTGTTAAAAGCAGTGGTGCAGTGTTCTGACCGGAGGGGTTGTGTTTTCATACAAATGAGATAAGTTTATTTTCTGAGTTGTGCCATTTGTTCTGACAGGCAGGGTGGCTGTAAAAGCTGGAAACAGAACAGCAGGGGGGCCAGCTCCATGCACAGTAAGAACCCAAGAAGAGAAGAGGCAGAGCTGCATGAGAGCTTGGACCCGACCCAAGTGCCTGCCTCAACCTTCTGTTGCAGCAGCTTTGGGAAGCAGGAGAAATGAAACAGCCGGCTGTAATACTGTGGAACAAATGCATTCAGCTGAGAAGCACCTGGTCACCTTACAAGCTTGCCACACCTGTACCTTGGAAAGGTGGCTCACTCAGCATCCATCATAGGGTCCATTGGGAATACCACCAAGCAAGGTCAAAACCTGATCCCAAGCTGGTGTGTTCCAAGTCTCCTGACTTTGGTAGTCTGGAAGACCCAGGCCACATTTGATGGCTTCTAACTTTGCCCATCCAATGGATCTGGTCCTCATTTAAAGCCCAGGAAGTGTCAGGGATGTGAATCAAGTCTCTGACTCCAAGTCTCAAGTCAAGTCCCAAGTCTTTGCCCCCAAGTCCTGAGTCTTTGGTTACGAGTTCCTATCTATTTAATGGGGAAAACAGGTTTAAACCTGAATAAAATTGGACTTGTCGTAAAAGGCTCCAAGTCTCAAGTCAAGTCTTTCGAGTCTTTTACAATTACCAAGTCAAGTCCGAGTCAAGTCATTGACACGACTTGAGTCCGACTCGAGTTCGAGTCAATAGACTCAAGTCTACATCACTGGGAAGTGTATTTGTCATGTCACCATTTAGCAGTGGGGAACAGAGGGGGATTTTCTCTCTCCCTTAGGACACTATAACTTATGGATGGGTCGCCCACTGAAACCAATTAGCGGTAGGTTCAGAAGAGGAAAAAGGAAGTATTGCTTCACGCAATGCATACATTAACTTGCGTCATTCATCCCAGCAGGAGGTCATGGTGGGCACTGGCTTTGATGGCTATTAAAGGGGATTAGACACAGTCACAAGATGTTCTGTCAACAGCTCTTAGCCATGACAGCTAAATACAGGTTCAGAGGCAATAAGTCTCCAAATACCAGTTGCTACTGGACAAGCAGCCTTTCATTCCTTGCTTCTGGAGTTCCTAAAGCACCTGGCTCTCCATTGTTGGAAACCAGAGTTTGGGCTTGATGGATCCAGCAGGGCTCATCTCTTGCTCTGATTTTCTGGAAGAATTCAGATTGATTCCATATGAGTCTGAATTCAGACTGTTTTGACCCGATTCTGTATAATTCTATGTACAAGCCTACACATAATTATAGCCAAACCAAAGTTCTCGTTTTCTGAAGTCTTTCCACATTCTTCTTCTTCTTCTTCTTCTTCTTCTTCTTCTTCTTCTTCTTCTTCTAGTATTTCACCATTTGCTCACACATTTGTACTTGACAAAGATCACGTTTCCCAAGCAATTATAATCCCATTTATTTCTGCCAAAAGTCTCATCCCATTTTTTTTTACTTGTTGGTTTTTAGCCATTTTTGGAGCTTCCATAGCAAGGTCATGTAAAGTCTAAAATGACCCAGCACTTTTGTCTCACTTGATTTGGATGTATGGCTTGTGATGTGCTTGGCTAAATGGTACCTCTCTCCATTACCTGGCCACCCTTTTACCATTCCCCACTCTACAAAGCTGCACCTCTGCTATCAATTTCCTGGAGTTGAAACTGTAGAGAGCCCCACAATAAAACAGGATGAAATTCAATTGCACCTCATTTTCTCATTTTCTAACCCTAACCCTAACCCACACAAGAGACACAGGGTTTGGGACACCCACTGGTGTGCAGGAAATGGAAGCCAGGTGGCCATGAAACCTCACAAGTAGGTAAGTTCCCATCATGCACCAGTGAAGGCAATAGGGTATACACACCTCTCTTTTGGTGAGCACCAGGCACTCCACTTCAACCATGGCTACTGCTGGCCACACATTCGGGAAACCTTTTGCCTTTTAGGGCCAAACTATACATGACATTAATTGTCATTATGTAGTTAAAGGTTCCAGTTGACTCATGAGCAGCAGCGGTGTGGAGTTGTGATTCAGATTGGGACTGCAGCACAGAGGTAGGTGTATGTAGTTCTTTACTTCTGCACAATTTTCCCACCAAAATTTCCCCTGATGTGGTGCTATTTCACCCTAACAGCAGAGAGGCAAAGGGTTAAATTTACAAAACACACACACACACACACACACACACACACACACACACACACACACACACACACCCATCTGCATGCTGCAATCCAGATCTGAAGTGCAACCGATGTAATTGCTACATAAGTAAACTGGAGCCTACAATGACGTATTTAACACCTCATGCAGTTTGTACCTTAGGATCACAATCTGGTCACGTGAAGGAGAACAAACAGTCACTACAGTCAGAGTTCCAACCTAGGTGGCAGCTCTCGCTCTCTCCCCCCCCCTCTCTCTCACTCACTCACTCACTCACTCACTCACAGAGAGAGAGAGAGAGAGAGAGAGAGAGAGAGAGAGAGAGAGAGAGAGAGAGAGAGAGAGCTTAGCCCTGCTTGAACAAGCAGGTTTGCAATCCTATTGAGAAGGGGGAGGGGTATAATGGGGCAGGGGGATGGCAATAGGATTGGGCTATTTGTTTCCGTTCACAATTGTTCTTCCTTTTTCTATTTAAACATGTTGAAAACTTCACAAGCTGACCCCCTCGTTACCATTTTATGAGTATCCAATGCCGAGAGAGCAGGGCTTTGATTTATTTCAAACTTTTACAACATTCTCATCTTGTCATAAAGCACTGTTTATTTAACAGGAATCCAGATGCCATTCAATTTTCTTGTATACAGGAGCCTGGTCCGCATTGATTTGGGGATTAATCAGAGCAGCCAATATTAATTTCAAATATTTGCAGCAATAAAGGGTTAAAATTAGGAACTGTAGATTTTTCCATCTAAGGGAACCATCACACTACTAAAATCCGCCTGGTTTCTCAATAGTTGTCCTTCATTCATGTTTTTTTAGAAGTTGATCCCTTAGAGATTCTGCAGTTCGATCCTCTGGACTAGATTTTCCAGGATACTCAGGCAAAGGAGGAAGTAGAGGAAAAACTAGGCAAAAAACAAAGGAAGGAGAACAAAAGATACTATAGAATAGGAGAGAATAAAATAGAGTTTTGTGCTTCAGTTCTGCTAGCATTGTCTATTTTGCGAGAAACAATCCACAAAACTCTACCTGTACATTTTTATCAACTTTCTGATAGAAATCACATTACATTCTCCCAAACCCTGATTATGGCCATATACCTCCTGCCCTAAGGGCAGTTTTTGATAAAAAAAAATCCTTTCAGGGAAATGTATCTGCCATTCTCACAATTTCCACATTAATCAATTACTAATTCTTTTGGAATTAGGGCTGAATGAAACTAACCTCCACCAACAAAAATGCACTGCCCTATTCATCCCTGAGGGACTAGCTCAACTATTTGGAAGGGAGGGGGATTTCTCAAAAGTGTTGGTAGGACTTACCATTGCTGGTAAAGCAACAGTTCTTTATGCTTTTGTGACTTTTTCCCCCCAGCTGCAGGCTAGTGATTGCCCTTTTTTCCCACAATGCACCAGAGGAAGCATCATTCTATGCCTTATGGGGAAAAAAACAGCAGCCCCCACTGGCAGCTGTCAATTTTTGTAGTAGACACAATTTTTCCCCCAGAACAATCCTACATTCAGAGCATTTTGTGTGAAACATGGCAGCTACCAGCTGGCAGTTGCCGAAAGGAGCTTCTTTGCCACAGGCGGCAGTGAAAAAATAATTAAGAGGGGGGGGGAGAAAGAACTGTCACCATTCCACCACCGATAGTAAGCCCTTCCACAAAACGTACCAACAATTTTGCTGCCCAAATCACTGCCCAGTTTTTGTGTGTGCGCCTGTGCCGAATTTCATGCACACATTTCTCAAAAGCCAGACTGTTAAGACTAGAGGATGCAAATCCATGTTTGGAAAGGTGGTCATATAGGTCTCCCAAAGTCACTCCGTGGAAGTCTCCAGAGGTCCTTCTGCATTACTCCCCATTTTTTATTACCTGGGAAATTATTGCCCCATTTTTTTATTGCTCCAGTCTCTCTCGACTAATCAGGTTTCCTATAGAACAGGGGTGACCAAACTACGGCTCCTGAGCCACATGACATATAATGACATATAATGTGCGGCTCTCGGAAATCTTTGACGTGCGGCCTCTTTGACATATAATGTGCGACTCTTGGAAATATGTTGACTGAGCTCCTTTTTGCATCACAATTAATATAACAGGAAAATAAGAAGTTTTCAAGCTTTATAATTATTTATAAAGTATAACATATATAAAGTACAACACAATTAATATAACAGGAAAATAAGAAGTTTTCAAGCTTTATACCAGGTATAAACTGAGAGTCCACTGGATTAAAACGTAAGTTTAATGTTCATGGTGTTCAATGTTCATCTATTTAAGAATTTAAATGCTTCTTAAATACAGTATAGCAGCTCTCAAACATCTGGAGTTTATTGTATGTGGCTCTTACATGAAGCTAGTTTGGCCACCCCTGCTATAGAAGTACCCACAGAAGGACCTCTATGCACTATTTGTGTTAGGGTTCAGCTGCTAGAGAGATGGCAGGAGATCCGCTTAAAAAAAGAAGAAGCTGCTGAAATACTGCTGAAGAGAGGGATCTGATTTGGATCAGAACCGCAGCACTGCAGGATGGAAGTGTTACCCCTTTATCCAAGCTGTTATGTGCCGTGCCCTAAGACTAAGAGCACCCATTCCTCAGAAATAAGTTTTCCTCAACCATCCAAAAAGCAATTCTACGCAAGCTCCCAAACACCATATTCAAAAGCTGATAGATGGTGCTTTTAACGAGTGCCTTCTATGTCACTTTCAGCAATAGGCTCTTTGGCGCCTACACCCAGGGGAAGAGGCTGCAAATCCTGGGGAAATCAATCTTAATTCCAGCCAGTCATAACAACAAAACTCCTCCTGGAGGGGACAGTATGGAGTTCGCTTGGCACAAGCTGCCCAGCCTGACCTCTGACCCTGTCAAGCAAGTGGGTGGAGCAGGGCTGCTAGAAACAGATGCTTTCTCCCTCGTGCTTCGTTTTTGTTCCTTTGCTTTTCAGAGAACTGAAACAGGGAAAGAGATCACGCACAAACTTCCGGTGACTTTGGTAAGGAATACAAAGGTGTAAGGAATGCAGATCAGTTTCCTTTGGTATCGCTAGAAGACGGAATTAAATACTATGTCTATTTAGTATTTAATCATTCTGCGTGGGAAGGAGGAGTCATGACGGAATTGGCATTTTCTAGGGAGGGTGACAGGAGGGACACATCTTTTTGGAAGAACCACACAGAGGTTTCTTTGATCTGGGTCATTGTTGTCATCACAGCTTAAATTGGTTAAACATTTAAGGCCCAGCCCTCTCCTTGAGATACAGCAGTGTACTGCCACATACGCCAGCACAAGAACAGTCCCGCAGGCATAGCCGCCTTGGGTCCCTTCGGGGACAAAGGCGGGATATAAATATTGTAAATAAATAAAATAAATAAATAAGTGAAGTCTCTCCACTAACGGATGTGCCACAGACACTGGTGCAACGTTGGAAAAATGCTACTCCGCTGTAACTCGGACATAGCTTGGACAGTGGTGCAACTCTGGGGCGTGACGTGAGAGGGATGAGGAGAAGCCGACATGTGCTAGATCGTCACTCCCCTTCAGACAAGGGACATGCTCCCAACGCTGGAAAAACCCTACTCCATTACTCCAAAAACAGAACTCTCATTGCTGGTGTAGGTAGGAGGAACCCTATAGGGAACAATGGCGAAGGGAAAAATGGCAGAAAAATGCAACTCCTGCAACTCCCCACCCACCCCACTCACTCTCCCACAACAGAGCACAGGATACAGACTACATTAGGCAGCCAATCACATCACACCAACCCCAGGATATAAGCTCCTGCCGGTGAGACCACAGGTCAGATCACAAGGCATGAAGCAAGGGGCCATATCCCTCTGGCCCCATGCCATGCGCACTTTGAGCACACACACGAATCCTGATGATGGAAACTTTTGGGGAAAGGGCATTTTATGGAACAGAACAGCCATGGCAAGACACTTTGTTGACTTTTTTAACACTTGTCTTCTCAGCACGCTGGCCAGCAAAGGACAGGTTGGTGCCATGTTCCTGTGCAATGGCCCTCCAGGAGCTCCCCACCCTCAGGAACCGTAGGGCCATGAGGACCTTCTGGAGGACAGGGATGCATGGGTCTGGAGCCTGGGGCCCAGGAGCTGGCAGAGCTCCTCCATACAGGCAATGTCACTCGACAGGATGTATGGGTCTGCCTGGGATGCCTATTCCACTCCTGCCTCCAGATAGGCTTGCAGGAGTGGCAGATGTAGAATGCCATGGCACAGTAGCAAGAGGAGGGGCACTGCCACATAGATGGCCATGTGCCTGCCCTTTCAACTCCTGACAAGTGCGGGGGTGGTATGCCCTGGTTAGGTCCCCTGGCCCTGCACCCTGCTGCTGCCATGCCCTAGGGCAGTGGTTCCCAAATTGGGAGGCGTGACTCCCAGGGGAGCCATGGAACCCAGCCAAGGGAGCCACAGAGTGCCACGGAATCCTCTCGAAAACAGTGCAATGCCAATTGGCAGGCATCAACGTAATGGGGAGCCACGGCCAATGGTTGCCAATGGTCAAAGGAGCCGCAGGTCGAAAAATTTGGGAAACACTGACCGTCACAGCCTCCTTCCCCTGCCTCAGCACCAGGGGGCCTTTAATTTGTTCATGGCTTTTTAAGGAAAAGATGATTCAGTTTTAAGCCCCTAAATACAGATACATTTTATTCACAATAAATGTAGCAGTGAAATAATGCATTATGAAAATCCTATCAGCTCAGCAACCATGGAAGGGTGGAAGAAATGTGAACTAGAAGGAATATAAGACTTCCACCTTCTTCCACTAATGTTGTTTATTTTTAACTATCAGTTTCCCAGAACTAATGAGTATATGTAGAACTATGAGCTCTATTCTGTCAATATGTGACAGTGACCAATTATTAAACAAAAAACAAATATTAAATTTGCCACCAACCTTTCTTTGCCTTGCATATGACTTGTAAACTTTGCCATAATCACATACTCATAAATGTTTTGTCCCAACCATGAAATGGCTGAAATTTCTCACCTCCTCTATTACACCATAACAAATCCTTACTGCTGTGAGCACAAACAAACAAACAAAAAAATTCTGGCAAATGCCCTTGTATATTTGAAGTGTGATTGAAAGAAAATATTTCAGTCTTCAACTTGACATGTCCAACAATGTCTACTGAATAATTTTAAGTCAAATCAGGACTTTTTAATCGATTAACGTTTCAACTCTAATTTGTACCTCCGTGGGAGAGCAATGTGGATGCTTGGCTTCAGGCAATGTCTTGGCCCATCTCTGGAGGAAGGACTGTGGAACTGCATACACTGGGAAATGGAGGAAGCAAGCCCCAGGCCTAGGAAAATAGATTGTGAAGGACAGTCATTCCTACTACAGTATGTCTCTCAAAGCAGATCCAGGAGCAGGCCAGAGATCTTGGACTGGCTTAGAATGACTAGATTATATTATTTTTCTCAAGCAGATCCCTTTTTCATTCCCCATCTAGCTCTCCATCATTCCGTCAAATCGATAGACTTCTATCTGGGTCGTTAGAAATCTCAGTTATAAAAGAAATCAATAAATATTTATGGGCTGCTAAAACAGTATGGATATAATTTAATACAATATGCCCATCACTATATAAAGGCAGTTTAGGATTTCCCAGTCTGATAGTTTACTACGATGCAACTAAGATGGCTTCAGCCAGAGAACGGTTTGTGGAATCTAAGACTTTAGGATCAGATTAAGCCATAAGGATTCATCTACATGCTGCACAAGAGCGTCAAACAATGAACAACGCTTTGGTAAATTTGGAAACCGTCGATACATTCAGGGCTGGGTTTTAGTCAATTGGACCAATTGCTCCCAATTGGGCCCCACACCAGGTTAATCTACTCTAGTCTTGTCAAATACACACGACAACACATTGCAATGTACATGTAACACCACATTGCAGGTTTATAGAGATAAAGGTATCCATTGACATTTAAGTCAAGTTGTGTCCGACTCAAGGGTGCGGTGCTCATCCCCATTTATGAAGCCAAAGAGCCAGCGTTGTCCGAAGACGCTTCTCTGGTAATGGGGTCGGCATGACTCTCCTTGCCGCAGTGCGTAGCGTGCAGCTGGACAAGGAATACTGTTACCTTCCCGCAAGTGGTACTTATTTATCTACTCGCATTAACATGCTTTCGAACTGCTAGGTTGGCAGGAACTGCGCCGAGCGGCAAGAGCTCACCCCATCCTGTGGATTCGAACTGCCAACCTTTTGATCGATAGCTCATGGTTCAGTGGCTTAACCCACTGCGCCACCCTGCGGCCCGTGCAGGTTCATATACTGTAAGCCTATATGCAAACTCAAGTACTGTATTTAAGTTTTAACGTACATAAATTTAGATAATTTTGAATTTTGTTTCTAAACAAAAAATAAAAATAATATTTTACTAAATCATTGCACAGTTTCTAAAACAAGTGGTTTTGTACCTATTTACTTTTCAAAGGTAATCTGCAGGTTCTGTTTGTTTACTTGTAGGCTTACATGTATGCAATTTTATATTAAAATGTACATAGATCCATTTGGTCCATTAACTCACATGCATTTTTAAGCTCACATTTTGATTGCTTTCCATTCAACCATAGAGATATAAAGCCTATAATACATTTTATTGATATCTCTAAGATTGTACAGACCTTGGCTATGAACCTAGTGCCCCACCCACACAAAAAAAACATTTCCAATTGGGGCCCCACAGCTCCTAAGTCCAGCTCTGGATACATTGTGAGAAACTGGAAGTTGTACAGACCAAGCCTGAGCCAAGCCAAACACTTTCACATTAGTGTTTTGTAATGATGAAATTGCAGAAACAAACACATCTGGGAAAATAATGTTATAAAGGGAGGGGGCAAATGGGTAAGTGCCCTCCCAGTTAAGTAGCTCTCTCACTGCCCCATTTCCAGACATGTTACTGAATTCATAAACTCAAATTATGTTATTTATTTATTTATTTATTTATTTATTTTAAAAATTTATACCCCGCCTTATCCCATGCCAAGGCAAATGCCCAAGGCGGCTTACAACAAAGATAACAATACATAATTTAAAACAATACATAAAATAAATTAAAAGCAATAAAAACCATGGGGGGGGGGACAATATAGAGCAGAGAAGCAACGGAGCAAAACATCTTGAGACCCAGAAGTCAGACATCATCAACTCATCACAAATTAAGACAGTAATCCTAAACATGCTTACTTGAAAGCTACCTCCAGATTCAAAACCAATAGGACATACTTTCACAGAAAAATATGTATAAGATGGGAGCTTTAATGTGAAATGCACTATTCTTTCTCTTTCAAAAATCCAACTTGTAGGATAAAACTCACCATCGCTGGTAATAAAGATTGAGAAACTCATTATTAATAATCAGATACTGGCATGCCAGGGACGAAACCTCCTTTTTACCAATATTTATGTACAATAAACCATATCATCGCTTGAATCATTCTGAAATTTTGACAGGTAGGTGCCAAACCAACCTTTGAGAAGCTTTGGTTACAAGAAAATGTGAACAGAATTATTAAAGTGTTCTACGAGGAGATATTTAGAGCATGATTCTTGGGCAAGTCATCCACATCAGAGCAAATGGGAGAAATATCCAAATGTCATTGTGTTGTAAAATATGGGGAAAGAGGTTTGGCATAAGGATCAAAACTACACACATAACATGGTCCTGGCGTTTGGGTTTGCTTGTTGATTTTTTTTTTTTAGTGAATAGTGCACAAAATGGGTCAAACTCATGGCAGAAGGATAGGGGGCATTAATACGTGGCCCCCACCATGGTCCTGATCATGGTCCCTGGAGCAAATTTTGAAAGGGGAAAAAAGCTTCCATTGAAAGCCAATGGCAGCATTTTCCCATTAAAAATGAGCATGGTGGGAGGACTTTGCAATCAGGATTGGAACTGCAGTGGGGGCAAAATATGAAAGTCCTCTATCCCCCCCCCCAAGGTTTTATCCCATTCCAATCCCCATGCCATTTAATGAAAACAAAGACAAAAAAACCCATGGCCACATTATGTGCTCCTTGTAATGTGTCATTTGGCCCTACTATACTCTTAAAATGAACACATACTGTATTACATTGAAATAAATAGCGCAATCCTGTGTACATGGCCAGCCTAAACGGTCATCTGCTGTATCGTATGCAGATTGCAGGCTGCCCTGGGGCTGCTAGGGCTGCCTTGGGGTCCCTTTCCCCAGATGTAAGCAAGCTCTTGGCACATGGGCCTCCTCGAATGCATGCCATGTCCAGACCTGGCGTACATTCGGGGAGGTGGTGTAAGGGCAGCATGGTCCAGGAAGGGGCCTAGGATATCAGCCCCGATATCCCTGCCCCCTCCCAGCCCGGGCTGGCCAATGGTCCCAGCTCCCTCGCCGCCCCGTCCCACCCTCCCACCGATCAGCGATGGACTTACCTGCGGCTTCCGAAGACAGGTAAGTTCTGCAGTGATGTGAGTGGTGCTGGCCTCCATCGCTTACACCCAAGTCATCACGACGCTTTAGGACGGCGGAGCACGCGCTCCACCGCACTAAAGTTACGCAGGATTGGGCCAAAAATCTATTTAAAATTATGTTTCAGTTGTATTTATAACGCCATATAAATGACAAAAATCTGTATCAGGTCATGCAAAATGTTGGGGGTGCAACGAAGAGCCAGCATATTTAATAAAGTTATGGTGACATTCTAAAAAGCTTTAAATTTATTGGATAAAAGCCATAGAATTAGGGTGCAATCCTGTTTGCTCAATTTATACCAGCCATAGTAACTCAGTATTTGGTATAGGTCCCCAGTGCTGGCAGTGTTGTGCTGACTTTGAAGTTCTGCCAAAGTCACTGATATACCAGCATAATATTGTATACAATACTTATTGTATTCTTTAATACTTATGTTGAACACCACTTTGAGCTAAGGAAAAGCAGTATAAAAATCTTTTAAATAAATAAATACCGTATTGGTCTGAGTATAAGACTCACCTTTTCTCCTAATTTAAGTTTTTAAACTAGGGGTGCGTCTTATAATCAGGCTGTTGCAATTTAATGCCAGTGATTTAATTAAATTTTTTTAATAGCACCAAACTTTAAGGGTGCGGCTTATAATCAGGTGCGTCTTATACTCGGGACAATACGGTAATCATGGTGTGCTGGTGTTATTCCAGACACTGCCAGGACAGGGGGGGGGGGGGACATCAAGGGAAGAGAAGTTTCACTCTCAATACAAAATGTCCTCAGATCTGCTCTTGGCCTCTATGCTGGAAGGAAATTACTCCCAGAAAAGAGAGTATGTGAATCAAAACACTCCCATTTAATTCAATGAAGACTCCAAATACACTCTCCCACCCCCCTACCTTTTTCCATTCCACTCAAAACAAAGCAGAGAGTTGAGGCTAACTCTGTACAGAACTCAAACGGCCCAATCTTATCCATGCGGTATAATGCTGGCCAGAGGCGTAACTAGTGCTTTTAGCGCTTGGCTCAAGGA
Organism: Plestiodon gilberti rubricaudatus; assembly: GCA_026170595.1. Taxonomy (NCBI): domain Eukaryota; kingdom Metazoa; phylum Chordata; class Lepidosauria; order Squamata; family Scincidae; genus Plestiodon; species Plestiodon gilberti. Next base: position 102,995,581 of record JANXHW010000003.1, on the reverse strand, counting down.
TCGAATTTTTGTGCCGTTTACTATATTTTTTGCGCTGCCAAAGGCCGTGCGTGATTTGGGGGGGCACTCTGCGGATGCTGCCCCGGGCGCCCCCCTTCGGGTGCCCCCCCTCCGGTTCCACTGGTGCCAGCCAGGCCCGGCAGCGCAGCTTACCTCCTGCTCCTCCTGGTCTCGGGCTCGGGGTCTACCGGGGGAAGCGTTGCGGTGGGCCGCAGATGTGCAGCAGCAGCAGATGCTGAGCAGCGGTAGCAGATGATGCCGCTGCTCGCTCAGCAGCAAGAAGCGCTGCTCCTCCGGGGCCGTGATTCTTCTGACTCTCCATTCTGTTGTTTGCTTTGTTTGCCACGACGTCGACGGTGAAGAGGAGGAAGGGAAGCCCAGCCTCTCTCACCTCTCTGTCCTTCTCTATCGCTCCTGCTCCACCTCCTCAGAGGAGGAGCAGCAGGAGCGCAATAGCGAAGGACAGAGAGGCTCAGAGGCGAGCGCGGAGCGCCCTGGAGGTGGTGGAGGGAGGGTGGTGGGCGACGCGACGACGACCTGACCGGCGCCGCGGCCGGAAGCCACGGCACTCCCTCAACCGCAGGCTGGCGGCCCGGGCAGCCTGGTAGTGGGTGGGCGCCCGGCGCAGCGGCAGCACTCTACGACGCTTCCTTTGAACGCGGCGCTTGGTCTGGGTGAGCCAAGCGCTCCACCCTCCTTACGCCACAGATGCTGGCGGACCCCAAGGTCTGCCAGCATACAGTTCAGTAAGCCGTTGCGGCAGCCTCTCTGCTGGTCTGCAGAGCCTGGTGCAAGGCCTGGAAGTCCTCACTGGTGCAAGGCCTGGAAGTCCTCACGCTGCCAGCAGCCCAGGGCAGACCAGCCACCAGCACAGTTTTTCTGGCAGTGGGGGTGGATTGGGGTGGGGATTGGGCGGGAATAGGGGCTAATTGGGGGTGGGATGGGGCAGATCTCAACCGCATGGGAGGCTGCCAAATCCTATACCCCTGTCCCAAGCCTGAGATGCCCCCTTTGACTCTTCCGATCTACGCCAGCAAAAGAGCTGGCTTAGAACTGAGGAGTCCTATAGGGGACCAGGCAGTGGGCAGAAAAGGTGAGTAAAGCTTTTCTTATCTTTCCTTGCTGGTCTGGTCTCCTGCCAGCACACAGGATTGCAGCGGATGCTGCGTCAGCAACTCTGCACGTCAGCAGGAGATAGGATTGGTCTGTTAGGTACATTAACATTACTCCAGTGTAGTTGAGATCATAGGACCGCTCTGCCCATTGAACAGGTATTAGGATGGCATCTTCCAAAGGAACTAACTGTTTTACGTCTGAATTATATGAAGGGCAGACTTGAAACATTCACTGTGGAATTTTTAATAAACCGATTATGTGTTGACTGTATAGCAGGAAAATGGAAAAAATATTGAAGTCTCTGCTATTAATGATGATCTTAAAGTTTTTTGGCAGATTGCAGAAATGAGGGCCCTGGAGGGGCGGATCTAAATTAACAACAACAGGAAGATAAATCCATTGAAAATTGGATAATGTGTATTCAATACTGGAACAACATACGTACATAATGATGCAGGTTAGCCTTTTCCTCTGTTGTCCTTTTTGTAAAGAATGATTATAACACACTGTAATGTGTGTATATCTAAAATTAATATGTAACATTTTAAATAATAAAATTTCCATTATATTAACAAGATCACATCTCTCCCAATTACAGATAAGTGACCTACTGCAGATAACACAAATCATGCATGCCAATTTAGTACTCCTAGTTTGTATGTTCACAAACCACACAATCTTCATCGCTCCCCAAGTTGTCCTTGGTTTGGTGTTGTCCCCTATTTTGAATATATGCAGTAACCACCCTTTTCTGGAGGCTATGCAAGGCTACCATTGGAATCCATCCCAGGACCCACGTTCCAAACCAACAGCCATGGACTAGCCTGTTCCCCAAGTGTATCTGGTCAGTTATCTCCATCCTGTTCCATGATTGCTTGAAAGAGTATTTGTCAAACACATTCCAAGGCTGGCTTCGGAAAATGCTTACTGGTAAAGAAACGCCCTGCCAAAGAATTGTCCACCCATATGCCCATATGGGTATTTGTTTGGTACACCATACGTGAGCATATGAAACTACTATAGTAAGACTATTGGTCCATTCTAGTAGTCCATCCAACTACCTACTACCTGATTCCTTTAGCTAGAGATGGCAGGGACTTAGCCTGGTACCTTGTTGCTCTGCTAATGAGCAACAGTCCCTCTCCCTGCTGCTACACCCAACCCACCCTATTGTCACTCTCATTCCTGCTGCACAGATGCATAGGAGACTCACTGATTCCACTTCTTTGTTAAGAGGTGGCATACACAAAGGTGAGGAAAGGTTCAGATGTACAATGGTGACAAGAGAGTGTAACAGAACTGGCGTTGGGAAGCAAAGGTTTGGGAGCAACTCTAGGTTTGGGCCCCTCTTCATTGGGAGAGCATGTTAAAAGTGCATGTAGGTACTGCATTCTTTTAGTTTCTCCGCTATACCATGTCCTAATAATGACAAGTCCACTTGCACAGTGCATTTTATTTATCACATTTTTTTATTTATCACATTTTTATACCCCCCCTTCCTCCAAGGAGCTCAGAGTGGTGTACATAGTTCCTCCCCTCCTTTTTGTCCTCACAACAACCCTGTGAGGTAGGTGGGGCTGAGAGATAGTGACTGGCCCAAGCAAGGTCACCCAGGAAGCTTCGTGGCTGAGCCGGGATTTGAACCTGGATCTTCCAGGTCTAAGTCCGACTCCACGAAGAAGGTCAGTGCAAACCCAACTTTACAGATCAGGGAATGGATGCTGACTGACATATAATAATGACTTCTCCTCCCGGCTATCACTGAATTCACAGCTTAATTTGAACTCACACTTCCCACATCCAAGATTGCTAAACTGATGTCATCAGAAGCATCAGTTATACATTGGTCCAAACCACCCCTAGGTTCTGTGTGTGTGTGTGTGTGTGTGTGTGTGTGTGTGTGTGTGTGTGTGTGAGAGAGAGAGAGAGGGGGGGGGGAGGGAGGGAGGGAGAGAGAGAGAGAGAGAGAGAGAAGGAAGGAAGGAAGGAAGGAAGGAAGGAAGGAAGGAAGGAAGGAAGGAAGGAAGGAAGGAAGGAAGGGAGGGAGGGGGGGAGGGAGGGAGGGAGGGAGGGAGCTGAAGCCACCTTGTCCATCTGCACAAAGCATACTTTGGAGCCAGCCCAGGAGTTTTCCAGAACTGGCTGCCATGCTGCTAGGACTGAGGCCAATGTACAGCTTCACTAGAAGGTTGAGATGGGTAGCAAGCCTGGTGGCAAGTCTCTTTGCAGGATGCCAAAACTAAAGCCAAGCTCAATGTTCGTGAAGTTTGATTTTTCACCTTGAAATGTGCATATTTGGTGAGGGATGTTCTTCTGCCTGTGCTTTCGTTCACTTGGGTTGCCGAGCTTCCTGGAGGAACAACACACAGCTGATCGCTTTGCTTCCAAGTTCAGGAGGTTGCAATGCTTCCCCGAGCTGCGCCCAGAGAGCGAGCTTAGGGACGGCATAGTTCCCTGGAGCCTTAAGAACCACCTTTTGGTAGCTTTTTACATATTTCCTTCTCACATCCATGAGAAGGAAGAAGAAAAAGATGTGACTTTTTGAGGGACACTCGCACTGCAGCACCCTGGAAAACGGAGGTGAACTTTGACAATAATGAAAATGAAACTAAAAAGCCGGTTCGGCTCATCTCTGCCACAATGCCTCCCTGTCCTTGCAGCCCGCTCGCTACAACTTCAGTGGGTTTTTTCAAGCTGAGCGCAGCACTGCCGCGGCCGCCTTTATCATGCAAATAACAAGAGTAAATGGGCAAATTCCCCAGGGAGCACTTGACTGAAATGCAGAGCTTCTGGCAGTGGGGAGTAGGGAAGGGAGGGGGACGTTTATTTGTAGGTCTCTGTTCTCATTTAACTAAATGGCAATTAAAGGAGACACCAGGGAGCTTCTGTTGTCTCCAACAGTCCCTGTTGCCAACTGCCAGGAGTGGTACGAAACAAGAGAAAGAAAGGGTTCCGGGGCCAGAGGCTGAAGCGTAGGAGACGGGGGCTCCGGTTGGGAGCTCCCCTTCATTACCTTGTCATCACCAGTCCGTTCCTCCTTCCAATGCTGGGGTGGGGGTGGGGAGGACTGGAGCAGGGATCCTCACAAGGGGGTACTGATCATCCCATTCACAGAGGCTCTAACCCCGTTTGAGTCATTCATTTGTGAGGAGAGAGCGAATGCACAGGCGCACTTACCACATGAGTGGACTGCTGATTCAGCAATATCTGGGCTGCTGCTAGTGCTGCTACAACTAGCTGGCAGCTTCCTTTGAATCAGCAAAGCAGGGAATCAGACAAAAGAAGGAGCCCCGAGAAATGTGTTCCAGAGATTAGGGCTGGCATCGCGTCCAGTTCCGTTGCCAACAGCCCAAGCAAGAGTCAGAGAAATTATATGGCTGGGCAGATTTGGTAGATAATCGAATATATCCCCCTAAGGGGAAGCCTCTCTCTCCCGAGTCCTAGCACCACCAGCCTATGCTTCACTGAAACATGAATCCTTCTACAATCTGACCTACACTGTGCCACCAGAGAAGGTGGGGAATACATGAAATGCTTCCGTCAAGCAGTAACCGCATATTGCTACAAAAGAAGGGGGGTTAGCAAAATCATACATCAGCAACTCCCACTCATTGCAATGGGGCTTGTGCAGGAGAGCTGCCTGGTCACGTGTGCCCTTGGATGGCATGCAATTGAGCTCAGTCACCCCCACTACAGAAGAAGGCAACCCTTTGACCCAAAATAACAAGATCCTGCATAAATGTTGCCTTATGATGTGATTGAGCTTTGAAATAAAAAGGGCATCAAAAAGACATCAAAATAAGCAAGAATATTTCAGTGACAGAGAGCCCATCTCCTCCTGCCTCATCCCAAAATTATCAACTCATTTCCAGAAAATGGGAAGTCCATTGATAGTATATCTCTAAACATTCAGGTCATTCATCATCAACTCTCTCTTCTTCATATCACAACCAGGGAATGGGCAACACTGGCCAAGGGAAAGGGAGAACCAGAGCCAGCCCCAAATGTTGGATCCATCATTTCTTGAACCTTCGCAAATTCCACCAATGGAGTCATTGGAAGTTGTTTGTTTGCTACAGCTCCACGCTGCCACCCTTCTGCTTTCTGCAGTATCACTCCCCGATGCCCCAGAGCAGAGGTTCTCAAAGTGGTGGGTAGTAGTGACCCACCACTTTTACCGGAAGTGGGTGACATGCCCTTAAGGGGAGTGGCTAGCAGGAACAGCAGCAGCAGCAGCGCTCCAGAATCGTGCCTGCCGCCACGGAAGAAACGCTTTTTTCAATGTACCTGGTTGTCCTGCCAGCTCCCCGAAAGGTCTGGGGGTGGGTGGGCTTCAGAATGCAATCGCAAAGTCCGGCAGCCACGAATCACGTGGCTGCCGGCCGTTGCCCTGTCCCGCCTCGCTGGGGCTTGCTCTGGCAGCAGCTGATTGGTTGCCTTGTCTCGGGGGCGGGACTTTGGGGGGGACGAGCAAGGCAGCGTGCTCGTTCCCCTCAGTCTCGCCCTGAGCGTCGCGCCCCGCCCTCCCTCCCTCCTTTCAGGCTGAAGACTAGCTGGTCGCCCCCTTTGGGGGGGCTGGGTAGGAATTTTTTCCCATTAACCTGATTGGCTGTTGGTTAGTGGGTTTTTCGCCTACCCCAGCCTGCGGGTGGGGTTGGTGGCAATTAGGAGTTCCTGGGTGTTAGTTTTTAATTTGGTTGCTTTAGGCAAGGGGCGTGCAGGAAGGGTACCTAGGGAGGGCTTAGTTGGCATCCATTCTGAGGTGAGCAAGGTCTGGGGGTAAGCCAGGACCGCTCAGACAATGCTGAAACGGGTTGCTGAGGCAGGCTGGCAACCCCCAGGCTGGATTTGCAATGATTGCCTTAAGTGTCCTGAGGCTGGTCAGGGCTGTTCAGCTGCCTCGGCCCCTTCAGGGGTTGGCTGGGATAGGCAGCTCAGTCGTGGACCGAGTGCACCTGGAGCCAGGATGGCACATGCCCGTGTAGATCTCGGGGGAGGCAGACAGCTAGGACCGTTTCCCCCAGCCTTGCCGCCTGCACGCCAAAAGGGGGTGGTTTTATTGTTAGAGCCCTGCTGCAATTGTGTTCACATTAGGTAATAAAGCAACCCTATATTCCAAGCACCTGTCTGGCATGTTTATTGGTGGGGTACAAGGGTAACTATTTAGAGCCTTCGGGAGGCCTTGCAGAGGCGGCGGCAGCCCCCCTCCCGACCCTTCGGGGAGCTGGCAGGACAACCAGAAAAAAGCATTTTTGGGTTGGGGCGGGCGTGATCCTGGAGCACTGCCTCAGACATTGCCCTGTCCCCCAAAAGACAGGGGAGTAAACTCCCTTGTAGGACTTTGAGAAACACTGCCCCAGAGCAAGGGAGAGGGAACTGAGATTCTCTGCAGGACAGAAAAGGCCGTCCTTCCTGATCACAAGTTATTCTTCATGTTGTTATCCAGCTCTGTCTTAAACCCAGTTTTATGTATTCCCACGACTGTTACAAAGAAAATTCCCCACCTCAAACAACTATTCTAATTCCAGGCTAAATTTCTCAATTTCCAATTTCTAACCATAGGTTCTGGTCCCCAAAGCCTCCTGTAACCTAACTAGCCCATTTCCTTCTTATTTACTCCCAGTAACAGTGTAAGTACTTTACAAATAGTACTATCATCCTCTCTATTGTACTTCCCTTTTCCAGAAAATGAGCCATCTTCTAAGTAGAGGATAATAGATTATTTGAGAGTGACTGACCTTTACAGCCCAATCCGACTTAAAGATTGGGTGGACGGCCGAGGCATCGCTGTCCTGCACAATGGAGCCACTGGCAAAAATGGCCAGCGGTACGGTGCGCGCACCAGACTCACCCAGATGTTCCACCAGCCCAGGTAAGGGGGCAGCAGGGACAGAACATGGGCGGACCATAGGCGGTTCAGGGGAGGTTCAGGGCAGGGGGGAGGGCAGGTGGTGGGGAGCAGGCTGGAGGGGATGGATCATCTCGGCGGCAAAAGTGCACACTGAATCCTATCCCCCATTTTTCAGCCTGCCCACCCCCTTCATCTCCTCATCTCATCTTCATCTCATCAGGCTTACATCAGGAGACCCATAGGCAGCCAGAAGTTCTACCAAGGGGTAAGTTTTTTACTTACCTTATTTGGCTTTCTGGTCTACCCCACACCATAGCATATAACACATGCTCTATTAGCATGGATGCATGCTCTAACATGGCTGGGAATAGGATTGGGCAGTGTCTTCCAACTAAATGTGCATGACCAACTAAACTTGACATACAAACCTTGGCATACAACTGGGAATTTAACAGAGTTGCACCTTTCCTTGGCACCCAGTGGCACAAATTCCCATATCTTTTAAATAAAGGCTGCTGTCCCAAACACACTGAGTCAGAAGTCAGTCACACTGAATCTAGTGTGGACTTACTTTGGAGCAAATATGCACAGTTTTGCACTGCATCTCTCTTATGCATGCCTGCACCAGCACCTCGAAGGTGCATCTGCTGAAGGGCTTCTTCTCACCTCTTGTTCCAAAGGGAGTCATGCCTTCATGGTAGGTGTCGAAATATCACAATAATTATTGCAGGAAAGTTAGTACTTCCTTAATGAAGTGCTAACTTTCCCACAAGGAAACATGGACATGAGACCCTCATCAGGAACAGAAATTGGCATGAAGTACAGATTGCACCAGCTGTTCCTGATATGTTCAGGGACCTGTCATCTGAAAAAACAGCTGTTGCAGATATATAAACTTAGCCTCTCAAAGTCACATGAAGCTGCCTTATACCAAGCCAGACCACTGGTCCATCTAGCCCAGTATTGTGACAGCGAATGGTTCTCCAAGTTTTCAAGCCGAAGTATTTTCTAATCTTGCTGCTGGAGATAAAAGGCATATGCTCTGCCACTGAATTATTGGTTCTTCTTTCAAAAGACCACCCTCCCAATTACAGCAAACAGGACTAGTCACTTGATTCAAGTCCATTTGCAATTGCTATTTTTTATTTTTATTTTTTGTATGAAAAATATCCACTTAGGCTTTTAATTCTAACAGTCTGCTTAGAGATTGGTTTGTCTATAGCCAGACAATTTTTCTTTTCATTTTATTCAATTTTCTCCTGATCTGACCTCATTCCATCTTCTTTATACCCCCATATTATTCTGAGTTTGTGAGATTGTGTTTCCATTTCCACATTGGGGGCTTAACTGTGTTTAGCTGGAGCTATTCATTAGATCTACCTTTTGGGCAGAAAATATCTCTCTCTCTCTCTCTCTCTCTCTCTCTCTCTCTCTCAGCAGACTAGAGAACTAGGGTACTGTGCTGGGGTGCTCTTCTTGCCTTGGTGAAGAAGAAATATAGCCTGAAAAGATTCAGCTGTTCCAACAACACACTATTCCAATTTTTATTTCCATTTGCCATTAGTTCAAATAGCAGGCTGTGTCTATATGCCTGATTTAATGTCCTCTAACAGGTCCCCTTGGCCCTATCTGTCTTACATTTGGCAGGCTTGATCCCTCTTGAGGGATCCCCAAATATCTGCAAATTTCATGCAGATTGGCTGAAAAACTACAAAGTTATAGGCAGGAGAATTGGAGGTGGTTTCTCAATTGAAACCAATGGGAATGAACGGACAAATCAGCGAATGAAATTGGGCAAATGTTGTGATTATACAAATGTGATTACCATGATCACACATAGACACAACAAGATCTTTAGCTATGAAAACAAACAGAACATGCCCCCCCCCCCAAAAAAATCCTTGCATATCCCTAACAAAGAAACCATAAGGATAGGATGAGTCACTCACAAACATGGCTCTCAAGGCAAACAAGGACCTTTGGAATAACAAAGCTGACCTAAGGTGTGATGTTCAAAGGAGAGAGATAGTGATTCGAAAGGAGATGCACCCACTTGGAGATGCACCTCACAAGTGCTGTCAATCGATCTGTTTGAATTTAGTAGCAAGCACTACTAGCAACAGTACTTAACAGTGGGTTGCTACAGTACTCTGAGTAGATGCAATGGCAAAGCACACTTACTAGCACTGTCATATATCAGATGAAGACTATATTTGCCAGACACAGCATTTGCAATTATTTGATCTCAGGCAATGGGACCCAATAAACATCAGTAGAATAGTTTGCACAAAACTGGAGGTTTACTCACTCAACCACCAGACCTTACTAACCACAAGCCCACAGTCTAGCTGAAAGATACGTAAACATTATAAAATAAATTCTCACAAAGGCAGGTGAAGAAAGGTACAGCCAATACCGTGGTCTACTGACCTATTGGAAGAGACTTTTGTCATCAGGGGTCTCACCTGCCTAGATACTTCTAAGTGCAGGCTTGAATCTATCAGACCAGCAAACAACTGCTACAACCAACAGTCACAGTTCTTGGGACGATGAAGCAGAGTTGGAGACAAGGAAGGGGAAAATAAAACTTTTATAATGCAGAAATGCAAAACAAATGCAAAGTTGGAGATGAAAGTGATTTTGAACCCATGTTAGTTTTCAGGGAGTGAAATTGGTGATGCAGAAAAAAAACCATTGGCTCCCAGTGACCACTCACCAACAGTTACCTTTAAAAAAAACAAACCAGAGGTCCCCATGTGATGATGTAGCATTGCTCTGACAAGGGCTAAAAAGGTGCTTCCCATCCAACACTGGGAGTCACTATTTGTTGGGCTGTATTATTGGAGAACTCACCTCCTCAGTTTCTCCCAAATATCAGGGAAGGCCAAATCGTTCTGTTATGGGGGGGGGGGCAGTAGTCATATACATGAGAATTGATTCTAAGCATTTCCTCGATGCAAGAAAAGACTGATGTTCTCTGCAGCCTAAATGTTGAGCCTGATTCAGGACCATGAACAGTATTTCAGAGGTCCATTTAGATGTATGTATATCACTTCCAAATACATATGGTCAATTTTGATGGCATCTGCTGCCATCATACTCAACTAAGGGCTGTTTGTGTCTTGAACTCCCTTTGTGGCTGCAAGCAATATCCATTCCACAGCATAGCCACAGACCTTTCGTCTACATTTCATGACCTGTGACTCCTTTCAGGTCCAGTGTGTGGTTCCTAAATTGCAAGCAGTCGGTGCCCACAGAGCACCCTGCAGGACGACTAGGATAACAAAGCCGTTAGTCAAACTCTGCTCCTTGCAGTGTTTCCGGGAGGCATTAAAGCTAAGCATGGTCAGCTGCTTGGAAGAGAGACCGAGAGAGAGTGAGAAGCCGCTGGCATATCTCTGCGGAGAAATGTGGAGGAGTCAGTTGGGAAAAAATGGATAACATCTTGAGAACTGGTCTGAAGCTTGGTTTGCAGCTGCCTGTGAGGGCTTGGAGGGCACAAGGGTCGGCAGCCAGTATGATAAAGGGAATGATGGGAAACATCTATGAAGGGAAACATCTGGAGAAATGGAGGGTTCTATGAGATTCTTTCTCATGGAACAATACAGTACTTGTAAAAAAAACCTCATTTGAAAAATGGGGTTTATGTTCAGCCTGCCTATGTAAACTGCCTTGAGTCTATGAGAAAGATGGTATGTAAATACTGAACTAAGTAAATGGTCCAAAATCATGTGGTGTCTTCTTGGCAATTGTGCCTGCTTTGCTAATTATTCCTACCCAGTCCCAGTTAGATCTCCCAGAGATCTTTTCCCCAACATTTTTTGTCATGACCCAGAAGTCTGCCTCCTCCTCCTCCTTTGGGCAACGTTGGCAGGCAAGATGGCCCTCGTCACTGCACAGCCCACTCTTGAGATCAAAGTGTTGGACAACTCAATGCGCAGCACCTCCAGCAACCCAGGCCTGTACTCACCTTTGCAGGACCATCCTTCGCCAATCCTGCTTTTAAGTCTGTCTTCTTTGAAGAATCCAGTGAGTGTGTCGTTTCCACGCTTGTGACTCATCAACTCCCAGTTCAGTCCCCAGTTTGAAGTGCAGTCATCCATTCTGCTGCCCTTTTCCATTTTGTCCTTCCTGAAATCTCGCCAGCCAGCCCATGCCAATTGACCATTCCTGTCTCCTCTTCCCTCTTCCCCCCCCCTATTTTTAATTTTCTGTCCCCAACATTAGAGGTCACCAATTCAATTTGCTCCCGATCTTCCTTCTCTCTGTCCTTCTTTCTCATGAATTCCTTCTCTGCCTCTACTCTACCAGTGCCACAGACACACACATGCGCGCACACACACACACACACACACACACACACACACACGCACACACACACACAGAGAGAGCTTTTGCTCATTCAGCCTCCATCTGCATCTCCTTTCCTGGATTCTTCCCCAAGTCTCCATGATAAAAGTGCCAGATTGGAGTTGCTGTGTAAAAGTGTTCATTTGCCATTTGCCACCATATGGGCCCAAAAGCAAAATCGTCAGCTAGGCGATTAAATCAAGTATGTCGAACAAAATGTTATGAACTGACATTATGGGTATATAATTTTATGCCATTTGTTGCCATCTGTTTATCTAAACAGTGCCTGCTCCACACAAACAAATCTCTGCCACACGCACAAGGCACAGAGCACAGCAGCCAGTTCTTCGATCTCTGTCCTCGACGGTGTCTCCTTTTGCCCTTCTTTCCTCTTTCCTTTTGCCTGCCTACCAACCATTGAGGGGAGCGCATGATGGTGCAGAATGAAAACATGATACGTGGAGGAAAAAAATAGGGTGTCTCTCTAAAGAGTAGAAGCATCTCTTTCATTTCTAGTTTTCTCCCCTTTATACTTGTAGGCAAGCTAAAGGTTGCTCTTCTTAGAAGAAAGATAGCTATGGTAGTCTGAAAAGGAATCACAAACAAGAAAAAAATGCTTACAATTGCTTCATCTTAGAGGGCCTTTTGCCTTTAAACAGACGCAGTACAATTTGCCCAAATTCCGAATCCCCAAATTTCCTTGAGAAAAATATAGGAGCAGATGGTTCATTCACTGCCCCCAAAAATATGATAATATTTTGGGGCATCAAGAATGCAATCTTTAAATGAAGGCCAATGGTAGTGTTTGGGATTTAGGAACCACAATGTTGCATGCTGATTCCCAGATCTTGGGGTGATGTTACCCTGAATTCCAAAACAGTATTTGTCTCCCATCACCACCATTCATTCCCTTTGGGAATTTTTCTGCACAATAATTTTGCTAGGCATATGCGTTTGCATCCCACTTTGTAACCTCCGCTACTTTTTGCACAGGTGGCAGTTAAGGGTTAGGGAAATATTGCCTTTTCCAAGCTGTCAAAGCATGAGATTGTCTGCCTGGGCAAATATGAATCCTCTGTCAGATAGCATATTCACAGTGTCTGCAATTGCCATGAGGATTGGGGTTGTGCTGCAAGATATCTGCCTCGAGTCCCAGTCCCACAGCAAGTGTGGGTTTAAGATCATGATCTGATCTTCTGAAGCAGAGGCTATTGCAGGTCAAGATTCTGGTTGTGCTTTGCTCACTCTCTGGAAAGGAGCAGAGTGTTTTCTAGCAGGTTTGAGTTCCCAGTTTTAATGCAAATATCCTGATTTCAAGATGTCACTGGGCAGCTTCAGGGGCTGGCATATGGGGACAGGCAACCAGGGCCATCACCTCATTAAAGAAAACTTTGTCGATGAACCATGTGAGTTTTCCTCTATTAATTAATTAATTCTGCATACATTTGCATGGGAACAACATGATAGTTCTGGGGGGGGGGGAAGCACACTTGCTTTGTTTTTAGAATGATGCACCCATATGTCACATCAGATACCCTTCATGTGGGTTGGCCTAGTGACAGAGAGGGCTTGGGGAGAGCCAAGCTACACACCATGACTTTTGACAGTCTGGATAAAACTGACGGAGGAAACCAGAGGCATAACATCATCTTCCCCTCAGGTTTCTAATTGCCAGCTTAGCTGTCTGCTTTCCACCAGCCTTTCTGCACATCCAGCACTCCCGCCTTTATTCCCTGCCACCAACACACAGCTCTCCTACCCCTACGTTCTATATAAGAGGGTTTTTTCCCCCCACTCATACTGATCTATCACATCCCTCTCAGGATGGTTGATTTTTGCCAGCATCTATTTCTCATCGTTTCTCCCCTCAACAGCTAGTGTTTGAAAACACTCTGCAACATCCCTGTAGCTCAGGTCCAAACTATGCAGTAGGTGGTCATTATCAGACCCCCCATCTTTTTTAACAGCCTAATCCTATCAAACCCCCCCCCCCGCCAATGCAGCCATTCCACCGGACCACACGCTGCATCCTGTGGAGTAGGGGAGCAGTCCCAGAGGTCTCCTCCAGGTAACAGAACATTTCTTCCCTTGCCTGGGGGTAAGCCTCTGATACTGCAATGGGTCTACTTGGACGCAAGTCTGAGTGGACCCAAGAAGGGGGATCAAGGCCGAGAAGGGGGTAGGATATCGGTGGTGCCGCTGCCACAGATTCCACCCCTTCCTGGCCTCGATCTGCCCTCCTCCCCACCCCGTTCTCTGCCCCATCCCTCCCCGCCCTGTCCCACCCACCCCCACCTACCTCCCACCCCCCGCACTGACTTACTGGAGCACAGCCAGGGGCATTCATGACTTGTGGCATTGGCCTGGCTACGCCGAATGACGTGTCACATTTTGCAACAGTTGTAAAGGACCTTGTGCTGCTAGAATGCTAGTTCCGGCAGCGCAAGGCCCTCATAGGATTGGGCCATAAGACTCTGAAACAGCTGTGCTGAAGTGGGAGTATGGGGGGTGAATTGGATTGAGGCTGTGGTGCCATTTTCTTGCTCAAAATCTCTCTCTCTCTCTCTCTCTCTCTCTCTCTCTCTCTCTCTCTCTCTCACACACACACACACACACACACACACACACACACACACATGTTGCTCTTTGCCATTATGGGTGGAAAACTCAGGCACCTTGGTTCTCACGGAACCAAAATTAAGAGCCACCAATCAGAAGTTCGGTCCTTAGTCAATGTAGCTCATGGATGACTGGCAACAAACAGTTAATAATTTATTGTATATAAAATATAGCTCACTTTTTTAAAGGGAAAAAATGTTGCAGTCTTTATATAGCTGATGTTCACAACATCAGCAATTGTAAGGCAGTCACTATTACTCCAGAAAAATCACTTAGAAGCTTCCTAGTGGGCTACGTCAGCTCTGATAGCAATTGCATAAATATATGCCATCTTGATTTTATGGATTATTAAAGTCTTCTTTTTAGGACAGTGGGTTCCTGCTAATTAGACAAAAAAACATATTCATTGTTGTTTCTTATTATCCATTCCCTGTAAGGTGGGAATATCAGCTTGCCCCAGGGTAAGGGAACAAACGTCTCCTTACTTAGAGGACACTTCCACGCCCCCGTAGGATCCAGCGCTTACTCCATTGGCAGGGCTGCATCGGTGGGGTTTTTTTTAGTTAGGATTGGGCTGATAGTCTTAGGAGGACCATAATATCTCTTTACCCTGTTTTTCTGCTTCTGTTTTTTTTTTTTTTTTAAAGAATTCTCTCAAAACCAAGATTTGAACTCACCAATCAGAAGCTGAGCTGGCTCCCCTGCCTAGATTATCTTCACCCATCTTGACATTTATAACTCTGCCTTTAATGATTTACTCAGCTATTTTTCCTGGTCTAGATGTGAGGTTCATTGAGACCTGTAATTCCCATGATTGCCCTTTACACCTTTTGTAAAAAGATGTGAGTTTTGCAGGCTCACCTCCAGCCCTCACTCTGTCAGCTGTTTTTAATGATAAATGACACTGCTTTGCTTGGAGCTCCTTTAAAACACACACAGCCCAATCCTATCCCCCCGCCACACTATAGCATGCTGCCGCACCAACAGAGCACGCACTGCATGCTGGGGGGGGGCGCTGGGCGCAACCAGAAGGCCAACTTTTAAACTTATTTCTTGATAGGCCTTTTGGTCGCCTATGGGTCACCGGCTCAGACCCATGCCAGCTATGTAGCTGGTGCAAGTCCAAGGAGAGGACAGGACAGGAAAGGGGCAAGGGGGGGAGGCAGAGGCATTGCTACAGAGGGCCGGTATTGTAAGCTCTGCACAATTCTACTCCGTGTTACGAGGCCCCGCCCTCTCCCCATCAGAGCCATTCTGAGCAGTGAAGGCAAAACGTAGGAGATTCCCTGCACGTTGCCTTCGCCGCTCAGAATGGCTCCGATACCTCTGGAGGCAGGTCCAAGCTAGGAAAAGGGGATAGGATCCCTGTGCATAACTGCTGCCATGAGCCACTCCCACGAGTCACTCCCCATTCTTTCCCCAAACCGCTCCAATCGTCCCCCAAACCAAACCACCCACAGTCTGCTCCTGCCACCACCTTACCTGCTCCAGTTCGACCTAAGTGGGCTGTTGGCGTGTGCAGGGAGCTGCCAGCCCTTTCTGCTGGTGGCTCCTTTGCGCTCAGCAGCGGCGCACCATTTACGGCAGCACTCGCAAGTTCTGCTGTTGTAAACGGGATAGGATTGGGGTAACACACACATTTTCAGAGTTTTTGAATGGCTATCAGGTGCTTGGAGATTCACGGCAACTCATTTGTCTGGCCAGGGCTGGCCCATCCATGAGGCCAACTGAAGCAGTCTCCTCAGGCAGCAGGTTGGTGGGAGGTGCCCATCTCTGTCCGCCTATTTGCCTCCACTGCTCCTCCTCCTTCCACTCCCTGGACTAGAAAAGGAAGAGGGGGACAGAGACAAAGAGGACAAAGATGAAGTGTGGAGGGGCAGAGAGTGTGGAGCTAGAACATTGGAGTGTGGGAGGAGCAGAGGCTAGCACATCATCAGGTAAGGGGGGCAGCATTTGACCTGCTGCCTCAGGTGTCGGGAGGTCTTGGGCTGGTCCTGTGCATGACATTTTCAGCCATTTCCACCCCAACCCTTTGGATCCCATGCCAGACACAGCCACCGTCTTCCAAGTAGAAACGTGCTCCAATGTTATTCACATTGGTTTGGATCTAATGAATGCACACCGTCCTGGCCATAGCTGAGGCAGCAATCTACACATGCCCAGGGAACCACTTAACTCAGGAGCCTGACTCCAACAGCTGCCCATTGCAGAAAAGAAGGAAGACATAACTAGGGTGCTGTACTTCCTACAATATGAACGACTGTGCCAACTTGTAGCAAGCAAAGATGGGGCATTCTCAGCATGAGAATCTAACTGCTCTCATGGTTTTCCTGAAGGCTACGGTATGTCCACATGGCAACGTTGCCTTGTTCTTTTCTAGAAATGCTTGTGAACATTCAAAGGGACTATGCATAGAAAGGGATAGTGCAAGCAGTTTCCAGATACATAGCAGGTATTTCCATTTTCCTTGCCAAACACACACACACACACACACACACACACACACACACACACACACACACACACACACACATACCCTCAGTCTATACATCCACAGAAAGACCATTTGAGTCTACATTGGATGACCTTGGCTTGGGGCAGTTACATACTTCCAGCCTAGCCTATCTCACACATGTTGTTATGATGATCAAATGGCAGGGGTGGAGGTGGTTTACATTGTTTACATAGTTTACATTACATACATTACCATGTACATTGTCCTGAAGTCCTTGGGGGGATGAGACAGAATTTTTTTCTTGAATTTACTGGAGCAAACGGGTATAGAGCCATGGCATAATTTTTTTAAAAATGGTATCAATGAAAACGAGGCAAACTTAAGTTCAGTTTGAAAGTAGTAGTTTAAAATATAAAATATTAAAAACACAAACACATAAACACTTAAAATAACACGTTAAAAATTAAAACCATCAAATAATGGTTTATTTGATGGTTTTAATTTTTTAACGTGTTATTTTAAGTGTTTTTGTGTTTGTGTTTTTAATATTTTATATTTTAAACTACTACTTTCAAGCTGCACTTAAGTTTGCCTTGTTTTCATTGATACCATTTTAAAACTTTTATGCCATGGCTCTATACCCGTTTGCTCCAGTAAATTGAAGAATTATTGCGGGCCATGAAAACTTAAAATCGTTTTAGACAGAAATTTAATATGTGAGTTAAGTAAGATTTTTTTTGAAAACAATTTGTCATTTGGCCCAAGCCAGGGTGAGGTGGGATAGATTATAGAACAAATTAAAAACTCTTGGCTGGAGCATCATTATCGAATGCAGCATCTTCCCCCAGTACGGGAGTGTGGAACATGGAGTTTAGAAAGATTTGTGGGAAGGAAGGCAGATCCTGGTGGAAAATTAGGAGCTATTATCTTGAGAGTAAGTACAATGTACAGATGAACAGAAGCAAAGTAGCTGTAACAGGAGTCAATGCAGGGATGTAATTACTCCCAGATAAAAAGATCAATGTGAAGAGGCACACATCATAATAATGTTGTCACTGCTCTGCCTTTTCCTAGGCCTCTCTGTTGTAGCAGGGTGGTTTGGTTCCAACAGCTCTCCATGATTTGGAACACATCCCAGGCTCATTCCCTCCCCAGCCCATGCCTCCTGTTCTGGTCCCGGTATCTTCCTGCTGTCAAGCTCTTTTCAAATGGAGTTTACTAGAAGGGAGTGACTCCCCTCGCCCGCCCGCCCCCTTGCCGCAGGCAGGCAAGCAATATGGTACAGTGAGGTCTCCAGCAGCATCCCTTTAGCCACTTCTCCGCTGCTGCTGTCAATGTCAGAGGGCCAGTGTTTAAGCATTTTCACGCTGTATTTGAAATGAGATTATAGACTGGTCCACTCAATTGACTTAATGGATTTTAAGAGACTAGATCCTATTAATGCAGTCAGTGCCCCAGGGTGTCTCTCCTACTGCAGACAAGATAATCTGCCATGCAAATTAAATCCTGCCTCAAGATGCAGGGTCTGCTTAATGTGATCCATTACACAGTTTACTTGTTTATATCTAATATTGTAACAGGAATAGGCTTACGAGCAGCAGGACCCAACTGAAGAGAAGAGTAAATTACCAGGAAAATGAGCTTTTAGTGCCTCTCCTTCTCTCTTTCTTCCTCTCTCAGTCTCCCCTATTTCCCCTCTTTTTCTCCCTGTCTTTCTCGCTCTCATGAAATCAGGCTCTTTGCACAGAGGGAGGCAACAAGGAAAAATAATGGAGTAGCAAATGGCTGGGTAGTGATTTCAGTTACCTCACGGTGTAAGGGCAATAGAAATAAAGGATGCTAAACTGGAGATGGTGAAGTCATTACGACTCCCAAAGAGGCACCATTCTTTCCTCACCAATTCAGAGACAGAATCACTAAAGGAGAAGTGGAGGGAAATTAACCAAGAACGTTCTGTCCTGGATGCACTAGTTCTTCACCACTGGTATACTTCTGGAACTGACCACCAATTGGTAGTTTGGCAATATCATATTTAATTTTGTTGCTGGTGGATGATCCATTAGTAGTTTCAGGGATCTTAAGGGAACCATTCAGGTTCTGAAATACAACTACATCTGTTCTCCTTGAATGAAATAGTTAGCAATAGCATCTCTATTACATGCATTGCCATTAATACAGCTTACTTCACTGCAGGAAAATCAGGGTGATAATTTCCAGTATGTACCCTGAGAGCAGTGGTGGAACTACTATATGCAGTACAGCGCAGAAGCTAAGGGCCAAATTTGACGCGCTATATGGGAGATCCATGGTCAGATCACCCAACATGTTTTTCTGTGTTTAAAGCAACCATGGGGGGCAGGGGGGAGTCGAACTGGATTGAACCTATTGCACTGGGGGAGGGGGTTGAATCCTTCCTTCCCACACTGTTTCCATGATTGAAATTCTCCCTCCCAAACTACAGTTAATCAGGGAAGATTTTTTTAAAAGACAGTACATGGGTGCCTGTCTTTTTCGTCCTCGGTTAATGACAGCTGGGGGGGGGTGTTGATTAAAATTGGAGATATGGCACAAGGGGAAGGTTTACTCCTCCTTCTTGCAGTGCCACAACACCAGTCCAAACTGGGACCTTTGCAGTTACCTGAGCACCCCCAATGATCACAACAGACAGAGACTTGGATTAATTTAAGGGTGACTTTACTAACTGAACAACATATGATAATACTGCAGCAGGGACAGAGGCGTCGCTATGGTGGGGGCGGGACCGGAAGTTGCGCCCTGTCCTAGTCCCCGTTTACAAGCCGGCATGAGGCGGCCCCGCCCCCTCGCTGTCGGAGCCATTCCATGCGGAGAAGGCAGCAGGCAGAGAGTCTGCCAGGGCTGGGCCTGGAGAGGGCTTTAGATATTGGCATATCTCGCTGCCAATATCCCTGCCCTCTCCAGGCCCGGGGTCGCCAATGGCTGCCCCCTCACCGCCCAGTCCGCCCTCCCCCCCACCCCAGCCGGTGTAGGACGTACCTGCTCCGGCAGGCTCAGGGCCGGGTAGGAGCCCGGGTAAGGGCTGCCAGCCGCTGGGCCGGCGGTCCTTACTCACCGGGTGCCATAAACGCACTTTACGGCGCATTTACGACACCCTGCACCGGGGAAGTGCATGCTCCCCCAGCGCAGGCCTTTATTGTGCCATGAGCCTTTATCTTTCACTTGTTGTTTAAATAATGGCAGAGTGGTCAGGAGAAATCCAGATGACATCTATCCATGAACAAATGTGCCTGTGACTGAGCCACTGTATGAGGAGTGTCGCTGAGTTTTCAGAAAATGGGGCTTGACCCTCTACCACAGGGGTCCCCAAAGTCTGGGCTGCAGGCCACATTCAGTCCACCCACACATTTTGACGAGCCTGCTGCTAGCTCAGTGGCATTATAATTATTATCTGCTACCCCCCCTTCTTCCCTCCATCCCCACCTGCCACTTTCTTACCTCCTCCTCAGTTGCTCTTGCTGAGAGAGCCCAGTTGAGTGAGAGAGACAGGAAGCAGCCCTGCAGTTGCAAATATTGCCAATATTTTGCAAATATTTTTCTCCTCCTGTGAACATGCTTAGAGTTATGTACAAAACGGATATATTATTTTCTGTAATTGACCTCCTCTAGTCCGCCATAAGAGCAAGACTGAGCAAAGAGGGCAAAGATTTTTTTTCTCTCTCTCTCTCTGCTGCCTCAGAGAGGAGAATTAGATCTAATGGGCTTAAGCTGCAGGAGGGGAGATTTTGGTTGGATATTAGGAAAACGTTCTTAATGGTACGAACAGTTCGACAATGAACCGATTACTGAGTGAAGTGGTGGGTTCTCCCCTGCTAGAGGTCTTCAAGCCACAGGCATGACAGGCACCTTTTGGAAATGCTCTAGACTGAGAGGATTTTCTGGCTTCTAGAAAGGGGTTGACCTTCTAGATGGCCTTGAAGGCCCCTCCCAACTCTAAGATTCTATGCAACCCTGGCAGCTCAAAGCCTGGGGACCCTTGCTTTAAGGTCACCAAGACTAAGAAGCAAAAGATGAGAAAGTGTCCTCTGGGAGAAGAAGAATCCCATTTTTGGAGGAGAGCAGTTATCAAGTGAGAGAAAGAAAAAAGACCACATCCAGGTTCTGAATTAGGAGAAGAGGAATGTAGTAGACCAAGGGTTCTCAATCTTTGGAGGCCTGTGTACCCCTACACGGGCCTCCGGTTGCCTCGCATACCCCCAGATGTCCCCCACATACCCCTATGTACCCCCAAGAACCCACCCAAGTACCCCCCTTAAAATGTATTTTTACCAGGTTGTGGCATGGGTGGGCGGGTCCTCCCGCCCGCGCTGCAACCCGGAGTACCCGCCCACACCGCAACCTGGTAAAAGAGTCTACAGGCCTCCCTTGAAGGCCACTTGAAGCCCTCACGAGATTTGGGCACCGCCATCTTGGATTTCGCGAGATCCAAGATGGCAACAGCTGGGAGAACAGGTAAGGGGGAGCTTCGGGGGACATTGGGAGGCCTGTAGACGTTTTTCCTGGGTTGCGGTGCAGGCGGGTCGTCCCGCCCGCGCCGTGACCCAGGAAAAACTGTTACACTGCTTGTCATCAGCTGCTGATCGCAGCAGCTGATAATGGGCAGCGGCTCACATACCCCCAACTTGCGGTCCGTGTACCCCTGGGGGTACACATACCACAGGTTGAGAACCCCTGTAGTAGATTATTATGGAGGTTACATTTAGAACCCCTGAGCCGAAGCAAGACTCCACTATTAGATTTTTATTTTCAGATCTTTTCAGTTTCTGCCCCGTGTTATTCCAGCCATAAACAGCAGCATGTTTGGTGGCTGCATCTAAAGTGAGTAGGAGTTTTATTTTTATATAAGGAGGTGTTCCTATATAAAAATGTCCAATACTTTGTACCTCAAATAGGAAAACAATGAGCATGTTCGCACAGATACCTAGAGCTATTTCATTCACAGGGCACCTGATAACAGAATGTGCAAGACTAGGATGAACTTTAATAAATATGTGTGGTCTTGTGATCACTAAACGCTGAAGCCCTGATCCATTGGTGCAGCATCCAGGGTTGGGCACATGGAGCTGAGTCAAACAGCTGGAAGGCATCTGTCAGCTGTTTGGTCAGGAAGGGGTGTTAGGGAACTGAATCTAGCCACCCCTATTTCCCCCTCCCAAATAACCAATAAGTAGAAATCTAACTGTACCATCTACAACGTGTACCAGCTATTTCCACCAGCCGCTAGATGGGATGTGGATCAAGTCTCTGGGTCCAAGTCTCGAGTCAAGTCCCAGGTCTTTGTCCCCAAGTCCCGAGTCTTTGGTTGTGAGTTGTGTGTCCCTATCTATTTAATCGGGAAAATGGGTTTAAACCTGAATAAAATTCAACTTGTCATAAAAGGCTCCAAGTCTCAAGTCGAGTCTTTCGAGTCTTTTACAATTGCCAAGTCAAGTCTGAGTCAATGGATCTGCCTGGATCAAGTCAGAAAGTATCACAGATCAGAAAAATCCCTGGGAATAAGTAAGCGATGCTGAGAGGGCTTGTTCTTGTTGCCCAATCTTTGGCTGCACTGGATTCCAGTCCTGTAGGCCATTCATGCTACACTGGTGGTCCTTCCAGCTGTCCACTAAAAGAGACTTTCATCACCAGCATTGCAACATGTTGAAAGTGGGTGATCAGGCTTTCTGTTCAGTGCTGCCATAACCCCCCCCCCCCCCCAGTCACTTATGAAACTCCACAGAGATGGGAGAGGTAAATTACTCTGTCCATCAGCAAGAGTTTGTGACAGCGGGTTTTACTCGGGGACCACCAAATCAGACATCTGTCACTAACCCACCCGCTAGTGCACCGAGGTGCACTGTTACCTCTTCTCCCACCCACCTCCTGTGCCCCAGCTGAGGTATGCTGGAGCTGCCACATAAGGCCAGTTTTCATGGGATGCCGCCTTATCAGGACCCTGAAACTATTTGAGACATGCAGGCAGACAAAAGGCCTGTCTCTCAGCCACCGAGCAGGCTGAAGGGATCCCTTTCAGCACTCACAGATTGCTCTGTGTTCTCTTAATTGACGGACCTGGCCAACTCTGACAGCAGTGGCATGCAGCTGCTTCTGGCGGGTCGGCCTTAGGTAAGGCCACCTTTCAGCAGGGAAATTGCTTTTGATTGGTGTTATCAAGGGCAGCTTCTCTTTTCCTCCCTCCAGCCACTGTCTGAGAGATGCTAACGGCTTCTCATTTGAGACCTTTTTTCTCCCACAGGCACCAGGTTCCTCCTCCTGCCTCAAGACCATAGTGTGGCTGACCACCTAAATCGTTATATGAATGTTCAACCTTACCACAGCCCAAAAAGCCAAGGCAGCTCAGGCATCTGAAGTTTTCTTCCAGTAGTGTTCCTGAGTCCATAACTGGACAGGGTGCTGGTCTGTTAAAAGCAAGAGCTGAGCATTTAAGAACATAAGAGCCCTGCTGGATCAGGCCAAAGGCCCATCTAGTCCAGCTTCCTGTATCACACAGTGGCCCCACCAGATGCCTCAGGAAGCACACAGACAACAAGATAACCTGTTTCCTATTGTCACTCCCTTGCACCTGGCACAGAGAAAACCTGGCACAGAGAAAACACGCCTCCAGTGTGGGAGGCGCCAGCCAGCAGAATAGTCAGACTGTAAAAAGGATACCACCTGGAAAGTAGCCGTTCATGAAAGATTGGACATTTATATATATTGTAAAAAAAACCAAGGGGGGTTAGAACAGCTTGCCCATGTACACCGCCTTGGATTAAAGTCAGAGGAGAAATCCAATGACCAAGAAAGGCAGTATATAAATACTGTATATTATTAAAAACCAGGAGGTTGCTTATGGCTTGTAACCTGTGATGGACTATGAATCTCCATGAATCTATCCAAACCCCTTTTAAAGGCATATAGCTCAGGTGCCATCACCACATACTGTGGCAAGGAGTTCCACAGATGAATTACACGCTTCTTTGGCTTCTCCTGCCCCTTCACGTCCACTTCTGAAAGTCTTGCATGGTCCAGTTGCCAGCCAATTTTGGTGCTGTGAGAACATTGGCAAGAGAGGGGGTGGGAAAAGCCTTGTAAAAGCTCCAGCCTTGTCAGTCTGTTGTATGGCAATTAACTCTTCAAAGCCAAACAGAATGGTACGAGCAAGCAGCCTAGAAATGAAGGTGACCAAACCAAAGTGCAGATTTTGGCACCATGTAAGGGAGCCTGGCACATTTTCAACAAGAGGGAAGAGGCCATTCCCCTTGCTGGAGGGCGGGGGGAGCACATAGCACAGAATGAAGTAAAAAGAAGGAAATGTGAGGAAAAGAAAGAATTCATGAATGGGCAGGGGAGGGGTTAGGGGTTCACTTTGCCAGGATTTTTCCTTTCTCCTGTTTTGAAAGCCTACATGAGCAATGTCATGCTGGAGTGATACACTGGGGCCGGCTCAGCACGTTGGGGGATATAAGGGGAAATTTTGTTACTCGTTAGTACTAGTGGTAAGTGGGGGTGGGGGGCAAGGGACGCTAGTGACACTTGTGCAACTCCTTTAAATACTCTAAAGCAGGGGTTCTCAACTGGTGGTACGTGTACTACCAGTGGTACTCCAGCCAACCAAAGTGCAAAAAGTGGTACGCGGACTGCCGGTCTGCTGAAATCCCACTCCGACACTTACTCCAAAGTGCCTTATGGCACTTTTGCGACAGCTTAGGCCGGCGGAGTGTGCGCTCCGCCAGCCTTTATTTAGGGTGGATTGCACCCTAAATGTTGTATGCAAACTGGAGTCTGCTTCTTTGCTGCAAAGCAGCGTGGGGAGTACAGAAGTAGCAGGGGAGAAAAGCACTTAACCTTTCCCCACCTCTCCTTTTCCACTGAAAGTCACACCTCCCACCCTGCCAATTGCTTTTTCCCTTCTGAAGGAGTTCCAAATGCATGTTTGTGCACCGGTCAGGGTGCCTGTAGTCCTGAAGGTGGGAAAAATACCCAATTTCCAGTGGAAAAGCAGTAGATAGGAAAAGGGTTACGCGCCCCCTGCTCCATTCCCTTGGCTCCTCATTGCCTCTTTCTCTCACTGATTTGCAGTACAGAAGCAAACCAGCAGGCTTTTTCTCACACACATCTGCATGTAACATTTAGTTAGATTCTTTTTCCTGGAAAGGAGGAATCCAGGAAAGACGGAGCGCCACGGTGGGGTGAGGGCAGGAGAAGGTGGGAGGGCAGTTCAGCTGTAGTAAAGCTGCACAAAGTTGGTCTGTTCGGCTGCCTTTGTGTCACTCTTGTATTTACTGAAGGCAGCAGCAGTTTGTTCTGTTCTTTCAGCTACTGTATGGGACCCGATCAGGGTGCAGATGGAGCTACAAAGCAGCCCTTGTTGTCGGTAATCTGAGTCACATGTCAGACTCTTATTTGCTGTCAGTGGCTTTATTAAAGTCTACAGTTTCAGACCCTCGAACCTTGCCTATTGTGTCCCTGGCCCCACAGATTCTCTTAGGGAGTGCTCACAATTATCAACTCTCTCACACGAGCACAGAAACGCACTCAGGGGAGGAGGGACCGGTGCCAAAGCTACGGGATGCATTTCATAACCCCTGTGAGCAAGGCCAAATACGTCGCAGTGTAAGGAGGATGCTATTCGGGGAAAAGGATCACTCTCCTTAACACAGAGAACAGGCTGTGTCCAGGTGGCAGCTGTCTACCCTGCTGTTGGCACAATTTCTACCGCAAAAGGGTAGGGAACAGGATCACACACACACACACACACACACACACACACACACAAAGATGTAAACATGTGCAGGATTTGGGGCAAGGATCTTTCACAATCTTCTGTTTGGCCTGTCTTCCTTGGGCTACCCCTGCTAATCCTCTGGTTGGTTATTTGGACTGATGGAGATCATTCAAGAAAAATGCTGCAAAATAGAGATTCAACTCCAAAACCTCACGATAGCCCTCTCCTTAGCCCCCTGCCCAATCCTCCCAATTTCAAGTTGAAGTTTGGACTTTTGGTTCAACCCTAAGGCAGAACCTCAGATGGGGTCAACATGGAAACAGAATATTTCTACAGTGCTTTTCAGCTAGCGTCAAAGGGCTTCACATACCTCACTACCTAAATATACCTAGTCTGTACAGTACAATAGCACTATAAAGTAGGGTAGGTCATTGGAGGATATACATTACCTATAAGGTAGATATCCCCATATTGCAAAGGAAAGGCTGAGACAACTGTGACTTACCTAAGGCAGGGCTGGCCTAAGACCTCTCAACGCCTGAGGCAGTGTGCCAAATACTGCCCCCTCTCTGTGACTGGTGGATGTGCCAGTCTCTGCTCTTCCTCCCACTCCCTGGGTTGGAAAAAGAAGAGTGGGACAGAGCAAAACAGGAGAAGACACTCTAGCCCACCACTCTCCTCTCTTCCAGACTTCTTCCTTTTTCAGTCCAGGGAGTGGGAGGAGGAAGAGAAGCCATGGAGGAGGCATTTGTTATCTGCCAATCTGCTGCCTGAGGCAACTGTCTCAGTCAACCTTATTTTATTTATTTATTTTTATTTTTCACATTTTTATACCGCCCTTCCTCCAAGCAGCTCAGGGTGGTGTACATGGTGCCTTCCCTCCTTCTGTCCTCACAACAACCCTGTGAGATAGGTGAGACAGAGATAGGTAGGTAGGAGAGGTAGGTGAGGCTGACTGGCCCAAGATCACCCAGGAGGAAGCTTCATAGCTGAGCGGGGATTTGAACCTGGATCTTCCAGGTCTAAGTCCGACACCAGAACCACTACACCATCCTTGCTTATGAATGGGTAACCAGAGGCCAGTGATATTGCTGGAGGGGGGGGCGGCACCATAAGTGGTTGCAAATCAGTGTAACATGGCCCTTCCCTCTCGACCCAGAGCCATTCCGGCAGTGAATATGGCATGTTGCCCTCAATGCCAGAATGGCTCCGGGGGCAAGTGGGAGAAGCCACATTACACCAATTTGCAAGGCGCAGTGTAGCGCCTTGCACCACTTATGACGACGCACCCCCTCCAGCAACGCCACTGCCAGGGTCTTACTCTTTACAACTCATGCGCTTAATAGCCACTGTTCTACACCAATTCTCATGCAGTAGCACAGATGGGGAATAGGATTGGGCAGTAATGCTGCAATCCTATGCACACTTACCCGGGAGTAAGTCCCATTGAATTCAATGAGATTTACTTCTGAGTAGACTTGCATACAATTGTGCTATAAGAAACTATTGTTGCCTACTTTGAGCCTTAGGGAATAATGGATATCTTGGTGGGCCATACAGCTAGTGGTGGTTTCACCTTGAGGAGAATCACTTCCTAGAGCCACATGCTCAGTGGTTGGCATCTGTAAGATGAACTGCTGTTCGCAGGCTGCTGTCAAAAGCAGCAGAAACAGAATAAAGCACCTCCCCATTTCCCACACGTAATCCAACAAACACCAGAAATTAGAAACTCTGATTATTATTGCTGGATTTATTATTCCAGGCCATTGTAAAAGTAGCGACCAAATGCCACACAGCAATTACAGCTCACTGGGAGGTCTCCAAAAACCAACAGATGAAGCCATCTAGGAATCCATGGCACACACACACAGTCTGTAATAAAATTATGTTATAATGAAACTGACTCCTGTCGATGCAGGGGGCAGTCACTAAATGGATCTATTCACTTGCATTTGCTGCAAGAAGACGAGGTAACAAGTTTAATCCCTCACTGCCCAACTGAGGACATGAGGAAACTGAACCTCTTCAAAGCAAAATGTTGCATATGATTTCCTAGTAAGACCCCCCCCCAAAAAAAAAATCAAATTTTTTGTAGTTTTGAAAGAGGGGAGTTTGTGTATGCATGGCAATAGGATGCTGCATTTTGATTGGACCCCAGTGGAACATAGTAGCATCATCTACCGGTACTTTCTCAGAACTCATCAGCTCCCAGATCTCAGGTACCTCTCTGCTTGCGCTGCTAAGCAAAGCCAGCCTTAGGAGCTGCAGGACCCAACTGGAAACATTTTTTTGCAAGGTCCCAGGTTCACAGCCAAGGTCTGTAGAATCTTACAAATATAGATAAAAAAAAATAGTCTTTATATCTCTATGTATAGTAGAATGGAAAGCGATCAAAATGTGTGCTTAAAAACTGCATGTGAGTTAATGGACCAAATGGATCTAAGCACATTTTAATATAAAGGACTAGAGTAGATCACAATAGCATGGGGCCCCCTTAGGTGTGGGGCCCAATTGGGAGCAATTGGTCCAATTGGCTTAACGCTGGTCCTGCTGCTATGTTGCTGCAAATATATTTCCATGCCCATATACAATAGAAATATGATGAATTAGTGAGGAACTGCCTGGCTTTAGCCAAACGTTTTATTTTTCAAAAACTGGAAAAAATAAACCAGGGGACTTCTGCACTTAATTCTTGGTTAAATCGACTATGAAGTCCAATGATCATATATAAAAGGCTTTGGGAGGGCAAAGCTAATCCAAATTTAGGTATTCTTTGTTGATTACTATAATAATATCACTGACAGGTATGTTAAATTTTATTGGGTTTTTTTTTAATACCCACATATACTCGTGTGTAAGTATAACTTGTAATCTCATGGTTAAGTTGAGGACAGGTTTCAAGCCAAAAAATGGAATTTGCTATGACCCGTGGATACGTCGAGGGTAAAACGTAGGAGTGTATGACATTCTTTGAATTCTTGGAAAATGACTTACCAGTAAAGTTCTGATGCAGCAACAGAAATTCTCCAAATAGGAAAAAAGAAAGGTGAAGGAGCCTATGGGAGTTGTAGGCTTTTTGAGGATTACTGTATAGTACATACATAGCAGCTGCCCTCACAAAGACTACAACTCCCATAAGCACCTTCTTCACCTTTCTTCCTGTTTGGAGAATAGCTTTGCTTCTGTGCTGCTTCAGAACAAGGTAAAATAGCTCCGGGGGGTCCCCCCACCTCCACCCCATGCGTCCCACTTCTTAGCCCGCCTGCCCCCAACCAAGCAGCTGTCAACCCAGGTTTTCAGGTCAGGGTCAATTTTAAGGCATAAATGTTTCAACTTATACATGAGTATATATGGTAACAGCACAATCCTATCCATGTCTACGCATAAGTAAGCCCCACTGAGTTGAATGGAACTTAGTCCCTGGTAAATATGTATACTATCCTGGGAGTATGTTCCATGTAACTCAGTGGGACCTACTTCTCAGATGACATGCAGAGGAATGCGCTGTCAAGTCCTTTTCTGTTGAGCTGGACAGCTTCTGGTGTACTGGACAGTTTTTGTGGTTGCTGTTTAGGGGTTCAGCTGTTTTGTGTTTTGATATATTTATATTAAAACTTTAATAAACAGCAATAAAAATGAAGCAAATGCTAACCTTTCTGAGGCAGTAAAGATAGCTTATTTGCCTCTTTCAGTCATAGCGGAACTGTGCTCTTCTAAAAGTTGATTGATCTTGAAAAAATTGGTCACACCCCACAAAAAATAGGAGGGATAACAAAGATGGGGCTAAGCAGATTCTGGGGTGGGGTGGCTCTGTCCCTGATATTCAACAGCCCCAAACAGAATCATGTCAATATTTCACATTAATTCTCCCATCCTAAACATATTCCAAAGCATGTCAATGCGAGTAGATAAATAGGTACCGCTTGCGGGAAGGTAAACAGCACTCCGTGTTCCAGCTGCATGCTACGCGCTGCGGCAAGGAGAGTCATGCCAGCCACATGACCATGGAGGCATCTTCGGACAACGCTGGCTCTTCGGCTTTGAAATGGAGATGAGCACCACACCCTAGAGTCGGACACGACTGGACTTAATTGTCAGGGGATACCTTTACCTTTACCTTAAACATATTTACTCAGAAGTAATTATACTGATTTCACATTTACACATCTAAATAAATATTTAATTTTTTCACATTTTTATATTGCCCTTCCTCCAAGGAGCTCAGGGTGGTATACATAGTTCCTCCCTTCCTTTGCTGTTAATCGTAAAATATGTTTACGATTGCGGCCTTAATTCAAATTCCAATTGAAGATTCTATTCTATTTTTCTAATTTAGTTTTAGTCTCTAAGTGCTGATAAAAAATACGTCTTTTTGTTCTGAACAGAGAACAATAATGGGGAGAGCTTTCCTGATCTGTCTTGTGTAGGTGAGAAAGTAAGACTGCCTGGCAGAAATTCAACAAGAAGAGCTTTTCCGAGGGAAAACTTCTTCAGTTGAATCTCATGCCTCTCATGCAGCTGTGATGCAGGATCCCAGACCAGAAAAGGGTGGATTTGAACTTGTGACCTTCCCTCTTCTGCTTCCTAGGACTAGGGATTTTTTTTCTTCTCCTGACATGGCTGTTTTCCTGCCTGGAACTAGACTCCCTGCTTTAGGGAGGTGGGCCCAGGCCAGGGCCCATGATGAGAAGGGGTTAAAGGGGGTAACTTGTACCCGGGCCCAGGGTCAAAAAGGGGGCCCAAGAGCCAAAGGAGGGGGCCCAAAATTTTCCTGGGATCCCAGCTGGCCTGATGGAGAGTGAAAGACGGAGGCCCAGGTCTACCAGGCAGGTATACCCCTAGGCTCTACATCGGGAAGCCTGGTAGACCTGGGCTCCGAAGACTTTTCTGGCTGTTGCTGTCCTCCCCCTGTCCTGTTTTGCCCCCTCCCCCTTTGAGAAGGGGCCCAAAAGAAACTTTGTACCCCCTGATAAAATTCCTCTCAGATCAGAGGCCCTGCCCCAGGCAAGCCATCTGCTAAAGGCTGATCTACACACTAACTACGTTCACGTTTGGAGGGTCGCGAGCATAGGGGACAGGACGCCCTGCCCCGAGACACTGCCCTGAATACACCAGTTTTTTCAACCCACCTGTCCGTCCTGATTGGTCGCTTGCTGGCCTCCTGTGATAGGTTGATTGCGGGGGGAGAAGCCTTGTAGAGAGCAGGTGTCAGAGGAGAGACGAGCAGATAGGCAAAGGAGAGAAACAAACACAACACCACCATTTGATCAGAAGCCAAAAGAGAATTGGTTTGTCTTGGCCATTGGTGTTTGTAGCCAGCCAGGCTCGGCTTCCTTGATTCCTGCTCTGTGGAGGCAAAGGGCTTCCTGGCTGTTTTGTGGACCTGCTGCCACAGTGTGGGCTTGTTCAGGCAGCAACCCATGAGAGACGAGAGAGAGGGCCTGCGGCTGGGCTGCAGAGGCTGCTTAGAGGAAAAAAATGCATTTATGTAATTATCTGGATTTCACATGAATGTGCCATAACATGTAACTGAAAACTGGAGCGAGCCAGCGAGCAAGGAGTGGATTGGCGGGCGGGCGGGCGGCTGCAGAGAGAGAGAGAGAGAGAGAGAGAGAGAGAGAGAAAGCCCCCTCGCATCCCATTGGACAAAAACTTCACTTCATGTCCCACCCTCTCTTCTGATTGGCCGAAACATGAGCATGATCCACGACTGATCGCAACGGAACTCGGGAGAGCACAGCTCTCCCGCGTTCCGTGGCGATCTGTTAAAAAGGAAGCCAGACCGCTCCGCACATGACGCACGCACCCAGGACGCACCGGGATTCATGCGGTGTAGATCAGCCTTCTCCTTCATGGATCATTGTCTTGTCGTGGCGAAGGGGCTTGAGTAACTCAATGAAGCCATGAGCTATGCCGTGTAGGGACACCCCAGACGGACAGGTCGTAGCAGAGAGTTCTGACTAAAAGTGATCCACTGGAGAAGGAAATGGCAACCCACTCCAGTAACCTTGCCAAGAAAATCCCATGAACAGTACCAAAAGGCTAAAAGATATGACGCCGGAAGATGAGCCCCTCAGGTCGGAAGGTGGCCAATATGCTACTGAGGAAGAGCGGAGGACTATTCCAAGTAGACCCAGAAAGAGTGAAGCGGTTGGGCCGAAGCCAATAGGACGTCCAACTGTGGATGTGTCTGAGGTTGAAAGGAAAATCCAATGCTGCAAGGAGCAATACTGCTTAGGAACATGGAATGTGAGGTCTATGAATCAAGGCAAGCTGGATGTGGTCAAAAATGAGATGATAAGATTGAACATTGACATCTTGGGAATCAGCGAACTAAAATGGACGGGCATGGGCGAATTTAAGTCAGGTGACCATCATATCTACTACTGTGGGCATGAATCCCTTAGAAGAAATGGAGTAGCCCTCATAGTCAATAAAAGAGTGGGAAAGGCAGTACTGGGGTGCAACCTCAAAAACGACAGAATGATTTCAGTTCGAATCCAAGGCAAACCATTCAACATTACAGTAATCCAAGTGTATGCCCCAACCACTGATGCCGAAGAAGATGAAGTTGACCGGTTCTATGAAGACCTACAACACCTTCTAGAACTAGCACCCAAAAAAGATGTCCTTTACATCATAGGAGACTGGAATGCTAAAGTAGGAAATCAAGAAATAAACGGAACAACAGGCAAGTTTGGCCTTGGAGCGCAAAATGAAGCAGGGCAAAGGCTAACGGAGTTCTGTCAAGAGAACACGCTGGTCATAGCAAACACTCTTTTCCAACAACACAAGAGGCGACTCTACACATGGACATCACCAGATGGTCAATACCGAAACCAGATAGATTATGTGCTTTGCAGCCAAAGATGGAGAAGCTCTATACAGTCAGTAAAAACAAGACCTGGAGCTGACTGTGGCTCAGATCATGAGCTTCTTATTGCAAAATTCAGGCTTAAACTGAAGAATGTAGGGAACACCACTAGACCAGTCAGATATGACCTAAACCATATCCCTTATGAGTATACAGTGGAGGTGAAGAATAGATTTAGGGCATTAGACCTGGTAGACAGAGTGCCTGAAGAACTATGGACGGAAGTTCGTAACATTGTACAGGAGGCAGCAACTAAAACCATCCCAAAGAAAAAGAAATGCAAGAAAGCAAAGTGGCTGTCAGATGAGGCTTTACAAATAGCTGTGGAAAGAAGGAATGCAAAAAGCAAAGGTGAAAGGGAAAGATATAAACAACTGAATGCAGATTTCCAGAGAATAGCAAGGAGAGATAAGAAGGCCTTCTTAAATGAACAATGCAAGGAAATCGAGGAAAACAACAGAATGGGGAGGACTAGAGATCTCTTCAAGAAAATTGGAGATATCAAGGGAACGTTTTGTGCAAAGATGGGCATGATAAAGGACAAAAAAGGCAGAGACCTAACAGAAGCAGAAGAGATTAAGAAGAGATGGCAAGAATACACAGAAGAACTATACAAGAAAGATCTTAATGTTCCTGATGACCACGCTGGTGTGGTCACTGACCCAGAGCCGGACATCCTAGAGAGTGAAGTCAAGTGGGCCTTAGGTAGCATCACTAACAACAAAGCTAGTGGAGATGATAATATCCCAGCTGAGCTACTTAAAATCCTAAATGATGATGCTGTGAAAGTGCTGCACTCAATATGCCAACAAATTTGGAAAACTCAGCAGTGGCCAAAGGATTGGAAAAGGTCAGTTTACGTTCCAATTCCAAAGAAGGGCAGCGCCAAAGAGTGTTCAAACTATCGCACAATTGCACTCATTTCACATGCTAGCAAGGTTATGCTCAAAATCCTACAAGCTAGGCTTCAGCAGTACGTGGACCGAGAACTACCGGACGTACAAGCTGGGTTTCGAAGGAACTAGAGATCAAATTGCCAACATGAGCTGGATCATGGAGAAAGCCCGAGAGTTCCAAAAAACCACCTACTTCTGCTTCATTGACTATGCAAAAGCCTTTGATTGTGTGGATCACAACAAACTGTGGCAAATTCTTAAAGAGATGGGGGTACCAGACCACCTTACCTGTCTCCTGAGAAACCTGTATGCGGGTCAAGAAGCAACAGTTCGGACCGGCCATGGAACAACCGACTGGTTCAAAATTGGGAAGGGAGTACGGCAAGGCTGTATATTGTCACCCTGCCTATTTAACTTATATGCAGAGTACATTATGAGAAATGCAGGGCTGAATGAATCGCAAGCCGGAATCAAGATTGCCGGGAGAAATATCAACAATCTCAGATATGCAGACGATACCACCCTAACGGCAGAAAGTGAAGAAGAACTAAAGAGCCTCTTGATGAGAGTGAAAGAGGAGAGTGCAAAAGTTGGCTTGAAACTCAACATTAATAAAACTAAGATCATGGCATCTGGTCCCATCAATTCCTGGCAAATAGAAGGGGCAGAAATGGAAGCAGTAACAGATTTTACTTTTCTGGGCTCCAAGATCACTGCAGACGGAGAGAGCAGCCATGAAATTAAAAGACGCTTACTCCTTGGAAGGAAAGCTATGGCAAACTTAGACAGCATAATAAAAAGCAGATATCACCATGCCAACAAAAGTTCGCATAGTCAGGGCGATGGTGTTCCCAGTAGCAATGTATGGTTGTGAGAGTTGGACCATAAGGAAGGCTGAGCGCCGAAGAATAGATGCTTTTGAACTGTGGTGCTGGAGAAGACTCCTGAGAGTCCCTTGGACTGCTAGGAGATCAAATCAGTCAATCCTAAATTAAATCAACCCTGACTGTTCCCTGGAAGGACAGGTACTGAGGTTGAAGCTCAAATATTTTGGCCACCTAATGCGAAGAGAGGACTCTCTGGAGAAGACTCTGATGCTGGGAAAAATTGAAGGCAAAAGGAGAAGGGGAAGGCAAAGGATGAGATGGTTAGACAGCATCACCGATGCAACGAACATGAAAATGAGCGAACTCAGAAAGATAGTGGAGGACAGGAAGGCCTGGCGGGATATGGTTCATGGGATCACGAAGGGTCGGACACGACTTAACGACTGAACAACAACAAGATCAGCCTTAATTACACTGTGAAGCTTCTTGGGTGGCCTGCCTTTCCTCAGGGGCATCAACAAAGGGAAGCGCGCGGGGCAGGCCGCCCGGGGGTGACGCGTGCACAAGGGTGACGCGCGTCCCCCCGGCACTTACATTTTGATACTGAAGTTGGGCCCGCCCGCCCTCACGTCCATTTGGCTCCAAAATGAGCCGAAAACGGTGCGGGGGGTGCTCTGCTCCTGCGCGTGACGTCACGCGCGGGGGCGGAGCTGCTTCCTTAAAGGTGACGCGTGCCCCCGCTCTGGGGTGACGCGTGTACTAGCGACGCAACTGCCTTTCCTTACCTATGCGTCATGCTGGCAAAAGAACATTTTGCAACATGCGTGAATGCGAGGTGATTTGAACCCATGGGCACAGGACCGCCTGGGGCCTCTTGGTTTTTGTGCTCCTCCTGGATGTACTGCAGTGGTGTGGTAGCCAAATTATGTCTGTGGGGTTTTGCCCAGTGTGTGGTGGGACCTAGTAGTGATGTAGAGGGGATGTTTTCCCATCACCCGCTTTGACTAACGGGGGCATCGTTGGCATGCCACACCATGATCTGGGGCAGTTGGTGGTGGTGCTGGTGCTGGATTGTTTGGTATCGTTATTGTAAACCACAGTAAGGATCATTTTGATAGACAAGCAGAGTATGGATCTCAAAGTAGGAAAAAAAAAATACAACTGAATTAACAGTGCCAGGCTATATGCATGTTTACTCAGAAGTAAGTTCCACTGTGTTTAATGGGGTTTACTCCCAGGAAAGCGTGCATAGGATTGCAGCCTTAAAGGGGCTGCTGCTTCAGGTTTTAATTCTCAGCAGATGTTCTCCAGAGCTTCTTCCCTCTGTGTGCCTCATGGAACTCTTGGGTTCTTACGATTGTAAAAAAAAAAAAAAGCCCCTGTGATCCAGTAAGGTATGGGCATCTTATGGGCAGCCCAAATCAGTGCAACATCCACCCCAGCATGTAAAGTGCGCTGCTCCAGATCCTGCATGGGATCAGGGCCGCGCCGGCAGAGCTGGGAAACACCTTGGGGGAAAGGGACATTCATCCCTTTCCCCTGGTGTCAGCCCCAACAGCCCCAATGGATTGCAAAATGGCCAGCGCAGATCCGGGCAGGCCATGTAAGGCTTGGGATATTGGCAGGATATCCCAAGGGGCTTGGGATATCAGCAGAGCACACCGCAGCGCTGATGTCCCCACCCCTCTCCCAGGCCCGGCAGCCCAATCACCCCCTCTCCCGCCACCCCAGCCCGCCCTTCCCACACCCTCCCGCTGCCTGGTGTAGAACCTACCTGTGTCCAGCGGCCAGGTCTGGGTCCAGTAGCAGAGCAAGCGGCACTGGCCTCAGTGCTGGTGCTGCTTAGTCCCCGGGTGCCATGAAAATGCCTTATGGCACTTTTGCAACACCCAGCGCCGGCAGGACTACAGTCCCGACGGTGTTTACTTGTGCAGGATTGGGCAGTAAGAACGCTATGTACAGTATATGAAAAGATAGGGCTATATAGATGAGTAGGCTCAATTCTCCATAGCCAGGGTCACCAGGGACAAAGGGAAGGTTTCGCTCCCACCCAAATGGTGTTCCCAAATTAGGGAACTGACCAAAAAAAACCATGCTCTGGCTGGACTTACTTTTTGTTTCTTTTTTAAAAACTGTACACTTTGAATGAATTAGAGGGGCTGCTTTAGTTCTCAGTGATTCTCATTGACGTTGGCATACAATTTATTCTTTGAAATGCACTTGCTGATTTTTCTTGCCTCTGGACTTTCCTCCTAAAACTTTCAGCATTAAATGCAAATTAGATGTGTTTACTATTGGCTAGCTCTCTCGACTTCTCCCAGAGTGACAATAGAAGTTTGAGGAGAGGAGGGGTAGGAAGAAAGAGCAGGTCGAGTCTGAGTCAGAGAAGGTCCATGCTGGCTTCCATCTTCTCCATTTTTGGGTAACATTTCAAGATGAACACTGGAAAATGAAGTGCCTTCTTTTATTATGCTGAATGATTAACTGAACAGAAAAACAAACTTGGGAACTGGTGGATGCAAGGAAAGAGAAGAGAATACATTTTTTGTATTGTGGACTCAGCCCTTACACTGAAATTCCTGCCTATACATGGGCTCAGAGACCACCTGCTCCTGAGTGCCACAGGTGTGGGAAGACAGGAAACTGCAGTTATTCAGTCATAAGGGAAAGGCACTCTGCACATGCTCAGAGAAGCACTTTTCTTTCCCTAATCCAGGACTCGGTCCTGGTGTTCACACAGACTTCTGGACTGCCCTGGTGAGGTCTTGGCATAAGTTAAGTTGGGGAACAGAGAGAATAGACAAGAAATGGAGGTGGTGTGTTGGGGGAAGAGTTGTGGGAAAAGACTCTTTTTGTGAAAAGTTGTTTGATAGAAGGGAAAACGAGGAGTGGATTTTCTGTGTGTGTGAGGGAGATCATAACTACTTTGATTGTACTTTGTTGGCCATGCATGGATGAGGAGTCAGTACTACTAGAGATCAATCCGTGCTATACCTCCCATACTACATATTTCTTCTTTGATCCTTCCCAAAGTGATCAGAAGATCAGCAATTAGTCATAAGTCAACACCCTGAGATTTCTGTGGTCATAAGCTTGACAATGCATTGGCAACAACTGAGGAAATCTTCCAAGACAGAGAGAGGGGTCAGAAGAAATCCCAGCTGTCAGAGGTACAGCTTCCACGCTCTGCATAGCCCACACACGCAAGTGGTCAAAAGAGAATACATTCTGTGAAATAAGCAAGGATCGATATTTGCCTAGTTTACACCGATTGCAGCAGACCTCTGTTTTTCATGATGTTGTTTCATGTGAGTTGCCTTGACAGAGGTTCTATTTTTATTTTCTTCACACAGAATAGAGGCAGCTCCGGTAGGAGATACCGATCTGGGAGGATGATAGAAACTAAACTACCGTACAATCAGCAATGTTGTTCTATGATCTCCAAATACCCCACATAGGTGGGCAGGTGATAATCCTCATACTGGAATAGTAGCAGAATAGTAGCAACAAGGCAGATGCAAATGCTTTGCAACTTGTCCTGCTGAGGTTCTCCTGTCGTGAAGCAGAACCGACAGAAAACTGTTTCCAAAGAGCATTTCATTATCGTTACAGCATCTGAGTCAACAACCCGTTCCAGTAATTATCATCATAGCTCGGGAAGGATTTCTACATGTGTCCATGTGCGAGTCAGAAACCACCAGGAACACGTCTGACTCACAAGGAGACACGCCACAATGTTACTCAGGGTCTCTCCAGAGACTGGAAATGGCAATAATAAGTGGCGCTGAGCCCAGTCGTAACCAGGTAAGTCTAACTGAACTGCACTCTGATTCTTGTTGGAGTCCAGTTTAGCATCTCAGAACTACTTCATGTGCTAATTTAGCCCACTATGGCTGCAATCCTATGCACACCTTCCTGGGAGTAAGCCCCACTGAACACAATGGGACTAACTTCTGAGTAGACGTGTGTAGGACTGTGCAATCCATCCTCTTTTGCTCTGCCTTAGTTTTTGGGCTGTGTGTCACTTGAAGGCTTGCCATCAAGGGAAAGTTGGCCCAGTAAAAGATATTGGCTTGCCACCTTCTCTGTGCTCCTAAAAAGACTGGCCATCTGGCTATTAAAGCAATTGCTCTCTATCCTTTGATATGCATATTGAAAAATGCACATAGGACATTCAACACTTGGATGGGCTCTGATGAATTCCTAGTTGCCTGCCTAGAACTGAGCAGGGCTACATGGAGCGTAGACAAGAATCCTCATATGGATGGATGCATCATGGAGCTAGGTGAGAACATGCCTCTTCTTATTCTCCAGCAGATAAGCATCCAGTTGTTCCAAGGCATATGAGACCTCTGAGTCATTTTTTGAAAGACCGATTTTGTGTAGAAGGGCAGGGATTCCATTATCTGGATTTTTGCATGCATGGCCACTTATGATAACACATTTGTCCTAAGATAGCACACCTCGAGGCACCCTCTGGACAAGAACCAATTCACACAAGCCACTATTCTCTCGGCCTCAGCCACCTCTCACACCTGCAACAATATGACTGACCAGCGGCGGAACGTCGGTGGAGCGCATGGAGCAGGAGCTCCAGGCGCTCGGGGCGGGAGGGCGCGATCGGGGAAACTCACCGAGTCGGCAGATCGGCCGCCCGCCCTTCCCTGGAGCCCGTTCGGCTCTGAAATGAGCGGTAAACGGGCGGGGGCGCGTCGACGTCACGTGAGGGGCGCGTCGACGTCACGCGCGCAGGTCACGCGCCCGGCGCCGGGCGCACGCCCATCATCTCTGTGATTGACCCTACCTTCCAGGCTGTTATAAGGATTGCTGTAATAATGTATATGAAGTGTTTTGACAGCTATAAGTAATGAGGAGGAGGAGGAGGAGGATGTATTTCCCTTCCTTTGTCTACACCTAGACTGTGACTCTTTTCAGACAGGGACCTGTTTTGCTTTATTGCTGCTGAACAGTTGTCACACTGCAGGCCAGGTGCTTAAGAAATGATAAGTCATAACAAGACAACTGGCTACCTGATTTGAGTAAGGAGGGACACATGCTAACTAAGCTGGCCAATGGACAACCCCATGTCTCCTGTAGGTGCCATCTGTATTTTACCTCCAGCCCAATCCTATCCAACTTTCCAGTGCTGAAGCAAGCTGTCACTGTGCCAACGGTGCATGTGCTGCATTCTGCGGTGGGGGGGGGGAGTCATGGAGGCCTCCTCAAGGCAAGGGAATGTTTCTTCCCTTACCTCGGGGCTACATTGCATCGGCACTGAAAAGTTGGATAGGATTGGGCCCATGTTTCACCTTTCACATTAGCACGTTTTCGCCTTAAAAGATGCTATTTTCTCTGACAACTGGTGTGGTTGTTAGCTTCCTCTGGTTGTTGACAGAGCACTCCAGAGCGGGCCTGTTTTGCCTGTGTGTGCTGTTCATCTGCTGCCTTTAGCAAGGCAAGTGAGAAGTGCTGAGCAAAAACAAGGGCTATGGTGCTCTCTGCTGGCCAGAGCTACCTTTTTCAGACACAGGTGGTCTGTCCAGCTCTCTGACCACCTCACCTTATGAAAAGCCTTTGTTTGGGTCTAGCTGAGGATTCACAGAGTGATGCATTGTCCTTGGAAATGTCAAGGGTCACCCAAAGTCTTTGATGTTCCCAGAATACCACCAATTTGCTCCTGTTTCAGAACTTTGCTACGACAAAGACTGGTGGTGCAGTGGAACCGTCCAAACCAACATCCATTCCATTTCCTTCCTCCCCCACACCCCATCCCCACCCTATCCCATGTCAGATATTTCCACTCAGGTTGCCAACGTTTCAACTGGCCCCTGTAGCTGTGCCATTTGAACAGCAGCTTGATGTGCAAACATTAGCAGGTGAAAATTTGTATCCCAACCCTGTGAGAAGTTTCTCTTGCTGAGGGCTGCACATGGAGCTGTTCTTAAAGACACAAGAGCAGTCCAGGCTAGTGTTAATCTAGTCAGCTGGCAATCCTAACCTCCAGGCAGAGAAGCCCCGGCTTTTGTTGAAAGTAACTGTCCCTGAGCCCCCTTGCTTCTTTTTCATGTCAGGGCATGTTCATTACTTTGTCACCGATTTACCACCAAAACTGCAATTACCATTGTCAGTAGTTGCCTACCGACCGAGCTTTATTGCCTCAGACTTCAGGAACAGGCAATTGGGGCAGAAGTGCCAGGTTAATGCAAAGTCTGTGGAGCAGGTAGAGGGTCCAAAGTGAGGTGACAGTCTGCAGACCCAAAGGGAAAGGTAAGAAAACACAAGTCGGGCCAAAGCAAATACAAGATCAGGCAGGTACAGGAAGCAAGCAGGCAGGCTGAGGAATAACCCACCCCACACAGAGAGGCAGTCCAGTTGCTGAGAATGAAGATTTCGCACTGCAGCACTCTCTGGAGCATGGTTGAATCCCCACATTCACCTGACTTCCCATGCCAAGAGGACTCCGCTTCACTTGGTACCCGCAAATCATTCCTCTGACCAGCTGCCCAACAATGCTTGACTCCAGGGTTCCGGGTTCAATCTCTGCGACACTGGCCTGCATTTTGTGAAGTTTGTATTTCTCTGTGGTAGTTCAGTGCTAAGCCTGATTTAATTACCTGCAGGTATTTGTGAGTACTGTGTTGTGCAAGGGAGGGGGGGGCAGTGTGGAATTTTTCTTGATTTTGAGTACCTCTGTCTGTCCTCTTGGGCAGAAATGGTTGCTTCCATATTCCCTTCCTCTCTATAAAGAATTGTGAATGGGGTAACCATTCCCAGCATGAAGTGAAGGGCTAAATGTTTACGTCAGGAGTAATTACAACTGTAAAGAAAGCAGAAGGGATAGAGCTACCATGTACAGAAATTGATGTAAACAAGCACATGCAAGCCTTCTTCTGGTACATACCATATAGTCCTTTGCACAACCCTCTGCTCCTCCACATGTCTTCTGGTCTAAAACAA
This sequence comes from Plestiodon gilberti rubricaudatus, assembly GCA_026170595.1. NCBI lineage: Eukaryota > Metazoa > Chordata > Lepidosauria > Squamata > Scincidae > Plestiodon > Plestiodon gilberti. The sequence continues at coordinate 102,954,893 of JANXHW010000003.1, read as the reverse complement.
AAACTGGGTTTCAAAAGGGCACCTATCTGTCCTGTGGTACTGGGGAAGAGGGAGAGAAAGAGGCTGGGCTGACTCCACAAAGCTCCATCTTCTTTCCATTTCCACATACACCGGCTACATATTAACTTGGATACCTCTTTATTGGCCACAGACTATTGCATTTTTTTTTATCACCATTTGTTTAAATTGTATAAATAATCTTCCCAGTTTTTGTAGGAGTTTTCTATGAATAGGCAACAAGCCATGAAATGTGGTATTTTCATCATGAACAAGCCAAGGAATTAGTTAATGCTGCCCTTGATTTCCATGGCATTCTGGCAAGTTCCTAGAGGCCAAGGTGACATCCGTTTACTCCGTAGTCTTTCCCCTTTTGTCCTCCATCATCTCTTTCCTTTACAGCAGTCAGGGGCTGTAACTGCTACTTCAGACACTCATCCTTGCCACCCATGGGTGAAGAAGATGGATGAGAGTCAACAAGGCAAAGGGACAGTGGGCAGAGCCCGCTAGAGAACCTCTGTGCCATTGAATGGGGACTTGAGCAAATTCCAAATAACACCCTGCCTGATGTGTACGTGGAAGCTGCAAGGAGAACAAGTGCTTCTTTTCATGTTATATATAACCGAGTTGTTCTTTCTTTTACTGTATCTGAGCCTGACAAAATTTATACAGGTTGATTACCCCTTACCCGGACATCTGAAATCCAGACCATTCCAAAATCTGGACATTTGAGGGGGCCGTGACTTTTAAAAACTTTTTGTTTGTTTGCATTTTTCAATTCCTGGTCCGTCAACTATGGATCAGGCTGCTATTGTATCTGTATATCTGTAGAGAGGCTGGCTGCGTAGCTTGCCTGTGAGTCCTTCCTTCATTGTATCTGTATATTTTACAGATACAGAAAGAAGGATGCCTCAGAGAGAGAGGGGCTACACGTATCGCTTGCTTGTGGGTCCTTCATTGCAGTAAAATATACAGATGCAGGCAGCCTTTCTACAGATACAGATACAATAGCAGCCCAATCTTGCCTCCCTCATCATATGAGAGAGAGAGAGAGAGAGAGAGAGAGAGAGAGAGAGAGAGAGAGAGAGAGAGAGAGGTCATATAGAGTGGGGGGTATCTCATATTTATGCAAATATTCCAAAATACAAACAAATCCAAAATCCGGACGACTTCTCATCCCAAGAAGTCCGGATAAGGGATACTCAACCTGTGCATTGGGCTAAACCTGCTTAATAAATCTCAAGTAGTTGCTTCATGATCCTCCTCCTTTTGAGACAACAGTATTTATGGCTTCACTTGTGAAGCATTTGTGTGCACAGTTCCATTGAGATATAACCACTCAAAGGCTGCATCCCTATAACACTTTCCTGGGAGTAACAGCCCAATCCTGTTACTTTCCAGCGCTGATGCAGCTGTGCCAATGGGGCATGCGCTGCATTCTGTGGGGGGGGGGGGCAGTCATGGAGGCCTCCTCAAGGTAAGGGAACCTCAGGGCTGCATTGGGGCTGCATCAGTGCTGGAAAGTTGGTTAGAACTGGGCTGTTAGTCTCATTGAACAGGATGGGACTTACTTCTGAAGAGACATCATCATCATCAGAACCTTTATTGGCATAATTTGGTTACAACAATACAACATAAAATACATAAAAAGGGGACTCCTCCCACCCTAGTCTATTTTAGGGACCACTGATCATGCCTAAGTCTCAGCTGTTGGGTGTTACCGATGAATTGCGTCTCCTTATAATCAGCTTTATAAACCTAGCCACCACCTCTGATAACCCCTCATCCGTACCTCTAAGAATATATTGTATTTTATCCAGATCATTCCAACTGGAATAAGTAGTCAAAATCGGAGTTAGATAGGTTGTTCGCAAATCCTGATAGAATGAGGAAGAGACATGCATAGAATTGCTTGGCAAGAGGACTACGTTAGACTAGCTCTCTATATCTCAGCTCCCAAATCCTACACCTCACTCTGCCCATGGATCTAAGAACATCTGGTGTGGACACCAACCATGCTACTCTAAAAATGTTGGTCCTACAAACATGTTGCCTTGATATTTTATAATGGGCACCCCCCTCCTTGAACCAGTTCTAGCAGAGATTCAACACAGTGACCTCTACTGTAAGCTCCAAAGCTAGGATCAAACAAGATATGGTGGGGCAGCTATCCAGTGTATGCCCTATTCACAAATAAAGCAGGGGCGGGGTTCTGCTCTTTACATGGAAAGGAGCGTGCAAGCGAAGGGAGTGAACCTTGCCCCCCCCCCCGCCTTACCTCGCTGCACTCCACTGCTTTAACAAATTTTCTCCAAGCCAAATTCTAATACCAGAAGTGAACTGAGCTGGGAGAAAGTTGCTTAAAGCAACAGGGTGTAAAAAAGTAAAGCAAAGGGAAATTCTTTCCTATCCCTCACACAATAATCCCTTTCAAGAGTAGCTTCCCCCCCCCCAGTGCTTTAGATGTAAATGGGGCAGACATGTATGTATGACGTACTGTACTACGCCTGCTCCAACACATCTGGTTTGGCCCTTAGATCTCATGTTAAAATTGTAAAACAGCTGTGCAGATGTGGCCTTGGGTGGGAATGCTTTGCTTCAGAGCTGTCTGTCTCTGGTTTCTGCATTTTGGAAGAAACTGGAGTGCAAACAGAGAGGTGAAGTTGAGATACCAGTGAGAGAATACCCTTCTCCCCCTAAGCCTGGTTCCTGGAACAGACCTGCCTGTTTCTAGACCTGCCTGTTTGTCTGTTTTTTCACTCTATGTAAATTACCATTGATTGATTGATTGATTGATTGATTGATTGATTGATTGATTGATTGATTGATTGATTGATTGATTGATTGATAAAAGTTTCCTGGCTGTAGTGGGAGCTAGAACATAAGAAGAGCCCTGCTGGATCAGGCCAAAGGCCCATCTAGTCCAGCTTCCTGTATCTCACAGTGGCCCCACCAGATGCCTCAGGGAGCACACAAGACAACAAGATATCTGTATCCTGTCTGTCACCACTCCCTTGTACCTGGCACAGAGAAAACCTACTCCTTCAACCAGGAGGTTGCTTATCCCCATCATGGCTTGATAAGAACTTGATAAGAGCTAGATGACCTGGCAAATTATGATGTCCACAGAAGCAGAGAAAATGAAGAGGAATTTTACAGAGAAGACTGCTCCTTGTCATATATATTGTGAGAGCCCAAGCAGAACCAGCAGAGCAAGAGCTCTCGGGATATCAGTTAAAAGCCATGACTCTGAAAACATGAGGAGGGTCTCCTTTAGGAGGGACTGGGAACCGCTATAAAAAGCACAGGGTCTGACCTTAGCTAACCCAAGCACAGCCCATTTAACCCTTCTTGTGTAGACTCCACACCACATTCATCCCAGTTACAGTAAGATTTCCCAGTCTATAGTGCCAAAAGGCAGGAGACGAATAGACAGCTTAAAACTTTGAGCTGGATGACGAATGGCAGAGCTCAGAGCAGATGTGCATAAGACCTGCCCCACATCCCACAGCCGATCTCTCCTAGTTTCCATTTTGTTTGCCAAGATAGCTACTGTCCCATAGTTGCAGGGACACTGTCAGACAGGAACATCTCTTTTTATGGCATTTATATATACCTGTAGAACAAGACCTCAGGAACCTAGCCTTACGTGGAGGCTGCCTTACATGGAGTAATACTTATTACTGTACTCCACTGTTTCTACTCTTTATTCACGTGATACTTGGTGAATAAGACTCCACTAGTACTGCAGGTCACACTTTTGACTTGGTATTTTATGCGAAGCAGGACAATGGTGATTACAGTATGTGGGTGGGGGAATTTGGAATATGGTGTGAATGGGCAGCTCACTACTGGATAGTGTTGAGATTCACTGGGTTTTCTGGCCTCTGTGGGAACCTATTAAGATCCCCTATTACGATGTCCTCAGAGACTGATGGGTCCAGATGAATTCCTGTTGCCATGACTAGCGGTCCTGTCTGTCACAAACCTGGTTGACTTCTACCATGGGGAAATGGCCTGGGCAGTTGACGTGATTGCTCCTAAATGCCTGCTCCCATTTGATTTGCTCTACGGTTTTCTGTAGAATAGCAGGTGGCGCAGTGGGAGCGGGTGGCACAGTGGGTTAAACCACTGAACCATGAGCTGTCAATCGAAAGGTCGGCAGTTCGAATCCGTGCGACGGCTCCTGCCAACCTAGCAGTTCGAAAGCAAGAAATTGCAAGTAGATTAATAGGTATCGCGTCAGTGGGACGGTAACATGACCATGGAAACGTCTTCGGACAGCGCTGGCTCTTCGGCTTTGAAACAGAGATGAGCACCGCTCCCTAGAGTCGGACACGACTGGACTTAATTGTCAAGGGATACCTTTACCTTTACCTTACCTTTCTGTAGAACAGGGAGCAATGAAAAGGCAAAGACAACAACTAGAGCGATCCTGGAATAACACTCATGCCGAGTTCCACCAAACATGGGCTAGAGTCCAATTTAGGGTCTTATTCTGTGGCAGCAAAGAAATCCTACTTCTCTGAGAACAATTGCATCTGTACAGTGTCACCCAGTGCAGCTGTTCTGAGTGGTGAAGGACCTGTTACATCTTGGCCTTGCTGAAGATGGAGAGAAGCACTTGCTGCTGCTACTGCTGCTGTTGCTGCTGCTGCACAGCTCAAATCTTGATTGCTGCTATTATTGCTTTTCAATGTGTGTTTTTACTCCTGCTATACACTGCTTTGAGGGCCTTTCTGCAAAGCTTAAAATACATCAAATAAAGAAACAAATGCTGTAGCACTGCTCAGTAGGCAGTTGTTGTTGTGCCTTTGAGATGAGATGACCTGCGCCACCCCGACTGCCCCTCTCTCTCTCTCCCCTGTTTCCCACCAGGCCTTCGACATATCTCCCTGGACAGCAGTTGGGCCTGTGCTTTTGTGACACCGTCGCTAAACGAGGCAATCCCTCTCCAACCCCACCACTCCATCACCACCAGTCCCAACCTCAGCCTGAGCTTCTCTGCTTGGTCTGCCACACTTCCGCTCGGAAGATTCATTCCTTAAAGGAAGGTTAGGTTTTCTCTTTCTTGCCCACTGGCCCCCTCCACCCCCACCAAGTCAGATTTACACCAAACACAAATGGAAGTGCAGGGGGAAAGGGGGGGGGAGAAAGGAAGAAAGACCCAAGAGGCTCCCGCCCAGTCATTCCAATCAGGTCAGTGTTTCTTTGCCAATTAGGATGGATGCAATGCACATTATTAAAAATAGGTCTAAGGCCCCATCTGTGCTGATTATTGTCCTCTGTTTCCGTCCCCTGGCCAACTCTGTTAATTAATAAAGAAACTGCCAGAGAAGGGAAGTGAGGCACAGGCGGGAGAGCAGGGACTTCCCTGACTGGAGCCTCCTGTTCAGAGAGTTCAAGAGAGAAATTGGACACTTGAATCTCTCTGTCATTTCCCATTGTGTGCAGTTCTCCTAATGATGCTGGGCTGGAAGTCAGCTCCCACCACCATCCCCGACTGCCTCTTTCATTCAATTACCCACTAAAAAAAAAAAAAAGTTCCTTATATTGGAGCCCAACCAGTGTGGCTTGGCTGCCCTGGATTGTCCCTGAAAACCTCAAGGAAACAGCATCTGCCCCTCCTAAATAAATGAGAGCAGAGGAGAAGTGAGAGGGGAAAGACACCAGCCCAAGTGACCACACAACCAAGATACTGTGACTCACAAGTGAGGAATGTCCAAGGCAGAGAGCCTGATTGCCCCCCCCAGAGGGTGGACCCCCCCCCCATACAAGCCACTGTACGTGCTCATAACTTCAAGGAATGATGGGGTCAGAGCATAGGCATTTTCAAGCTCTCTGCCCCACAGCCGCAAGTGCTAGAAAGTGACTCTTTTAAAAAGGAGTGGAGAGTCTCTGAATGTGGTGAGAGCAACTGTATTTAGAGGCCGTTTGTGAGCAGAGGCCAAGATTTTTGATAAGTAGGTTTGTCAACTCCTGGGCAAAAAACACATTCTGTTAACTGAGATAGAGCTGAAGCAGAGAGCGGGAGACTGGATCCCAGAATCCAGCGGTGGAACACATCTGTTTTTTGGCAGGGTTGGGGTGCAGCCCAGCACAAAAGCAGTTTGTCATCTAAGGTGCAGCTAACACCCCCTGAAAAAAAAACAAAGGGGGGGGGGGAAACAAGCTTGCCTCTTGTTTTTCTAGCAACCGGGCTCAAAGCATAGACAAAACAACCAGGCCTTTCTTTTCTAGTCATTTAGCAAGTTAGCAACTCAATTCTCAAGTACACCAAAAGTAAAGTCCAATCTAGACATGCAGGAGCTGCTGTGCATGTTTGGTTACCCCTTATCCGAAATCCAGACTATTCTGAAATCCAGACATTTTGGGGCTATGACTTTTTTTTTTAATTGTTTTCTGTCACCTGGCTGGCATAGCACAAGGCATGCTGGGGCACAAAATTAACACAAGGTATCTCATATTTATGCAAATATTCCAAAATTCAGACAAATCCAAAATCCAGACAACTTTCCGTCCCAAGCAGTCCAGATAAAGGATACTCAACCTGTATAAGGCAGGGGTCTACTTTTTACATGGAAAGGAGTGCATAGGGGAGAAAAGCAAAACCCACCCACCCCTCCACACACTTCTACTTGAAGCAGTTTTTCCCCAGCTTTGCTGCAAGGTGTAGAGGGGGGGGGAATCTCAAACAGGGGCTTCTTGCAAGCACCCATCGCTGACATCAGAAGTTGGCCAGGTTGAGAGTGGACCCATTCAGTTGACCCCTGAAGCCCTCAATGTGGCAAACAGCGATGGCATGAGTCACTCAACCAAGCAGCTCACTTGTCCCTGCCTTCTCCTGCCCTGCAACCCGCAAGTGGGCTTCCTCAACGACACAGGGGTCTCTGAGTACCCTCATTCATGGAGTGTGGGAGACGAGCTTCTAGATCACTCTGCTTCACCTTTCCTGACCGATTCTGGTTGGGAAAGGGGAGCAGAGCGAACTTCAGAGTGCACCTTTCTTAGCACTCTGGCAGCATGGCTTCCCATCCAGGCCCTAACATTACCCTTAGACTAAAGCCGCCCTCTCACCACACGCGTCTCGCTTCGTCGTGTCCCGGAGTCGATTCTGATTGGCCCAACGCATTGCTCTGCGTTCCACCCCCACAACACCAAACGTGGCCTCTCATTGGCCGAAGCTCGATTTATTCAACTTGGAATGCACCAGAATGACCTTTGGTCAATGAGAGGCCGTGTTTGGTGTTGTGGGGGCGGGACGCGGATTAACGGGCATGCGCAAACCCTATAAAAGCCAGCGACGCGTTCGGCTTCTTCATAAAGCTCTCGACCGCCGAACGGGGCGGTCGCTTTAAGGAGGGCTTATCCCCAGCCTTCGGAGCGCAGCCTCCGGAGGCTGGGGACGCGAGGAGTGGGCGCTCAGCCCCGAGCCCGGCTACTTGGGGGGGGCGCTCCAAGCCCGCCCCCCCAGGCGCCGGGAGGGCTGGGAACGCCACTGATTAACAGGACTCGGGAGGTGAGGTGCTTCTGGGCTGAGTGCTATTAATGGCATTTGAATTGGCAGAGGCAGTGAGAGGGCTCTGCAGGAGCCTGCTTGTGAGAGCTGTTGTTCTGAACACCTGTTAATCCATTGGTTCTACTTTGGAGGTCTGCTGGTGAAGGAGGGAGAACCCCTTACCCCCAGCTGAAGTCAAGAAGTTTCTCTGAGTAGGTAGTTGCTTTCGAACTACTAGGGGCAGCTCCACCAGCCTGTATTCCAAAGTACAATGGTACACCTACTTGTTCTTTAGAGAGACCCTTCAACAAGGACCAAGAAGAGGACAAGAAATAGGTTTATGTTTGTGGAGGACTCAGGGGTGTCACTAGGGGGTGTGGGGTGTGTGGACCACACTGGGTGACACCCCAGGGTGGGGTGACACCAAAATAACTTTCTATTCTATTAAATAGATTATATTTGCTACTGGTGGTGCAAAAACGTACCAATGATAGAAACTCATTTTCTACCACTGGTGCATTTTTGCACCACCTGTAACAAATGGACAACCCAGTCTTGTATAAGATGCACCGGCCGGCCTAAATGGTCGGCTGCTGCATCCTAAGCAGGATGTGGCCCATGCCATTTGTCCCTTTCCCCCGGTGTAAGCCCCAGCGGCCCCAATGGACTTCCTCAGGTGTGCGCCAGCTGGGGCGGTCGTGTAAGGCTGGCCAGCCCCGGGAAGGGGGTTAGGATATTAGCGGAGTGCTTCTAATGAAGAAATTTAAAGCTGATTTTTAATAGTCTTAGTGGAGCTTTGCAATGAGGGCATGGTGAGCTTCTGCACTTTAAATTTTACCACTACACACTGCTCACCCCTGCATGAACTCACTCAATGACCTTAGGCAAGCCACCCTCTCTCAGCCTCAGCTCCGCAATAATGCTTAGCATTTGTGTACCACGTTCTGAGTGCGTAAAACACTTCACGTGTATTATCGTCTTGTAATAATTACAGCAACCTTGTGAATTAAAAATTATTATCTCCATACTGAAGATGTGGGGGGCTGAGACTGAGGAGGAGTGGCAATATTGATGGTGATCTAGCTTACAGGGTTGTTGTAAGAATTCCAACAAGCTCATGGACGTGAAGTGCGGTGAACACTCTAAAGTGCTATACAAATGCTAATATTAAACTTTTGAAACATGTTTTTCGGCACAATCCTATTGATTCGCTATGCTGGTGCAGCAGTATTGGGTGTCGTAAACGTGCCAAAAAGCACACTGGCGACATCCCACAAGCAAGGCACGCCGGTGGGAACGCCTGCGCCAGCCTTCCCGCGCTGAATCTGGAGCACTGTGTGCCGGAGCAGGTAGGTTCAGCTTGGTGGGGGCTGGGTTCCAAGTAGTCCCATTGCGCAGGCTGGGGGGTTACCTGGGATAAGGGGGGAAATGTCCTCTTATCCCGAGGAGACCTTCAGTCTTCTCCTAGCCAGCGCTGGATACAGTGTGGGCCGCACGGCCTCACTGCATCAGCGCCGGATAGGATTGGGCCGTCCGTGTTATAACAGGAATATTTATTGTGTTTATTGATTCTATCTATATTTTTATATAGATAAAGGGGGATGGGATATCAACAACTCTGCTGCTGCCAATACCACCCCCTTCCCATCCTTGATCTGCTCCCTCCCCACCCTGGTCTCCGCCCTGTTCCTCCACCTCCCAACACCCCCATGCTGACTTACTGGTAATCCTTGGAGGGACACAAGCGCACAGCCACTCGCTGCTTGTGGCGGCGGCCAGCCATGCTCAATATATGGGGTGTCGCCTTTTGCGACAGCCATAAAGCACGCAACACCGCTGTAACACGAGTTCCAGTGACGCAGCAGCACAATAGAATTGGGCTCACAATAATATAAAAGCAGCAACCATGAACCTGTCATAAAAAAAACATATCAGATAGTTACAAGTCTAACAGAAAAATGTACAAAACCATATTGGGATTTGACAACAGCAAAAGAAATAAGAAAACTATTCCTACAAGAATTACTTGGCTTGGAACTGAAGGTTTTAAAGGACCTAGACACCTGGTTGCAGGTTGTTTTACAGGAGAGCTCCTTTGCTGCACAGACAGAGGATTTGAGGTCAAGAAATGTCTCCATTACCGGTGAAGGACTTACCGGTGAAGGGTGCTGTATCTGGAGGGTGGCGGAGTAAGAGCTGCCGGCCTCTGCGCCAGCGGCCCTTACTCTAAAGTCGTTGCAAATGTGCTTTACGGCACTTTGCAATGGCCTAGAGTGGCGGAACATGCGCTCTGCCACTCTAGGACTTACACAGGATCAGGCTGTGTATTCTTTTAGATTCTATAGAAAAATGTACTGGTTTTCCCCCATGCAGCTCTCTCCCTTGCAAAAAAACCTTTCCTTTCCACATGGGTACCATTACAACTGTGTTGGGTGGAGTGTTTTGATGAGTGCTTATGTGAAAGCTTTGTTCCCACAGCATGACCAAAACTACCGTATTTCTTCGAGTCTAAGGCGCCATCAATTCTAAGGCGCACCTTTACTTTCAGTACCACCAGCAGGGGAAAAAAAATCCATCGATTGTAAGACTCACCTCCCTTCATTGAATCTACCCGCTCAGCACCAACTCTCCCCAGCATGTCTCCTGCAGCTGAGGATGACTGAGTGCGCTGCCTTTGCATAGCATTTTTGGCCCGCCAGAAAGTGCCATTTCCTTTGTTACCTGGACTTGGGGGAGCTTCACGGAGGCCTGCGCAACCCTCTGCAGGCCTCCCTGATCTTCAGTTCGGCAAAAAACAGCGATTTTTGACCATTTCTGGTTTTCGCGAATCACCTGAAGCTCCCCAAGCCCCAGTAAGTGATAGCATTTTGGGGTGCTTTTTGGAGACCTTCGATTCTAAGACGCACCCCATTTTTTTGAAATGCTTAATTGGGAAAAAACATGCATCTTAGAATTGAAGAAATACAGTATTTTCCTGAAGAGCCCATGATTTCTACATGGAGGTCTCCTTCCCACTGGGCTATGAAGTTGGCTGGCAGCTAGAACTGAAATTGCACTCATGTCTTCCCCCCCCCCTCTCTCTCTCTCTCTGTATTTTCCTCGGGAATAGTGGCTCTTTGCAGACAGCTGTCTGTGATTGTGCTGCCAAAAGATTCAAACCTTTGTGTAGAAATCACTCCAGGGTTTGTAGCTAGGGATCCATTGCTGATAACTGATAACTGCTGCATCATGATAGTCAACACTGGGTGGGGTGGCCCAAGGTGAGCTGTCACCTGAACCCACCTTGAATTGTGCCGCCCACCCTGCAAATTCTGCTGCCTGTCCCCCAAACCCCACACACACTGTGCACCTCCCAAAAGAGGCACCACTATCCCATGCATGCACCCTACCCAAGTGTGCACTGCCCTCTGTCCGATGACCCCATTCTCTTCTTGCACACTCAGAAAGCGCGTGAGAGGAAGATGGGGAGGGGAGGGCTTACCTCCTTTGATGTCCAGCTCTGCCACCACTTCTGCTGAAGTGACCAGAGGGAGTGGAATGCTGGGAGTGGAAGCATTGGTCCCTGCATTCTGCTCCAGAAGAAAGAGGAAGGAAGCCTCCCCATTCTCCTCTCTGAGCGCACAAGAAGAGGATGGAGCCAGGCAACAGGTGAACGGAGGACTTGCCTCATGGCTGGACTGACCCTTTTCAGCTGGCCTCATGGTTGGATTGATCCTGCCACTAGGAATAGGTGTTAGCAGCTTATATTATGGTCTGCACCACGCCTGTTGGATGAAGTTAGGGTAAGTTGGTGGACCTACACTTCTGGCAGAATGCAGGACCAGCTAGCCTTTTGGTCCCTTCCAACTCTGTGACTCCCACCCATTCCAACCCTTCTTTACAGATTGCAGGACTGAGATCCAGAAAATGAGCTCGAACTAAATAAGGGCTTTACTGTTCACTAGAGCCAGTATATGGAGCCTAGGGTCTCAGCCACTTTATCATCAGTTCCAGGGGTACTTCCCTTCTGTCCCCTCCTACCCCAAATTTTGCTTCAATTTTCAAATGACACCTCCCTCATGAAAACTTCCCTCTCTGATCTGCCTTGTGCTTTGATAGCTTCTGGTAGTTGGGGGATAGAATCAAATTTCTTGTCCTTTCCCATGTAATGCACATGCATGCTCGTGCACCTGGCCATAAAAACGTGGGATTTGTTTTGAGCCTCAAACCACACAGTTTTCATTAAAGAGCCAATGACCTCTCTTCTACACTGTCTATGTGGGGTGTCAGGACTATTGTCTGCCAACTCCCTTAACATGCGCCTCCTTCGTTCATTCCCCCTGCCCAGCACTCCCTTTTGTTGTTGTTGTGCTGTGACTTCCTGAGCCAAAAGAATTGTTTCCAAGACGTTGAACAGAATGTCCTCTCATTAGGAAGGAGCTAGGGGCTGTTGTAATAATAACTTAAGACAGCAAGGAAGATTGCTGTTTAACCCTTTGTCTTTTTCCATTCTGCACAATGATAAAGGCCTGTCATTAAATGTGGTGCTCAGGATCCCTTTTCAGAATGATATGATGTTGCAGTGTCTTCTAGTTATTCACCAAGTATCCTTAAACACACACACACACACACACACACACACACACACACACACACACACACACACAGGTATGCACGGGGAAACCATGTATTATCCCCTCAACTTGGAGCCATATCTGAGGGAATATTTTGTATTTGAGTAAAGCACATCTGCCTTGCATGAGTTCAAATGTATGAGCGTACATACATTTAAATGCTGGCTTTCTCAGCAAAATACATGGAGGTGGGGATTGGCAAAGGGTTAGCCCCTTGCTTCCTCACCATTTGCTGAGAAAAACAGCAATTTAAGTACATAGACATCATTCACAACTGAGGCAAGGCGCAGGTATTTGTACTTGGTGGCTTCTGGAGCCAAGTACAAAATACCCCAAGAAAGGAAGCCCTCTGACAATGAAGGCAAATATTGTTCACCAGAACAAGGAAAGAAAAGAATGCCAAGGATATAGGGTCGGTGGGACAAAGGAATGATGCCATTGGGGTGTCACTTATGTGACATTCAGGAAGAACTGGGGAGCTTGGCATGGGGGCCCACAGAAGTGTGAGGCCCTGAGTACAATTTGGCAGAGGGCTCTCTGCACCCCTTCAGTCTGGCGCTGTTGAGAGGAATACACCACATAGTGGTGTACATGTACCGGGATAGGGTCATAACCTCCTCCATTCTTCTCCTGAGGGGGGTTGGATAATGAAGGAGAAAGCACTGAAGCTGAGGGCTAATTTATAGTGACATTTCCTGGCCTCTCTTCTGCCAATGAAGCTCTGTTTCATCTTTAGCCTTATCAATTCTGTGGTCATGTGGCTTTCCGCTTGCACGCCTCTGCCTCTTCTCCCCCACCCACACCTACCCAAGTCTTTGACGCTAATGGAAATGTTGTTAATGTCATTAATCCGCTCAGAGGTACAAGTCAAAAATACATCCACTCGCCCCACACACTCGGGCTATTGGCATCCGCAGGCCACACAGCACCCATCACACTTTTTGCATTTCTTTATGGACCATTCTTTTCTTCTCACCTCACTGCCAAGCTGGTAACCCTACTTTTCTTTGTCACGGTTTTCGTTTTCCCAATTCACTTTAAAGAGCAGGAAAGTGGCACTCTGAGACGGCATTAAAAGTTACCCTTCTTTATCCTCCATTTATTCCCATGGGAAAAGTGCAGAGAACTATAGTCTAGAACAGTGATTTTTAACCTTTTTAATCTCATGGCACACTGACAAGGTGCTAAAATTGTCAAGGTTAACCTTAATTTTTTTAAGATATTTTATCATTTAAAAAAATGATTACAGTATTAAGATATAGAAATAATGAACAAAATGCATTCGCTCAAGCTTACACAGAATAGCACTCCCGATCCGGACAACAGCTGACTGAAGAATGACACTGGTTCTGCTCTCCCTCAAACTCCCTAAATGGCCCTACTAATAAATGACCCTCCCCCAAACTCCCATGGCACACCAGCAGACCATTCACAGCACACCAATGTCACCGCGGGTCGCCACTCCCCTTAAGGGAGTAGCGACCCATCGTTCCCGGCTGGGAACCTCTGTACTACAGCATCCCTGACAGGTGGGCTCTTTTCAAGCCTTTGCTTGAAAACTTCCAATGATAGAGAGCTCACAACTACACAAGGCAAACTGTTCCATTGCCAGACAGCTCTTATAGTTAAGACATTCTTCCCCATATCCAGTCTGAATCTACTTCCCTGTTCAGTAACAAAGGCACAGCTAAAACGTTTATACAAAAATGTGAAAGAAAGAAACAGCGAGAGAAAGAGAGTAGGAAAGAAAGAAAAGTGTAACAAGGGAGAATATATACCGTATTTTTCGCTCCATAGGACGCATCGCACCATAGGACGCATGCATCCTATGGAGCAAAAAATAGGGGAAAAAGTTTTAAACTTACCTGGGCTTCTGGGGGCTTCGGGGAGGCCTGTGGGGGCTTCGGGGAGGCCTGCGTGAGCCTCTGCAGGCCTAACTGATCTTCTGTTCGGCGCTAAATGGCTCTTTTCGGCCATTTCTGGTTTTCTGAAAACCGGAAATGGCTGAAAAGAGCCATTTAGCGCTGAACGGAAGATCGGGGAGAACTGCAGAGGCTCGCGCAGGCCTCCCCAAAGCCCCGGTAAGTACCTTTTTACTCTTTTTTTGTAACCTTCGCTCCATAAGACGCACGCTTTTCCCCCCTATTTTTTTTGGGGGGGAAGTGCGTCTTATGGAGCGAAAAATATGGTACATAGACTGAACAGAATAAAAATAGTTTCCCATAACCAAACAAAAAGCTAAAGCCAAAGCAGAACCCTACATACAATACATACAGGTACATAGGTTTCAGACATCCCCCTGAATATGCGGGTTGGTGCTGGAGATTACATGGAGATTGAGGGCAGGGTCGGAGGCCACAGGCCCCCTCTTCCCTACACACACACACACACACACACACACAGAGAGAGAGAGAGAGAGAGAGAGAATACATTTGGAAACGTAGGAAGTGAACAGGGCTGAATTCAGGAGCATTTTTGAAATACAATTAACTGTCATACAGATGGCATAGACTTTGCATTTATTTATTTTTATTTTTCACATTTTTATACCGCCCTTCTTCCAAGGAGCTCAGAGTGGTGTACATATTTCCTCCCCTCCTTTTTGTCCTCACAACAACCCTGTGAGGTAGGTGGAACTGAGAGATAGTGACTGGCCCAAGGTCACCCAGGAAGCTTCGTGGCTGAGCGGGGATTTGAACCTGGATCTTCCAGGTCTAAGTCCAACTCCCAAACTACTACACCATCCTGGCTTTAACAGTATCTATTTAACAGTAGAAAGAGAGTAACTAATGAAATCAGGGCAGTTAGCTCTTAATATCCAAGTTAAAAGAATGTAACTTTGACAAGAACAATTTAAAAAAATTATGCAGGACGTGGAGAAAGACAGTCACAAAAAAGAACTTGAAATTCATTAAAAATATTGGAAAGAGTAAGCAATATAAATAAAAGCGGAAAACCAATATTTAAAACTTAAAACTGTGTTTTAATCAGTAAAAAGAAATAGAATAGGAGCAAAATACACATATTTTGAAAGAAATGTCCATAGTTCCCAGCGTTGCTATCTGTCATTCTGTGCCCTGAGACCATTCCATCCATGATGAGGGAGAGAAGGACAGTCGTCCAGGCCACTGTCACAGAAAGGAGATTCTAGGCAGCCCTGCTTTGAAAAATTCACAGACTGGCACCACTCCTCAGTGCCATGCACACACTCACAACTACCAAGTTTGAAAAACGGCACCGCTCGGCTCCATGGTGGCAGCCAGCTCAACACTGTGCCTAAACCAGTGCTCAGACAGAGTTGCCTCTCCTTCACCTCAAAAGGGAAAAAAATATATGCTGCAGTGTTGTGAGGGAGGGGCAACATGTCAATGTGTAATGCCAGCCCTGGAGAAATGCATGCCATGCACATTGTCCCTGAGTTTCAGGGAGGGGAGGCTGTGGGGTGCCCCTACTGTTATGTTTTTCATAGAGTCATCACATCTAACATTACAGTGTTGCTCCCATCCCCACTCACTCTTGCCCCAATTCATCAACTGCTCCTGCCAGTGGAGGACAGACTTCCAGACAGGTTATAGAAGGCCCCACTTGTTGTTACACAATTCTTATTCATTTCAGGGGAGGACTGGCAGATCTGAATGTACCTGAAAGCATCATAAAGAAGAAGTAGGTTACAGTGCCCAGCATATCCTTTCACACCCCCAAGCATCTGTCTGTTCATCCATGCTGATGAGAAAAGCACATTTGGGCGCTTCCAAGGCAGACGGTTTAGCCTGGGATTGTCACACATTGTTCATATGCCATTTATGGCGATTCACATGACGTCGCCATCCATTCCTCCTCCACCTGTACTTTCCCCATGGTTAAACCTATCAAATTCATTCACATTTTTTTCCATTAATGATTAGCAATGGGGGCAGGGGAAAGTTCAGGGGTTTTTGTTGATTTATTCATTTATCCATCCATCAATTTTTACCCCGCCTTTTTGCTCTTCACCCTCCAGGTGACTTCCATTATATCCAAATGCAATAATCAGTAAAACCATCCAAAACAAAACAAAACAAAGTAACATTAAATAAACAAAAAAAGAAACAATTCAAACAATAAATCAAATAAATCAGGAATACCAACAGTTAGACAACAGATAGATGATGATGTTGTGTGAACCACCCAGAAAGGGTAATCCCGGATTAAGCTCCCTATCTGGAAGTGAAGTGCCCCTTTTTTGTACCAGCATCCCACATGATTCCTGAGCAATCAGCCTCCACTCCACTGGCACAACGTATACATGACCTGCCTCCCTGTTTGGGTGCAGTGTCAACTCCCTTATCTCCATAAGGTACCATATTGGCCAACATTCACATCAGCCCCCTGGCCGCCACCCCACCCCCCTGCTTTTAACGTAGAAAAAATATTTTGGCACCCCACTCCACCAGCAGCAGCCTTTGAAAAGGCATCAATACCAAAAGGACCCCCATCTTCTTGGTTTCCCCTTTCAGCAGGTCTCCAGGAGTTTAGGAAGACGCTTTTGACCAGCTCCTTCCTCCATTGTTGGAAGGGAGATAAAAGGCTAAGGACCTGGATTTAAGCATAATGACAAGAAGTGCCTTCATGCAGAAAAACTACCACAGAAGGAAGCCCCCCTCTCTGACACGCACAAAGGGGGTGGGGGAGAAGGGAGAGAAAAATCTTTGAAAATAACTAATTAAAGTTGTTTTAGCCTCTCTCACACGCCTCTAAGGGCACCTAATCTCACAGGACCGGTGGCATGTGGAACAATGGACCCTCAGCCCCCCACCCTACCTCCCCCTTCTCTGTGCCCCAACCTCTGTCTCAGAGGTTTTAAAACAAGAGGCCACTTTAAGTTAATGAGCTCTCAGCTGACTGGAAGAAGTCTCTAATGAAGGCTGATGGTCACACATTCCCTGGCTGAATGAATAGGATCCTGCCAAACCCATAACTGTCAGAAAGTTTCATTCACAAAATCCACATGCCGGAGAGGTAGGAGGGTTGCAAGGGGGAGACTGTGAGGGAAAGGAGGTGTCTGCGAGGAATAGGCTGACCAAGAAACAGCATGCATGACCAGCAGTGGCCAAGCCCCAGGATTCCTGGGCCCCCAGCGCCTTGCTCCTTTGTCTGGTCGTTAATTAGGAATATCCCCCAAATGGCTCTGGAGGCCAACTGTTGGGATAATCAGTGAGAGTTTGGGTTGGGGGTTTCTAATTTCCAGCTGTTATGTCACCACCTCTGCTAGGGCCAAAGGCTGGGTGGCAGGAGGGATGGGGGGGGAGAGAGGAGGAGGAGGGAAGAGTATGAGGATTGTTCCAAATAGTAGGTGTGGGGAGGAATCCGTGTCTTGCCACCGGATGGGATCTGTGTAATGGAAAAGGAGGAATGAAGGAAGATGTCTTTGACACGTCAAAAAGTGCAAGAGAGGACAGAAATGAGGGCACTGGCACAGCACAAATTGTAGGGAATTGTAAAGGGCGACTCTTAAGTCTATCACAAAATAGTTCATAATATGCCTCCACACTTGCAAGGCAGATTAAATTTGGTATGTGTGTAGTTCACACACAGGTGCATACAGATGTACATAACTAGAGAGGCCAGGCCATTGTGAAACTTTGGTCAAACACACCATCTTCCCTTCAGGATTGAGGTCAGGAGAAACAACAAAAGTTGGCTTTATTGAGAGTGGATTGGTTGGTCCTTGTGACATGACAAAGCCATCTCTCATCAAAGTCTCTCCCCTTCCCAGAGCAGTTTTTCAAGTTTAATTAAAACAGACATTGATTGGATAAACTTGCAAGCTGCTTGATTGAAAATGGTAAACAGTCCACCTGAAGCATGAAGGGAAGGGCAAACGGATTTAGAGGCAAGGATGGCGGCTGCTGTTTGAGAACTGAAGGCAGTCGAAAGTTCATTCACACTAGGGGGAAAAAAATGCACACATTTTGTACTTATATCCATTTGCGCCCCAAGACACCCTGATGGGAAAAGAGTCTGCAAGGGGGAAAAGAGTCTGCAAGGGTGCAGAAGAGTCTGGCTCAGTTGGGAGAGCTGCTGCCTTCAAAGCCTGAAGACCGGTGAACTTGATAAGTTTGAGACACGCCGCCAGCAAAAAGCTGTGAAAGCCTCCAGGAGGAGAGATAAGAGCTTCCAGCTGCGTCGGTCGAGTGTGGGAGGCGCCAGCCAGCAGAATTCTCAGACTGCAAAAAGTGTGTGTGTGTGTGTGTGTGTGGCATGGGATGCTGGGGCTGTGGGAGTTCCATTCATATGCTTGATTGAGACGGGCTGTCGATAACACTCAGAGCCAAACTATATGTGATGACAAAAGACTTAAAGCTGTGACAAACCGGCCATGTGGCGGCACGATGTGTAGACCAGCATCAGCAAGCGGCGCAAAGATCTTGGTTTGTCTTGTGTTTTTGAAGATCACACGTTAACACAGGAGAGCTGAGTAAAGTTGGAGAAATTGAACTTCGGCCAATGAGAGACTGCATTCGCTGCAGTGGGGGCAGGACGCAAAGCAAAGGGCCAATCAGAATTGAGTCTGAAAAGACTCGATTCTGATTGGCTAACAGAGAGCGGGGGTGGGGAGGACATCTTACACTTCTCTGTGTGGCTTCTTTCAGTGTAGACAGGAAGCAGCACGGTGCGGTGCAAAGCAAAGGCCGGATTTACCTCACCTCGCATAGCACCATGTCACAGGCAGTGTGTCTCAGCCTTTAGTTTGACCTGGTGGAAGAGGGTGGCGTAGACACAGGCAGAATCAAGGCAGAATTGCCTGCCTCAATTCTGCTTGCTGTAATTTGCTTAGGGGTGTTTGCGTCATTAAGCACCCCTGCTTTGAATGCTCCTCACACCCCTAGTCAGTAGTGTCACTAGGACACGCGTCACCCTGGGGCAGGGGGCGCGCGTCACCCTAGTGACGCTCTGACATCGCGACGTGGGGGGGAGTCAGCTCCCTCCCCCGTGTCGCCCTCCGGACGCTCCGAGGCCGGCCCAGGAGCCGGCCTCGGAGCGTCCGACCCC
The DNA here is from genome assembly GCA_026170595.1 of Plestiodon gilberti rubricaudatus. Taxonomy (NCBI): domain Eukaryota; kingdom Metazoa; phylum Chordata; class Lepidosauria; order Squamata; family Scincidae; genus Plestiodon; species Plestiodon gilberti. The sequence goes on along the minus strand of JANXHW010000003.1, from coordinate 102,935,753 downwards.
GTCGGCGCTCCAGGGCCTTCTGAAAGAAGGCCCATGCAGCGCATTCATCCGGGTATTTTTTTGAATTTTTGCGCATGCGCAGACCGTTTTGAGGACAAAAAGCCCTTAAAACGGTCTCTGCGCATGCGCGAAAATTCAAAAAAATACCCGGATGAACGCGTTGCATGGGGTCGGACGCTCCGAGGTCGGGGTCGGACGCTCCGAGGACGGGGTCGGACGCTCCGAGGCCGGCTCCCGGGCCGGCCTCGGAGCGTCCGAAGGGTGGCACGCGTCACGGAGGTGGCACGCCCCGTGGCGCGCATCACCCCCTGGCGGCCCGCCCCCCCCGCCACGCTCCAGTGACGCCAGTGCCCCTAGTTACATCTATTATGGGTAGTATCTGTGGTTGTGTGCTGCTGCACACACACAGCTGGTCATAAGAGGGTCCAAAGCAGGCATGCGTATGAGGGAGCAATGGCTGGTGCTTTGCTGCTGAGTTTTGCTTTTTCTTCCTTGTGGAAGAAAGTTTGAACAGTCAAACGTGTTCCCGCTGACCTCAAGAGAAAATTGCATGTGTAACAACAATATGGGGAGTACATTTTCCAGAGCAAAGTGGCTCTTCTTTTTATAGACATCTCATAAGTACTTTTTATTTCATGATTAATTACCTAATTAATTAATTGATTAATCCAATTAATTAGCAGTTAATTAGCAGAGGGTACTTCAGAAAATTGGACCGTGATAGGGGGTACCCGGGCCTCCAAAGGTTGAGAACCCCCGATCTAGAGTCTTCTTCAGTTTGCATTCTGTTAGCATATATGCGCCTTCCTGAGGGTCAAATGACATGTTACTCAAACACATGAATTTGGCCCTTGCATAGTGCATTGAGGGCTGTGCGATTGGGACCATCCTCACTTTGGTTGCTAAGTGCTTAAACTCCTCTACCCCTCACTATGGTGTCACAGGGTTTTGCACCCTCCCAGTGCTATTTCAAACAAACAAACAAACCAAGTCAAATTAAAGGCGGTGACACACCCCCTGCGGCATGGTGCTGTGCAGGCGAGGTGAAGCAAATCCAGCCTTTGCTTCGCACCGCCGCACCATACTGCTTCCTGTCTACACTTCCTGTCACCACAAGGTGAGTATATCATTTAGACCGGGTGTAAAGTAAAGGTGTAAAGGTGACCCCTGACAATTAAGTCCAGTCGTGTCCGACTCTAGGGTGTGGTGCTCATCCCCATTTCAAAGCCGAAGAGCCAGCATTGTCCGAAGACGCCTCCGTGGTCATGTGGCCGACGTGACTCTCCATGCCGCAGCGCGTAGCATGCGGCTGGAACACGGAGCGCTGTTTACCTTCCCGCAAGCGGTACCTATTTATCTACTCACATTAACATGCTTTGGAACTGCTAGGTTGGCAGGAGCTGGCCAAGCAACGAGCGCTCACCCCGTCGCGGATTCGAACTGCTGACCTTTCAATCGATAGCTCATGGTTCAGCAGTTTAACCCACTGCACCACCCGCTGGCCTCTAGACCGGGTGTAACTGCCCTCAAATCAGCAGTCTCTGAGAAGGACAGTGTGGGGAGCAGGGAGCAGTCCTGTCCTCATGACCCAGACATCGTTCTCTGCTTGGCTCTTGTAAGATCACCCCCACTGAAAGTATGTTAAACAGACAAATAATGGAGAAGCACTAAGGATAAAACCAATAAATTGAGAAAACAACAAAGGAGATCTGTGTGTTTTTTTTAATTCTTGTTTCTTTACTTTTTTGCCTTTTAGTTACTGCCCATTAAATTCCACTGACTATTAAACATCAGGCCAATATTAAAGCAGTGTTGATCGCACTCTGGGTGGGGGAGGGTTTAGATTTTGCAAGTAATTGAGAAGCTACAAAAATCTAGGGGGGTGGGGGGGAAGGAATGATTTGCCAGTGACAAAAGTCAAATGGAAATAAATAATTATGTAAAAGAAGAGGAGGACAAGGGCACTTCTATGTATTTGAAAATATATCATCTGTACAAGCCTAGAGAATGGAGATGGATGGAAGCAACAAGTCCGGATACGAAAAGAGAGAGAGAAAAGTCGAACAGCCAAGTGAAGGAAGATGAAAGCCAAAGGCACAATGGAGAAGAAGGCCAGTGAGCATGAAGGCAGCTCAAACAAGCTTTTGCTTTCCCACATCCTGTGTTTCTTTTGCATTGGGCCAAGGGGAAGGAATCAAGGTTTTAGCTGCGTCTTGTGAGAGCACTTATCTGAAACAAGAGGGACGGGACCCTTCGTCTTAGAAGCAAGAGCTCTTACATGCTTAGGAGAGACAAATGGCTGTTTGTGTGGAGTGTGCTTAGGAAAAGATGTTCTGGAGCCTGCAAATGGTTCATAATGTCAAGTGGCTCCCAAATCTACCATGGTTTGAATAGCCGAGTAAAAGGTCAACACGATGCAGGACTCAGACAAAAGAGGCACATATCTTTTAGAGCTAGAACGAGTTTCCTTTCACAAAACCTTCACAAAACTGCTGATTCTGAGGTAAACTATCTTTGGACAATGTGGTATCTTATGTTCAGTTTCAGTACTTGATGTCCAATGGTGTTGTTTGATATTCAACATTATTGGACAATTGATAATATATACATATAAATATATGACACCTGTTTGGCATCTAATAGTAAGCCACATTTCAGAACTGACAGTGTTTGATAATTGACACCTGGTACTTCATATCTAAAGGCATTTGATTATTTGAAAACAATAGTATTTAATATTTAATTTTTTATAAGCAGTAGTATTTATACTATATGGCTAGTATCTAGCTGCTATGTTATGATTTATGGATGGTATTTATATATTATTTGAAAGCAGATATTCAATATCAGTAGGTTCATAATCTGAATGTTGATATTAATTCAATATTATCAAAAATAATCAAATGTTAATCTGTCCTCTTGTACTTAAAGCACAATCCACTAATGGGGCTTGCTCCCAGGTAAGACTGCACCATAAGAGGCTGCCCAAGTAGTCAAATTTTGAATTTTCTAATCAGATTTCAAGGTTAAAATCTGAATTCTGGAACATTTTCAAACTTTCCATTTCAACTCTAATGTCTTCTACCAGCATAACTAATTACTGTCTTAAAATTAAGGACAAGAGGATGCAATGCAAGTTAAATCTGTAGGCCTGACAGCGGCAAGAAGATGTCCAGAAGGCCCCAACAAAGGCTGTTGCTCCTGACCCAGCAACTAAGATTTGGTCCCTCTTCCCTTTGGTTTTATAGTTGTCTCCATCCTATCTGTGTCGGAAACTCCTATCCCGACCTTATTCTGGGGTGCTTGGGCGCCCTCTTGCCACTATAACATTTCAGCCCCAGGAAAGTATAGATTTTTCTGGGTGTCAGGGTGGAGGTAAGCAGGTGGTATGTTCTTGCCTAGAATAGATTGGAACACAGCCCCTTTCAAATCATGGGCACTGAGCAGTTGCAAACTTGGTGGAATTATAACTCCCCTCTTTACAGCTGCAGAAAGGTGACTTCCCAGGACCATAATGCTGGTTGGACATGTACTGTAGATGTCACCCCAGGTTTGTGAATGGTTCAACACACAGAAATGAGGATAAAGGAGGACAGGCCTGCAATCTGCAGACATGTGGAACTATTCAAAAGACATGAATTGCAGATATGAAGAGATCAAAGAAACCAGTTTTTTAAAGACACAGCCAAATGTGACCTTGCAACATCACCCAATATTTATACACAAACCTCACTGAATTAAAAAATACCAATGGTGCTGTTTCCTGACTACCGATCATATTTGCATACATAAACTCTCTCACACTCACACTCACACTCACACTCACACTCACACCTATCTGTGGATGTTCCTCTTTTGTTTTTTGGCATTCATTCCCTACTCCTACCTACTTCCTCCCAATTTCTATTCCAAAAATTCTGAGTTAAGCATTGCCTGAAGAAAAATCACATCTCCAATAGGAGAGGCAACTCCATTACAATTTAACATAAAAAAGAATCAGCTGATATCGACCCATAATTTGAACAAGTGCCATGCTATTGACAGGAAGACAAAATAAGTTAGAATGACCATGTTTCAAAAATTCTGTATGTACACTCAATCATTGGAACAGAAATTGCAACTGGGTATATAACAACACAGCCGTGATTTCTATTTCCCCTGTAGATCAATGCTAATATGAGGAGGGCCCGTGAAGATGGATGTTGCCGACAAAAAAACCCTTAAAATCTTCAGCATAGGGCTTGGGTGGCTTAGTAGTGGATAAAAGACTCTTCTCTGGCTGCAGCAGGCAAGCTAAATTGGGGGCCACATTTTCTTTCAGGTTGTTTCTGATTAGTAATAGGTCAACCTATTGATCAGGATTATTTTAGGCATTTTGAACCTGACTAAACCTCAGTTTAGCTTAGCTTAGCCTAAATTTAACTCATGGTGTGCCCTTGGGCTCAATGATTACATCCCAGATCCAGCTCGCTCACTATGAAATGGAAATGTAGTTATTCTTACAGATTGAAAAAAATTAAACAGTGCTTAGACTCAGTCTAAAAACCAAGAGGTGCCAGGGATCAAGCCCAAAGACAAATGATTGCCTCTAGCATAGGTGCCCTTCCCCCAATCTTAAATGTACGAGAGTTTGCTGAGATTCTTCAGTGGCAAAGGATGGTCACAATGCACATGCTCCAGAAATGTTCTCTGTAGTAGTACTTCTCATGTTCTGAGTGGCATCATGGCATCTTTTCCTGGTATAGCTCCACAGCATTGGCAAATGCACAGCATTGTAAACATTGCAACACACAGCCCAATCCTGTGTAAGGATACACGGCCGGCCTAAAGGGACGGCTGCTGTATTCTAAGCCCATTGCGGGCTGCCCTGAGGCTGCTAGGTCGCACCTCAGAGGATGTTCGTCCCCTTCCCCAGGTGTAAGCGACCCCTGGGCCTATAGGCCTCCTTGGATGTAAGCCAGATACAGGCCTGGCGTACATCCGAGGTGGCGGAGTAAGGCTGGCCCGGGCTGGGAAAGGGCCTAGGATATTGGTGGAGTGCGCCTCCAATATCCCCACCCTCTCCCAACCCGGGCTGACCAATGGCCACCCCCCTGGCTGCCCCTGTCCGCCTTCCCACTGGCGCTGGACTTGGCGGCGGGTCCAGGGTCCAGAGGGCAGCGGAGTGAGGGCTGCCAGCCTCCATGCCAGCATCCCTTACTCCTGAGTCGACGCAAACATGCTTTACGGCACGTTTGCGATGCTTTGGTGCAGCGGAGCGCACACTCCAAAGTTACGCAGGATTGCGTCGACAGTTAAGTACAACGAGGAACAAAGCAGGAGCAGGGCACTACATGGGCAGTGGGCAAACATTGAGTATTATGTCTAGTCTGGGCCTCGATGAAAGTGAAAACTAAAAAATGAGAATTTTGCTATATATTATTATCATTATTATCATTATTATCAATCTATGCTTGGTGCTTTATACAGAATTCAAAGACTTGACCCTTCCCCATGGGGCTCACAATCTAAAATAAACAAGAGGCAAAAGAGAAGAAAGAGGAAGCAGGGACAAACAGGAAAATAATTTGCAATTATTTCATTGACACATACTTAGGCTTAGTGACAACAGATGACAAAGTAAGACTAAGAAGTCTGTCAAGTCTAGCACATTCTGTTTCTAGCAGCAGTCAAGCAGATACCGTGGAAAGCTCACAAGCAGGACATGAAGGTGAGAGCCACCCCGTTTGTTGTCTTCACCCCAGTCTCATTACTCAGACCGGAACACAGAGGTTTCATTTCACTATATATTGATGGAGCGTCGCTGAGCAGCAATCCTCTGCGAATCAGTGTAGATGCCAAACCAAAGATAGGGGCCATCATCACATCTTGGGGCTCCACAAGCTAATTATCTACTGTATAAGAAATAGTTTCTTTGTGTGTCATCTTGAATCTGCCACAAGTCAGTTTCATTAGGTGTCACAGAGTTCCAGTATTATGAGAGAGAGAAAATCTCTCAATCTGTTCTGTCCAGCCATTCATAAGGAAGCCTATGTTATATCCAAGCTACCCTCCCCTCTCAATTAAAAAGCCCCAAATTCTAATTTTATTGTATTTATGGCACGGTCCTGCCTAATTATGGGCAGTCATCTGAATGTGACTGTCATCTTCATTGCCTTTCCACAACTTTTACAGCTCCGTGATAACCTCTTTTTTCTATGGGTTGTCCAGAACTGTACAGGGTACTCCAAATGCAACTATTCAAGGAAGTATACAATGGCACCACTGAAGGAGGAAACAAAAGAAATAAAAGTCTCTGGGATGAGCTAAAATTGGTTCCTGTTTTTGCTCTGCAAATCAACACAGAAATAATATTTGAGAACTGAAATTCATTCTGTCTCTCTCAGTGGACAAACACGGCCATAGAAGGAAAAAATCATGATACATCATATTACAAAATACATTTAAATACAAGTTAAATACTTGTCACTGTATTCATTTTATAGCCTTTATGTTGCAATCATTGCTTGCCAGTGACCTGGTGAAATTTATCTGATCCTGTTCACGACGATTTGTTTTTCAGTTAGCATCCAAACCAGGATTGAAGAGAGAGAGAGAGAGAGAGAGAGAGAGAGAGAGAGAGAGAGGAACTGAACCCAAACACTGTAGAAGATTACAAAGTTTAGATGGAAGTGTGCTCTTGCCCTCACTAGTTTTCTGCCTGTGCCTGGCTGCTTTCATCTCCTAGTTTTTCAGGGGGAAATCTTGCTATGTACAGTTGTAGAATAGTTGGTACTTGATTTTATCCTCAGAGGGTAATAATGTAGCCTTGGAGTGACATCTAGTGCTCAAGTGCAGCACTGCAGCTTGTTGACATTATTGCTTGCCATCATAAGATCTCATTTTTCAAACACACTGCAACGTTCACATAACCTTTTCAGCAGTTTTCCAGCGCCTTTGCACAAGAGCGTGAAACGGTTTGCAAAGAGGCCTTGGGAAAGAGGGATGCAACATGGTCAGCGTTTTCTCTCCCCGATCCTGTTGTGCAGATAGATAACACGCATATGTATCCAGATGGATAGCCAAATGTCAATGTCACCCGTCCACGCTGCATTAATTTCAATGGGATTCACCTTCAGTTGCACATTCAACTACACATTCCCACCCACATCTTGCCCCAACTAGTCATGCATGGGTAGAGCTGGAGTGAGATGAAAACCTTGCTGCACAGTGCTGCAGTGCTGGTGGTCAATGAAACTGACAGCACAGACAAACAGGGAACGTTCACTCACAGCCCAATCCTGTCTAGCACCACCACAGCATGCAAAAGCACGCTGCACCGTATCCTGTGCTGGACAAAAGGCTGCTGGAGCTCTCTGAGGAGTAAGGGGACGTTTGTGGTCGTTTGGCCATTTGTGTCAAATGGTCGGTGCAAATCCAAGAAGACTCATGTTGGGGGTAAAGGCCCAGGAAGAGGGATAGGATTCAGTGGAGTGTGTTGCCGCCGATCCCTCCCCCCTCCCAGGCCCAGCAGTCCAACCTGGGGCCCCCGGAATGCCCCCTCACCCTCCCCCATGCCGTGGCAACTTTACCTTCCCTGGCAGCCGCAGCACTCTCTGGGTGCCGCAAACATGCTTTACAGCACATTTGCGACACCCTGGACCAGTGGAGCAGTTGTTCTGCCAGTTCTGCAGTAGACAGGATTGTGTCCTCAGTTACCTAGGTAATGGAAATACTTTGCCTCTCTCCCCACCTTCAGTGAGAGGGAAATGGGAGGGCTGTATTTGCCCTTACCCACATCATCACATAGCCACATCGAATTGGACACATGGGGCAGAGGCATGTGACAAAGTCATAGAGTCACATGACATAGACCATTTGGCGGTTGAGTTCCACAGCAGTCTGACAAAAGGGCAAGATGAGGTCTGTTTGAGACAAGAAGCTGACACTTGGAGGCCAAGCCTATAAAGTCAGTAGAGGCCCTATAGCAGGGGTGGCCAAATTGCAGCTCTTTGACATATAAACGTGCGGCTCTTGGAAATATGTTCGCTGAGCTCCTGTTTTGCAACACAATATAAAAAGGTAAATAAGAAATTATCAAGCTTTATAATTATTTACCAGATATAAACTGAGAGTCCACTGGATTAAAACGTAAGTTTAATGTTCATGGTGAATAAATATATTTAAGATTTTAAATGCTTTTTAAATATTGCGGCTCTCAAACATCTGAAGTTTTATCTTATGTGGCTCTTCCATTAAGCAAGTTTGGCCACCCCTCCCCTATAGACTCCCCAGATCACATAATTCTTTCTGGGCTGGCTGGTTGGCTACAATTCCCTTCAGGAGGAGAGGGTGCTGTGGAGCAGCCAGACTCAGGCAAGGCCATCCTTCTGCCTGCAAGCTGCCTAGGCAGCATAAAAAGTAAGGTACCTGATCCCTGCTGGCAGAGCATCACTTTGAGATTCCCAGTGCTTTACAGGTAAAGAAGAGTGTAAATGCCTTGCTGACTGAGGGTGTAATGCCAGCTACTTTAAAGGACACTGTGCTTAAGCCACCTCTCAGGTGGACCTTCTTCCAGGCCACCATCTCTCCATTGTTAAGAGTGTGACACACCACACACATCTGGCTGTGTCGTGTCCTGGAGTAGCCGACGTGTTGATTCTGATTGGCCCGACGTGTTGCTCCTGCCCCGCCCCCACAACATCGAACACAGCCTCTCATTGGCCAAAGGTCGATCTGGTGCGTTCCAACTTGAATACAGTAAATTGAACTTCAGCCAATGAGAGGCCATGTTCGGTGTTGTGGAGGCGGGACGGGAGCAACCTGTTGGGCCAATCAGAATCGACTCCACGACGCAACACAGCAAGATGTGTGCAGTATGTTGGCACCTTTACAGTGAAGACGTTACCTTTGCTCCCTCACATTCCGACAGTCGGTTCTGAACTGGCAACCTGGGCCGTGCTCAGTGATAATTAAGACCCCTGTGCTCCGTATACAGTGCTATGTATTGAAACTGGTCAATCTAGATTAGAGACTATAGCATGGCTTAGAGTTACCAAATTCTGGTTTAGAATTCTTTATAACTCTTGTCAGGATAGCCTTCTTCCCCAGCTTATGCTAGACTTAGCCCCATTGGATGGGCTTCAGTTCTTTAAATTAAGACTATTGGCACCGATGCGGACCTATTAGGATCCTTAAGTCTAAATTAAAGAAGCCTATGGTGTGGTCAAGCAAAGATTATTAGATATTGATCAGCAGGAATTTTATACTGCTGCTAACAAGATATGTTCTCCCTTGCACTTTTCTATTCTGACAAGTTACAGGCAGACGGCTCCTTTTTTAAAGTCTACTGAAAGACCCCCAAGATCGTAGGGTATTTTCACTTGCAAGGTGCAACGTGATGCCCTCTGTTGTTCTGTTTGGCAGGTATAGGAGGATTCCATATAGCAAGAGGTGCTGCCAGTGCGAATCTGGGACGATTGAATCACTGTCACATATGGTTTTATTTTGCCCACTATATGATCTTCGTCTACTTCATTTGAGCCCTGATTCTGGGGAAAATAGGCTACGGTATCTTCTTATGGCAACCGATATTGAGGTTCTCTCAAGGGGGGTGGTCTTCTTAAAGTTGATGGCCGAGCGACGGAGACAAAGTTTCGCTATTTCTGTATGGGGGAAATTATGGGGCTGGTTGACAGGTTCTGTATTGTGTGGTGTATTATGCTTTGTACTGTGTGATGGGTTATGTTTGTATGTAATGCTAATAAAGGTGTACAAACAAATTCAGACCATGTCCCTCCACTCAACTCTTCACAGTGGAACGCTGCCTTTAAAAGCAGGTATGTGAAACCAGGGCAGACACAAGGAGTGGCCTTATTCAGAGTTAGCCAACTGATCCACGTGCTCCAACACTGTCTACCGAATGGTTATATCCCTCCAGATCATTTCTAGCCTTGCCATCCAAGAACGTTTGAGAAGCGAGGTGTCAAGGATTGGACTTTCTGCTTTCAAGTTTGCACTTGATCGCCAAGCTTGGGTGGATGCTGGAACAGGCACGAGTCTCAGTTCATATCTGTAGCACAGAAAGAGACAGTTCATAACTGAACAACAGATTCAGCTATTATGCTGAGCATGTGAAAAATCTTCCTTGTGCAGCTCCACACACCTGGCACCTCATTTTGCACTTTAATGGTTTTATTTTAATGTTTTTAATTCAGATATTTTTATCTTTTGTATGCTAGATTCCTATGTTGCACACCGCTATGAGTATCAGAAAAGCAGTATATAAATCTTTTAAGGCTGCAATCCTATGCACATATTCCTGGGAGTAAGCCCGATAGAACACAATGGGACTTACTTCTGAGTAGCCATGCACAGGATTGTGCTGTAAATAAATTTCAACCTGGTTGCCTCACCTACCCATATGGTATTAGTATTAAGGGTACAGTTCAATTATGAAATTGCCATTTTTTTCCCTTGCACCCAGAGGCACATGGCAATGAAACTACCTTGTCCTCTCAAAAATGGCGAGAATACAGCCTTTAACTTCTGTTCAGGTGTTCATATATAAATGCACTCTGCATCTTTAAATAAATGCTTTTCAAAACACTATGCACAGAGTAATAGCCACCTACGTTCTGAAGCAGTGGTCAGAGCTCATGAAGAGGGAAGCAGACATGTCTAAGGATAACAGGCTTTCATGCTCACCAGTAGAGGGAGCCCTGGAACAGAAACAGGTTGGAAAGTACTGTATACATACTGGTTCTTCTTATTAACATCTCTAGGCAATAATGTCATTGGGGGATTTTCTTTCCTCGCTGCCAGACCATTACAGCCACCAGAGCCTCTCTGCACAAGGGTAGGTGGGGGTGTCCGAGTGTGAGAAATACACATTTATCACTTGTTTCCCAAACATGTCTTCAGGTGAGGTCGTACATCTGTTGTGGATATATTTTCCAAGTATTGTACTCAAGATATTATGTACCTAGGATAATGCAATTGCTGCCGCAGAAAGCACATCTATTGTTATGGTGAATTTTCACATACAATGTGACTATATAGACGTCCCAGCCTTGAAGTAGGGCAAGATGAGGCAGATTAAGGTTATAATATAAGTGATGGTGGCTTGGAGGTTTGCCATTCCTCCCATTTGTTTAATCTGATGACCAACTGAATCTTTTGCTTCTGAAGAAACTGTCTTGTACCTTCAATAGGGTTAGGGATTGATATTCTAATTTGGATTAATAGGGTGGCTTTTATCTGCAGTTTGTGCAGCTAATATAGATGCACTGTATCAATATTAGAACTGGCAGTGCTTAACCAGGAAAGAGACCGGGAGTTTGGTGGATAGCTCAATGAAAACAGCAACTCAGTGTGCAACGACTGTGAAAACAATGAATACCATACTAGAGCTTAAAATTAAACTGCCAGTATAATGCCCTTATACGAATCTATGGTGCAGCTTTACTTGCAATAGTGTGTACAGTCCTGATCATCCCATCTTAAGAAAAAAAAAAAAGACTGTAGAGCTGGAAAAGGTACAGAAAAAGGATACTAAAGCAATCAGGCGCAGGAGGAAGAAGCACCTTCCACATTCAGGAAAGGTTAAAACATTCCAGAATCTTTGGTTTATAAATACTTGTATTCCTTGGAAAAGAATTCAGAGGCAAAAGTAGAGCTGCCAGTTTCAGATATCAATCAGAAGGGGAAAAGTGCATTTTCTAATATCATAAAAAACAAGCAGGGAGAAAATCTTTTTCACAGCAGTCTGTTCTACGTATGAAGTTTTAGATATTACATGGCACACACAAAGCTCAGAGCACTGTGCAGCTACAACTGTTTCCAATATTCTAACACACTGCAAAATGCAGAAGATAAAATGCAGAAAATAGCATCTCCAGAACTTTCCCCAAATCTGCTATTTCAAGGACATACTTTTACTACGGAAAGTTTAATCTTACAGAAAGTTTGAAGCAGTGTGATCAGCAAGGCCAGCACTACCTTGGTCTTCTGCTTAGATGTACTGAATGATGCAGTGCTTGTAGTCAATAGTCACTTTGGTGATGAGGCGATACCACACCACTGGTAGGAATAAGGTTTTTGTAGCTTGAAAAAAGCCTTCTCTCCTTGAACACATAGCCCTTAAACAAGCTACAGGTCTACACTGGAGCATTTGGCCTGCAGAACAGTGGAAAATAGGTTCCAGGCTTGATCCCAAAGTTACCGGGTTTCCCCAAAAATAAGACCTAGGGTACAATCCTGACCGATATTGAAAGGGCGGAGCAAGCGCTCTGCCGTTCCAAGATGTCACGTGCCGTAAAGCACATTCATTATGACTGGAGTAAGGGAGGCCGGCACAAGGCCAGCCTCCCTCACTCCGTCGCCAGACTGGGATGCGGCCGCTGGAGGAAGGTAAGAGCTCCTGCTGGTGACTGCGTGGGCGGCCCGGCCGGCAGGCAGGGGAGGGGGGCATTGGCCTAGCCGGCCCAGGAGGGGGCAGGGATGGCGCCTGCCATATCCCTGTCCCTGCCAGGCCAGCTAGGTCGTTACACTGCCTCCTTCGACTTCCTCCAGCTATTTAGCTGACGGAAATCTGAGAAGGCCAATAGGGCCAGCCTCGGTTCACACCCAGGGAAGGGGACAAGCGTCCCCTTCTCCGAGTAGACCTCCAGCCCGCTGGACAACAGGCACCCTCAGGCTCAAGCGGGTGGCCCTGGGCCGCCCACCAAATCCTTAGCCCAGTGCGCTGCTAGCATGATTTTAAAGGGTTCTGCTAAATAAGAAAATAAGACATCCCCTGAAAATAAGCCCTACTGCATTTTATGGAGGAAAAGGATCAATATGAGAACTGTCTTATTTTTGGGGAAACACAGTAGCCAGCCTCAGGATTAAGAAATACATCTTATATTCCATATTTTGGAAGTTGCAGAAGTGTACACTTAGGGATGGCTAGCCATTGCAATATCTGCACTTGATGATCCCAAAGGCTCTATGAACTAGAAACCGACTAAAAGGCCCATTATTTTTGCACTATTCTACTAACCAGCAGCACCGAGCAGCAATTCCAAGTGGCTGCGAGAGTACTGAACGCCACCCCCCTCCACTAAGCCTTCTCCAAAGTAACCACAAAGAGAGGCATACGGCACCTTAAACACTAACAGACCGATTGTAGCATTGAATCCATTTGATTAGTTGCACAAAGTGTTAACCGCCTTGTATTAAAGTCAGAGGAGAAATCCAATGACCAAGAAAGGCAGTATATAAATACTGTATATTATTATTATTAAATTCATGAAATGGGCTCTAGCTGACAAAATCTTCGACCACAATAAATCTGCTAACAATTAAGGTAGCATTAAAAACACTCTTGTTCGCTATAATAGACTATGGCAGCGGTTCCCAAACTTGGTCACAGCACCCTTCTTCTGCGGCACCTGTCAGGACCCCTCCCCCCGGCAGCTTCTTCTTCCCAGCTCTCCCGGGTTCCACCATCTTGGATCACACGAGATTTCACAATCCAAGATGGCGGTGCCTAGAAGACCCAGGAAGAAAAAGCTTCCAGAGGCATCCCGCGATGTTCCTGTGTGCTGGGCATAACACACAGTTTGGGAACCACTGGACTAAGGCTGCACTCCCTATACACCTACCTAAGAATAAGTCCCATTGAACACAGTGGGACTTACTTCTGAGTAGACATGCATAGGCTTGCGCTGTAATACAGCTAAACCTCTGGAATGCATCAAAACTAACTATTTTCCCAGCAACATTCTCTCTTGTCAAAGCTGAACAAACAGAGAAGAAAGAGTACAGGATGTTTAAGAAGATCCTTATAAAGATGATCTTCAAAGCTAGAGGATTATCCTGTCACCACCCAGTGCTCAGAGATGCACAGATATCTCCTGTATTGCACAGGTAGAAGCTGAGCTGGTTAGAAATTATACTGGCTCCCACCCTTCCTCCATGCACTACAAATTGACACCCAAGCTTCTAGTCAAATGAAAATATGTAGGAAGAGAGGAAGGGGAACTGGCCTGCACTTCTCTAGGAAGACCCCCTCACAACCACTTCAAAGTACGAGAGCACTTTTTATGCAGTTTGTGTTTCAGGTACAGGATACTAGATGGAGAAAAAAAAGATCAGAACACATACAGGCCAGTACCATTCCGAGGAGCACCATCCCCGCTAAGCTCGCATGGCCGCAAAGCTCTAGAGATCAAGCTATGTGGAGCTCAACTTCCCAGAACTCGGCAATGACAGTGACATCGACAGCGTTCCAGAGGTGTTACCACACAGCCATGGAAGAGGTCTGCACAGCGGTGAGAAGAATTAGAGGGAACATTGCCGAAGAGTTGAGTAATACAAACCCATGCAACACAGGGAGAAATCATCATCCAACCCCAGGCCTCCACATTCAGGACTGGACAAAATTCACAAGGTATAAAAAGGTGTCTTGACCTCTCGCCCACACTTCCTCTATCACTAAGTTACCAGCGGCAGCAATCAAAGCCTCGTTTCATAGGAGATTGCTTATTTCTCCAACAATAGCAGCAGCCGCCGCCGCCAGTATCATCAGGGGCTTGCTTATTTCTCCAACAATAGCAGCAGCCGCCGCCGCCAGTATCATCAGGGGCTTGCTATTTTCAATAGATGCAGCACTTTGCAAAGGTAGTTTGCAGATTCCGCCCAGTCATGGGGGGGGGGGGGGAAGAGAAGACTGGAACCCCAACAGGAAGGGAGAGGGAATTTAGTCCTTTCACACTATGGTTCAGTCCCGATAAAAATTATACCCCCAAATCTACTATTAGTCCCAGGGGGAGACTACTCCACTGTTATCAACAGGATTTTCCCTCCTGGGGCCAGTAGCAGTGTGGGAGGGGGCACAATTTTCTCTGAGACTGCAGTGCAGCAGGAAAGGGTTAAATACCCTCTCACTACATGCCACAGTCCCACTTCCAATTCCTCACTTACCCATGGCTGCTATTTAATCTACAAACATACAAGGCCAAAGTATACACTTTAACATTGTACAGTATGAAACTTGGCTTTTAAGAGGGGGAAAAACCCTGAAACAACACATTCGTAAGTGTGCACAGTTATTGCAGCAACAAGCAGTTTGTCCTCCAGTGATCCTATCAACTGTAACACACTCAGAGTCCAACTTGCAAGCCACTGCATTTTCCTGGAGGATGCATACTACAAGGCCAGTCCCCAAGTTGGAAGAGAATGGGGTCCGTCCTAGTGGTCCAACACACCCTACTCCCTTCCAACTTAACCGACATAATTGTGCAGCAGACCACAATAACTCACAACCAAAAAGTCAACACTCTCCAAAATGGTGCATATACAAAGCAAATCATTTCTAGCAGGAGAATCCAGTTACACACCAAGTTCAAAGAGGAAAAAAAAAAAAAAGATTCCTCTTCTCCTTTACGTTTGATTAGTCAGACTAAGTGCGCAACTCCCATACACAGTCATCACACACACCCCAAAAAAGTGCATCAGTACACAGTTCAGTGAATTGCTGTAAGCTGCCCAACCTACAAGAAAGCAAAAAAAAAAATCTTTCCTGAACACACAGTCAGTCACAGGAGCTGTTTTGAAACTAGTCCTGTAGATGTAGTTCTATGTTTCTCAGATTCCCGGTAGTTTCTTTTTGCATTAGACATGCATCACTTGCACCCCAAAATATCTGCTTTTAAAAGTCTACTCTCCTCCCACCCTCAAAAGCTCCCAAAAGGCCTCTTGCCTTGCCTCATAATAAAGAATGGCAACTTTCAGAAACAACTGATAACTTCCTCCAAGGACGAGTCATTCTGCTAGGTCTCCAATCTGTGAGCAATTAAAACAATCCAATTTGCCTCTACTGGAAGTGGCTGAGAGTTCTGGTCTTGCCTGCTTCCAGTGAACCATGCAGAGATGTAGCAGTCAGCCTCCATGGTAGATAGATGTCTTGGCCTCTCCAGAGTCCTCAATTTCTTGCAACGCTCATATTAGGAATGACCGCACCTTTCAGGAACTCAAGCCACACAAGGGACTGCAAGAGAAATAAAAGGTCCAGACTGGAAAGCAAGCTGTCTCCCTCACCACCCCCCAGGCACCCAAGAAGTTGATTTGCTACACTGATAACCAGGTGACGAGTACAAAGTGGGGGACGACGACAATACAAGGATATGAAACAGACAGAGTGAAGAGAACTTGTATCAGTCTCAAGCTGGCCAGGAAGTATAAATTCCACTGACCTCGACCTCTCTCTCCCTCATATCTTCCCAGGATCTCCATATTTCAAAGCATTTTCTTCATCAACTATGAGCCAAGACGTGGGACGCCATCTGTTTATGCATCTGAGCGAGGCTATCCAGTGGGGAAGCAGGGCTATTATTTGCAATGGCGATGCTCCTTTTTTGTCCCCACATCCCTCTTCTTACTTATAAGAACTTAATACGCTAGTGGGGTGCTAACACTATTTTGGGATTTGTCCATGCTCATTAGAAAGTAAAACTAGAATCTATTACAGGTCGAGTATCCCTTATCCAGACTGCTTGGGACGGGAAGTTGTCTGGATTTCGGATTTGTCTGGATTTCAGAATATTTGCATAAATATGAGATATCTTAGGGATGGGATCCAAATCTAAACACAAAATTCATTTATGTCTCGTATACGGCTTATACACATAGCCTGAAGGTAGTTTTATACCATATTTTTAATACTTTTGTGCCCCAGCATGCGTGCTGGAAAAAGTTGTTGTTAAGTCATAGCCCCCAAAATGTCTAGATAAGGGGTAATCAACCTGTACTGTATAACTGAAAATTGTTTTCTTCTTAGAGGGGAAAAAATAAGCCTACTTTCCAAGCCTTTGAATACAATTTGATCTAGGAATTCATTCTCACACACTCCATTTCTGGGAAGGGTAAACATGGAAGTCCAATATATACCCTCTCTTACACACACACACACACACACACACACACACACACACACACACACACACACACACACACACACACACACACACACACACACACGTTGAAAGGTGTCACCATTGCCTTAAGAGCAGGAAGACATTTGGTAGGCGCAGCTCTTCTCAGCACCCTGGTACCAGCAATCAACTCCTTGCCCTGCAACCTCTAAAAGGCACAAGAGATTACTGCAAACCTAGAGAGAAAAGATTGCCTCACAACTCTAGTATCTTGGAGAGTGCAATAAGATGATTCCAGCACTCAGCTGAAAGCAAAAGGTAAGTGGTACTCATATTGCCTGGTGTTAAAAGCTACTGTCCAGCGAGTTGTGCCTCAGAGCAGATTCCCACAACCTTCCCCCAAAGCAATTTTCACCTCTCAGTGAAGATCCACATGCATTGCAGTCTGGTGAATCAGTTCAGCACCTATTCAACTATGGTTTTCCCACCATTTCAGTGTCAGGATCATAATTCATCTCCAGAAGATTCTTAAACATCACACATGCTATACGGCAATCAACCAAAGTGCATCACGATGTAGCTGGGAGTCATATACTGTCCGGCCTGCATTAAACTGGTTTGCTTTTCTAATGCAACACAGGCTCCCACAGGGCTGCTGGCAGCTCAGACCAGGCCCAACTTGCAAGGATGGAATCAAAACTTTCTGCCTCTTGAACTTATCGGTAGCAGTATCCAACAGAAAGTCTCCAGGAACCACTGGCAGGCCTTCCATTCATTAGATCTGAAGGTTGATAAATGGGGCAAAGCCCACTACGTCCTGCAAGAGAACCAGGGCACGCTGCAATGGAGGTTCCACGTCCAGCTCCACACCACGATTACGCAAGATGCTCAGACTAGACTCCACTACATCATGACAATGCTTCACCTTCAAGGCTCGCAGCTTGGGGCAGTACTCTGCCAAGGTTCTACCAAGAGAGAGAGGGGAAAAAAGGGAAGAATCAAAATCACAGCTCCTACCACCATCAGATGTTGCCCATCTTTAGACCAACGTGCCCAGTGGCATGGGTTATCACAAAAACAGCAAGGCTAGTAGATGAGGAGGCCTTAAAATTTAATTATAAAGCCCTGCAGTAGAGATCCAGTTTTAGGACAAGAAACTTCAAAATTGTCATAATGGAATAAGACAAACTTGATCTTGCATGTGTGCTGACTGCTGCTGTGCTGACTGTACTCGGACCACCGGACCTCCTGCTCCAATGCCGCACTTTCAGCACTGCGTTTTCGCTCCCAAGAGGCTCCTGCCTTTGACTGACCCTCTCGGGAACGCTGAGAAGGGCCCTCCCACCAACCCAGAGCCTCCCACCTGTGTTTTCTGATCTCCAAAAACCCAAAACCTGGAAGTAACTGGCAATGATGTCATCGCCAGTCACTTCCGAAGGGAAAAAGCAGGAGAGAGGCGCTGGAGGTGGCACTCGGCCAGGAAGGGGTTGAGAACCCCTGTGCTAGAGCAAAGAAAAGAAGATGGGAACTATATTTATTTGGTCATTTGTATGCTGCCTTTTCCACTTCCTAGGAGGCCCTCAAGGCAGCTCACATTTGATTAAAAACACAATTTCCTCCTTCTTCTACTCTTCCTCCTCAGAGGCGGTTTCTCTGCGAGGGGCTTAAAAATTAAATAATTGTGAACAAATTGTGTGTCCATGCACAGCTGGACAAAAAGCTAAAGGAGCGCACCCTAAGCTGAACATTTTGGAAAAGTCCCCTGGGGTCATCGCAACACCAGGCATGTACTCATTGGATACTGACACTCTGCTCCATTTGCGCCACCGTTACCTGATGGAGCTATTCTTGACCCGCAAGCAGCCTGTGAGGTCCAGATGCTCCAGCTCAGGACAGGCTTTGGCAATTTCCTCCACTGCTGCATCACCAACATTCGCGTTGACAGCCAGAGAGAGGGACTTCAGTCTGTTGCACCTCTGCGCAAGGTAACAGATGGCTTCGTCTTTCAGCTGCCGGCAGGCTGTGAGGTCCAGAGACTCAAGCTCCTTGCAGTGGTCAGCCAAGCTCCGCAGCGAGAGACTGTCCACCCACTCACAATGAGCCAGAGAAAGCAGGCGTAAGTTAGGGCAGCTCAGAGAGATGGCTTCCAGAGTGTTCCGGCTCAGTTGTACACAGCCATTCAGTTCAATCTGTTGCAAATGGTGGTTTTGGTCAATAACAGGAAGCAGCTCCTTGTCAGACAGCCAGTCAGAGCAGTTCTGTAGGGCTAGTTGTTGCAGCACCACATTGTCCTTTAGCAGGGTACAGAACGCAGCTTTTGGAATGTGTGGTCCAACCTGCCATGGGCAAAAAGACAAACTAGACTACTGTAGCATCTTAAACGCTTGCCAAGAGTTCTATTCATCGCCTCTCACTTTTTCAAATCAAATCAGAGACCTCTAAAACAATAAGAAAGCAAAACAAATCCTGCTGTAGATATAGTTCTTCCTTCAACACAGGACTTGCATGGCCAGAAATGCAGGCTTTTGCTATGGACTGTGACAATTCGATGCAATTGTCTAGGTGTCTTACAGAACAGTTGGACCAAGTATGAACAGATACTACACGAGCCTCATTCAGATGTCACATGCGATGAGAACACACTGTGGCAGGTCTTGGGCTCACAAGGAGAGGAGATTGGATGCTTCTGTGTTGTGGTTTGTGAAAAATGGTAGTTACAAACTGTGAATGGTTTCCAAATTCCTCTCCTCACTTTTGTCTGGACTGTTTTTATCATTTCTAATGCCAGACCGTGAAGGAAACTATCTGGAATGAAGATGTTCTGTGAAAGATTAGAACTGTGTATTGTAAAAACCCCTTTGGGGGGTTAGAATTGCCTGCCTATGTGCACCGCCTTGAATTAAAGTCAGAGGAGAAATCCAATGACCAAGAAAGATGGTATATAAATACTGGTGGTGGTAGTAATAATAATAATAATAATGTTATAATGTTCAGGACTTGGAATCTGCCAGGACTGTATTATACTAAAAGAACTCACTGCTGTGAGTTCCCAACAGAGAAATTGGTTTGGCCAAAAAAAAAAAAAGTTACCTTATTTGATGGTATGCTTCTCATTTCCAACATGACTCTAGTACCTAGTTTAACCCAAGGTTAACTCTACAATTGCACAAAGCAGTGCTCAGAGTAATGATAGGACAGTATCCCTGGTTTCCTGTGCAGCATTATACAGTAGTTTAGTATCCCTGATTTCCTTTGTATTATTAATATAGTTTAGTCAACAGGCACACCCACTCTGCACAGGGCTGAATGCAGACTTTCCTCTCTCACACACCACACACAACTCACAATACCTGTTTAGAATCAAAGCAGCGTATGTTGGTGAGGTACAGCTGGATTAGAGACTGGAATGCCTTGCTGACCCTCTGCAGACTCAAGAGTTGCCTGAGAGGGAGATGGGAGAGAATGTGGGGGAAGAGGATGTCCTCCCAGGGCAGGTCCAAGAACTGCTTTCTAGAAGAGAAATCAAATGTCAAAACAGTTGCATTGAAAGGGCAACCAGAGTATGACCTGTCCTCTCAAAGGTCCTCTACACAACAGAGTTCGTTCAGAGCCATTCCCCACAGCCTGAAACACAGTCAGGTGTCAGTCAGACAATATAGTGCCTGAAACACAGTCAGGACCAGTACCTCACAAATGCACTCAGGTGCTTTGTTGGAGGGGTACTAAACCCCCAATAAATGCCCCTGACCTGAATAATCTTAGGCAGGCCAACCAGAGGAAACTCTCTTACTCCAGGCAAGTCAAACAGCATCACTGTTTTCTGGGCTTACTAGCTACAGCATCACAGCTGATGCTAGAGCAGGAAGGCTGAGTGACTGAAGTTTTATCCCTCCCAACAACCACCAAACCTTGAACCCACTAACTTTGGGAATCCCTAAAATAATTTGCCACACAGGCAGAGAAAATGATCCAGTTAAAAACAAGACTCTAAGTCTTCCATCCATCCACTTATTCCAGAAATTTTAACAAGAACTGAAACTGTCAGAGGGGAAATAGAGAGAGTTAAAACTAATTTAACATTAGAACTGGTTTGCAGAAAGCAGATTATCAAAAGCAAGATTTAAGAATGGACAACTTTTAACATTTATTATTCATACATGAAAGAGGGGGGGGGAGAGAATATCAGCTTTTAATGCATTCAGATTTCTGGCAAAGCTTGGAGAAAGGAAACAAGTTTTGAATTGCCAGGAACTCAATTTTCCAATGTCAGCTTTTTCAGGTCAGCCAATCTTTCAGACGCCAATCCACCAGCTCAGCCCCACCCTGCCCTCTCACAAATGAGACTGTAGCCAGGAGGACCAGACTGCTGTACATAAGAACATAAGAAGAGCCCTGCTGGATCAGGCCAAAGGCCCATCTAGTCCAACTTCCTGTATCACACTCACACAGTGGTCCCACCAGATGTCTCAGGGAGCACAAGACAACAAGATACTTGTATCCTGTCGCCACTCCCTTGCACCTGGCACAAATAAAACCTACTCCTACAACCAGGAGGTTGCTTATCCCCATCATGGCTTGTAAGCTGTGATGGACTTTTCCTCCATAAATCTGTCCAATCCCCTTTTAAAGGCATCCAGGCCAGGTGCCATCACCACCTCCTGTGGCAAGGAGTTCCACAAACCAATTACAAGCTGAGTAAAGAAATATTTTCTTTTGTCCGTTTTAATCCTCCCACCGCTCAATTTGAGTGGATGTCCCCTAGTTCTAGTGCTGCGTGAGAGGGAAAAGAACTTCTCTCTATCCACTCTCTCCATCCCATGCATAATTTTATACGTCTCGTCTCAATCATGTCCCCCCTCAACCACCTTTTTTCTAGACTGAAGAGCCCCAAACGCTGTAGCCTTTCCTCATAAGGCAGATGCCCCAGCCCACTAATCATTTTGGTCACTGTAGGGCAGGGAGAACATGGATTTTCAATCCAACCCGATCATATGGCGGAGGGGGGGGGGCAGACCCCGGGTGCAGGGGCGAGGGAGGCTAGACTAGATGCTCGCAGAGTCCCCTGCGTCAACGTACCTGACTCCCGCCGGCCATACCAGCTGCCCTCCACCCGTAGACTCCATTCTCTTAGGCAGGCAGCAGAGCCGGACTGGCTCGTCGCCTCGCTGTTACGTCATTGACGCCAGGAGTGCGGCAGGGAGCGTGAAGGCGCTTCTTTTTTATGTCACCTACCGCCATCTTACCCAGAGGGTAGCGCTGACTTTGCACGGGGCGAAAGTGCGGAATGTTTGCCTGCGGGTCAGTGTGGCTGCGGCGCAAGGCTTATTATGCGTGCAAGTTGCAACTGAGGGAGCCGTTGGACTACCGTAGTCCAACTTTTGCTTTGCTGCAACCGTGAAGGGTGGATTTTTATTTTTATTTATTTTGTATTGAGGGGGCGGAACAGAAGATATTTGCAAGCAGGATTTGACAACCGCGCACTGAGAGGGTCAAATTGCACAACATTTGCGAGTTGATTGAATCAACTCGCAAATGTTGTGCAATTTGAGCGGTTTTAACTTAACTTTTCCTCTGTGGGCTACTTTTTTGCTGTAAAAAATCGCGCCCCCACCACTATCGAGTGCTTTCCTACCCGTGTTGGGGAAAGCACAGGACGATTCCCGTCACCGTGGATCGCAAAAACTTCACCCCCACTGCATTTCCCTTTAAAAATAAATACAGCAAGTCCTCACTTAAAGTTGTCGATAGGTTCTTCTTGGAAACTACAACTTTAAGCAAAACAACTTATGATGAAACCCTTTACCGTAATAATTGATAAACGTAAACGTTCCTATGGCATTTTTTTCCATCAACTTTAAAACGAAACGACTTTAAGTGAGGACTTGCTTGACTAAATTGTAGGCTTGGACTGCAGTCCCGTCCCCCCAGCAGGGTGAAGTATGAGCCACGACGACTTACAGATTGCATTGGGACGGTGTAAAAGCTGGAACAAAACTGGCCATCGGCAATTAAACGAAACGGATGCAAAACAGCACAGCAGCAGACAGCGTTAGAAACACTTGCGATGAACAATATTTTGGAAATGACCCCCCTTGCATAATTGACATTGTATTATTAACCCCTTTTAACAAACAGCATATTTGAATGACTCGTCTTCAAGCACCAAATAAAGTAAGACACGCCGCATCTTAGGTGGGAGTGATAAAATGAGACCCCGAATGACCCGGTGAGCCCCGGCAGGCGACCGGCTCCCGACAAGCAGGCGGAGCCTTCTTCCCAATGTCTCGCCGGGTACTCGCGCGAGCTGAGGACAGGGAACAGGCGGCGGGATGTATAAAAAGGCTGGAGGACGGGCGGCTGGGAAATTGAGCTGTGAAAAGCGGGGGGCCAGAGAGGCAGGAGGAAACCGAAGCCGAGGCGACGAAGATGGCAGGAACCACCGAGAACGAGGACCACCACCACCAGTAAGGGGAAGGAACGGAACGGAGAGGAGAGGAGAGGAGAGGAAATACGGTAGACGAGAAGGCAGGAAGGAACAAGACGGAGTCAGGCCGGGGGAAGGAAGCGAGGCGCATAGGCGGAAAACGGGAGGAGAACGGAGCCGCAGCGCAGCGGCGAGACTTGGGATGGGAAAGAGAGAAGCAAGCCAGGGAGTCGGCCAAGAGAACAATAGAGAGGAGATTGGGGTGGGGGACCCGGGGGGAACGATAAGGGGTGGGGAAAGGAAAGCCTTTTTCTTTCTAACTGAAGAAAAGGAGGGCGGGTAGGAGAAGTGAGTGGAACAGGGGACTGCGACAGGCAGAGCCATCATTCATGGGATGGGGGGGGGAGGGTTAGCTAGGATGGGAGCTGTGAGACCAAGTGGGCACCCAAGTTATGCCTTTCAACTTAGTAAGGCCCTGCCCTGTGCCCACCAAATGGAGCAGACTACCAGTGGGGTTTGATATGGTATAAGGGGGAGAAGGCAAAGGATGAGATGGTTAGACGACAGCATCACCGATGCAACGAACATGAAAATGAGCCAACTCAGGAAGATAGTGGAGGACAGGAAGGCCTGGCGGGATATGGTTCATGGGATCACGAAGGGTCGGACACGACTTAACGACTGAACAACAACAACAAGTGGTTGGAAGGACTACATCCTATTGGAGCGAGACCCCTGGAATGGATTACGACTGGTAAACTGTATAAGCTCCCCCAAATAAACCTCCCTATAGCAGGTAACCTCTGACTCCTGATTTCAGGGTCAAGCCTTGACCCTGTGATTCCCTTCCCCTCTTGATGTGGAACCACTATCCCCTTGGGATAGCACACAGTTGGAAGGATTGCTCACAGACCCCAAATTCCACATTCCAAAACCTGATCCAGGCAACAAATAGTTTTCAGGAAATTGGGTAGGATCACCAGCTTCTGAAATAGGCAGAGCAACCTGTTCATCGGGACTATTGGAATAACTGGGACAGATATAGCACATCACAATACCCCCTCCCTTCCAGGTTTTGGTACTCTTCTCCACTAAACACTATTCTGGGGAAAGGGTCTGGATTGTCTACTTTCAAAATAGGCAGAGCAACCAAAATCACAGGTCCCATTGGGCTAATGGTTGCATAACTCTTACCAAATTCTTGCATAATAGCATTGCATAACTCTTACCAAATTCCATATTCCAGTATCCATTCTGGGCTATAAACTGTTTTTCAGAGAAAGGAACACCTTTCAAGAAAAAAAAAGCACCCATTTCAGAACTAGGTGGAGGAACCAAATCACAGGGCCCATTGGACTAAAAGGTGGGATATATAACAAACCACAAAGTCCTCAAATTCCACCTTCTGGTACCTGTTTCAGGGTATAAACAGGTTTCCGGGAAAAGGGGCTGAAACGCTAATTCCAAGCTAGTGAGATTTATCAAAATTGTATGGACTATGGACTAACTCGGACGTTCCCAAACTGGGGTGTCGCAATGCCTCAGTCCAGGATTAATGCTCATGGACCCCTAAAGGTGGGTAGCGATGTACAGTGGTGGAGCTTCTGGGATAGCACTGCTGCTGCTGAAAGAAAAAGGGGGCGTAACATTCACCCAGTGGTTGTGCCAGGTTTCAGGGGACCGCGATCCCCTCTGTGGGCCCCCATGCACCCCAAAACAGCTCCCTGATGCAATCATTTCCCACTTTTGGGAACCTCTGGCCTACCTGGAAATTATATAGTAAGACCCAAACTTGCCCAATTCCATGTTGTGTTATGCAGTCCAGGTTTTATAATTATAACAATTTTATAATTACTGGAGGAAGAAGAAAACACAAAAGAGCCTCACTCTGCTGCTACCCCTACTGCCAAACTCTTTATTCCTTGCCCACATGGCTTTCCTAAGTTCAGTGGGTGAAGAGGAAGCAGTAGTGTGGCGACAGTTGTAATGCCAGATTACCTTTTTTCCTCCAGCAGGGTGGAAAAGGAAGGGTTGGGAAAGCACCCCATGCTGCTGCTGCTGCTGCCTCGCCTGCCCCCCCCATCTCCTTGCCCACACAGTGTTTTTCCTAAGCATCTCAGAGGGCAAAGAGGAGGCAGTGATGGTGGTGACTGCAACAGCACAGGGTTCTTTTGTTTTCCTGCTTCTCCAATGATGCTGGAGGGAGAGTTGGGTTGCTGCTTGTCCAGTCTTTTTCCAGCTTGCTCTCAGGGAGCTGGAAGAAGATGGACGAGCCTATTGAAGAGGCTTGGTAAGCAGGGCCCCGGGGGTGGTGGTGGTGGTAAAGGAGCTAAATTGTACCCAGGCCCAGGGTCAAAAGGGGGGGCCAGGAGTCAAAGGAGGGGGCCCAGAAACTTCCTGGGATCTCAGCTGGTCTCATGGAGAGTGGTTGGGTTGTGTATTAGGTTTTGTTTATGTATTGTGTATGTTGATGCCTATAAAGGTTTCTGATGATGCTGGTGATGAGTGAAGACAAAGGTCGGGCAACCAGGAGGCCAGGTCTACCGGGCGGGTAGACTAAGTTCGGTGCCACATTGGGAAGCCTGGTAGACCTGGGCTCTGGAGAGTTTTCTGCCCGTTGATGTCCTCCCCCTGCCCTATTTTGCCCCCTCTCCTTTGAGAAGGGGCCCAAAAGAAACTTTGTACCCCTTGACACAATTCCTCTCAGAGGCCCTGTTGGTAAGTAATGGGAGGGTGGGGAGATGCGGAGTGTGGAGCATCCCTTGTCGGTTCACCACTCCCTCATAACTTACCACTCAAAGCGAGTGCTCAGTGGCATCACTACACCACCACCCCAGGGGGTGGCTGTTGCCATGACACCCCCCTGTGAGATCACAAGCCCTGCCCCGATGACAATTCGGCTGCGGTGCAGCAAAAATGCACACGCCCCCAGCAGTTTTTCGGCTGCTTTTAGGCCATTTGTGGCCCAGGTGGGCAAATCCAGTCACCGCAAACGGCCTAAAAGTGGCCGAAAAACCACCGGGGGTGCATTTTTGCTGTGCCACCGCCAAATTGTCACTGAATTGTCACGGCAAGTGCACCCCCGCCACATGTTATCCCCTGCAGCCGGGGACCCACCGCCCCGCCCCCCAAAAAACAATGCTTCTGCGAGTGCTTCAGTTAGCCTCATGACTAGGCAGGCCCTGGGTCCACTTCTTGTACCCTGTGTCTTGTGGCTTTGGATGACTGGATGCTCGGGCTTAGAGAGCTCTTCTTTTGAGGGTATAGGATTTGCCCTGGATTCAAGTTAGCAAGAAGTGGAGGGACCCTGTTTTGAATTGCAGCACCTGGTCTTGGGGATCTAGCTCTCAGCAGCCTGGCATTTGTTGCTGG
This sequence comes from Plestiodon gilberti rubricaudatus, assembly GCA_026170595.1. NCBI lineage: Eukaryota > Metazoa > Chordata > Lepidosauria > Squamata > Scincidae > Plestiodon > Plestiodon gilberti. The sequence goes on along the minus strand of JANXHW010000003.1, from coordinate 102,909,062 downwards.
CCACGCAAGATCCTTTGTCCCGCAGGTGCTCAGAACCAAGAATCAGGGAGTGGAAAGCTTCACAGAGTTAATGAAAACCATGCTTCAGATACATTTCATACACACAGCTGGCTTATTAATTTCATTTTTGTGCATTAGTTACCATAGCAATTACATCAGTCTCTTTTTTTTTTGCAAACCTAGCTTAAGTTAGAAAATGTCAAAGAAAACAAAGTACAGTGGAGTTTACATATCCTTTAGTTTTACTTTCAACTTCAAACCTGATCAGACACAAAAGCCGCATGAAGCCAACAAAACTGAAGGAGCACCTGACTTCTGTGGACAGTGTGGATCTTTTTTTGTGAGAAGGCTCAGTCTGAAAAGGCTGGAACGTTACCCAAACTTAGATTTTCCCCCAACACAAAAAGCTTTGTCTTGACGCATCCTACAAGGTTGCTTATCTCCTTGCCGAGCAAAAGAAGCATGTTTGGAAAGACCTTGGTGAAGCCATGTGCCCTGAAAATGGTTGAACTGGTTTGTGGCTGGGAGCAGAGGAAGAAAATGGAAGCGGTGCTTCTGTCAAAGGACCTCATTGCTTTAGAATAGCTGACATTTCTTCTAATATTTTGAAGCAGGTTATGAATTGGCAGCTACGCCATTTCCCTTCTGCATGCAACTGGATGAAACTCCTGACATGCAACTGGATGAAACTACCAGACCCCAGTTTTTGTCCATTATGTGCACACTGTGATGCCGTCAAAGTAGAATTCCTATTTTGGGAAACCCCTTTTTGGAGACTACAAAGGCCATTGACACCTGTGAAACGTTTCACCTGAGGAGGCTCATAGGAAATATGAAAGAAACGTTGTGCATTTAACTTGTTTTTAAATTAAACATCTTATTTACATGTGGTTTTTAATCCCACTGAAGTTATTGGTTCGTGCTACATTGTCAAGAGCCATAAAAGTTTCAGATTTTAGGTGTAATGTTTCTTTGCCAAGCAAAAATTTGACTGGAAGAAAAATCTTGGTACTCTGTGTACCGTTGGAGCACCTTTGATGCTTGGCAGCACATCTGCTCTAATGAAGAAAGAAGCTCCACACATCATCGTGATTCATTGCTTTCTGTGTTGGTGTTACAGGCTCTGCCAACAATCCCAAAAGAAGTCTTGTCTGCTGCCGTGAAAGTTGTCGTCATCATCATCAGAGTCGGGGCCCTGAATCACTGGTTTTTCAAGAGGTTTCATCAAGAAATGTGAGCAGAAGAAGATCTACTTTGCAGATGCTTGCTGGCTTTCCAGAGGACAAGTTGTGAAGTGCTTGATTGAAGTTTCACTTTCTTGAGAGAAAAAGAAAGCCCACTCTCAGAAAAACTTGACAAGGAGGAGTTAATTCATGGCTTGTCTTACTTGGTGGATAGTTTTTTTTTAACCATACGAGTGAGGTAAATCTTTCAGTTCAAGACCCTGCAGTCACCATAATGGATGCTACTAGAAAAACTATGAGCTCTTTTGGCCAAGCTGCCACTCCGGAAGAAGAGATTGGAGGCAGATAAATATGTGAACTTTCCAGTGCAGGAGGAAGTGCTTCTGCAGGCTGGAATCGAGAGTGACAAAGCCTGGCCAATTCCTCTGCAGGCAGAAATCTGCAGATGCCTGGAAATACTTGTGAAGAAGAACTACTGAAGAACTACACTGGTAGTTCTTTCATATGTGGACCTGATTAATTTTTATGCTATTTTTCTCATTTGAGTGGGAGAAGTAGCAGCTGCTGCTGCTAAGAGGCAATACAGAAATGTATAATAGCCATGTCCTGGAAGCCCTTTTAGAAGCCCCGTTAGTGTTAAAAACCTTTTAAAAAAACTTTTTTAAAAAACCCGAAACTCATTATGCAAATTAATTATTTAATTTGCATAATGGGGCGGCGGGCTTTTCGGCCCCAGTACCACGGGCGCCTGGCTACCCCTCTGTTGTTGAGCTCTCAAAAAATGGAGAGACATTTGAAAAGCAAGTCATAGCACAGAAATAGAAGTGGAATCTTTGACTTGTTATGCCATTCTTCAGATGATATTGTATACTGGATCATGTGCCTGGAGTGCCATATAGGTAGAATGCTTTTTTTGTTGTGGTTGATAACCAAATAAAAACACAAAACACCATAATACAGTTGTCCCTCGCTATCCACAGGCAGGGCCACAACAAGCTCCCCCGGAAGTGATGTCACGTGATGTCACTTCCAGAGCTTTCCCGGGCTGCAGGGCAGGCGGGGGAGAGTCCTCCCGCCCGTCCTGCACCCCAGGAGTTTCACCAGCTGTAGGGCAGGCAGGCAGACTCCCCCCTCCTGCTTGCCCTGCAGCCAGAAACAGCGGCACGCTTAACAGCCCACTTAAGGAAGCTTAACAACCCACTTCTGGGTCACAAGAAGGCTCGTCTCTCCCCACCCCACCTTGTCCCAGAAGAATGCATCCTGGGAAAAACCTTCACACAACAAATGGTTTTAATATATGTAAATGCTGGTGACCCACTGGGGTTGTTTAATTTTAATCTTAAGTGTTTTAATTAATTATTTTAACGTGTTAATTGTTTTAACGTGTTTTTATGTATTTTAATATGCTGTAAGCCACCTTGAGTGCCCTCGGGAGAAAAGCGGGCTACAAATTCTTTAAATAAATAAATAAATAAATAAATAAAACCCAGAACTGGGTTGTTAAGCTTCCAGAAGCCCTGCAGAGGCTTCAAAATGGCACGGTTTGCTTCAAAAAGGTAAGAAAACCCTCATTTCCCCCTTTTTTTCTTTCTATAGCATTTTACACCTGGACACCTGCAGGTCCAGGACCCACGGTGTGACAAATCTGTGGGTCCCAAATCTGCGGATAGAAAGGGTCCACTGTACAGTATTTTTAAAGCATTGAATACTGCTATGTATTGATATTAAACCTGATACTGATTAAACCTGATATTGATGCTTAAGAATTCACACCTGTGAATAAAAACACAAAATGCCACATTTTGCATTTTAATTCAACACATTTTCAAAAAATAACACCATTTTAAAACACTTCTACTTATAGGCTTCTTGCTTTGGTCTGTAATGTGCTCTCTCTCTCTCTCTCTCTCTCCATGGACAGGTTGGGTTTGCTGCACTTGGATGAATGAAGCTACAGGTTCAAAAACTGCAAGATTTGCTTTAAGGAGAGCAGAAGTCCACTTGCTTCCATCTAACCATTGTTCCAATTATCTCAAAAAAGCTACCTCAATGTGTAATCCCCCCCCCCCATATGACAAGTAACTTATTATCACCACATTGGTCTGGCAGTGCCCACTGTATTTCAATGCAGCAGAAAGAGAATTATTAGCAGTGAGCACAGATGTCTGCCCAGAAAACAAGTGTTACACAGAATTAACAAACATTGACTACCTCCAAGCCATGCAGTGTAACAACATGGTCACTGAATTTACTGGTTCATGGAAAAAGGAAAGCAATGAGAATATGCAAAATGTATATGGTATTTCCTCTTTCTTGTATTGGTAAGTTATCTATGTTAGGCATGTTTCAGCTGATTAACTTTCTTCCATCCACACATGTTTATATTTTACTGTTTCAACCACCAGGTCTGATATATCATCTAGGGATCCTTGTGGTATGTAAATAGCACTGGAATGAAAAACATCTTACTAATCAAATAATTCAGTGGAACAATGGCACTTTGAGCCTTCCTACCAAAGAAGAAATAACAAGTGGCATTTGGTTTCTACCCAATCCAGAAGGAAATCAATAGCATGCTTTGTTGTACACAACCATTCATATTTATTTAAAAATCTTATATCCCTCTGTTGCTGCCACCATACCAGAGAAGACAAAGCCAGCTGGATACCAACATCTCGCGAGACTAGCCACGAGAATATATGGAGATTCTTGGGGGGAACCTCTAGAGGAGATATTGTTGTTCCGTTGCATATATGGAGACGTGAAGCCTTACCACTTGCACTGGTTTACCTGCTTAAAAACCGGAAGTGGGTTGTTAAGTGTAGGGGCCAAAGAAGCATTAGAAGGAGAGGAAGTGGAGGAGGAGGAAGGTAAATTAGCTCCCTGGGAGGACATTCAGGTTAAGCAGCAAGGTGTGCCCCGTTTCACACCCTCCCCGCACTCCTGCCCCTGCGCTGCTCAGCACAGAGTTTACCTGTGCCAATGGGCATTGCTCCTTCTGCCAGCACCAGCAGGAAGTCTCTGGCTTTCCCACCAGCAGGCCTGGAAGGTGTGCTGTCACAATGTGCCTTACGGCATGTTTGTAACAGTATGTACTGGTGGAGCACACATTCTGCCGGTGCAGAAGCACAATAGTATTGATGCCCAAACTCTGCCAGTTTTTTTTTTTGGGGGGGGGCTGATAATAGTCACCAAGAAGAATGGGTACCTCCCCATAGGGGAACTGGACACCCCAAGGAACACTGCTCCACAGGTTGGCCCTAACCCTAAAGGCACTATAGGGTCTAGTGATCTTAAACTTCCTTGCCCCAAGTGAGTAGTGGACACTTTCTGTGAAATAATAGAAGAGAACATTTTAAAGGTGCATAAAATTTATTAAGGCCAAGTGTGTTTCAAGTCAGAAGATGCATCCTCAGAGGGCAATTAAATAGTTCCTTCTGAGGAATGCTTAAGCAGTCTTAGGTAAAGGTAAAGGTGACCCCTGACAATTAAGTCCAGTCGTGTCCGACTCTAGGGTGTGGTGCTCATCCCCATTTCAAAGCCGAAGAGCCAGCGTTGTCTGAAGACGCCTCTGTGGTCATGTGGCCGGCATGACACTCCTTGCCGCAGCACATACCATGCAGCTGGAACACGGAGCGCTGTTTACCTTCCCGCAAGCGGTACCTATTTATCTACTCGCATTAATATGCTTTGGAACTGCTAAGTTGGCAGGAGCTGGCCAAGCAATGAGAGCTCACCCCGTCGCGGATTCGAACTGCTGACCTTTCAATCGACAGCACTATTAAGTAAGGTGTTGGACCTTAATAAATAACTTGATTGATTCCTGTGCACTTTTGAGGTTTCTTTGAGTCTTAGAAGCCTTGCTTTACTCACACTGAACATGTATAGTGAGGGAGCCCCAATTGCTTGAAATTATATTCATCCCCCACTACTCTGACATCTGAAGGGGTGAAAATAAATGTACCAGCCCTGAGATAAGGAAACAAATGTTCCCTTACCTTGAGGAGGCCTCTGTGATTGCCTCCACACTCACACACTGCAGAATGCAACACATGCCCCATTGGCATGGTTGCATCAGCACTGGGAAGTTGGATAGGATTGGGCCCCTTATCACATCTTATCCAATTTCACCAAATTTTTGTTAGCAGTAGTTAGTGCTTATAGCTGCTTTGAAGAGATGGCAAGGCAGGTTAAGTAAACTTATTTAGGGAGGGGAAAAGGCATAAGTCTTCGTATTTGCAAAAGAGATCAAGAGAAGGCTACATGGTAGCTACAAAATTATCTTATTATTTGACAACGCAATTATCACATTGGTTTTTCCATGACAAGTTTTCAGCAGAGCTCAGTTCCAATGCCATTATCAGTATTGCTGTGGTTTCCTAGGAAACCCCAGAAATAGCTGATAAAGGGGTTACCCAAACACCAAGAAAAGCAAAGTACAACAGCAAGGGAAAGCAAGCCTGGGAACCCCATGAGACCCTCTGTCCTTTATCTAGGGTAATCAGCCCTTGGCTCAAAGGTGACAATTAGGAAACTACTCTCCAAGTGCCAGATACAAAGCCTGTCAAAAATCCCATTCTTCCTCCATTGTCATTTAGTACAGGTGGCCACTGAGATTAGGCTCAGCCCACATTAAGACTGTCACTGCTGCTTCGATAGCAATAATCACTCCCATCACTGTCATACCCCCAAGGCTTGGTCAGGCCAATGCCCCAGCAGCTGGCAGCAACCCAACAAAATAATGGCACTGCTTGCAAATTCCAGGAGGGGTCTGCAGCACCACCTTAATACCTAGCGTTTCCCCACCTTTCACTGACCCCAAGAAGTATCAGATATGGCAATACCCTATGTTGCCACCTCTCCCTCCCACCAGCAGCCATGCTTGACAGCCCACACCCACACACATGAAAATATGTGCACAAGCGGGGGGGGGGGGGGACAGAATTTCATGCTAAGCATTAGCAACAACCTCAGGAGTCAAATGTCATATAAAGCCTTAACACCAATATTACAAATTCAGTGGCCACTTGGCAAAACACTTCATATAGAACATAACTTTTTTTTTGTGACTTGAAGAAATGATATACTATTGCTCTCAAGGCTTTAAAAATATGTCGATTGTGATTCTGTGATCATCTACAGCAGGACATTAGGCACCACCCAATATGAGTTTGTGGCAACCATGTAATCACATTCACATGGCACTCACAAAGCAAGAGAATTGGGGAGAGGAAAGTGGTATTTTCCTAGCAGCAAAACATTGCATTTTAAACACTAGGGAAATACCACTTCCTTGCAACAGAAGTATTTCCTTAAGAAAGGGCATTGTTACCTTCTTCAAAAACTCTGATGCTGCTTCATATTCTTGACTGCCTGAACGTCCTTTGTGCAGTCTGTGACTGGCTTTGCGGATATAAGCTGGGAGCTGTCCGTTCAGCACCATACTAGATTTGTCACCTCAAAAAATGCCAGCGCTGGTTCTCACTCTATACAGTATTTTGTATTTAGGTATGCAGACAAGACATACGTGTGCCTTCACTCTCCTCCAGTGTCCACCAAGACTGTGGAACAGAAGTGCCATTGCAGAAACTGACACATTAAGAACCTCTTCTACACATTGGAAACAGGACTGGAATCATTCATCACAGGGAACCCAGTTTCTGAGGACAGAAAACACTCACCATGGAGAGGCTATTTTGGTTGTGTCTCCATTTAGTAAATTTTAGTGGAAGTAATGCATGCACTGTCCTTTAACTAAAGTCTTAGAGATGATGATTGTAAGAAAGAGGAAGAACTGTCCATTGTGGGGAAGGAAAAGAAGCATTTAACACGTCAGGACACATCTGGTGGAATGTCTGACCTACTACAGACTTGAATTGATGTGGATCTACATAATATATACAGCAAGAACAAAGGTACCCAACTTGCACAGGCTGACAATGCAATCCTACCCAGCTCCTCCACTGGGGCAGCCAATGGTGGAGGGCAGAACGGGAGGCTTTGGAAGGGAAATGGGGATTTAAACCCCCTTTACATCCCCCTTTAAAGGGGATTTAAATCCCCTTTCTCTCCAAAAGCCTCCCGTTCTCCCTCCACCACTGCTGCACCAGTGAAGGAGCTGGGTAGGATTGCGCTGTCAGCTTGATAGTTTTCCAACCCAAGTAGGAATGGCTGCCAACAACATGGCTGCTCTATAGTTAAGAAAGAAGGTATAATCAACAGACAGAATTTCATATGTTGCATCTCTAACACACACATGTATCCACAGCTCTTCTTGAGCTGAAAGGAAGGAAAGAAGGAAGGAAAGAAGGCTTCCTTCTCTCTGCTGCCTTATGTGCAGTTACCATAACAACTCCATGTAAGGCTTCAATAAAAATAGAAGCTATTATTCCCTCCTGCTCTCATTTAGTTTCCCAGAGTGGGCCTCCCTCAGAAGCATTTATTTATTTATTTATTTCAAAGATTTATACCCCACTTTTAAATCTGGAAAATTTCTAAAGCAGTGTTCATGTAAAATAATTTAAAACAATCACATTTAAAGCAACCAATTAAAATCAAAACAAATAGCAGCCGGGGAAGGGGGGGGGGGATGAAGACAGCATCAATTACTGCAGTGCCCAGAGGGAGAGTGCAGGTGAGCAAGCAAAAGTAAGAGGTGACTGTTCTTTGCATGAGTAATTGCCTTTGTCTGCTTCCATCCCTGTGCTATCCCTATAGGTACTGTGGTGGGCGAAAAGAGGGAGAGAAATGGATGGAGTTTTTCCTGAATTGAGTTCTCTATCAAAACTATAACTTGTCTCATATTTGTAAGGGAAACAAGATAGAAAACTGCTCCAGCAAGTCTCTCTCTCTCTCTCTCTCTCTCTCTCTCTCTCTCTCTCTCTCTCTCTCTCTCTCTCTCTCTCACTCAGTCGGTCTGCTGGTGGATCCAATCTTCTCTGCTCCACTGAGTGAGGGCAACCACACAAGCATAGGCAGCAGCTACTCCCCTGTTTTTGGGTGGCCTCACCCACTAACAATTCTAGGTAGACCATTCTGGACTGCACAAAGCAAACATCCTAACAAAGAATGGTGTATCAATACTGGTATTGCCGGTACTTCTAATGGAACTTGCAATACATAAATGCAAGATATGGAAACGGAACCAGGAGAGGTATCGGAGGCCAACCAGGTTAGACACTGGCTGAAGACCCATGACCATTAGAAGGACCACCTGGCCAGGGTGGCCCCCAAACTCTTTGTACTGGTGGCAGTGGTAGCACCCAATGCATCATCAAGGAGGGGGAGGTTGAGGCACATGGGGGGCCCAGTGTAGACCTTTGTCCCAGGCCACCCAGCAACCTAGCACTGGCACTGAATAGAACACTAGGAGCAGAAAACCTTCAGACCAGTTGAGGAATGGAATGAATGAGTTCTGCTCATCCCTACTGTTCACTAAAAGCTCAGACAATTAAAAAAACAGTATAGACACCCAAAACTTTACAATGAAGGTGCTAGGTGGATCTATCTGAGAAGGACATTCCATAAGCAAAGCACCACCACCAAAAAGGCCCAGCCGCAATCACCACTTGCCTCACCTCTGATGGCAGGGTCATCTGGAGGTGTGCCCCAGAAGAAAACCTTAATACCTGGGCAGGTTTATATGGATGTAGGTGACTTATCAGATACTCAGGTTCCAAGCCATAAAGGGATAGAATTCTCCAAATTATGAGCCAGCAGTTGGACTTGTATTAAAGTACAACAGACTCCACCCTCTTTGGTGTCCTGAAATAGGCAGGGGTCCTGTTCAGGTCAGACATTTTTGCACCCAACAAAAGAATAATAATTTTTTAAAACAGCTCACAGAGAGGGAGAGATACTGGAGACTGCAAACCTGTAAAGCACATGGCTACCAGGAAGAAGGTGGCTCCCACTTATGGAATGCCATTTCCAGAGAGGTTTACTTGCCACCTTGTTGTTAAGTTTAGGTGCCATTAAAATGGTTTTATTGACTTTTAGTGACCAATGATCTTGATTTTATTTGTTGTTTTAATACTTCCACCAATTTAATTTATCTTTATTGAGTGGTTAGGATTGGGCTCTTACAGAACCATCTTCAGGACTAGGAAATGCATTGAAGCGAGGGTGTGCCCTGATTTTATATTAGGCATGAATGAAGCAAAGGTCAGTTAATCACATCAACAAATACTTTTGCCTTTGAAGAAGGAAGGATGATCATCAGTGATAGAAAGAAGATGGGGTCTGAGTGCAACAGAGACTGAGTCAGACACAAGCTTACGAATTGCATGTAATTTCCATAGGTTAACCCAGCAGTTCTCAAACTTTTCAGTCTCCGGAGCCCTTTTCACTGTTAAACAGAGTCCAAGGGAGCCCTGTCGCTACGTGCGCAGAGTCTTGGGGAGCCTCAGAGTGCCAGCCAATGCGCTGAGTGGCACAGTGCTGAACAGATGGCGGCCACTTATGGAGTGCATGTGGAGCCCCTGAAGGGTTCCCAATGAGCCCCAGGGCTCCTAGGAGCACACTTTGAGAAATGCTGGGTAAACCTATTACATCCCTAATTCTCTCTATGCTAGCAAGACAGCAGAGAGCTAGCAGTCTTGACCAACCGCCTCTTACATAGCCTCCCTTTCACGAAGGAATTGTGGCTCACTGCTGGAGCCACATCCTTGTAATGCAGAAAGTCCTTGGTTCAAACCCTTGTAGCTCCAGGTAGGGTAGAGAAAGAATCCTGTCAATGCTAGAGAGCCACTGTCAGTCACTACGGACAATGCTGAGTTAGATAGACCATGGTCTGCCTGAGTATAAGGCAGCTTCCTATGATGAGCTGAGTCAGATGATCACCTTGTCTTTTAGCTCGTTGACATTCTGTACAGTAGAACAGTCACCAGCATGGTGGCAGATCCCAGCGGCTCAGTCGTGCAAGTGATTACCTGAGGCTGTCTCCACTCACCCCAAAGGAGAAGCAATGTGAAACTGAGTCACTGAAGATCAAAGGGAATTCGTTGATGGTTCTAAGAGCCTCAGGGCCAAAATACAAGTTATGTTGAATGCATAATTGACTCTGGTGTGCTTCACATTTGTTTAGTACTGGGATGGCCAACCTTCCACCATCATGGTCTCTGCGTTCTTAAGAGTTGTGTAGAAGACAGAATCTTGGCAGATGCAATTGCTGATGGTGCTGCTAAAGCAGCTGCACCTGCTGAAATGCCCTCACCTATATAACAATTAAAGGGCCAGGAGCATTCATGTTGAAAGGTTGGCCACCCCTGATTTAGTAAATAGCAGCTGCAGGGAGGGCAATCCAGATTGGGACCATGACATGGGGAGGAGAATGTTAATGCCAATGGGAACTTTCCTTCCAGAGAAAATAGTCACTTACACCAACTTCTCCTGAGTTGTTCCCAGGCTGCCCCGGGGCAGCCCGGGAACTCGATAGGATATGGTGCCGTATCTTACACAGGATTGGGCTGTTACTCTGTAAACCACTTTGAGTACTTTTTGTTGAAAAGTGGTTTATAAATATACTTAATAATAACTACTTTAGCACTGCTACTTCAGGACTGCTCACACGAGGGAAGGATATTAAAGGCAAAACTGAAGTACTTTGGCCACATAATGAGAAGACAGGATACCCTGGAGAAGATACTGATGCTAGGGAAAGTAGACGACGAAAAGAAAAGGGGCCGAACAATGGCAAGATGGATGGGTGATATTCTGGAGGTGATGAACTCGACCTTGGGGGAGCTGGGGGTGGCGACGGCCAACAGGGAGCTCTGGCGTGGGCTGATCCATAAAGTCACGGAGAGTCGGAAATGACTGAACGAATAAACATCAACAACTTCAGGACTTATAAGAAAGAACGGGGTTGGGGACTAATCCCAACTGCTATGAAATAGAGAGTCATATCCTATAACAGAGAATAGCAAAATGAGGAAGAGTGAGTCCATCCATTCTAGGTAAGAAGAGATCAACGGAAAAGAAACATAGGCCATAACAGAGGAGGGGGTTCGCTGGAGAGAATGTGATGCTACATTAATAGTTAATATACATTAGCCTGCCATATATTAGCTCACTGTAGTGAGCTCTCTATCTCTTCAAGTGGGTGAGAGAGGCGCACACAGGGTTGTCTTCCACACAGACAACAGTAGTGGCAACCAATCTGCAGTAAAGAGCTACAAACAGTCTTACTTCAAGTGGTGTGCATGTGAATGCAATGGACATGAAACTCTCTTGTTCCATGTGTTCCTGTGCACATTGCTCTCTCTCTCTCTCTCTCTCTCTCTCTCTCTCTCTCTCTCTCTCTCTCTCTCTGTGTGTGTGTGTGTGTGTGTGTGTGTGTGTGTGAGAGAGAGAGAGAGAGAGAGAGAGAGAGAGAGAGAGACTTCTTTTTCTGACGGCCAGGGCAGTTCCATCCATGAGAGGCCAACTGAAGTGGTAGGTAGCCTCAGGTTGGTGGGGGGCTCCCACCTCTGTCCCCCCCACTTGCCTCCACTGGCCCTTCTTCTCTTTCTACCCCCTGGATTTGAAGCTGTGGAAAGAGAGGAAGAGGAAATGTGGAGGGGAGAGTGGGAGGAGCAGAGGCTGGCACATCATTGGGTAAGGTGGGTAACATTTGGCATGCCACCTCCTCGAGCATAGAAGGTCTGACTTGGGCTGGCCCTGTTGACGGGGTATGAAATACGAAGAAGACCCAACTAGCTGCCTCGCGGGTTGCCCTGCGTGCCCAGGGTGGAGCCAGATAACGCACTCGTGTCGTGTGTGTCACCCTCAATTCAGCAGCAGCAGCAGCAGCAGCAGCGTCTTTTTTTTTAGCGTGGCAAACCCTGCACGCTGCTGCCAGGCCATCTCTCAGGTAGGCAGATGTCGGGCTGCATCCCTTGAGAGAGCTCCCCAGGCAAAGGGGCGGCGGAGGAGGCTGGAGCCGCTGCTGGCACTGCTCCGACGCCTGGGCATCACTGAAACCACGAGGGTGACGCTGCTGACCTTGGCTCGCTAGCCACCTCGGAGAGCTGCCCAAAGCTATCCGTCTGCGCCTGGGCTCCGGCAGCTGGGGGCGGGTCCAGAAGGCTGCTGTGAAACAGAGCCGCTGATTGGCGCCAAGGGCCTGGGCGGGCGTGGCGCAGCCTGGGGGGGGCTTCTGCAATCCGAGCGCCGAGCTCGGTACCTGCTGGTTCGCGCTCAGTGAGGACGAGCTTCTGCGGCAGCTTCTCGCTGTGGCCAGGCGAGCCGGCCCTCTGCCAGCGTGCCACGGCTTCCAGGATGAAGTAAGCAGCAGCAGCAGCAGCAGCAGCCCCGTAGCCACTAGCCAGGGCGGCGGACAGCCCTGAGGTAAGGAGTGCGGGGGGGGGGGAGAGACAAAGGTGTGCTGCTGCTTCTTGGTCGACCGGCTCACCTCAGCCCGGCACCGTCTTGCAGTCCCAGGAATGGAGCGCTGGGCTGGCAAACGGGCGACGTTCCACTCCACAGGGAGAGCGGAGCGCGCGCGCGGTTTTGCGCTTCAAGAATAGCAGGGAATTTTAGCCCGGCTGGGCGCTTGCTTAGAAGGAGAGGAACAGATGGAGGCAAGACGAGGGAGGAGAGGCAGACGGACAGGCGGCGGCTCCTTGAGCTGCCGTTGCCCACTGCCTGTTCGTCGAGCCTTGCTTGCAATGCGGAGTGGTTGGTTTGGGAATACCCCATCGGAGGGGGGGGTTTTGCTGGATCCACCCATCCTTTGTGAGGCGTGAAGAGAGGAGACGCTCTGCCTACAGCAGCCCCCTGCTGCAGGGGGAGGGGTTGCTATGGTTTAATCAGGCATATTGCGCGGGGGGGGAGCTGTGTTTGTGTTTAGGGGGGGGGAGAGAAAGGGTATCGACGGGTACGAAGTTTGAACAGGGCTGCTTGGAAGGTAACCGGGACTGCCTGGGGGAGGCACTTCCGCACCAATCTCTGGAATAGGCGTATGTCAGAATTCCGATCTGTGCGCGGATTAAACAGGCAGACCATCGAGAGCCAGCCCCGCAAGCGGCCAGACTGTGCCCACTGAGACGCGAGGTAGCAGATCTCCTGGGAAATCCCTCGAGGGTGAGAGGAGCAGAGCGGCTCAGCTTTGCCAGCAGGAGGTACAGTGCAGTACTGTAAAAAAAAAAAATGGGGCAGGCGCACTCGCCTTCTCTGTAGGAACTGGGGCTGTCCGAGGAGTTGAGCACCCAAAGGTAACGATGTGGCCCTATGCGCACCCCAGGAGTACCGCTGGTGTGTGTAGAAGTTCGCCTGCCTTCCTGCCTGGTGGTGATCTTGCCTGTGTGTGGGGAGGGAGGGGGGAGCTCTTTGAATGCGCCTGGTTGCTGATCCATCAGCTGTGTTCCTCTCTTGACCTTTTCCAACTCGAACCATGAAGAGCTTTGTAGCACTGTAATGGTGAACCAGTTTATTTCCAGCATATGCTTTTGCGGACTTCAGTAGTCCACTTCATCAGATTCATGAGCGTGAAGGCTGCAATCCTATACTCCTTTACCTGGGAGTAAGCACCATTGAATTCAGTGAGGCTTGCTTCTGAGCAGACATGGATAGCCTTGTGCTGTAAGTCAATGTGGAAACTCTCCCCCCTACCCCTTTATGTGCTTTGTGTATCTGATGCTTGTGCTATGAAAGCTTGTGCCACAAATTGTGTTTGTTAGCCCTGAACATGTTGCAGGTCTCCTTGTTCTTCTTACTATAGGTTGCTCATCTAAATAGACAGGTGGTAGACTGTCAAAAACCTTGTTACCCAGAACCTAAATTCTGACCTCAAAATGTACAGTTTGTCTTTGCCATGATCAGTCATCAGTCCAGCCCAGTCCTAGCATTAAAAAAATGTTCATTAGGTGATTCTATTCAGGAATGTAAAAGCTCACTGACACTGGACAAATTCTTGACAAATTCCAAATGGATTTTTAAAAAAACCCTCAGTTAAACAGGAAATTTTAAAAAAAAACAACCAATGACTTTCTGGTCTAGAGTGGAAGAAGCAGTATTATCTATTATGAGCAGGACCTACAGCAGATGTTGTGGGTGCATACAGAAGTACGTAATTTGCTACAGGTTGAGTATCCATTATCCGGAAAGTTGTCTGGATTTTGGAATATTTGCATAAATATAATGAGATATATCTTGGGGATAGGACCCAAGTCTAAACACGAAATTCACTTATGTCTCATATACAACTTATAGACATTGTCTGAAGGTAATTTTATACAATATTTTTAATAATTTTGTGCCCCAGCATGGCTTGCGCTATGCCAACCAGGTGCTGTCAAAAGTTGTTGTTTTTTAAGTCATAGCCCCCCAAATGTCTGGATTTTGGAATAGTCTGGATTTTTGAATGTCCAGATAACCTGTATCACTACTTTTCACACTCACCATGTTTTGTTCAAACATACCACCTTTCCCTGGTCCAGCTCAGAGGACATGGGTTCTGTAGATTTGTAGAAATAGGATTGTGCATGGTTCTGATTGGCTGGAGCTGGTGATGTCAGAAAACCTCCTCCTGTTACCCAATCTCTGAAGTAGTTTTTCCAATTATTTTAATTTGCTTTTGCTTTTATTTTTTTTAGATATGTGGGCAAATGTACATTTAATTTAATAATGTACACACAGTACTTTAAAAATAAAAAGATGGCTAGCCTGCAGAATTAGCAGGGGAGGAGCAAAACAGCCAACAGCAGTAGCATTCCATTTGCCTCTGACATTAGCATTCTGAGGGAGGGAGGGAGCCAGGATCACTTTGCTGGGGAAAATTGTGCTGTGACTTTTTGATTTGTTATGTTTTATGCACCCACCCTGCAAGTCTGGGTGCTCTAAGTCTTAAGTGACCTACACAATCCCCTCTCCTAGTGGTAGGAAGATGAGTCTGTTTCATTTCCACTTCTCGTGGAACGTTTGAACGTTCAGGCAGTTAGGGCCCAATCCATCCTAACCAACTTTCCAGCACCGATATAGCCGCAGTGCAGCCCCAAGGTAAGGGGACAAACATTCCCTTACCTCAGTGTTTCCCAAACTTTTTTGACCTGAGGCTCCCTTGACCATTGGCGACCATTGGCCATGGCTCCCCATTATATTACGTTGATGCCTGCCAATTGGCTTTGCACTGTTTTCTGAGATAATTCTGTGGCACTCCAAGACTCCCTTGGCTGGTTTCCATGGCTCCCCTGGGAGCCATACCTTCCAGTTTGGGAATCACTGCCTTACCTTGAGGAGGCCTCTGTGACTGCCCCCCACCACCACTGTGACTGCCCCATTGGCATGGCTACATCAGTGCTGGAAAATTGGGTAGGGTTGGGCCCTTAGACACATCCTCCAAAGAATGGATTTGTGTTAGTGAAACAAGCTTGGCAGGATCCTCTGCTTGACTAGAGGATCCTGGCAAGGTATGCGCTGATGCTGAAAGCAGAATTTAAAGGGTAGCTATTAACACCAGTCTTGCTTAGCTGGTGCGTTCCTGATCAACAGCTCCTTCAAGAAGACAATAGCAGTGACAACAAGGCTTCCTTTGACTTAAACTAAGCAAGAATCAGTTGACACGCTACCAGGCCTCACCCACTGACTCTGGAATTACTGTCTTCACTCACCTGGCATTTTCTCTAAGTGTTGGAGTGACTTAGGACAGATAGCTTGTTTACTGCCTTTAAGCAATGAATTCTCCAGGAACCCGCTCCCTCCTGATCCAGATTGATGTCACATCTACTCAGAGCTGATCCTTGCTGAGGCAAGAGGAACTGGGCTGATCTAGGGTGAGGATCAGAGGCAGGTGGGAGGGAGGGATTGGGAGAACTGAAAATATCATACTGACTGGGTTTGAAATGCCAAAAAGGTGCGCGCTGTATTCAGCAGGGGGGCAGATTGGGCTGCTTTGGAGAAAAAGAGGAACTATCTCGCCATAAGCCTCCCCGTAATGGGTCTCATCGGACCTGCACTGGCTCTTTAGCTTGTGCAAGTCTGAGGAGAAGAATGGGGAGGGTAGTTGTTAAAAGAGGGGATAGGATCCGGCAGGCACCATTGCTGCCAGATCCACCCCCTCCCACCACCTTTCTGCCCCGTTCCTCCCTGCCCAGTTTCACCCCTGCTCCCACCACTGCCTTACCTGATCCGGCGGGTGACGGTGGCGTTGCAGCGCTGCTGCAGCTTGCAGCAGCGCATGGAAAATGGCTGCTGACAGAGTGCTGCACACATTGTCGGCAGCTGTTTTTTGCAACAATGGAAGTGCCTTCCGCTGTTGCAACGTGGTCCACCTGGCAGCCCAATCCTCGATAGGATTAGACTGTAAGAGAAGCCCAGGACTGCTGTGTTGTCCAGGCCTTCCTGTCTCCATCCCCTTTGTTTTAGGAGAAAATGAAACTTTTTATTTATTTATTTATTTGGGTTATTTATACCCCACCTTTCTCTTCAATAGTGGCTTACAAGAAATACAAATATGATACAAAATATAAGTAGAATCATAGAAACTAACATACAATAAAATCCTATTTTGTGCCCCATACACACACATGAGATGCTGCATTGTCACCTTTGTCTGGTTACAGAGGGTATGTTCCAGATCAGTTGGGGTAGATGGCCAGCCCTCAATTCAATTTTGAAATTGAAATCCCAGTCAGTGTGGTTAAAGACCAGTAAAAAGTTGAATTCCTTCCTTCATTCCCCCCTGTTCTGTATATTCTGCATACTGATGCGTAATAAAGGATCTTGTGCAGTGACCACAAATAAGGTGATGAAGGATGGTAACTCTTTGGGATTCATTTTCAGAGAATAAAAGTGAGTTAATCCCAAAGAGTTACCATGCCTAAGTCATATGTATCACTATCATTCAATATGCCTTCGTTGGGCAAAGTCTTGTTCATGTTTGAGCAGAATGTAAATAAAATCTTCAGGGAGTAGCATCCCAACTCCACTGAGGTCTACACAGTACATGCACACACTTGGCATGCACACCTTCTCCTTCTCTCATCTGTGCATGCTGTCACCTCTTGCTCTCTCCCCCCCTCAGGCCCAGTTTGTTCCTCACCTTAAAGCCAGAAGATGGAGTGCGAGAAAAGGAGATGGACCAGGGAAGGAAAGAATACAGCACTGCTGTTTGTGCAGATTTGTCTTGATTTCAGCCCGCATCAAAGGATGCTTCAAATATGCTCTCCACATCTGAGAGTGTGGTGCTCTTGCTCTTGCTGTCGCCCTTGTATTAACAGAACTCTATATGCCTTATACAGGTTGGTTACCCCTTATCCGGACATCCAAAATCCAGACTATTCCGAAATCCAGACACTTTGGAGGCTATGACTTTAAAAAAAAAAATGCCAGCACCTGGCTGGCATAGTGCAAGGCATGCTGGGGCATGAAATTATTAAAAATATTGCATAAAATTACCTTCAGGCTATATGTACAAGGTGTATATGAAACATAAATGAATTTTGTGTTTAGACTTGGGTCCCATCTCCAAGATATTATATTTATGCAAATATTCCAAAATCCAGACAAATCTGAAATCCAGACAAATCTGAAATCCAGACAAATCTGAAATCCAGACAACTTCCCATCCCAAGCAGTCCGGATAAGGGATACTCATCCTGTATGACATGGTACAGAGTGCCTGACTGTAGCTTTCTGGGCTCACACTGACTCAAGACGCCTCATCTAGTCAGATCTTGCATTAAGTCAGGAATGGTCCAGCTTCTGCATTCTTTAGGGGGCTGTTCAAGATTCCAGACATTGGTCTGTGTGCTGGAAGTATATGTTGTTCCATAAACTCTCCCCCCCATGAGTAGTCAGGTTTCATAATAAAGTTGACACAGCCCAATCCTGTCTAGCAGGATGCGGTGGCACAAATAAGGCACCTGCCGCATCCTGTGCAGGATGGGGTCTGCGCTGCACGGAGCTGGAGGCCTCATTGGGGTAAAAGGACATTTGTCCCTTTACCCCGAGCAGAGCCCCAGCTGCCCTAATGGGTCTACTCGAATGTGCGGCAGCTATTTTGCTGGTGCACATTCGAACCTGCCGGGTAATGCCGACCAAACCCAGGAAGGAGGATAGGATTTGGCAGAGGAGGGAGGCCACCACCGATCCCGGCTGACCAATCCCATCCTCCTGAAATGCCCCATTTCACCCACCACGCTGTGGGGACTCACCTCTCCGCTGGCGCCGCTTACTTGTTGGGTGCTGCAAGCGTGCTTTCCAGCACATGTGCGACATCTTAGACCGGTGGAGCGATCGCTCTGCTGGTCTAAATCTGGACAGGATTGCGCTGTTAATGACTTTACAGTTACGGAATGCGTATGTTCAAGAGTAGAATTGCATGCGAGTTGTATATGTGTACATACATACTATGCATGCTTTGCATAGTAAATTCAAAAGAATAACAAGCCCTTTAGAAGTTTCAAAACTTCATTATCTTTATTATTATCTTGTTGTATCCTCACAACACCCTTTACACAGTACCCTTTACAGATTTTTCCCCATATTGCACATGAGCAGTTGAGGCTGAGAGAGTGTGGCTTGTATAAGGTCATCTAGTGAGTTCATGGCTAAGGTGTGATTCAAACCAGTCTTTCTCATTCATTGCCCGTTTCTTCCTTAAATGCAATACAAATACAGCAGCTCTCCTGAAGTATAACATTATAGTGTGGAATCTCTCTCTTTTTCTTTAGAACTTGAATCATTTTTGTTTTCTCTTGTGAATGAAACTATGGCCAATTTTTTAATCATAGCTTGATTAAAATTTGGCAGAGTCACAAGGGCAACATACTACGCCCGCATTAAGTAAAAAAAAATGCAGCAAAGAGTCCTGTGGAAACTGAAAGACTACAACATGTATTGTGGCATGATCTTTCACAACCAAGAGTTGCACTTTCACTTGATGAAATATATTCTTAATCTTATACAGGTTGTATCCCTTATCTGGACTGCTTGGGACGGGAAGTTGTCTGGATTTCGGATTCTAAACATGAAATTCATTTGTCTCATATACACCTTATACACATAGCCTGAAGGTAATTTATACAATATTTTAAATAATTTTGTGACCCAGCATGACTTGTGCTATGCCAGCCAGGTGCTGGAAAAAGTTTTGTTTTGTTATTAAGTCATAGCCCCCAAAATGTCTGGATTTCGGAATAGTCTGGATTTCGGATGTCCGGATAAGGGGTAATCAACCTGTATTGCAACATACTCTTCAGATAGCAACTGGTCACACTTGGTTTGTTTCCCTTTTTTCCAGCTCTCAATAGGAAAAAGAATGGGGTATCTAGAATCCATGCCAGATATCGGGGGTTCTGTATTGGACAAAGCCCTGTCGAAAACAGAACTCCAAATGCCTGGAGTCCTGAGAGGTTCCAGTTTCTGTAGGCAGCCACTGAGCCTGAACCACAAACTGAAAACCATAAGTCAGGTTCCTGGAATGTCTAGATTCCCCGTTCATGGTCTGGGGCCTCATGCATCTTGCAGGATGCCATTGACCTGATACTGGAGGCTTTGGGACATGCACAGTAAGACTTGGTGTAGCCTGGGGGTTTCCTCAGCATGCATTAGGCCTGATTGCACTTGTATGGAGGTTGCTCCTGGCTCTACCCTGAGGCCTGGATAGGAATATCAAATCCATTCTGGAGTTTGGCAGACCAAAATTAGTTTTGTCATAAGCTTTTTGGAATAGAACCCAGCAGTGCTGCCCATTGCCAATATGCTGTGATTACTGCTTAGTTTTGTGGCTGAACGGTCCTCAGGGCTTTGGAAAAAAACAAAACCAGAGCTCAATAACCACATAATTATTTTCCCCACAAACTGCTTCCTCCCTCAACCTGGAAATCTTTGCCTACCCACTCAGTGACTTTTCTAGCATCTGCCTTGCTGAACTGGCATGTGGGCACGAGTTAAGTTTAGTGTCTGAAAACTGGAACTTGTCAGAACCTGATTATGACAAAGATTCCTGGTTATGTGAGGATTGCATTAGCAGCCCATACCTACAAAAAGAGTGGAGCGTCGTTGAGGATATGTAGTTCTGGGCTTGTTACAGTTGCATTGTGTGTCGCTATCATGAGCAGGAAGGTGACAAAGATACTGATGAACATAGTTATCAATGTGCCTTCTGCATGTAGCTGTGTGAATGTTCCCACAGATTTGGTGCCTTGGGCACCTGAGAACTTCTGTGTTCCTTCTCTCCCCCCCCCCCCCGTTTCTTTTTTAAAAGTGTTTTCTATGCCTAGTGGTTGTAGACATAAACTTTGGGTTGATTCAGATTATACTCTGACCCCCATTAATTGCAAGGGAAAGAGTGTGAGCACACGTCTCTCCCCTTCATCTGGCATACTGGCACCGAATCACATGGATGGGGGGTATTTTAAACTGTCCCATTGAGGGATTATTAGGACAACATCCCATGCAATGACGCACGCAACTTGTGTGTCAGGGGAGAGTTGTGTGTTCCCAGGCTCTTCCTCCTCCCATGACTGAAGAGGACCAGTTGGAATACCATCTGAACCTCCCCTTTCAAACTGGGCAGGCAATGCTTACAAAGGGCTCTTGTGTTCTGAGGGCAAAGCTCCTGTGTGCTGTGTGGGGGACTTTGTCTTCTCCCTTATGGCTTTCAGCCGATGAGCCCCTTCCTGCTTAGATAGACTCTCCCTTACACGTAACAGTACTGTACTCCTTTTACAAGAGGCCATCTATCTATCTATCTATCTATCTATCTATCTATCTATCTATCTATCTATCTATCTATCTATCTATCAAAAATCATATTTTGAGGTGTCAGTGAAAAGGAATTTGAACACAAAAAGAACCTCTGGAGTCCAGGAATTTTCTGTATCTTGACAATGATTTCTACTCCACAGGGCCCATGAGAGAGGGGAGTAGTAAAGGGGGTAAATTGTACCCGGGCCTGGGGTTAGAAAGGGGTCCCAGGAGCCAAAGGAGGCAGCCCAGAACATTTTCCGATCTCACCCGGACTCAGCCTGAACCTGTGGGTGAAAAGGAAGGCAGACTCCGACGGGGAGGTCAGGTCAATCAGGCAGGTAGATCTGGCCTCTACGTCAGGAAGCCTGGTAGACCTGGGCTCTGGAGACTTTTCCAGCTGTTGCTGCCCTGCCTCCTGCCCCTGTTTTGCCCCCTCCACACCCCTGTTTCACCTGCCCCCATTGCCACCCTCCCCCACCCTGTTTCACCCCTCCCCCATTAAGAAAGGGCCCCAAAGAAACTTTGTACCCCCTGATAAAATTCCTCTCGGAGGCCCTGCTACTCCAGATTGTTTATCATGAAGACTCAAGACATCTTACTGTGGGTTAATTTATCTGGATTTTTTTTAAAGCATGATTTGGGTTAGGGGTGGCATCAGGAGTTGACTAAGTTGGCACTGGTGCATGCCCATCAGAGGGCCCACCTAGCTGGGCTAACCCCCGAGTACTAGTGGAAGTGGTAATGCCCAGAACACTATCAGAAGCTGTGGGGAGCCACCATTGAGGGGGGGGGGCAGTATAGGAATTGGCTTATTCTCCAAGGCCTCCTAATAACTTAGCACCAGCTCATTAAACAGATTGAAATTTGTATTGTAGATCTGACTGGTGGGGGGAGCAACACTCTATATTGCCCTACAAAACGGTGGTCAAAATCCTCCTTAGCTCATCCCTGTGTCTCTGTTCCCACTAGAGAGGAGGATGTTCTTGGCATTTCTGTTCATTCTGGTGATGAGCTTTCTGTGCCATAAGTAATAGCAGACCTTGATTAATCCCTGCTGTGAGTTACCAGGGGAGGCCTTTCAATGACGGACATGTTCTTAACCACCCCCTTTGCCAGATGCTGCCAAAGCCCATTACTGCTATCCCATAATCTCTTGCTCTTTCTTTGCTGAGTGATAAAAGTAATTGGTCCTTGTCCTCACTTTTAACAAAGCCTCTTTATGTACAGGCAGCTTATTATAGCTTATTCTGTCCAACGTCTCAGTGGTCGTTTTGGAGCAAGCACTGCAGAGACTGCCCTTGTAGGAAGTGAGATGACGAGGTAATATACCTCAGCTCAGGTACAAATTTTGGGGTGGCAGAGTGGGAAAGGCAGATCTCCCCCACAGGGCACATTGCACCGGGAATTTCTCCTGCACAGGCCCAGTTGAAATGAATGGGAGCTGTGCATCCTGTTCACACTCTTCCTCCAATTTGGCATGTCTCTGTATCTCATGTGCCTCTGAGATTGTGACCTCCTCTAACCTTCTGCTCTCTGTTTCAGGGCCATGTAATTCTGCTGCTCCCGTTGGATTTCTCACTTCAGCAGTGCCTGAAAAGTTTCTCCCACTCCCTGTTCTTCTACTTTCACTTCCAAGTCTGATTCTTCTCTTTCCTTCAGGATGTCCCAGGCTGGAACAGTCATGTGTTTCCATCCTGAGGGAGACCGTGCCATGTCACCTCAGCACTTTGCACGAGAGCTAGAGAGGAGGCCTTGGCTGTCGTCTGCCAAGAATGTGGATCCTGCTGCCTTTAACCCCCAGCACTGCCTCACACCAAACCTCAATGCTGGCAGGATTCATCTTCTCCGCAAGGGATTGACCCCAGAGGCTAGGCGGTCTCAGCTGGGCATGTACAATAGCACTGGCTCCCTTATCCGGAAGGTCACAGAGATGGGTTGCCTTGGCAATGGCAGGTGCCCCAGCTCAGGGAGAGTGACAGCTCCGTGTACCCCACTGAGAAGCAGGCCTCCAGACTCAATATGTTCCCCAGGGAGCCGTGTCCCTCTGGTGGCCCCAGTCCCTAGTGGACAAAGCTCTGTGGTGACCTTTCGCTTTATTGAGAAGGCCAGTGTGAAAACTTTAAATGGCCTCCCACTAGCAGAGTCCAAGAGGGAGAGTGGCCTAAGCAGGAGCCTGGAGTTTGGAGAAGCCCTCCATTTTGGCTCCAGCAAGCAAGGAAGTCGTTGCTCCACTGTCCAAAGTCAGCAGTCCCTCCCACAGCATGAAGTGACACTGTCTCCAGAGCCTACCTCTCTAGACATGAGCAAATCTCTCAAAGCGAGGACAAATGAGTACAACTTGGCCAGTATTGGCCCAACAGGTGATCAGGCCTTGCTGGCGCTCAACAGTAAAGGCCAGGAGCACCTTAGTCACAAACTGAAGCTGGAAACCTCTGCGTCGGATCCACTTCTGGCTGGAAACAGGTTCCTTGTGGGTGCACAGTCTTCCCTGAGCCTGGGCAATGGAAGCCCACATCCTCTGAATGCCAACTGTCTCTCCAGCTCCCTCACCAATGGGATAAGCAGCCCTTCCAAGGATATCTCATTGCTCCGAAGAAACCCACAGAGTGGGGAATCGCAGTACCAGGTACTGTACATTAAGAACTGGTTTTTCCCCACCAAGTATTGTACCTCCTCTGCCTATCCCTGCGTCCTCTCTCACCACGCCTAAGGATCCTTCCAAATGAAGTTCTCTCTCTTTTCTACAGGGAAGCCTGTGGGCGTATTCTCGAGAGAGCTCTGCCCACGCTCAGCGCATTGCCAAAGCCAAATGGGAATTCTTTTATGGCTCACTGGACCCTCCTGGGATAGGTAATGAACACGTTGCTAGTACTGGTGTGGAAAGTGTTTTCCATTTTTGACCATCCACATCTCATTAGGATTTGTCACCAGAAAAACTGTAGTGCTATACATGCTAGTGTGGTGCAGTTGAACATTGCATAGTCAGTTATTTGAATAGATTTGAGTTGATCTCTATTAAGGTCAAACTAGATGTGACCCTAAACACATTAGTTCAGAGGTTCTTAACCCCTTCCTGGGCAAGTACCACCTCCGGCGCCACTCTCCTGCTGCATACCACCGAAGTGACTGACGATGACATCATTGCCAGTTACTTCTGGGTTTTCAGGTTTTCGGAGATCAGAAAACGCAGGTAGGAGGCTCTGGGTGAGTGGGAGGGCCCTTCTCAGCATTCCCTGAAGGCTTGACCAAAGGCAGGAGCCTCTTGGGAGCAAAAATGTGCCACCGAAAGCTCCGTGTTAGAGCAGTGTTCCGGTGGTCTGGCGGTCCAAGTACCACCAGTAGTCGGCCAAAGTACCACTGGTGGTACTAGTACTACTGGTTGAGAACCCCTGCATTAGTCTATATGGTTTTGTTTTCTTAAAACAAATAGCATGGAAGGGGTGACAAACCATGCCAAAACTTTAGCAGTTCACCTCTAGTGAGGTTCCAATTCCAATCCTGCCCTCCCATTCAATTGACTGTAAGCCAATTGAAGCTTTCTATTCAATTAAAAGTCATGCAGAGAAGGGTGCGGGACCATCGTGGGTTCTAAAGACTTCCCCTATCCCTTTTGGCCCTGTTCTCCCCCACCCTCCATGTGCTATTCATCTGTTTAAAAACAACAACAACAAATGTGTTTAGGGTCATATCTAGTAGTTGACGATAACCTGAAATTCAGCAAGGAAAAATGTCAAGAAAAAGAGCTCAGATGCTTGATTAGTGTGACCAACTTAGCTGTGCAATGGGCAGCCCCAATCCTACCTAAACTTCCCCACAGTGATGCAGCGGTGCTGGCACGGGCTACGCTGCATCCTGCAGGAGAGTTTAGCAGGTGGAAAGTCTCCTTGAGGTAAGCCCCAGCCTGCACAATGGGTCAATTCAGACCTGCACTAGCGATATCGCTGGTGCAAGTCCGCGTTCACCCATGTCAATGGCTCAAGCCCAGGAAGGGGGATATGGCATGCACTGTTGCCACCTATCCCACCCCCTCCCAAACCCAATTCACCCACCCCCAGCTCCCATCGCCGACCTCCCCCCACCCCGTTACACCTGCCCTTCCCCCGCACCATGCTGGACCTACCTGCTCCAGCAGGTGTAGTTACATGCGCTGGCACCAGCGGGAAGGCTCTGGCCTTCCCACCGGTGCTCCTGGAAGGCAAAAGGCCATCGCAAAGTGCTTTACTGGAGGCAAGTAGGTGGACAGAGATGGGCACCCCTACCAATCTGCTACCTGAGGCAACCACTTCAGTTGGCCTCACGGATAGGCCAGCCCTGCATCACCCCAATATGATTTCAGAAGGAAATTCAGAAAAAGCTGCTGCTTTGTTCTTATGTGTGGCTTTTTAGTAAGGGGTCAGAGAGATCCTGCTCTTCTTTGAATGCCAGTGTGTAATAAAAGTGCCAGTCGCCTTGGGCATTTGCTTCAGCTTTGGAAAGGTGGTATATAAATTCAATATGCCAGGATGGTGTAGTGGTTTGGGAGCCGGACTTAGACCTGGAAGATTCAGGTTCAATTCCCTGCTCAGCCACGAAGCTTCCTGGGTGACCTTGGGCCAGTCACTATCTCTCAGCCCCACCTACCTCACAGGGTTGTTGTGAGGACAAAAAGGAGGGGAGGAACTATGTACACCACTCTGAGCTCCTTGGAGGAAGGGCGGTATAAAAAATGTGAAAAATAAAAAAATAAACAAACGAAACAAACAAATACTATCCAGTCCCTAGATCCTCGTATAGCAGCAGCAAGATGCATAAACAAAACATGAGTGTGTGCACGGGTCTCTACAGTTTCAGCTGCAGAGTAGATTATTGGTGCTGGGATGAGAGGACGCAGAACACAGAGTAAGTTTAAAAGTGTGGGCTGAGTTCAACATTGTGAGAAACACTGGGCTAGCCCAAAGTTTGTTTCTTTGTGTTAACTTATATACAGCACTTCATCTTCAGGTGTGATGATGACAATAAGCATTTCTATTATTACGTGATGTTAACTCTTTGGAGTGAGGAAACTCTCTCAGAGGTGCTGATTTGTAGCATGTTTAAGTGAGTACCATAAATGTAAGGCACCCAAAGAGATTCAACATCTCTCAGGAATTGGTGAGGGGGTACGTAACCTGGGGGATCTCTGTGTTCCAGGCACATCCTTACAGAAGGCCCCTGATCCTCCGTCACAGCTGCTCGAGAAAGCCAGCCACCCAACGCATCCCAAACCAGACTGGATTGTGCCAGAGCACAGCTTATGTCATGTAGAGGTGGAAATTGAGATGGCACCACCAGGCAGTCAAAAGTCTGGAAACTGTGAAACGGGAATTATCCGCAGAACAGTGAAGTATTCGGAGACTGACCTGGACTCTGTTCCTTTGAGGTGCTACCATGAGACCAATATTGACGACATCCTGGCTGAGAAAGAGGAGGTGGATTCAGCCATTGGGAGCCAGAAGGATAGTGAGAGCAATCCGAGTTTCACAGGAATCCTCGGGAAAGGGAGCACTGATCCAGGGGATCCCTTTACTCAGCACGCTAGGGAAGAGGATGACAAATGTTTGAGAAATGGGATACAGGACATTGAAGACGACGAGGTATTTGAAGCCACACAACAGCAACAAGAGAGGTGAGAGTTTCTCTAGGGTGGTCAATACCCAGCATGTTGCTTGCAGTAGGTATCGTTGTCTGATTTGCAAAGTCCCAGATAACAACAGAAGCATGGACATTATTGATTCAGAATAATTTGATCTCTTTGTGTAGCGTATCCTCCTACCTCTTAAGAGAAGGTCAGGCCAGACCAAAACATGTCTGAGAAACCTTGTCAGTCGTTGGAGGTACAGATGTTGTATGCAGTTGGTTTGCCACCAAATTAAGCAGGTTTCCAATCTCAATCTCAATGCAGGACCCGCTTTCCCCCTTCTCTTCTTCCTGTTGAAAGAAGAGAGGCAGGTGTGTTTCTTGGAATAGGTGCCACAATCTTACACAGCCTGCAGGATCCACGGCAGTGTTCCCCTTCCTTGCTAGAGGAAAAACATGGGCCAGAAGTATTTCAGGGATCTTTGTCCT
Source organism: Plestiodon gilberti rubricaudatus (assembly GCA_026170595.1). Taxonomy (NCBI): domain Eukaryota; kingdom Metazoa; phylum Chordata; class Lepidosauria; order Squamata; family Scincidae; genus Plestiodon; species Plestiodon gilberti. The sequence continues at coordinate 102,882,123 of JANXHW010000003.1, read as the reverse complement.
GAGTGTCTTTAGAAGACAGCATTCCAAGTGGCACCTCTACTGTTAGCTGGCTTAAAGAGAAGCATATAGTTACCGGCTACAAGCCCCTAGGGTGGCGTGGGCTGTAAATTGAATAAAAGAAGTAAATGCAGATTCTATGGGTGGAGAGACCTCAGACAGACCTGCTAGGTATTGAAAGGGGTCATCATATGCCAGCTCTTCTGTCTGGGGGAGAGGGCAGCTGTCCTTCAGCTTGGCTGATGCAAACAGAACAGAGGCTAGCTCTGTAATAGCAGAGAAATAGTAAATGCATTCTCTAAATGCATTGATCTATATAGCAGGAGTTCTCAAAGTGGTGGGTCGCAACCCACCATTTTTTCCAGAAGTGGCCAATATCCCCTTAAGGGGGGTGGCGCTGCAGGATCGCAACTGCCCCGACTCCAACCCCCCTTTTTAAACATACCTGGTTGTCCTGCCAGCTTCCCAAAGGGTCCGGGGGGGGGGAGCTGCAGCCGCCTCTGCAGACCTCCCCCAAGGCTTTAAACAGCAGCGATCACATTCCAAAGCCCACTTCCGGATTTTGGAATTGCCACTGTTTAGAGCCTTGGGGAGGCCTGCAGAGGTGGCCACAGTCCCCCCCCCAGACCCTTTGGGGAGCTGGCAGGACAACCAGGTATGTTTTAAAAAGGGGTAGGGTGGGGGCAATCCTGGAGCGCTGCCTCCAACATTGCCCTGCTGCTGCTCCCGCAAAGACTTACAGAGGAGTAAACTCCCCTGTAGGACTTTGAGAAATGCTGATCTGTCGCATCAATCTTTTTGAAAGTGTGGCAAGGAAACTATCTTCTTGGTCAGTAGGTAGGAAAGGGTACTTTCCTGGGACATTTGCCTAGGTGAGGAAGGAGGACGTAGGAATGCAGTGCATTATTCTTGGTAACCAGCATCTCTCTCCCTTTCTTCGTCCCTTTCCCCCCATTTCAGAATTATGAACAGAGATGCCCAAGGAATGCTCAAGTCCCCAGTGCCCTTCCTCCTGGGGCACAGCCTGTCCAAGGATGGTATGGATTCATTCAGCAGACATTTTGAGAGCATCATGGAGTCTCATCGAGCCAAAGGGACCTCCTACTCCAGCCTGGATTCCATTGACATCTTGTCTTCCCCAGTTCACACACACAGTGGGACTTACTTCACATTTGATCTCCCTACCCTTACCCCAGAAATACAGGAGCAAATTCGAGACAGTGCCAAGCTCATTGAGCAGAACTTTGCCCCTCTGGCTCTCCTGGAGCCAGACTCTGGAACCAGTTCTGCCACTGATGCGCCGTGGACTGAACGGGAAGAGGACCCAAGGCGAGGAAGGAAAAGTGGTCTGCAGAGTCCCTGTCGCTCAGAAGACAGCTTGGGAATTGCTTTGGCCTCCATCACAAGGTGAGTCAATCTCCAGATTATGTAATTTGGTTCCTTCATATAATCTGTCCATTTACACTGACCTGTGTTGGACTAGTATTGCCAACAACTGTTAGCTATTCCTGGAGAGATTCTTTTTCCAACGTGATAGAATGTTGGGAAATTCATGGAGATCCTGTTAAAATCTCCAGGGTTGCTTTCAGTAGTTGGTTCCTTCACCTGGAGATCGATGCTGATTCCTGGAAGCTTCAGGCCAGTGCTGGAGGTTTGACAACATGGTGTGGGACAGAAATCATTGGAGACATCAAATCAGCAGCAGCATTCTGGAGGGTTATTGTCTCACAAAGCTAGCAAGAAAGGTGAGTGTGTGGACACACACACACACACACACACACACACACACACACACACACACACACACACACACACACACACACACGATACAACTGTATCTGGCCACAACAGCTATGCTATACTCCTTGGTGTTTTTACCTTTAGAAATTGACCTTTGGTAATGCTCTTCTACAGACGGGAGTGTGAGATTCTCTGTCAGAGCATTCAATTATGCATTGAGTTTTCATGGCCGTTTTCACAAACTTTAACACCATATCAAAGGGTGTGAGAAGGTCTGTAAAAAGACCCCCTACCTTCACCTGTCTCAGACTTTGTTTTCCCATGCTTATTTTTATAGCGGTGGTTCCCCATCCTCCAATCTGCTGTTGCTTCACTGCCATTTTTTTTTTAATTTGAAAGGACATTGCTCACACTCTTTTCTCTTTGGAGAGAAGGATCTCTCCAAACTGGGAGAATGGGCAGCAAAATGGCAGATGCGCTTCAATGTAAGTAAGTGCAAAGTGATGCACATTGGGGCAAGAAACCAAAATTTCACATATACGCTAATGGGTTCTGAGTTGTCTGTGACGGATCAAGAGAGAGATCTTGGGGTGCTGGTGGACAGGTCGATGAAAGTGTCGACCCAGTGTGCGGCGGCTGTGAAGAAGGCCAATTCCATGCTCGGGATCATTAAAAAAGGGATTGAGAATAAAACGGCCAATATCATTATGCGGTTGTACAAATCGATGGTAAGGCCACATCTGGTGTATTGTGTCCAGTTCTGGTCATCACACCTCAAAAAGGATATAGTTGAATTGGAAAAGGTGCAGAAAAGAGCGACCAGAATGATTCGCGGGCTGGAGCACCTCCCTTATGAGGAAAGGCTACAGCGTTTGGGGCTTTTCAGTCTAGAAAAAAGGCGTCTGAGGGGGGATATGTTTGAGACGTATAAAATTATGCATGGGCAGAGGGGTAGCCAGGCGCCCATGGTACTGGGGCCGAAAAGCCCGCCGCCCCATTATGCAAATTAAATAATTAATTTGCATAATGAGTTTCGGGTTTTTTAAAAGGTTTTTAACGCTAACGGGGCTTCTAAAAGGGCTTCTAAAAGGGTATGTGTGCTTTGCCAAACTTATCTGTAGTTCTAGGAACCTCCAGCGATGATCAGGGGCGCAGATCGTCCCTCTGCAGCTCTGCTCCCGGTCGCGAACTCTGCAAAGCGTCCAGGAGCGCGCTGCAGAGTTAACGCATGCGCAGAGCGACGATGTTTCCAATCATCGCTCTGCGCATGCGTTAACTCTGCAGCTCTGCTCCTGGGCGATTTGCAGAGTTCGCGACCGGGAGCAGAGCTGCAGAGGGACGATCTGCGCCCCTGATCATTGCTGGAGGTTCCTAGAACTACAGATAAGTTTGGCAAAGCACACATACCCTTTTAGAAGCCCTTTTAGAAGCCTCGTTAGCGTTAAAAACCTTTAAAAAAACATTTTTTAAAAAAACGAAAGTTAAGGAGGCTCCCGCCCCCCACGGAGCCTTTCCGCCCCAACGCCCTGGGGCCCACCGCCCCATATCAGACGACGCCACTGTGCATGGGGTGGAGAGAGTGGACAGAGGGAAATTCTTCTCCCTCTCGCACAACACCAGAACCAGGGGACGTGCACTAAAATGGAGTGGAGGGAGAGTTAGAACGGACAAAAGAAAATATTTCTTTACCCAGCGTGTAATTCATCTGTGGAACTCCTTGCCACAGGAGGTGGTGATGGCACCTGGCCTAGATGCCTTTTAAAAGGGGTTTGGACAGATTCATGGAGGAAAAGACCATCACAGGTTACAAGCCATAAGCAACCTCCTGGTTTTAGAAGTAGGTTTTCTCTGTGCCAGGTGCAGGGGAGTGGCAGCAGGAAACAGGTTATCTTGTTGTCTTGTGCTCCCTGAGGCATCTGGTGGGGCCACTGTGTGATACAGGAAGCTGGACTAGATGGGCCTTTGGACTGATCCAGCAGGGCTCTTATGTTCTTATGTTCTATCCCCCCTTTTTGGGGGGGGGGGGATTCTGCTGTGCACTGGCTACTGTGCATGCAAAGACTTTTTAAAGCTCATTACTGTGCATAAGTGCCTGGGTTTAAAAACATCTGGAAATCCCTTCTTGCAAACATGTTCATACCTTTTGAATGCTCTCTGAAAATATTGTGATATGCTCATACCCCGCTTCCCCAAGCAGTGAGACATCCCAAGGGCACAGTGTTACCCAGGCTGTGGCTTCCACTGGAAGAGAGATCACTGGAGACTTACAATGTCTCTGTAATACCTGCCATATTTACAAATACTGTATATAGGTTCGAACATTTGGGCAGCACTTTGGGAGGATACATGCATACACCCCCATTCAGCTTGGCTCTAAAAATAATCCAGCTCCTGTGCAAAGACAACTCTTGTTCTGTGTTCAGAATCCATTATGCGGATGATTAATGTATGTTTCCCGTTCTCCCCATGCTTGCTCAAATGATAGGAAAACAAGTTGATAGTTGCCACTGGAGTCTGGACCTACCACTGCCAGCCAGAGCTATAGAGTTTCTGATGCATGATCTCATCATGCATCAGAAAGAGAGTGTATAGTGAAGCTAGAGCATTTATTTATGGGTGAAGAGAGCACCATTCCCCCAACATAAAAAGAAGAGGGCAGAAGGAAAGGGGGGAGGAGACGCAGAAGCAACAAAGGCACCTCTGACACAATTCTATCCATGCCTACTCAGAAGTAAGTCCCATTATGTTCAGTGTGGCTTACTCCTGGGAAAGTGTGCATAGGATGGCAGCCCAGGCAGAGAGAGTGAGGAGGCGGCCACACAGCACCTTTCCTGTCCCCCCTTCCTCCATTCACTCTTCACTGCCCCTCCCCTCCCCTCCTAACCCAGAGAAGGCAGCTATCATCCATAAGACAATCCTATCATGACCATCCAATGTATGCCTGCTCAGAAGGAAGTCCTATTGTGTTCGATGGGGCTTACTCCCAGGAAAACGTATGTAGGATTGCAGCCCAAGTCACACAGCAATCCAATCAATCAATCAATCAATCAATCAATCAATCAAGCTTTATTGGCATAAAACAGACACACAAAGAAACAAAACAAAACCCAGATCTATACATTACACTACAGAAGGTCAGTCAGAACGTTCTACAACTATTGCCACAGGCATTACAGATAACTATTAGCAGAGAATGCCAGTCAGCTTGATAACTGTCCCTCTGTACATCTATGCATTTGAACCCGAGTCGCACAGCAGTGGGGCGCGAATGGCAGTGGGCAGGGGAGGATGAAATTGAAAAAACTTTGTCTGCTTGTGTGAGTGTGGGTGTGAATGGGATGGTGCCTGCTTTGGGGCATGATCCTGTGCCCACTTGCTAGGAAGCCCCAAGGAGTGCCTGGCAGCTTGCTCCTGTGCGAGCAGGTCAGTCCTGTGCCTGCTGGCACAGAAAACAAACAGCACGTGAGTCCTGCTGTCACTGGAAAGAGCAGGTCGTTTCCTGCCCTCAGAAGGGCAAACCCTGGGGGGGGGGGGAAGCTCCCACCCCTTTCTGCTGGCAAGTGCTGCTGGGCTACATGCAGACACAGGAAGTCTGCCAAAGGATGATTGGCAGCACCAGAGGAGGGATTAACAGAGCTTTTGCATCAAAGAAAGCCCTGGATTGCAGTGAACGTACATGTAGTCGCAAATCCTACGTGTGTGATGAAACTCACGGATGTGACCCTCAGACATATTTTCCCACAGAATAGCATGTTTGGTTTGGGTCTCAGTCTTTCTGAAACTTGTATAGGATTAGTATCCATGTCCCCAAGAACCAACTCGTGTGCGTGCGTGCATGTGCCTGCCTGCACGTGCACACGAGTATCTGTTAACTATTCAGATTTTATACCCCAATAGCACTATATACGGCACTATACCCGTAGTTGTGAAACATTGTATGCTAATCACTGGCCATGAAAGCTTCCGTAACAAAATATTCAGATTTTGGAAAGGAAGGATAAAAAATGCAGTACTATTTTGTTCTACATAACGATGTTGTGCTTCTATTTTCATTTTGGTGACTTAATGGAGTGAAGTTCAGTTGCTCTATTTTTAATCCCTGTTATAGAGTGAACTATATTTTATTTAAGTAAGAGATCTCTCAAACATGTTCCATTTAGAATTTGTGTGTGTGTGTGTGTGTGTGTGTGTGTGTGTGTGTGTGTGCGCGCACACGCACCTTCCCTAGCCCCATTCCTGCAGACCCAACTCATGTTCATATAAATGTTCATATAAATAGTTAATTACTGTACGTGGCTGGGTGCAATTCAGCTTCCCAGAAGCTGTTGTACTACTGGGGTAACATATGAATTGTTACTTTAATGGTGGAGTTTCTTTAGTTTAATTTCTAATTTCTGTTCTTCTTCTGGTTGTGAAAACCAGCAGACAGCATCAATCAAAAGCAGCTTTCCAGTCGCGTCGCGACGACGCGCATCACCCCAGAGCGGGGGCGCGCGTCGCCCTTAAGGGGGAGGCTCCGCCGCCACGCGTGACGTCACGCGCAGGAGCAGAGCGCCCTCCCCGCTCTGTTTTCGGCTCCTTAACATGCACTGAGAAGGGAGAATGCAGTCTCATAGGAATTTGTGAAAGAAAGTTAAAGTTCATGAAATAGTGGGGCAGGGAGGGGGCAGTGATGATGTTCTTTGTGTTCCGTGAACTACATAAGTGAAGGAACGGCAGCCACCGAGAACCTCTTCTTTTTGCATCTTTGCTGCCTGTCTGTATAAGTCAGTCATGGATTATATCAAAAGGAGACACATTTTAAAAAGTAAAATTATACAGTACACCAGAGATTTTTTTCATTAATTTGATGTTGGATGACACTTTTATGCAATAGCTCTTGATAAAGGGGGGGAAAAGATTGTTGTGTGATCTTTTCAAATTGGTAACAAGACATTGAATCAAAGGTTTTAATGTGTGTGAAACATTTTCTTAAAGAAAAGGGATCTGAAGCTCTTTGTGGACATGGATAATAGTCTAGTTTGTGCATATGGAGTGAAATGTCTTTATTTCCCCGCCCCCCGTATAGTTCCATGAACATTTATGCTGAAAAAAATGGGTTTGTTGTTTTTTAAGTGCTAAAACACTTGTTGCTTTTGCACAACATCTTCTCCTGTCTCTCAGCCAGATCTAGGGCTTTCAGATGTGCTCCTTATAGTGCCAGCCAGTCAGTGGCGTTCCTGCGGTAGGGGCTCGACAGTAAGTCACGCCCCGACCTACTACCGCGTTCACGAACCGGAGCGAAGAGGCCCCGCCCCCTCGCTGTCAGAGCCATTCCGCGCAGCGAAGCCGAACGGGCAGGTGACCCTGCCCATTCTGCTTCGCTGTGCGGAATGACTCCGACGACGAGGGACGGGGCCTCCTCGCTCCGGTTCGTGAACGCGGTAGTAGGTCGGGGCGCGACTTACTGTCGAGCCCCTACCGCAGGAACGCCACTGCAGCCAGTTGTTGTTTTACCATTTGCAGTCACATGAAGAACTACAATGTTCCTTCCACACTGCAGTAGATATAGAATGTGTTTGGGACACAGTAGACCGATCCTCCCCCAGCTCCCCCCGATCCTCCCCCAGCTTCCCCCAAAACTTCCTAGTTTTGTTGTGTGCTAGGTATAGGTAAAGGTATCCCCTGCTCAAAAGCCAGTCGTGTCCAACTCTAGGGTGTGGTGCTCATCTCCGTTTCTAAGGCCGAAGAGCCAGCGCTGTCCGAAGATGCTTCCGTGGTCATGTGGCTGGCATGACTAACAGAACGCTGTTACCTTCCTGCCACAGCGGTACCTATTTATCTACTTGCAATTTCTTGCTTTCAAACTGCTACAGTAGGTTGGCAGGAACTGGGACATGAACCGGGAGCTCACTTGGGTCTCAATCTGCTGTCCTATTGACCTTCCGGTCTGCAGTTCAGCATCTTAACCACTAAGCCACCGGGGCCCCCTAGGGTATATACCTCTCAAAAAAGACAGAAAAGTAATGCTAGCAGTCACCCGCAGGAGTGGTTATTGTGCTACTGTATCACTGTTCTCATTATTAATGGATACTTCTCATTATTAAATGTGGTGAGGGCCACAGATAGTGAGTGAATGATGTTTGGCAATCCTGGACTGAACAGCCTGTCTGGAAGTGAACATAGATTGCAGAAATGTAGACAGTTGCAATGGTTGTGACATACCACCACCACCTTTCCATTAGTTATTTGGATATTTTTTCTGAACCTTTTGCAACAGGCACAAGTCGACTGTTGTCTTTGATCTTAGGGTAGGCCTGCAGAACTTGTGGTGCACCATACCAAATGCAGCCCCTGCTCCTACTTGGTCCCTAATCTGTTTGTTCCAAAAAAAAAAAAGATGAGACTTCCACCCATAGTCTCCTTGCTGCGCAAGCCTGCTTTGCCCCATGTCGGCAGATCAGGCCCAGGAAGGGGGATACAATATGGTGCGTGCCAGTGCCGCCTATCCTGCCCCCTCCGGGGCCCGATCTGCCCACGCCACCCCCATCGCCGCCTTCCCCTGCCCCATTCCCCCCCCATGGTGGCTTACCTGCTCCGGCGGGCGTCCCTGGATGTGCCGGCACCAGCAGGCCTGTACACTGCGCTGTCTGGAGACTGCAACTTGCTTTATGGCATGTTTGTGACAGCATGCACCGATGGAGCAGCCGCTCCACCAATGCAACTGGTCCGTAGGATTGGGCCGTAAGTTAATGACGTGTTTGATTTTACTAAAGTAACATCAAATGAAAGGTATTGTTGCTACAAAGTATAGCAGTATTGTATCAGGGATTAGTTTTGCTCCTATCAATGCAAAAAAGCAATATTATCAAGTTAAAAAAATTCTGCAGTGATCATTACACAGTGACAGTGCCATTAGGCATCTTTTTTTTTCTCCAGTTGCTGATAAACTAAGGCCCCAATGGGGCCTTGTGCTGCCAGAACTAGCATTCCGGCAGTGCACAATATATTACGGTAGTGCGAAAAACGGGACACTGTCACATGCTGCCAGGGTACTGCTGCGAATGATGACAGGCGCAGTGGGAGGCTTCACAGGCGCCAGTAAGTTAGTGGTGGGGGCAGGGAGGAGGAGGCTTTGGGGCGTTCCAAGGGAGATAGGGGGCAGAGAGTGGGCCAGAGGGGGCGGGTCTTGATGGCAAACGTGCACGGCAAATGTGCACACCAGAACCTATCTTCCATTTTTTAGCCTGCCCCACCCCCTTTCTCTCCTCGGACTTATGCCAGCTATTTAGCTGGCATGGGTCTGAGGAGACCGATAGACCATCAGGGGGCCTACCCAGCAGTAAGTAATAAATATTTTTCCTTACCTCTTCCAGGCCTTCTGATCAGCCCCACCTCACCCCCCACTGTTGGGTGCAGTGAGCACCTCCTTGGCGCAGCTTCATCATTGCTAATTTGGGGAGGAGGGGGCAGCAAGTTACATTTTTTTCAGGTTGTTATCTATATAAATGTTCAAGACATTTTATACCTTAATTTTGAAGTAGTTATACAGGCAGAGAGGCCTGTATAGTTAAGGGGAGTGTGTTTCTCAACATTCTATCAGCCTGAACATCCTGTTCATCGTCAAATTCAGACAATTTGTTTAGTCATGATGAAGTTAGGTATGGAGAATCTCATGAGGAGTATAATCTGACCAAATGTAGGGGGGGGAAATCTGATTTAAAATTGATGCATTATAGCAGTTTTAAAATGTTGCTTTGAATTGAATGTGGCACGCTGTTTACAACTGGGTTTTTCCTACACACACACACACACACACACACACACACACACACACACACACACACACACACACACACACACACCGCTCCCCCCCAAATTAAATTTCTTCTTTTGGTCATTTAGGTTATGCCAAAAATTCCAGGTCATCATAAGGCTTTGCCCTACCATTGGTCTGCTGAAAATCCGCTGTGTACTAGTTCCCATTTCAATCCCTCATTTAATTATGAGTGCCAATTTGCAACTTGTGTCTGTTGATGGGTTGACGGCACCTGTGGTGTAAGCTGTAGCAGCATGCATTTTTGATGGGGAAGGTGAGCTTGCTTATCTGTGCGAGATGTTGTGTGTGATGGTTAAATCGCAAGCTTACACGTGTGCGGCATGTTGCTGCATGTGCTTTTTAGGACGTGTTGCTGCAAATGATTGTGTACTTTCAGAGCAAGTCATGTGCAAACAGCACAGCAACACTCCATAGTGACCAAACAAATTATGCTGATTAGATGATGAACAGAACGTTCAGACGGATAGAGCGCGGAGAAACGCACTTCCCTGAACTATGCAGGCACCCCCCTCTGCCTGTATCATTGTTTTAAAACTGAGTTAGGAAACATTTTGTACACTTACGGAAACAACAAACAGATAATCAGCAACCGGCGGGGGGGGGGGGGGAGAGTTGTCTAATAAGATGGTCATGTATGTGTAATAGGCAGTGTGGAATTATTACCCTGTATTTTGAACTCAATAATATGGTACAATATTGGAACTGATACAATACTGCTTTACTTTGTAGCAACAGTGCTTTTCATTTGATGCGACTGTAGTAAAACCAGACATGTCATTAACTTAATTACGGGGTGCCATTTTCTTTAATTAACTCCATTCTGCCAGAGATATGCAGCAGCATTTCGCAATATCAGCATCTGTAATTGGCATGATCTAAGAATCTGACACTGCTGCTCCCATGTTTGCTTATGTCTGCTGACTACAACTGAAGAGGAGCTGGGGGGACGGACCCTGAAGTACCTACCTTTGGCCACATGAGGGCATTCCGGTATAAGTCATTCCTTCACTCTCACTAGATGCATAAAGAGCACAGAGAGGGCAAGAAAGTGGAGGTTGACTACTGGGGAGAGTCTTATAGTAACTCAGTCCAGTTCCATTATTTATTATTATTATTATTATTATTATTATTATTTGCAATGGGACTTAGTTGTGGCTAACGCTTGCTGTGTTGTGCCCACTTTTAGGAGGTGCGGATTTGGCATAGTAGTGCTCTGTTTCTACAAATGAAGATCCAACTTTCCTCCACTAGGCAGATTATCCCTGTCAAGTAGAGAGCATCTTCCCCAGCATACCTTTTCACTTCGTACTGATTAGCATTAGCTGATCAATGATAAATTGCTCATGAAAACAAAATGTCATAAAGGGTTTAATTGGAACATTCTAAAATGAGAAAATGGAACCCTCTCAGTTTGCAGTTCATACATAATAAATGTGGCAGGATGGATAAAAACCAATGAAATGAAATAATCAGATATTTTAAAATCATCATTATTATTATCATTATTATTATCATCATCATCATCCATCATTATTATTATTAATAATTATTATTAATAATAATATTATTTCAGATACTATATTTGAAAGTAATACATCTATATTAGAGTCTATGCTTGAAAGCTCTGGAGCAGTCTGCCTTGTGCTGCTGTGGGCTCTCCATCATTGCATGTTTTCAAGCAGGGGTTGGATGGCCACCTGTCAGGAATGCTGTAGCAGTTGCCTGAAGTGAGCAAGGGGGATGGACTGGATAAGGAGCAGCCTCTCGCATACCCCCGCCAGTGGGAGGCTGAGCTTGGGGGCGGGGAATTTTTTTAAAATAGTAAATAAATAACCTCTGATTGCCGACAATCAGCTGATCTTAGCTGATAACGGGAAGCCTCTCGCGTACCCCTGCCTGATGGTCCGCGTACCCCTAGGGGTACGCGTACCACAGGTTGAGAACCCCTGGACTAGATAACTTCCAAGTCACCTTCCAGCTCTAAAATTCTATGGTTTTTACCTTCAAAATTTCATTCCCACAACACAAAGAAACGGGGGAGTGAGATTGCACCTGTTTGGCACAGCAGTGAAGGTATCTGTGTTACATAGGTTTTTCCACATGATTGGAAACCCTGCATGATGAGATGTCCCCTGATCCCATGTACAGAGAGTCTATGGCTTCTCTTTTTAGATGCATTTTATATTCCCAGAGCCATTAGACAAAGGTGCTCACATTAACTTATCTGTGTACCATTTCAGTGGAACCTTCTGCATTATCCTAGGATCAGTTTTCTCATACATCAAAAAATATGGAAATTATAAGTTGAGGTGCCCACCTTAACTTTTATACTATCACCATGTAAGCAGTAAAGCATATTTTTCTACAGTTTTGCATATTGGGCTTGCTTATTTGCACCCTCATTTTCACTTGGTCTTTCAGCATGAACTTTCTTCCCCTCCAGATTAGAAAGTGACACAAGCAGCTCAATCCTATCCATCGCTGATCCAGCAGGGCCTCACGCTGTATCCAGCGCTGGCTAGGAGCAGGCTGGAGGTCACCTTTGGTAAGGGGACATTTTTCCCCTTACCCCAGGTAAACCCCCAGCCTGCACAATGGGGCTACTCGGAACCAAGCAGCCCTGTGTAAGAAAAATGGCCCAGGAAGGAGGATAGGATTTAGCAGGCACCAGCACTGCTGATCCTGCACCCTCCCGGGTCTGATCTGCACCCTTCTCTGCCCTCCCCGTGTCCTGTTATGCCCCCTCCCTGCCCTCCCCCAGCCCCTGCACCACTCAGAGCAGACCTTACCCACTCCGCAGTGCAGTCTTCTGGGCCCAGCGCAACAAGGAGGGCCTTCCCACTGGCGCCACTTACTATTCGGGTGTTGCAAATGTGCTTTACAGCACGTTTGTGACACCCTACTGCTGCGCCGGCAGTGCAATTCAATAGGATTGTGCGTGAAGCTGTAATCAGTGTTATGTCAAAATTTAACTTGATGTACGCCTTTAAATTAACTCTTAATTCTGACCACCAAATTTTTGGATAGCTTATCTTCAGCTACAGAGGACAATCTTGTTCACAATGAACCAAAGGTAAAACCAACAAAGTAACAATTCTGTTAACGATGTTGGCAGAACATCAGACCAACTCTGCCTGTGAAGTCTGAAGATTTTCAGAATCAATTTTAAGCTGTCCTAGGCATGTTGAGTCCTACGTGCAAGACTCAGCTCCTGGTTTCTCTTGCTGATGTGTGTTGCTTCAAAATGAAACGGAAACATGCCATCTGGCCCCAGGTTTGTGTCCCTCTAGGTGCATCCTCCCATCTATCAATCTTGTTCTCCGCAGCAGTACTAACATATGTGATTTTCTCTAACCAAAACAAAAATGAATAGGGAAAGCAGAATGTCAGTGTTCCACTGCCATTCATAATCTTTATGTTTGTCTGACCTGCAGATGAAGAGGACTGGGGCTGAAAGGCCAAAGGAAAGTGTGGGTGTATAAATGAGACTGTAGAGCACACCATGTAAGGTGGAGCATCGTAACTTAAAATTGCCATGCCTTTTGGTACATGAATTGATTTGTAGGCATTTTTTAATTCTCTTAAACAGAAGGGTTTAAAAAAAAAAACATTAGCATGTCCTCATTTTTTTAAAAAGGAAATTCCAGGGGAGATTTTAATTTCACTGTAGCATCTATAATGTTTAGAATATTTTATTTTATTTTCTGTATTTTATATACTTGTCATCAGATTTCTCATCAGATTTATTCAAGGCGGTTTACATAAGCAAGGCTATCTTTAGACCTAATAATATGTCTAATATGCACCTTAAAAAGGTAAAGGTGACCCCTGACAATTAAGTCCAGTCGTGTCCGACTCTAGGGTGTGGTGCTCATCCCCATTTCAAAGCCCAAGAGCCAGCGTTGTCCGAAGACGCCTCCGTGGTCATGTGGCCGGCATGACTCTCCTTGCCGCAGCGCATAGCATGCAGCTGGAACACGGAGCGCTGTTTACCTTCCCGCAAGCGGTACCTATTTATCTACTCGCATTAACATGCTTTGGAACTGCTAGGTTGGCAGGAGCTGGCCAAGCAACGAGAGCTCACCCCGTCGCGGATTCGAACTGCCGACCTTTCGATTGACAGCTCATGGTTCAGCGGTTTAACCCACTGCGCCACCCGCTGGCCTCTAATATGCAAACAATTCACGCATGTTCTCTCACTAACATTTACATTTAATTTTTAAAAATTATCCCCATATTATTCCTATCTTACCATAGCTTGTTCAGTAATTCCAAAAGTGTCTAGACATACAATGTTGTCCATTCTTGCTTAGCCTAAAAAGCAGAAGCAGAATGGCTGGCGCCAACCCTGAAATGTAGTCCACTGCTAGCCCAGGCTGCAGATCAAGTGAACATAGCGCAGAGAGAGAGGGAGAGGGAGAGAGAGAGAGAGAGCGCACGCACGCACGCACAGATTACAGGAAGAGACAAACCAGAGATTGCAAATCAAGTGAAGTCATGGCAACTCTTCTCATTCTCACACAGCAGCACACGTTTTGTGTATGTGCCACATGCACTGCAACACGTGGCTGTTCCCCCCCTGCCCTCCAGAGACCCATACACCAGGACTAGCAGCCATTCACTTATACAGCAGGAAGTAAATCACTGTTCCCAGAGGCTGCTGGGCTGAGGAGGCAGGTTTTGTCTCCAGCTCAGCTGTGACCCTTGATTGCAGCCCATTCAATTGTTCCCACACATCCATGGTTTCCCATGACTTAAATGAAGCTGCAATTGGGAAGATTCTTGATGGGGGGGGCAAGACCTGCCTTCCCTCCCTTGATGCTGAAAATGCCCCTTGCCTTGCCCTAGACAGTGGCAGGTCATCACTCCTACTTCAACTGTCTCCAATTATACGTTTTCCTGCAGTTACCAAATGACTCTTATTATAACTTCTGTGGGAGAAAGTAAACACAGTTCATCACACTGATGGGCATCTCACCAGTTAATTAATATACATAGGTTAGTAACCAGAGCTGGCTTGTGCTTGCAGTTCTGTCTTGCTTCTGCCTACCTTAACAGTGGGTGCTATGGCAACAAGGAGAATGAAGAAGAGAGGGAGCGCCTAGCAACAAGGAGGGTCTGGCAGCAGTGTTCTAGGCAGGCTGAATGAGAGCCACTGATAGAGGAGTGGGAGAAAGATGCTAAGGGAGATGGAGTGGAGAGGGGACCCAGGAGGCCTGTGAGACCGATATAATCAGAACTGGCCTTGCCCTTTGCCCCTGATCATACTTGTATCTTTCCATGACAGTGTTTCTGTCGATGAGTACAAGGCAAGCAGGAAATGGTACGGATCAACCAGACTCTCTTCCTCTAAAAGACAATGTTACTGGTTATTTAGAAGAACGCAACAGCCCACCTCCAGGAAGATAAGGATAAAAACAGAACCAACAAAGAATAGAGCTGGGATGGTCACAGTGCCAGGCCCAATTTGCTGGGGGCTCTGCAGTCTTACACTGGGGCCCCCACAGCTCTCCCTTCTCGCCTTCTTAAGGCGCACTGGGTGCTGCCAATACCAAGAGTTAAAGGGTCATCCCTCTAATGGGCATGGGCTCTCTGCCAGTGCCCCACCTAGCCAACCCCTGAGCCCTCCCCCTGAACTGTTAAAATGAGAGGGGGGAGGGAGCCTCCTGTAACATACATTGAAATTTAGTCTTAAAACAAATTAAAGCTTTTTTAAAAAAAAATGAGAGGGCGCTTTGTATTTATAGCAAATGTATAATTTTTTTGTCATGAAAATCCATGGAACCCAGTGTCTTAGACTGGGCTGGATCTTTTTTTAACATTAGTTTAACAAGAAGTAGAGGGAGGATTTGCTTTAAATGGAACAACTTGGAGCAACTGTTCAGGTTTGTTCTTAAACTAATCAATCCCTAGGGGTGTAAGGAGACAGATATCCCCTGGCAGGCACATTTTACAGGAAATAGCATCACATTGATTGGGTCTCCAAGCAACACTCATGAACCTCTTGGAACTTCCAAATACTGTACGTTTAAACCATTTCCAGTTCCTACGGGTGTATATATGCAACAGGAGTTAAATGTGTACACGTGTGGGCCTGGGAAAAATGGGTTTTAATAGTGGCAAAATAAACCCTTGCATGATTTGTACACATGATTTTGCAAATTTTGTACACAGGTTTTTTTGATACCAAGGTAGGAAAAATGTTGTGTATGCATCATCCCCAAGACCCAATGGGGTGAGGTTAATCTTTGGCCAGTGCTTCTGTCACAGCATACCATTTTGCAAGAAGCTGTAGTAACCATGGAGGGAACTACATTCCCTTTCGTTCATTGTGAGTTGCCACAAGAGTTATAGGCTGATTGCCTGGGTAACAATTTTAGAATAAATGAGAATCCAAGTGCTAGTTCCTCTACTCTAACTGAACTTCCTGGAGCGTTGGGCAACCTCATTAGCCTCTCTAGATAATCTCTGACCTTCATGTACCAAAGATGTACAATGCTAAGAAGAAGAAGAAAAAATTAGAATCTCTTGTGATCTTATTTTGTCCCCCTCCCCACCCAGTTCCGGCCCCAGTCCACCCCCGCCCCCACCACTGCCTTACCTAGTCCAGAAGGCACAGTAGGGTTCAGTGACAGAGCTGCGGCACTGCCACCTCTTGCGGCAGCGCTCGCAGAATGGCCGCTGATGGAGCGCTGCACACTCCATCGGCAGCCGTTTTATGACAGCGGAAGTGACTTCCACTGTCGTAATGGGCTCTGTGCGGCAGCCCAATCCACCAGTGGTTCCCAAACTGGGAGGTGTGGCTTCCAGGGGAGCCGCGGAGTGCCACAGAATCCTCCCGGAAAACAGTGCAATGCCAATTGTCAGGCATCAACGTAATGTAATGGAGAGCCACGGCCAATGATCACCAATGGTCAAGGGAGCCGCAGGTTGAAAAAATTTGGGAAACACTGAACCATAGGATGGCAGCAGCCATCACCACAGCAGCAGCCATCACCACAGCACAAAAGCCCTGCAGCTCCACTAGGCATTGAGACACCATTCCATTATGCCCCAGGCTAGTTTGTGAGCAACGGGCTTTCTGAGCCCACTTGCTGGAGCCTCAGAACTTCTAGAGCTGGGTAGGGTCACTACCATACCTGCACACAAGATAGAAGCAACTCCAGTATTGCCAACAACAATATTGTCCCACCAGGCTGAAGACTGGGCTTTGCGGGTGGCTCCCTTGGATATTGCCAGAGACAGGCATCTCCTCCACTTCTAGTCTTCTATATGAGCTGCCACCACTAGGAACTGTGGCTTTCTTGGCTTGATAGTAAGTCCCAGACTCCTCCATAGGTTCTGCCTTCAAGCTACTTTCTTTCCTCAGCCAATGGACATACAGAGGAATTTGTAGTAATTTGTACACCGAGATGAGCACCTTTCCCCTCCCCTCCCATTGATCCTATACTTGAAATCTGATAAACTGATTATTCTCTGTGTGCCAGGCAAGCTGCCAATCTTCATGTTTCTTCACAACATAGGGAGAAAGCCATTACTTTCCTGTCATATAATTAGAAACAGTGGCAATGGCTTTTGCAGGAGTGTGTGGTCTAATGGTTGAGCTGCTGCCTGGCCTGAAGAAAAGCTAAGATGACACCAGCTTGAGAGAACCGGGAGCTGCCGACAAGCTGAGATAACCTGATTAAACCTCTGTGAGAGAGAGGAGTTGCTGTCGGGCAAGCTTGGAAGGCTTATGTGTGCAGCCAGAGAGTTAATCACACCGTTGAAGGGAAACAGCTGGAGAATGAAAAGGGTTCTACGCAAATAGAACTTTATTGTAAAACCCCCTACAGGGGGTTAGAAAAGCCTGCGTGTGTAAACCGTCTTGAATAACGTCTGAGGAGAAATCCAACGACAAGAAAGGCGGTATATAAATACAGACTGTATTATTATCATCATCATCATCATCATCATCATCACCTGGCTGCGGACCTACCCCAGCTGAGAGAAGAAGCTCCGGCCTCTGCTGCATTTGGCCAAGGCCGAAAGGAGCGCAGTTCCCTGGGCGGAGCTTGGCCCATGCCGATGCCACTGGGAGCGGGGTGTGCTGCAGACGAGCCGGAAGAGCCCACCCAATGGAGTGCAGCTCTAGCCGGCATGGAGGAGACAACGCCGGGGCTTGGGAGGGGCTGTGGGGGCGAGGCAGGAGCGACGAAAGAGCCACAGCGGGAAGGTAGGGGCCTTTATGAACTACAAGGGGGTGGGGTGGGCAGGGAAGCAGTCTCGGGGGAAACCTCCTTAAACCCAACTCGGCCAGTGATGAGGCAGCTCTGGGACTGGAGGGCAAGCCATGCAGCTCGGATCAGGCCCTGACTGCAACCTGCTACCCAGGGAAGGACCCTGGGAGATGAGCGACGAAGGAGCCAGGGTGAAGCAACAAAGCTGCTTTCTCCACTCCCCTCCCTGCTCAAAGCTCCGAGGCCAGTTAGAGCACCCAGAAGCCCTAAGGTGTCCGCCGGGACCCGCCACCGCGACTCCAGGAGAGCAGCACCTTACTATTATTATTATTATTATTATTATTATTATTATTATTATTATTATTATGCCTCAACCAGTGATGGCTAAGTTCTGTATTTTGGGGATTCACTCTGTTCTCCAGACAGTGGTTTAAAAGGGCCAGAAGTATATTTTACCACCCAAACCATCTGACCAATGCTCAGAATCTGTTTTAAAAAAAATCAGCACCACCAATCTGGGTGGACTGCACAATTATGGGGCACATGGCGGACCCCAAGAAAGATGTCATGTTACTGTGGAATATCTCTTAAGACTTCAGAATTGGGATACATTTGTTCGCTTAGCCATAGGGAAATGGCAAACAAAACTATGGAAATTAAAATAGAACTGATGAAACAGCATAAAAGTCACTTGAACGTCACCTAAAGATGTCACTTAGAATAAAATAGCTTGGAAGCCAGTTGTCCATTTTGTAATCAATGCATTTTTGTCAGCTCTTCTCAAAGAAATCCAAGTCTACCTTTTTCATTGCTGGGGCACTCAGACATGTAATTGATCATGTCTTACACAGCCACATTCAAACAAATGCAAAACCTCAGAGAGCACAGAGTATGGGAGTAACATCCATCCAATACCGCAGAAGGAAATGATTGCAGCCGTAAGAAAGTGAAAGCCTCTCAGGAGGTTGGGAAGATCTATCAAACAATTCTCCAGTTCATGTTTAAACTTTGACAGCCTATTCCACAGTGCTATTTTTACTTCTGCCAGAGGAGAGAGATCTCCTGGATAAATATATCTCTTGCTATCATTTTAAGTGTTTTTCCTTCTAATGGTTCAAGGCCAGCAAAGTATTCCATATAGAACATCTCTATAGAGCAGCGTTTCTCAACGTTCTCCCCAAGAGTTGGGGAAGTCTTAAGTCCTTGTGGGGGCGGCGCTCCTGCGGTTGCGCCACCGCCGAGGGGAAAAGGGTTGTTTTTAACTTACTGAGGGTCCGCTGGTCCTCCAGAGGTGGCGGGGAGGCCCACGTGACATCCCCCTCTGCGGGCCTCTCCACATTTCAGATCATCGCTCCAATGTGATTGCGACCCACTTCCGGATTTCGTCCGAAACCATTAAAGACTATTATTTTGACTTTCTCATAGTTAATTGACAACGAAAATTCTTTACAGAAATCACCTAAATATGGCTAACAGGAGCACCATGTCTTCTGCATACAGGAGGACAGAGATTTCCCTCAGACAAGCACTTGGAGCATGAAACATAGCTCCTTGAAAGCAAACATTACATCATCATCATCATCATCATCATCATTATTATTATTATTATTATTATTATTATTATTATTATGGAGTTAAACAGAAAAGAAACAAAAATGTATTCTTGTTTATGGAGATGTTCTTTATTAAGTTGCCTGTGGAAGCAAAACAAATCATTAGACTAATTCCAGAATAGAATGTTTAAACTAGAATAAACCTTCCTTGATCCAAAGTAGTTCTAGAAAACATTTCCCATGACAGTTTTTTTGTTTATTGTATCAAATACTGCCTTAAGAGCCACAAAAGCTGCATAGGTTCCTATCTTCTTCATTTACTTACAGTATGGTTAGGACAGGGTAACACAATTGTCAGTGGTAACATTGCCAGATCTGAATCCTGCCTGTTCTTCAGTAAAAATATTATTTGTGAAAGTCTTCCAAATTACAGAAATTATTCTTTGTATACAATTTTGCACAGTGACTTCTGAAAACATTTCTTATGAGTGAAACTGTCAGCAAACATTTTGCCATAATTTGATAGGGGTTACCAGGGGCCAGAAAATTGTGGATTGGGCTCAGGGGCAACTGATAGCTGCCTGTGAGTAATCTTTCAACCAATTGATCTCAAATAATTCCATTATTATCATAGTCCATAACTGTCTAAAGCCCCTGAGAAAATTGAGCATCTGTCCAGCCTCTCCTGATGATGATGATACCCTTTTGGTTACAGAAGTACAGCCCAATCCTGACTAGGGCCGCTGCAACGTGCAAATGCACGCTGCGTTGGATCCTAGCCAGGATTGGGCTAGCGAAGGCAGAGCTGGGGCACACCTCGGGAGAAAGGGATGAAAGGTTGGGGCACACCAATCACTTCTGGTGGTACGCAACAGGAGAGTGGCAAAAGACATGGTTACTCAGCCAGGAAGAGGTTGAGGACCCCTGCCTGATCTAGATGGTGGAATGGTGGGAAAGGGTCCTTCAAGGTACCAACTAGCCG
This sequence comes from Plestiodon gilberti rubricaudatus, assembly GCA_026170595.1. Taxonomy (NCBI): domain Eukaryota; kingdom Metazoa; phylum Chordata; class Lepidosauria; order Squamata; family Scincidae; genus Plestiodon; species Plestiodon gilberti. The sequence continues at coordinate 102,861,813 of JANXHW010000003.1, read as the reverse complement.
GGGGAGTTCATGTTATACTATCTTGGGCTTCACCACTCTTGCTTTTCCTGCAAGCCTCTGGTTTGTCATTTGGACTAATAATTATCAACACAGCAATTGCCACAGTCCCGGTCAGGCTTGCCAGAAAATTGGTACACCTGGTGGCGCATGTGTGTGTGCGCGCACACACACACACACACACACACACACCACTTCATCTGGAACTACGATACCTTCAGTGATGTGCAACAGGGAGAAGAAGCCCACTAGTTTCCAAGGCTCACATGACCTTTTCTGTCTTTTTTTTTTTTTTAGTGAACATCCTCTGAGTCAGCTGGTCTCTGACTCAGACTCCGAAATGGACAGCACGGAGCAGCTGGCCCTGGGCAGCACGGACACTCTCTCCAACGGGCACAAGGCTGACCTGGAGGCTGCTAGACGCCTGGCAAAGAGGCTCTACAACTTGGATGGTTTCAAAAAAGCAGATGTGGCCCGTCACCTGGGGAAGAAGTACGTGTGGGTATTAGGAGAAAAGACTGCCCCCACTCCCCAGACCTCTGTTAACTCCCTGAGGGAATGCTCCCACCTGCTACACTCACACAGAACCATCCTGAGGAGAAAAGACTTGTGGAGGACAGCAGATAAGACACAGCCGGAACTCCAGAGTAAACCTTTGGTAGCTTGTCTTTCTCTTGGGGATGGCAGGGCTTTCTGTGTGGCCCATATAGGTTGTGTCAGGGGACGGTCTGTGCTACATTTCCTCTAGCCTGATGGGATCATTCATGCTACGCATGTATGCCATCAGTCCTAATGCATATTGCCACTAGAGAATAAACGTTTATGGGCATCAAAGCATATAAAGGAGCACATGGTGCAGTTCCTCATCAAAGAGAGACTGTGGACACCTTTGCTGGCCTAATGTGATTTTTGCCATCTGAAGTCCTGCTTTCCCAGTCCCTTGCTGTGACGGTCATAATGTTCTCTGGTTTTTGTCCATCTCATATGTGATAGGTTTTTTTTAAAGATATTTGTCTCTCCCTTCCAGTAATGATTTCAGTAAGATGGTAGCAGGGGAGTACCTGAAGTTTTTTGAATTCACCGGCATGAGTCTGGACCAAGCACTGAGGTAAGTCTGAAGATATGCCTTCTCCAGAAATGTTGAAGGTATGAAAAATTGACAGCACAATCTTATGCATGTCTACTCAGTTCAGTGGGGCTTATTCCCTGGAAAATGTGTATAGGATTGCAGCCTATGTTTAATAGAACTTCACTGTCTGCGGTAGTTAACTGTTTGTTGAATTAAACTTTATTTACATTTTAAAGAATATTATAACTACAATTCGGACCTTTTTATCCATGGTTTTTTTATCCATGGATTTGACTCAACACAGATGGAAAAACTGTGGAAGAGGGACAGCACCACATTACCTCTTTTTTCAGCATTGTCAGGGGCCTGTCAGCCGCTTCCCGTCTCCTCCAAGTGTCCAAACTGCTGAAAAAAGAAAAAAACGCAACTGGGAATCTGTCTGGGGCCTGCCAGCCGCTTCCCGGCATGTTTAAAATGCTGAAAAAAGAAAAAAAATGCAACAGGAGTCTCTAGCGCCATCTACAGGTTGCTTCCGGTAGCGTTTTTTTTCTTCAGTCAGTTTAAACAAACTCAGGAAGAGGGACGCACCGAAGATGCTGGAAAAAAAGGTAATGTGGCACCGCTCCCCACCCCCCACTATATATAGTTTCATATAACACTGACGTATCCAGTGGGGTTCCAGGAACAGAACCCCAGTGGATAAAAAATTCCGACTGTATTAATTTTTTTCATTAATGCATCCAGTTCAGGTCTGCAAACCAGCATTTAATAAACCTCCTGTTTTTGCTGCCTGCCTGGGATTTATAATAATAATAATAAAAAAGCAGGAGGGTGTCTCATACCCGACAGGGTTCAGAGTAATTTCTTGTAGGTAATTCTGTCTCCTCTTACCAGTAGCGTAGCTGGACTCTCGCCAGTGGAGCGGTGGGCAGGGCAACGTGTCATTTGGCTTAGGATCATGACATGTCACCTCACCCACCACCCCACTGGCGCAAGTCCAGCTACGCTACTGCCTCTTACAAATGTAGTACACGTTATGTATATTTGTCATTGTGAGGTTATTATCATAGGCACCTATTGGAGAATGCCCATGACATCACTGATCACAAGACACATATTTCCCCTTCTCATTTCCTGCAGCTTTCGTACTGTTTTAAAAGGGAACAGGGCAGTGGTTCCCAAACTTTTTTGCCTCACAACGCCCCGCAGCTTCTTCTTCCTGGCTCACGACGCCCCTGGTAGCTCCTCGTCACAAGATCCCAGATGCCGGCGCTCAAATCTCGTGAGACTGGGCGCTGCCATCTTGGATCTCATCTTGGTTGCTTTTAAGTTTTGTTACAAAAATACATCGGGAAATCCCATCACAGATCTCCCACATCCCATGTAGTTTGGTCAGAGGAAAAACAAGTTTAAAAGGACTCCCTATTCCAGTGGTTCTCAAAGGCGTCGCAGCACAGTCGCAGGGGCATTGTGAGATGTCCCCGGTAGCTCCTCCTACCTGTTCTCCTGGGCACCACCATCTTGGATCTCATGAGAGTTCGTGAGATCCAAGATGGCGGCGCTCAGGACAACAGTATCTCACGACGCCCCTGAGACTGTGTCGCGACGCCTTTGGGAACCACTGGAATAGAGTGTCCTTTTAAATTTGTTTTTCTTCTGACCAAACTACATGGGATGTGGGAGATCTGTGATGGGATTTCCAGATGTATTTTTCTAACAAAACTTAAAAGCAACCATGGGAAGGGGACAAATTTAGCTCAGAACAACACTACTAATCATAAGGAAGGGTTTAACCCTTTGCCATGTCATTTTTCCAATAGAAATTAACCCTGTTCCCCGAAGTTGCTAATAGTAGTAGGGGAGGGGAGATGGGATTATGCATTCCCACCCCATCAAGACTATTAGATTGGGGGGGGGCAGGGTGATTTGACAGGGCTCAGTTGCCTGTGATCATGCTGAGATCTTATGTTGTCCCTGTGCATGGTGGCACCTGTGTGTGTATGAGAGAGAGGGGGGTATGGATTAAACCCTTAACGTTTTATCTTCTAGGAGAGAGACCGATACTGTGCTTAGTGGCAGGACATGACAAGACAGTAGTTGTTATATGGGGCAGTAACCAGCTCTTCCTTTTTCGTTTCCAGGTCCTTTCTGAAGGAGCTGGCCCTTATGGGTGAGACTCAGGAGCGGGAGCGAGTCTTGGCTCATTTTTCCCAGCGTTATTATGAGTGCAATCCCAAAGCCATCTCCTCTGAGGGTGAGATATCAGAACCTACAGGAAGATGGGTGGCAGAGGTGTTTGGGCTTGTTCAGGAACTGGACAATTGATTCTGTCCTCAAAGTGCAGTGACTCCTGCCATGCCAAGTCACGCAGAGCAATTTATGATCTGCCTTTGTTTCCACTAGGGTACGCATGGTCCCAGGCCTCACGCACATTATTACTGGGTCCATTTTCCTTTACATAAGAGAGCTCTAGAGATTTATCATGGTGTCTTTGGAAAATTTGCTCAGTGGAGGTGCAGAGGGATTCCTAAAGGGCACATCAGATCCTCAGAGAAAGACCTCTGCACCCCAAGGCACTTTCAGCATTAAGCCAAGTTCTAACGTGTGCTCCCTCCCTCCCTCCCTCCCTCCCTCTCCTCTTTTTCTTTAAACTACTAGCCAATTGACACACACACACACACACGCGCACACACACACACACACACACACACACACATATCCCCACAACTGTAGGAGTGGTTATGTTCTCTAAGCTCAGACACTCAGATTCTCAACTATCAGGAGATAATCTCATAATTAGCTCCCTTTGATGAAACATCAGCCAATCTGCCTAACAAAGGAACGGTCAGCTGAAACAGTACAATGAAATAATACTATGGCAGCTCACTTGTTACTATTAATCCACAGCAAACACAATACTTCATTAAATAACTAATACTGTTCTAATAATAATAATAATAATAATGACAAATACTGCAAGTCAAATATCTTACAACCTTGAAGACGACAGCAGGTATGCTCTGATCTCTAGGAAAGCAATCTCTGATAGAGATTAGAGTCTAACTCATCATTACTAATGGAAATAAGCATTCTAAGAACAGTCTAGTAAGTCCCCACTTTGTCCCCCTAAGCATTAGGAGATATTCATGGATCTTAAGGATACCTGCTTGAATCAACTGTGGTATACAAAAATGCATATTGTATAACTTTTCTTCTAAATATCCATTCACAGTGCTATAAGTCTGGCTCACAGAATTTTAGAGGAATTTTACTTGTCTTACGGCACAATCCTATTGACTACAGGCACCGGTGCTGTGGCCTCAGTGCCGTCGCCAGGTGTCGCAAATGTGCCATAAGGCACTCGGAGAGGAGACGGCGCCAGCAGGAAGATCTGCACCGTCCCGCCGGCCCCATACCCAGGCCTCACATGCACCAGAGCAGGTAAAGGCTGCTCTGAGTGGCGCGGGGGCTGGGGGAGGGCGTGTGACGACGAGGCGGAGGTGGGCAGGGGTGGGCGAATTGGGCCTGGGAGGAGGTGGGACTGGCATCTGTGGTGGACACCGTATCCTATCCCCCTTCCCAGGCCTAAATCCCCACACGGGGCTGCTCGGTCCTATGCCAGCTAAAGAGCTGGCATAGAACCAAGTAGCCCCATTGCAGCGGCTGGGGGTTTACCCTGGGTAAGGGAGCAAATGCCCGCTTACCCCAAGTAGACCTCCAGCCCAGGCCAGGTAGGATTCCGCATGGACCGCACAGCTCACTCTGAATCGTCTACACTGGGAGAGGATAGGATTGGGCTGTTTTTTTCCCCTCTTTTGTATATATGCACACATAACAGCCTTCAGAGTTAGTTAAATGAGGTTTTAGCTCAGATGTGGTCCACCTCAGGAAAGCTCCTGATCAGTAAGCAGTAAAATGAATTTCTGCATACAAAAGGGTGACTGGGCTGGGCTGGGGGCTGACGATCTCTTTGGTGTTTGCACTGCAGATGGAGCCCACACTCTGACCTGCGCCTTGATGCTCTTAAATACCGACCTTCATGGACATGTAAGTGCCTCAGTCTGCACTCATCCTCTGGCCACTGTCTTGGAAGCTTATTATTGGCATTGGCCAAGGCACGAAACCTTCCTTAGGGGGACAAATTTGGCTCATAGTATATAAGTATAACTGCTATCGTGTGCTGTCCATAACAAAGGCCAGCCAGAAGATTCTAGACAGCTCACTAGCAGAGCATGATAGTCATCCCTTCTTGTTTGGTCTGACATTGAGAACTATACTGCTCTGGACATGGAGGTTCCATTAAACTATCAAAGCTAAGAGCTGTTGATAAGCCAGCCACTACCCTCCATGAAGTTGCCTAAGCCTTCTTAAAAGCTGTCTAACACCGCAATCCTGTCTACTTTTAGACTGATCACTGCGCCAGACTAAGGCAGAGCCTCTGAGTGGGGGGTTAAGTGGGTAATTTGTACCCAGGCCCTGGGCGAAAAATGGGTCAAAAAGGGGCCCCTGAGCAAAAAAAAAAAGGGGACCCAGGAGCCAAATTCATTTGTAGAGAAGGGGCCCAAAAGAAACTTTGTACCCCCTGATAAAATTCCTCTGAATGGCCCTGGTCTAAGGTGTTGCAAACGTGCCAGAAAGCATGTTTGTGGCACCCAGAGAGCAAGCAGCGCCAGCGGAGAGGCCTGTGCCGCTCTGCCGGCGCTGTGGGACAGATGGGTGCCGCGGCAGAGAGGTAGGTGCCTGCAGCACGGTGGATGGGAGGGAGGCGGAATGGTGCATTTCAGGAGGTGGAATTGGTTGGCTGGACCCGGGAAGGGGGAGGGATCGGTAGCGGCCTCCTCCGCCATATCCTATCCCCCTTCCCGGACCTGTTGGGCCTTACACGGCCCTCTCGAATGTGCAGCAAAATAGCTGGCGCACATTCGAGTAGACCTATTGGGGTTACTCAGGGTAAAGGGATGAATGTCCTTTACCTCGAGGAGGCTTCCAGCTTTACTGGTGCAGGACCCATCCTGCACAGGATGCGGCAGGCGTCTTATTTGCACCACTGTGTCCTGCTAGACAGGATTGGGCTGTAAGACAGTACCTATTACCAGATGTTGTGGCAACGAATTCTGCCTTTATGAACCTGCCTTGTATCACCTGACCTGACCCTTTTACTTCTTCTCCCCTTTCTCCTCCTAGAATATTGGGAAGCGAATGTCCTGTTCAGATTTCATTGGGAACCTAGAAGGACTCAATGGAGGGAGTGATTTTCCCCAGGAGCTACTCAAGGTAAATCCAATTAGAACAGCTAGTACTGTGCAAGGAGAGTCTTTGGGTTATTTTCTAAGAAATTTGTTCTCATGCCACTCTTCCTAGGACAGTTCCCCGGACCTGACCTGTCTTATGTGGGGGTTTTTCCATCCCAATGATATCATTTGAATATCTCTGCATCACTGTTCTGGGCAGCAACCGCCCTTTTTCAAGAAGATGGCTTTCCCGAGCCAGGGCATATATTCTGAGACATGGCTATTAATTCTGTACTCAGAAATCAAAGAGGGTTTGATTGAGTGCTGCAGCTGTCCATTGAGAACTAGCAGTGCTTGTCTTCTGGGGTTCAAAATGTGCAGAATTCTGTATGGATCAGATATCTGATACAGAGGCTTTCCTGAAAATATCTTCAGGGGGCCTCCTTTTGCTGTTTTAACAAAAGCACAGATGTGGTGGTGGTGGTGATAGTGGTAACAATTCCTTTGAAAATGTGGCTACCCCAGTGGTTATTAAGGGACAATAATGTGAGAGCATGGAGCAATTATATCAAAACCATTTAATGTAGTTTTGGGCTGAACAAGGAGAACAGAAATAGAGCAAGTGGTCAAAAAGCTATTCCACAACAGTTACCGGTAATATAAGCTTAGGATAAATATGGAAATAGGCCAAGTTCTTCACTGTCTTCCTTTGAATTCATTATTCATAACACTTTAATTAGAATAATAGATTAGGACTTCAGATTTATACATACTTACCTGGAAGTAATCCCCATTGAATTTAAAAGGATTTAGAGCACAATCCTATGCACATCTACTTAGAAGTAGTTCCACTGTGTCCAATGGGGCTTACTTCCAGGAAAGTGTGTATAGCAGTGTTTCTCAAACTGGGTCGGGACCTACATGGTGGGTCGCGACCCAATTTCTGGTGGGTCCCGCAGAGTCTCCAATGAAGACACGGGTGATGGAAAGATCAGATAAGTAATTGCCTCAAGCCCTGAGGCTATTCAAAAATCAGATAGCTACTAATTGCCCTGCAAAGAGCTGAGCTCCTGCAGTTTGCAAGATAGCTGCTAATTGCCCTGCAAAGAGCTGAGCTCTTGCAGTTTGCAAGCTTGTGTAAATATAGGAAGATAAATGTTTCATCATCTTTTTTCTGGTGTGTGTTTTTTTCCAAGTCAATGACATGTAGTGGGGGCAGGTGAAGGCTGGGTCACATGACGAAGCCCTTACAGACTTGAGGCTATTCATTAGTGCTGCCTCACTACAAGAAATGGATTGAGTTTTTTGCAAATAAATAAAATATTACTTGTAAATAAATAAATACAATATTTCCTTCTAGATCACTTTTTTTAAGACCCCTAAAGCTAGGTGGGTCCCGATAGAGTGTCATTTTAAAAAGTGGATCCCGGTGCTAAAAATTTTGGGAACCACTGGTGTATAGGATTGCAGCCTTACTGCTGAGCACACTCGCATAGGCTTCTGCTGTAGGAAACTTCCCTAACTGAACAAAATAGAACATTCATTGATATGTTGATTTGGTGAGAAACAACAGTTTCATTACTTGGGAAGATATAAACCTTATTCCTCACAAGTGGTCACCACCCTGGTTTCAGAGTCTCCAGGTAAGACAGTTGTGTATGTATACTCCAATTCACATCATTTGGAACAACTACAGCAATTGACAATATTGGAATCTTGGGTTAAAGTACATATTAATAAAAAAAAAGAATACTCATTTGTCAACATGCAAATTAATAATTGACTTCAAGACTCAGAAAGGTTTTCATTGGAACATGGGAAACATTCCTCAGTCTTGTCATCCCAGAGAACACACAGTCTAATATCTTACAATATCTTCTGGTGGAATTGCATCTATAATTTGGGGACCAATCCTAACCAACTTTCCAGCACCGATGCAGCCATAATGCAGCCCCAAGGCAAAGGAACAACCACTCCCTTATTCGAGGAGCCCTCCATGACTGCCCACCACCACAGGATGCACCACACACCCCACTGGCACGGCTACATCAGTGCTGGAAAGGATTGGGCCCTTGGTCTCCAACTCTGGGCTTAATCAAGTTACAGGAGAAAATATGGAATTTGAACCAATGAGTACTTTGTTAAATTTGTGTGAGAATAGCCTACTGCTGGTGAAAATGAGCAGCTGTGTTTGTCTATGCCAGATACTGTATTGGAAACCGCCTACAATTCTGACCATGAAGAAATGTCTGTTTAAAGTGCTAGAAATTGCTGAAATATATAAACTGATAGATAAGATCCATGCCTGGAAAGCAATCAAACTTGTAACATTTATAACTGAGAAATGGACATCTTTTTATTGAAATGCAAATTCTAATTATATTAATTTACGAAGAAATTTGTTCTTGTAGTGTCCATTGCTTCGAGGAATGTAAAGATATAGATATAGATATAGATATAGATATAGATATAGATAGCCAGGAAAAAGAGCCTAAAGAAAATGCATAATCTATTTTTACAAGAGGTTCTCGGTGATCAGAGAATGGAGCAGGACCAGCCTACCAACAGGAGAAATGGTTGTCAGATCCAAAGTGGTGACACCATATCAGCTCGACTTTTGCTGCATCCGCGCTACGTCCGGCCAATCAGAGCCTGTTGTTTGACCTGGGGGCGGGACACCAAACACGCACGGAACGCGGACGCGACGCGGCCAATGTAGCTCAGGCTTTAGTCTATCAGTAGCATCACCAACGTGGGAACCTGATATGGTGTCACCACTTTAGCTACTCAGGAGTGGAGGTGGGTGGGTGGGATAAGGTAAAGTGAGGAAAGGCTAAGGCACCAAGAGCTGTGGTGGTTCTGGCTGAATCATGACAAAGCTCAGCATCAACCCTGATCTACGACTGCCCCAGCAGTCACCATGTTGAGCTGCCCTGACTTTCCTAGGCTGGAATTAGATATTGTGAGAGAAAAACCCTCCCAACTCCATGATTTTTTATAAGACTAATGTGGGAGCTGGGAGGGCATTTACAGGGGGGGGGGGAAGCAGCTGTTAGGAGGTGGTACTACTTGACTCTTCTATCCCCTTGAGCAGTTTTATTTTCCAGCTGGGCTCCAAAACTGGAAATGAGGCCTATCTGCAGCATTCTATTCTTGGGCAAGGTTGTTGAGAGGATGGTGACAACAGATCAGCTCCAAAGTTGTTGGAGGAATCTGGTTTTCTAGATCCAGAATATCAGGCAGGCTTTAGGCTTAGTTTGGGAACAGCAATGGTCTTTGTTGCTTATTATCTGCATCAAGAGATCAGCAGCGGGGGGGGGGGGGGGAATGTGTTCCTGTTGTTTCTTCTGGACCTCTTGGCTGCCTTCAGAACAGGTTAGGCCTATGCAAGTTGCAACTCCTTAGCCAAATGCAGCCTATCAGCCAGGTATCTGCCATATTGATACCCACCATTGATACTCAGGGGCTCAATATATTCCCTGGGTTTTTCTCAGCTTGCCTGAGAGACTGCAAAACTGGGGGGGGGGGGGGTTTGAGGTTGTCAAGCAACTCACAGGTCACAACAGGTGGGTGATAGGCTTAGTTGGTCACAAGTTGTACGGGCCAATAGCAGACTACCAAATCCTTCTGAATAAGGATGGGAATTTGGGGCATTGTTCTGCAAGGATTCCTGTCCTACAAGTTGTAGGTGCAGCATCTGTGACTCCACTCCCTGGGAACTTACTGGGAAGAGCTGCAGAATTCTATGTTGTCCCCGATGCTTTTCACCATCTTTATGCAGCTACCGAGAGAGATCATTAACTATTTTGGAGTGTGGTGTCATCAATATGCTGATGATGCTCAGCTCTGTTTTCCTTTTTCGTCAAATCCAGGAGCAGCAGTCAGGAGTCCTAACCCAGTGCTTGGATGCTGTTATGGTTTGGATGAGGATGAACAAAATCAAACTGAATGCTGACAAGATGAAAGTGTTGATGGTGGGCAATCCAAGGGACTCATGGGAAGCGTGCATGCATGTTCTAGACAGGGCCACACACACCCTGAAGGGAGCAGGGACACAGCATGAAGATATTCTGGCATCCAGATGTGCTCCTAGCTATCCAAGTTGCAGCTGTGGCCAAGAATGTCTCTTATTAGTTAAAACTGATAATCTGGCTATACCCCTTCCTCGAGGGTAGTGCCCTCGCCACAGTCAGCTATGTCTTAGTAATACTAAAGGCTGAGTACTACATGTTATACTTTATATTGGGCTACCTTTGAAGAGTCTGTAAACTTCACCACTTTGGTAAACAGAAGTACAGAAGAGTCTGTAAACTTCAATTTTGCTGTCTGCCTCTTGGTGCGGCTGACCACAGATAACGTAAGACCAATTCTTGGTCATCTACACTGGCTGCAGGTTAGCAAATTCTAGTTTAGTGCTTAAGGCGTAGTGCTACAGTGACGTAGCTAGCCTCTGCAGGGGGGGGCGGCGGCACCCACGTGACACTCCCTGTGATGTCATAAGCCCTGCCTTTGCTCATGATGTCACAAGCCCGCCCCTCCAGCGGCTTTTCCAGCGAAAGAACTCCCCCCCCCCCGCATTTTTTTGCCAGAAAAAGGCTACAAGGAGCCCGGGTGGGCGCAGGGGCAACTCCTTTTCCCCCCGCAGCACCGAAAAAGGCCCCTTTGTTGTCGAAGCAGCAGCTTGTGCACACACACTGCGTGCTGCCCAGGGCTGGCCTCCCCCCCATTCCTATGTCACTGGCAGCCTATCACCTTTAAAGCCCAACATAGCTTGGGCCTAGCACATCTGTAGGACAGTCTCTCCTCCCATATGAGCATCCCTGTTCTTTTGATATCTTCTGAGGAAGCCTTGCTCTAGGTTCCTTCTTTCTGAGATGTCACAACTAACAGCATACCTGGAGTAGGTAGCATCACTGTTGTGCAACAACAGCATCCCTATATAGGCCCACCAGGCTGCCCCTGTGTTGAGTTTTTGGAACACGGTTAAAACTTCCTAATTCTCCCGAGCATTTCAATGTTTAGATCTGGAGTAGATTTGGAGTAGATTTAGAGTAGTGGTGAATTTTAAATTCTTTTTTGTTCCAACACCAGTTTTGTTTCTGATACTTTTTGTTTGGGTTTTAGTTTGTTTTTATTCAGCTTGTTATTGTTTGTAACTATCTTTATTGTAAATTGTGATCAGTATTGGATACAGGAAAGATTAAATACATTTTATAAATAAAAATAAGCAGAAGCAATCAGAACGATGCATAGTGTATTCCAAAAGTGGGTGCATTATAGATCTTTGGAATAGCATGATGATATTCGCCATTTCATTTTCACTCCCTTTTTTAACAAGGGATTTGTTTTCAATTAATAACAAATGCTGTGGTTTTCAGTACCGCAACACACAATGAAGCTTTCACTGAGTTTCCAGCTTTTATCCCAAGATCTCTTTTGTGAGTAGTCACAGCCAGTTTGGAGCCCACCGTGTGACCTTAGTTTTTGGTGTTTTCTTTTCTTATATGCTTCTTTTTGTACCTAATTATACTGAATCTCATCTGGCATCATGCAGTCTCATTCACCCAGTTTGGAGAGATTCTTTTGGAACGCAATACGTTAACAACCTGAGTAATTTGGTGCCATCTGCTATCTCACTATTTGCTTCTGAGTCCAATCATTTATAGGTTAAATAGGGCCAGTCCCAGGACAACCTGACTGAAGCAAGAACATTTTAAACCATGGGTATCATTAAATACTTTTTGGAAGTCCAAGACTCTGATCTAGAGATGAGTCATACAGTGCAAAGTGTATTTTTTCCCCATTTATTCAAATCTTCTTATAGCTAATACAGCTATACAAAACCCCAGAGAGTCTCTGGGAAAGGTATCCCAATGAGGTTCTTCATCTTCTTCCAGTGAGAGGGTCCTCACTGAGTACTTACAGTATATCCCTTATGATGATTGTTCCATTTGTAGCAGACCAGGCAGGGTCCAATCTCTTAATAATGCCAGATGAAAGGGAGTGGCCATAGGATACGGGTATCTTGTTGTCTGAGGCATCCCTGAGGCATCTGGTGGGGTCACTGTGAGATACAAGAAGCTGGACTAGATGGGCCTTTAGCCTGATCCAGCAGTGCTCTTCTTATGTTCTTATGTCCCTTTTTATGTAGGGGAAGTGTTTTTCACCTGTTTGAAAACACAGATTTAAATGCACCAGGAACAGGAACTCATTGGAACCAATTGAGACTTCTGGATTTCTAAGCACATATTTATCTTAGCAGAACCCCCAAACCTTCTTTCTAAGCAGACAGAAGATGAGAATGAAAGAGCAGGCAGAGCATTTCTTTACTGGCAGCGTTAGGGAAGGGGCCCGAGAAGGCCACAGGCTAAGGGGAGTATGTCTAGTGGTTAGCGCGCACGCACCCCTCCCTGCTCTCTGTGTTCTCTTTTTATTGGGTCAACAGCTGGTGGAACTATCCATTGCTGGTAGATCTATCCATATAGATCTATCCATATCTGTCCAACAGCTGGTGTGGTAGATCTATCCATATCCTCAAACTAAGGAGACCAGGCAGAGGGAAAAACTGCCCCTCTCAGAAGAGCACAGAACCCCAAGAGTTCTTATTTAGAATCAAATCATAGTAATGTCCATGAGCAATCAAAGGTGACAATCTAGTGAATTACCCATAAACACGGACTAGGCAGGCAATGAGATAAAATATAGCCAGTTTATTAAAAGCCCCAAACAAAAGGAGTTAAATCAAATGGGTAGAGAAAAGTACAACAAGCAAGCTGATGGAAAATGGCTGAACTCAGCTGGATGAACACAATGAAATAGCTTTACCAAATTGGGTGAAGTAACTCGTAATGCCTGGCAAAAGGGAGTCTGGATACTCGGGATAGCAAAGCATAGTCACTAAACTGGTGAAGTTTTCAGGCTGGCTTGCAGTAAAAAGAGCAAACAAGACAAATTGAATCCCCTAAATATGCCTAGCTAGAAATACAGTCACTACTGCTAGCTGTTTATATTGTCCCAGGAATCCTGGTCCCTGCACTTACTGGAGAGTAAGTGGGTGTGCCTTTTCCTTGGAAGGAAAGCTATGGCAAACTTAGACAGCATAATAAAAAGCAGAGATATCACCATGCCAACAAAAGTTCGCATAGTCAGGGCGATGGTGTTCCCAGTAGCAATGTATGGTTGCGAGAGTTGGACCATAAGGAAGGCTGAGCGCCGAAGAATAGATGCTTTCGAACTGTGGTGCTGGAGAAGACTCCTGAGAGTCCCTTGGACTGCTAGGAGATCAAATCAGTCAATCCTAAATGAAATCAACCCTGACTGTTCCCTGGAAGGACAGGTACTGAGACTGAAACTCAAATATTTTGGCCACCTAATGCGAACAGAGGAGTCTCTGGAGAAGACTCTGATGCTGGGAAAGATTGAAGGCAAAAGGAGAAGGGGAAGGCAAAGGATGAGATGGTTAGACAGCATCACCGATGCAACGAACATGAAAATGAGCGAACTCAGGAAGATAGTGGAAGACAGGAAGGCCTGGCGGGTTCATGGGATCACGAAGGGTCGGACACGACTTAACGACTGAACAACAACAACAAGTGGGTGTGCTTTCCGCAAATCCGCAGCTGGTTCCAACAGCAGCTCTGGCAAAACACATCCAAGTGTCCCTGTGCTTTACCTTAAGAAACCTAGGGTTTATTCTGTCATAGGTTACCTGACTGGATGACCTGATTGGATGAAACTACCTGGCTACTGCATCACACCCCTTTACCCAGACAGACAGGTTTGGCTGCACAATTGGTAGGCATATGCCAATCTCAGTAGGATACTTGGCTACTCCAGAAAGAGAGAAGGACCAAATCAGAAGTTGCTGAACCAACCCAGAAGCTTCTGGTGGATTAGAAGTGTCCAAAAATAAGGAAAAATAGACAAAACATGTGGGGGGGGAGGGCATTCATCACAGACAGAAATGTCCATTTTAATGCTGATACCTCTCATAGAACTAACAGTAGTTCTTCTAATAGCACTCTACAGCACTGTAAAAGCAGACAGGTCTAACATGGATCTACTTTAAATCATATCTCTCCCCTGTTATTAGCCACAAGGAGAGTAGTGACAGATCCATTAAGGATCTGTGTGTTGTCATCCCCCTCCATAGCTAATAGCAGCTTTGGGAGGGGCGATTTGGATTTGGGCCATGGGACATTTAAACCCCCTCCCATAGTGTTGCAGCCCTAATCAAAATCATTCCCCCCTTCTCCACCTGTGGTTGCTTTTTAAGAAGAGAAAAAGACATTAGGAGACCTGGCCACGTATCTCCTGCCACAAAATACAGTATAGTTCAGCCTTAATGTGGGCTGAATGAAGTCCCACCATTGCAGAATCAATTTCCATGCTGGATCTTGCTGCCATTTGAAATCAAGCAATAGGGAGGCAGAAGCAGAGCTGCACTGAGTATCTGTACCCCAGTGGGAAAGCCACAGGTGTGATAAACCTGGCAGCAGAGAAGCTGTGAGAGCAGCTCAATACTGACCATGCGATCCCGTCTAGGAGGTGCCTGTTGCTGGAACATGCAACTCACCATGTGGAAGGAAATGGGAATGTTTTATTGAGTAACGTTCTGGGGATGTGGGTTTCATTTCTAATTCCACAGCAGGCTGTTTAAGTCTCATAAAACACTTGAGGAGAGAAGGAACATTTCTTAAGACAACAACTAGTGCTGCCTCTCTACTTCAGAAGTTTCTCCCTTCCTCCTGTCCTGCATCTCCAAGTGTCTGGTCTTTCTGCTTGGATACTTCATCTTCACCTCAAATTCAGTTATGTGCAAGACGATATTTCTCATCTCTCCTCCTAAGCACTCCTTATAAACTCTATATCCACTGACAACGTTGCCACCCACCTTGCTGGACAGGCACAAACCCTTGGCTTAATCTTTGACTCCTCTCTCTCCTTTGCTCCCCATATTCAGTTCATTGCCAGTCTTGTCACTTCTCACATTACAACATTTACAAAAATAATCTCTTCCTCTCTGCCTCTGAAAACTCCGGTTCAAGCCTTGATCCCTCTCACCTTGCCTATCGCAGTCTTCCTGTCTGATCGTCCATCATCTCATCTTGGTCCACTCACTTCTATCCTTGAACAGATCTCCTTTCTGCTCCTGAACCCTGCACAAGTGTCTCATCCTTGCCTTCAAGACCCTCCATTGTCTTTTCCCTCTTCTATTTTTCTGCTCTTATATCCCAACATATGTGGGATATATGACCTTAGGTCAGTGTTTCTCAAATTGTGGGTTGGGACCCACTTGGTGGGTCACAACCTGATTTCTGGTGGGTCCCAGGTGATGGAAAGATCAGATAGGTAATTGCCACAAGTCCTGAGGCTATTCAAAATCAGATACCTGCTAATTGCCCTTCAAAGCGCTGAGCTCCTGCAGTTTGCAATATAGCTGCTAATTACCCTGCAAGCAGCTGAGCTCCTTATATTTTTTTTATAGATCACCTTTTTTTTAAGTGTCGTAAGGCTAGGTGGGTCCCGATACAGTGTCATTTTAAAAAATGGGTCCTGGTGCTAAAAGGTTTGAGAACCACTGCCTTAGGTTGTCCATCTCCATCATCCTCCATTTCTAATGGGCTCCTACTCCCTCAAAAAGCTCCATCCCTTCTCCCTTGCTGCCCTTATGCCTTCAACTGCCTCCCAGAATGTCTGCGTGATGCCTTCTCTCTTACTTCCCTCTCAAAACCCATATTTTCTGTGAAGGCTTTGACACAACTGTACCCCAGCCCTATACCCTATTATAATTAAGCCAAAAAAGGTAATTGAAGTAAATGCATATTCCCTTCTGCATTTCCCCTTCCTCCTCCTAAGGGGGTAGCTCCACCTCAAGGGAGTTCTGGAAGGCCATAGGGGCCCAGGGTGCACCCAAGAAATGGCCTGAATTCACTGTACCACGGTTTATTGCTTGAAATAGGTAAAGGAAAGCCAGTCATTACCAACGTTTCAAAGCTGAAGAGCCAGCGATGTCCAAAGACGCTTCCATGGTCATGTGGCCAGCATGACTCAACGCCAAGGCACAAGGAACGCTGTTATCTTCCTGCCGAGGCGGTACCTATTAATCTACTTGCAATTTCTTGCTTTCGGACTGCTAGGTTGGCAGGAGCTGGAGCTAAAGATGGTAGCTCACACCGTCACATGGCACTCGGGCCTCGAACTGCTGTCCTGCCTACCTCCTGGTCTGCAGTTCAGCGTCTTAACCACTAAGCCACCACAGCTTCTGTTGCTTGGAGTACAGAACAAAAAAAGGCAGGATCTCCCTCTACTGGGTTACTTCACCCTCAGGTAGTTAGTATCCCTTCTCTCAAGTAGATGCCCTTCTCAGGGGGAATAGCCCAGGGAAGGACCTGCATGGGTAGCATTGTGCCCAGGCCATCTGCTGCCAGATGGTTCTCCCAGGTCGAGGGATGGATGGGTTTGGGGCTGCTCTTGGGGCCGTCTCCTTGTCCACCCCCAAGGCATAAGGGGCACTACGATCCTGCTTTGGGTGAAGCCCTTTGGGTTGCTGACCTCAGCTCCCTCAGGAGTCAGGCTCTGCTGGGGATCCAGGACTTCCCCCAGGACTCTTCCCTTATTCTGAGCCCCTCCAGTCCCTTGTTGGCGACTCATGTCTAGGTTTAATCGTTTCCCCCTCCTGCACCTGCCTCTGGCCATTTTCTTCCTTGCCCTTCTCCAGCCATTTTTTCCAGCTCTGTCTTCTCTTCCTCCATTCCCACCTCTCTCACCTCCTGTCTTGCTCCCTCTTTTCCTTTTGCCTCCTTCTTCCACCCTTCTCTCCTCCCTCTATCTTTCCCCTCCTCTTGCTTGTCTCTCTCCATCCAGCTCCATCCTTCTCTCCACCCACCCCTCTGCCACCTGCTTTTGAGGGCTGCCTCATGCTGCGCCTCCCACCCAATCAGCTCCATCTGGAAGTGGGTGCCGCCCAATGACATCACCAGCCAGTGCACCGCCTCCCAGCTGATCAGCGGCATCTTCATGCCACCATAGTTGGGCTCTCTGCAGAGTGTGGGCTGCCACACGTTCTTTGCTTATCCTTGCCTCTGTTTCCCTCCTCTTATTGTCTCTCCTGTCTTGAACTATACAGTAGATTGTCACCCCTAAGGGGGGGGGGGGAACCTGTCCTCTTGTACTCTGTAAAGTCCCATGTACTATGATGGCATTATATAAATTAACCATCATCATCCCCATCTTGATCTGATTGATTCCCATGACTAGGTTCCGGGCTTGAGCGGAACGAAACGTTGGGGCTGCTTTACCTTTGGGTTTTTTAATGTTTTCAGCCCACGCACGGCTGCCTGCAAAGGAGACCCGTACGTGGTTTTTGAAGTTCATTTGAACATCAAAGGTTTTTCTTGCTTTTGGACAACATGGCGTCTTTACCCGTACAACTAAGACACTGGAGAGTTACTGCGGGCCATGAAACCTTTCGTAGCAAACTAACCATCATCACCTCCTCCACCTGTTCTCCCATTGCACTACTGGTGCCCAAAAGATGGAGCCCACCATTAACTATTGCAATCAGGACCCTTAATCTTGACACTGTGAAAAGCCCCCCCCCCCCCCGTCTTCCTGCTCTTGCTTCAGCATAGTTATGCAAAGGAAGGAGGAAAATGCTGCTGCTGCCTTCATTATTCCAGGAAGGGCTGAGATGAAGCAGGCCTGTTGCCAGCAACAGTTTTGTTCTTCATTACACCAGCTGCGTGTGTTTGCCTTTGTACCAGTCTCTCCACAAGGAATAGTGACTCAGTACAGGCAACGTGAGTGTCAGAGGGCAAATGGCTCTCTGCTTGTTCATCTCTGTGGCGGCACAGCCTGATGGTGTTGTGGTTCCTCCTCCCACAGGCTCAGAAGGAAACAGCTTCATCTTATAGAAAGCGCATCAAGGAAGAAGTTGAGCAATCTAGAATGCATCCCCAATTTTGCTGGCAGGCATTTCCTGCTACACTCATGCCTCAGTTTCCTACTTGATTGTATAAGGATCTGAGTACCCATTCCCACAAGAGATGTTCTAAATACATGAAAACTATTTTATTGCCATGCTGAGTTAATAATGGAGTAGGATACCACTTTTTCCTTCGATTCTTTTTGCTTTTTTGCTGGTTTAAGGCAACACACACACACACACACACACACACACACACACACACACACACACACACACATCTATATCAATACCTGTCTATAGACACAGATATAGATCTATCTCAAACAAAAGCAATGTGGCAGAGCTGACTCTAGATACCATTATCCTGTGTCAGACTCACTTTTCCGTAAATTACCTTATTTTATTTTCTGAGAAAGGTGGTTATAAATATGAAAAATCAATAAATAAGTGCTGATCAGCCAGTACCTTCTGTGGCAGCTGAGTTTTCTACCCTTTTCCATCTGTCAAACGGTGGTTCTGGCTAGAGAGCGCTGAAATGTGCCCAGGGTTCTGCTTGGCAACACAGTGAAGTCCCTGCTATGGCATCCATCCCATGTTTCCTGCAACTCATAAGAGGCTGACGCAAGTTCTGTGAAAAGCCAGCCAGCACCGTCATGCAACTCCAACCCTTAACTACTCAGCAGGCAAGGAACAGAGCATTTTGGGCAGGATTCGGATGTTTGAGTAACATTCTGAAGTTCTTTTTCACTCTTGTGTACTCCTACAATTAGAGCTCTGCAATATGTGAAGGAAGAGACTTCCCCCACCACCCCACCATGTATACACACTGAGATAGTAAGTGTGCAATCAGGGAATAAAGTATCTGCCCTTCTTATTCAGTGTTAGTAAAAGGGTATTCCTGGACAGTGAGCCCTGGGGTGCAATCC
This sequence comes from Plestiodon gilberti rubricaudatus, assembly GCA_026170595.1. Lineage (NCBI taxonomy): Eukaryota > Metazoa > Chordata > Lepidosauria > Squamata > Scincidae > Plestiodon > Plestiodon gilberti. Next base: position 102,842,661 of record JANXHW010000003.1, on the reverse strand, counting down.
CACATACACTTACCTGGAGTAAGCTCCTTTAAACTGAATGGGGCTTGCTTCTGAGTAAATGTGCCTAGCACTACATTGTAGTCCAATTAGGATAGCTTTTGTGTCATCATTTGAAAAGGCTGTGCTTCAAGGATCCCTCACAAATGATGATCAGGAGCTCTGCCGAAAGGCTAAACTACACATGATGTTTGAAGTGCTATTAAGCCTGGCAGGCTTAGTATTTTTATCAAGCTAATAGTCAGGATTGAGACCATGATGGAAGTTAAGGAGCTTTAACACTATCCCCATCATGGTCCCAATCCACAGTGTGTGTGTGTGTGTGTGTGTGTGTGTGTGTGAGAGAGAGAGAGAGAGAGAGAGAGAGAGAGAGAGAGAGAGAGATCCGGCAGCTATCTGCCCTGGAAAGAAGCTTCTATCGGCATTATAATCTTTCCAGATAATCCATTTTTAGTATAAGAAATGTGTTGTGTGTCCCTCTCCAATCAATGAATGATGTGCCCTCAGGTTCTGGGGTCTGTATGTGTTGTCTGGGGTGTGTATGTGTTGAAGGAAGAGCATCCTTCAAAAACAAAATGCAAACAGTGTTTAAAATTAGAAAGAAAATATTCCAGCAGTATTGATGCTCTGCTGTAGGCAGAGGTGGAGTCTTGCCAGTGGTTGCTGAAGGTTTTTATTTAAAAAGAAGAACTATGTGATGGCCCCTGCATCTTAGTATTGCAATGGGAAGGTGGAACACTCCCCATTCAAGTAATTTTTCAAAAGAGTAAAAAGCATCTTTACAAAACAGTCACAAACTGGTATGAAGCGGGGGAGGCAAAGTGGAGTCATGCAGCTTGTTAATCAGTGATATCACACCCATGTTTTGGATGAGTGCCCATAGCAGTTACACAGCCCCATCCCACACTCCCTGTACAGCATTTTCTATCATAAATGTACTGCTATCTGAGCTCTAGGAAAATAGATTATCCTCAAAACAAAGGCACTTTTTCGAGGGAAGATCTCTGGATTCTATACACAACACAATGAGCAAGAGCCACACATTTGTGTGTTAGTAACTGATCTGTTTGAAAGATACTTTGTCCAAATCCTCTGGTATCACAACTCTTCCCAAACACCCAGATTTACCTATTAGTTGGTTTCAGAAAGGCAGTTTCCTTGCCAGTGGTGTTGCTGCCTTTGGTGTCACCCCAGTGTCTGGCAAGTCTTCCCCCATGTAGTGATGATGTCACCTCCGGGTGGGGAAGCCTCATGAAACTCGACTAGCAGTGCAGATGCCCAAGACTTCCCAGACTAGAGACCAGCCAGAGAGCGAGGAGATAGAAAAGGGCCAGAGAAAGGCAGGGTGTGGAGAAGGAGGGAGAGGCAGGTGAGAGATGAAGTGGAGGGAGAAAATGAAGCTGCGGCAAGGGACAGAGAGGAGGAAGGAAAGAACATTGAAAAGAGAGAAAGTAGGGCTGGCAGCAGGACTGAAGAAAGGTATAACTAGGGGAGAGGCAGAGAGTTGTAGTAATGAGTTGGCAAGAGGTGGAGAAGAGAACCGGAGTGAGAGGGACCAGGGTGAGGAAGAGTCTTGGAAGAGAGATGGGAGTGATGATGGCCAAGGAAGAAACAAGGAGGAATTTGGGATTGAAGAAGGTGAGCCCACCACCCTCAAGCTCTTTCCTAGGGGAGTCACCCCCAGCTCCCTTACAGGGGTCTTATGGCCCAACCCACACATGGACGTTGCCCCTTAGGGGAGCACCAGCAATCCCTTCCCAAGGAGCCTGAGCTGTACGACTAAAGGCCTTTGAAGGGCATCCATGTAATCCCTTGAAAATACGTACTGTAGGACAAAGACAAGCAAGTGGAAGTCAAGCCTCCCATACCACCCCTCCTGTTCCTTTCTGTACCCTAACTCAAAATAGCAGCAGTGTTGGCCTTTTGTCTCTTTTAAGGTCTCATACACCAAAACCATGCCATTGCCCTCACCTTCTGACATAGAGCTACCCCCTTGAGACAAGAGCGAGAGGGGGGGCAAGGAGCCCACACTTGGCTACTCCAGACATGAAGAAGGACCCAAATCCACATGCAGCACAAGACTGTCTGGGAAGGGCTTTTTCAAATAAAGAACAGAGACTGCTGCAGGAGCATGGCAGAGACTGCTGCAGGAGAAGATGAAACCAATACCTTTTGTTACAAGAAGCAGTCAGCTGAACACTAGACTCGTAGCTGCTAGAGGCAAAAGCGGGAACGCTAACAGGAAGTGAACAGCAGAGGAAGCAGATAGACAGCAAGAATGCTAGACTCTACTTCCTGTTAGCTTTCTCACGGTTGCCTCCTCTAGCATTCCTCTAGCAGCTATGAATCTAGCATTCAACTGTCTGCTTCCTGTAACAAAAGGCTTCTATGTGCAAAGCATTTGCAAACAAAGAGGTGAGGAATTTGAGAACCACGGATAATTTGAAACCGCGGGTATTGGACCTGCGGATATGGGGGGCGCCTATGCTTCATTGCTCTTGCCTCCTCACACTGGAGCCAGCTACTCCCCAGCAGCCTCCCCAAATTCTAGCTGGGCTATTTGCCTCAGATTTTGCAGCATGAAGGAATCCTTAATGGATGGTCCCTCCCACCTTCCTCTCTTATTTTCCCAACTGCTGGTCTTATCAAAAGTCAAAACAAAACCATGTCGCTTTTGATAGCTTGGAATTACCTTAATTCCAGAGAGTTGAGCCACTATATGGTAGTCTGCAAAGCCAGTGTCCTCCTTCCTGCCATCTTCACACTACTTCCCTCCTTGTGCTCGGCCTTGTCTTAGGGCTGAGAGGGGAAATAGAAAGAGAGGATACATTCAACATTGTTTTGAACTGTGACCAGAAAAAGATAACTAGTAAGTCCCCCACCCCACCCAGCTGATTAACCAAGCTATGAATTAAGGGTCATCCCTCATTACAAACTGAAATTTTGTTTTTTCTCCTGATAAACAATGTTCCCAGGACTGAAGAAGAGTGGAAATTTGCATCTCTTTTTGGACCCCTTAAAAACAGAGTGCCAATCACATGTCTTGAAGTGACATAACATGCAAATAACCATGCCCATAAAAAGGTAAAGGTGACCCCTGACAATTAAGTCTAGTCGTGTCCGACTCTAGGGTGTGTGGTGCTCATCCCCATTTCAAAGCCAAAGAGCCAGCGTTGTCCAAAGACGCCTCCGTGGTCATGTGGCCAGCATGACTCTCCTTGCCGCAGCGCGTCGTAGCATGCGGCTGGAACATATAGTACAACAATTGTGTACTGTGTACGCAGATTCTATGCACATTGAAGTAGCATGTGAATAGGACTACTTTGGTGCATCAGTCAAGTCTGGAGCACGTGAGGGATCACATAGACTTCATTACATTTTTCCAAGGGGTGGTTGTCTGTTTTGGTCTTGGACCATTTAAGAAGGCAAGACACAAGAGTTCTTGAAAGTGTACAACATTTGTCATATGTGTGGTTTTAAGCAGCAATTTCATTTCTACACACTGCTGCAGTGGAATGTCCTTCTCAGTGTTATGAGGATGAGGGTAACCTAGGTTTGTGTAGATCTGCAAACTGTTGTTTTGGCTGTTCCAAAAGTTGGCTCCTAGTTCTTATTTTGACTCCTAAGCTAAAGTGTGTATGTTCAGCAAAGTTTCTGTTGGATTTTGAGAGAGAGAGAGAGAGAGAGAGAGAGACAGAGACAGAGAGAGAGACAGAGACAGACAGAGACAGAGACAGAGAGAGCATCAAAATCAAATCTGTAATGAATTTGAAAAAGCAAACTTATAAATATGGATTAACAATTCTGTTGACTAGAACATTGGAAGATAATGTAGTGCATACAAGTGTTTTTTACGTGCCTTGCAGAGTGTGCCTTGGCTCACCTGTTTTGGAAATTATCTGCATGTGCAATATGAATTTTTGCTTGTGGCATACTTGTAATTCACATTGTTTCCTCTATTTCCAGGAACACTGGGCTCCACCCCCAGAGTTCCTGTTCTAGTTATGTACGTGCATCCCTTTCTCAGAGATGCAGAAAATGTGGCCACTGGGAGGGGTGTAGCCAGCAGATGCATCAGTCTCTCTGTCTGTCTCTCTCTGGCATTCTGCCTAACCTCTAATTCAGGGGTGGCCAAACTGTGATTCCTGAGCCACATGCGGCTCTTTGACCTATAATGTGTGGCTCTCGGAAATACGTTGGCTGAGCTCCTTTTTGCATCACAATTAATATAAAAGGTAAATAAGACATTCTCAAGCTTTATAATTATATACTGTACAGCGCAATCCTATATCTACTCAGAAGTAAGACCCATTGTATTCAAGGAAATACAATGAAAGGAACTCCCAGGAAAATGTGATTAGGATTGCAGCCATAAACTGAGAGTCCACTGGATTAAAACATAAATGTTCATGGTGAGTAAATATGTTTAAGAATTTAAATGCTTCTTAAATATTGTGGCTCTCGAAACATCTGAAGTTTATCATATGTGGCTCTTACATGAAGCTAGTTTGGTCACCCCTGCTCTAGTTATTCAGGTTGTGGAGCTTGGTCAGAAAAGATCAGGGATGATGCCACTGTTTTTTTCCCCAAAATGCAGGGGCTTTCCTGGGCTTTAGAACCTTAACAATGAGCATTTGGGGTGATGTGAGTTTAGTAGCCAGACCTTGGATGAAAAGCAAAGAAATGCCTTTGATTTTTTTGTGCATCTTGCTTAGCTATTAAGATTCTAATTCATTCTGAAGCTTTCATGGCCAGCTATCAATTGACAATGTTTCAGGAATACGGGAATTGAAGCCATGTAGTATAAAGAAGCTTGAACTTTAATCACATTAAAATCCAAGGAACTAAGCCCAACGTTTCGTTCCAGCCCCGTGGAACCTCTTCATAGGGATCTCGAAAGATCATGGATGTTGCTGTTCTCAATTAAATTTACTATGGTGAATTGAGAACAGCAACATCCATGATCTTTCAAGATCCCTATGAAGAGGTTCCATGGGGCTGGAACGAAATGTTGGGCTCAGTTCCTTGGATTTTAATGTGATTAAAGTTCAAGCTTCTTTATACTACATGGCTTCAATTCCCATATTCCTGAAACATTGTCTATTAAGATTCTTTTTCTTCCTCCTTGACCATAAACATTTTAACACAGAAGTCAAAACACATAAACATTCAGCCAATCTTAAGTATCATGGCAGAACCCTAGATACGATCCACCTTGCTATGTCTTCATTGAAGCCTGATTGTCAAATGTGGTTGCTCAGACTTGCTGAACATCATGACCCTTGTGATGCTCTTAAACTGACTGTGTGAGAACATATCTGTCATGCACGGCCAAACTGATAGTCCATCAAACCCACTCTCCTGTCTTCAGCAGAAGCCAGTCATACATTACTCACAGCCTGATCCTGTGTATGTTTACTCAGAAGTCTCACTGTGTCCCTTGAGGGATTGACTTCCAAGTAAGTATGCCCGAGACTGGATAGTGCATAGCAGCCCAAGACATGAATGAAATGCTTGAGTTCTTATTGATGATCACTCCTACAGAACCATTTCTGTAATGCAAGGAAGCTCAGGAGATGTATCCCCCCATCTGTTTTTCTGTGTGCCCAGCTGAACTGTAAACCAAAACCATAACCTGTAGCAGGGGGTCCACAAGTTAATTCTGTACTGTGTGAAACACATGATTTTTGGACGTGCATCAAGAGGTTTTTCACTGGAAAAACCTTACTGCTAAGGGAGATGGTCAACTCTCCAGAAAATGTGGGCAATTGTTCTGTTGTGACAAGTGACTCTTTTGCTGAATTTTACATTTTTTAATTTTTTTTACTGAATTTTACATTTTTTTTAATGACATTATTAGTCTAATATATATTTTACTGGAAATTGAGTTCTGGACTGAAAGGAGACTGTATAATCCCAAATGGCAGCTATGTTTCTTTTTAAAGTAGTTTTTACTGTCTTGGACAAGTGTAAAACAGCTGAAGTTTCAAAGTCAGACAAGCGCCTTTGAATTTTCAGCCAAGGGCCTCTCCATTTTTAAGTTCCACAGTTGCCATCCTAGATGGCAGATTCTAACAAGTACAGTATCTCAATCGTTATTTGTGGAGCCAAATTAAAGAGGCAAGGGAAATCAGTGGGCCAAGAAGGGTAGGTAGTAGTATTTCTCCACTGTGCCTCCCTACCTGCCAGCTCAGGGCTGCGGTGAGATACCCTGCCTTGCTTCAAAAAAGGGGCTTTTTCAGGCCCTTCTCAAGAGAAAGCATTTTCTCTGAACTCAGACCTCAGTTTTGCTGACTGAGAATGCAGTTTTCCTCCAACTGGGGGGGGGGGGGTTCTATTGCTTTTGCAATTATCCATATGTATTGCAGTGGGTTAAACCGCTGAACCATAAGCTGTCGATCGAAAGGTCGGCAGTTCGATTCCCGCGATGCGGTGAGCGCTCGTTGCTTGGCCAGCTCCTGCCAACCTAGCAGTTCCAAAGCATGTCAATGCGAGTAGATAAATAGGTACCGCTTGCGGGAAGGTAAACAGCGCTCCGTGTTCCAGCTGCATGCTACGCGCTGTGGCAGGGAGAGTCATGCCGGCCACATGACCACGGAGGCGTCTTCGGACAATGCTGGCTCTTCGGCTTTGAAATGGAGATGAGCACCACACCCTAGAGTCGGACACGACTGGACTTAATTGTCAGGGGATACCTTTACCTTACTGTGGTCACACAAGTGCCATCATAGGCATCTATTACCTATTGTGTATGACATCCGTGGTAATTGCAAATGCATTCTTCCTCACACACCGTTATGAAAATGTTTCAATGTACATATTTCATGTACAGTATTTTTTTTCTTTAAGGCAAGTGCGTCCTGGGATTGTAGTGTGTGTAGGAGCGATGTTCAGAATACACTCCTCCCTTGCCATTGTTCCCTTGCAATTTCCCCCCCCCCCCACTTCGTAGCCTTTGGCTCTGCACTCCTCCTCTCCCACGCTGGAATGAGCATCTACCTGCTTATTTTAAAAAGCGAGGAATAAGCAATCGCCTCGTTGCTTCCTCCAGCAATTGCATAGGTCCAAGATATTGTCCTATTACCCTGAATTTGCCTATTACTAATTTGCCACTCCCTTCAATCTGGCAGCTGGGGTGGTGGTGGGTGGGTTGTATGCGATGAAAAGGCACTCAAATGGCACACACACACACACAGAGCAATAATTATCTAGCAGTGGGACTGTTGGGGAAGGAAGTGCCCAAGATCCGAGACCTGCGACCTTGCAGAGAGTCGTTTGGCTGGGCTCGATGCAACAATGAGCGATAACGGTGCTGCAAGGTGGCTGTCTGGAAAGGGCCCCTCTTCCCACGCCCGCGGGGCTCCTTTCTTCGCCGCTGCCGTCACTCCTCTCCTCCATCTTACAGCCTGACTCTTGATGTCACACGTGCAGCTCCTCCGCCGTCCTCGTCCTCCCCCATTCCGAGCCTAGTCCCCTCCCCGTCGATCCTCCCTTCCCCCTCCCCATTTTTTCTCCGCGTTCCGGCAGGCTCTTCGGCGCGCTAATTGCCTGGCTCGGGGCTGCTCCCCACCCGCCATTGGCTGCCGGAGCGGGAGAGGCAGGCAGGGCAGCAGGCGCGAGGTAGTAGCTGTTGAGCCCAGGCTGCGAGGCTGGCTGAACAGAACAGAGCCCGAGCTCAAGGTCCTCGCGAGGCAGCGCGACGCCTTGCCCGGCCGGCTGCACCAGGGAGGTGCGTTTGCAACAGGCAAAGCGGTCCACCGGAGCAGCATGATCGGTGTGAACAGCATCAACAGCAGCGGCAGCGCCGGGCGTCTCCGGTCGCGCTCTATGTGCTCGGTGCGCTACGGACGCAACTGCCGCGGCATGGAAACCTTCTGCTACGGCTGGCCGCAGCGCTCCCGCACTCTCAAGCCTGTGCTCTACACCGACTTGGTGGTCAGCCGCCTGCAGAGCCGCAGAAAGAAGAAGCCGGTAAGAACGGGGGAGAGGGAGGGAGGGACGGGGAATGAGGGCCATTCGCCGTCACGCCGCGGAATCTGCCCTCCTGCGGTTGCGGAGAAAAGGGGGCACCCAGGCATGGCAAGAGCAGGGGGCGACGGGGGCGGGTGGGTAGCGCTGGCGTCCGTGTGCGCCACAGGCTTCTCGCTCGCACCACTCCAGCAACGCCCCGGGGAACTGGGCGCCCCCTCCAGTCCGACGACACCCCCGGAGCCCCCACAGCTCGGGGAGACGCCCACGCAGCCAGTTTGTGTCGCGTCACACCTGACGTTGCCCCTCCACAGAGGCACACACACGCTAGCATTTGGGGGAGATCCAAGCACAAATTCCCCTTTTGTCAGGTGTAGACTTGCGACAACTCTCCAGGATGTACGACCCAATCCTGTGTGCGTGTGCGCGCGCGCGTTTAAGATTGCAGCTTTTTAGCCGCGACCCTCCGCCATCAGCTTTGTAACACGCATGCCTTGTTGCAGGCGTGTTATCAAGCAACCCACACGCACCTGTGAGCTTCCAGCAACACACACGCACGCACGCTCTCATCCCTACCTATGCGAAGTCTTTCAGATAGGTTTGTGTGGTGCAAGGCTATAGGTCATCTCAGAATGACTTGGTGGACAGGGTGGAGTAGTTTTAAGTTGGCTTGATATAAACTATTGTCAGTTGAGAAGACAAAACGACTATTCCGAACAACCTATTTAGAGAACTTTCTCATTTTGCATTTTATGCATTTCCTGAACATACTAATTGATGACTGTATCAATTTAAACATATTGGTGCGTCCAGCCTAGTAAGACTGCCTGCCTACGTGCCTAGACCATCCCAAACGGCTAGTCGTCTGTCTCTTGCTGTTACGCCTGCTTAGAGATGGGAGAGGGGACTGTGAAATTAATGGATTTTGGTTTTGCACTCTGTCCACATGCAAGGACAGCGACCATTTGTGAATCAAGATTACTGAAAGAGAAAGGTCACATTCCAGTATAATCCCAACAGGTGTACTGTTGTATAGACAAAGTGGCAAGGACTTTCCAGAAGCAAGGCTGGTAATTCCTGGGCAAAATTGTGTTTTTTACTTGGGAGAGGACTCTGGCATCTTGACATGGGATTGTGGGATGTTGCTTTCTATTCTCTGCTTCTTGGAGATAGGGGGGCTTGTAGAAAAAACCTCAAAACTTCTCATGGCCCGTTACAATGTACAAAGAATTCGGATTTCCGGGATTAAATGCCATGTAAAAATGTGAACTTAACGTGCTTGAACATAAAGTTCACATGATTTTTACGTGGCTTTTAATCCCGGAAATCCGAATTCTTCGGGCTTGTAGAAGTTTGTACTTCCAGGAATGGGTTCTGCCTGCCCTGCCTATATAGCTCAGCTTTCCGAGTTCCGGACCGAAAGACTTTCTGAAGAAATGCTGCAATATAGTTTTTCTCCCCTTGCACCCACCTCCCCCTTTCCAGTTTAGGGCACTTCTAGATGAGGTGTTTAGTCTGATATTGTCATACCGTGGCGTGTTCATGGGGGAGGGGGCGTTTTCACATGTCATCCTTATAATTAATCCATTGCCTTCCTGTATTTTTCCCATGCTTAAATTGTCATATTTATGAACATACGAGAAAGTCCAGGTTTTGGGTTGTTGCTTTTTTTTTTTTTTTAGAATGGTGGTACAGCAACACAGTTAGAACTGTGTTCTGTCTTTTTCTGAGAGGTACATACTCGGATAGAACAGGTGTGGGAGGGGTAGAAGGAAGAAGGTTAGTCTGCTGAATCTCAGAAGCACATTTTATCTACGACTGCAGTGTGGAACTGGAAGGGACGTTGCGATTCCACGTGTGATTGCAGGTGGAAAAGCAGCAGCTGACGGCTGCTTCAAGGAGGAGCCCCTCGGAACATGCCCTTGGTGTATGTCCGTTGCGCCCAGTCAGGAGCTGAAGCTGTGCGCTCCCAAGCAGTCAGCCAGGATGCAGCCACACTCGCCGCCTGCTGCTCCCAGCAGTCATCAGAAATTTGTGTGGAGCCACAACTGGCACGCTCCACTCCCAGCAGGGTTTGTAAGTCTGCTACCGAGAATGGCCAAGAAAGGCCACCCCCCCCCAAGAAGACCCATTTGGCAGACTGCGCCCCATAGGGTGAGACTGCAGGCCATACATTCTGCAGGGTGGTAGGCTCCCTGTTTGTGTGAGAAGCCTCCCATCCTGGCCTCAGTGACATATTTAGTGTGTTTTCAGACTCATTTTCAATCCTGTCAGGTTCCCAGTGGAATGATTTTAACAGAGCAAATCCGAGAGACCTTGTATTCCGAATAGCCCAGCATGGAGTTTCCTGATGGGGAGCAGGGCAGGGCTACTACTCTCTGGGCCAGACCCATTTGTCCCCAGCTGCTCTCTTCTCTCTGGGGCTCAGAATTCAAACAGCGCAGCACAGAACTGCAGTCCCGCTCACGCTCATGTGCCCTTAATCCTCTGAATCTTTCAGGTCTGCAATCCCAGGGCAGCTTGTTCTTTTGGGGTGGGGGAAGCAAGCTCTCTTTAACTCCTTCTTTTCCGATGGAGGGTTGGGGCCAGCCAGGGTAGTCTTCTCTTTGCTGTTATGCTATCCTAGGAGGCCAGGTGTGTAGCCCCTTAGTGGCCCTTAGTCCTGCTGTAGAAGACAGAGAGTGTTTCTCTTCCGTTCTGTGAGGAGGAAGAAGTCAAAATAAGAATCCCAGAGGAAAACTTCAGAGCTTGTTTTGCTGCCAGTTCACTTGAGGGTGTGGTGCTATTTTGGCACTGCACAAATAGAGCACCCATTCACCCCACCTGGGGGTAGGAGGCTGTAATGGAGGATTGTCCCAAATGAGTCAGTCCTTACCCTTCAGGAGAGCTTCTTCACCCATGACAGCTGGTCATTGCATTCGCCCGGAGTTTTGTGGAACAGGCAAGGAGGTCCTCTGACGAATGGGGAGGGAAGCAAAAAAAGACAACCACCCCTACTGCTAACCTACAGTAGGACTTCCGGAGTTCCTCTATTCTGATGGCTGTGAGAAGTTGTATAGCAAAAAGGGGAGCTGCACCTGTTCTCTCTACACTTATTTGGAGGCGTCTTCCTCTTCTCTCTAAGAAGATGTATGCGAATGCCGTCGGCAACAATCTGCAAAACCATTTACTGCATTAGATCCAGCTCCCTATTTTAAGTCTAGCTCAGTTCCCCATTCACCCCAAGTCAAGCTGTTACATAGGAGAGAGATCAGAGAGGAGGAATATGATTGCTTCCTAACTCTGGGAGTTAGCTGGTGGGTGGATAGAATTCTTTGGGCTCTTTTCTTTCTATTCCACAGTTCTCCCATGGGTTCAGGAACTTTCTGATTTGCAGTTGGTAATTCACCCTCCTCCCTGTCTTGCGAGGGAGGATGTCTCTTTGATTCTTCTTCTAACATACATTTTCAAGCAGAATATTTTCCTGCTTTGCTTTTTGAAGGCTGTTAGAATTTTACAGCTACCCCACACAGTCTGCTGGTGAGTTTTCCTAGTCCCAGACCCTTGAAACAGTCTGTTCCTTTCCCTGAGGATTTTGAAATGGCTTGTCCCAGTTTAAGGGTGGGCATTTCCAGAAAAGCCCCCCAAAAATTGTGTTCTTGTTTGGGGCATTATTCTCACCAAAGATGAAGATAGATTCTTGGCTGACTCAGGCAAGTAGAAAAATGAAACTGTTTTTCATAAAGTTCATAAAATGTTAGCAGTTAGATCAGCTTCTGTTAAACTCTGTTTTTGCCAGAATAGCTATTCTCTGAGCAAGCAATGTGCCAAGTGAAATTCCCCCAAATCTCTAACTTGTCGTGGAAGGGGTTCATAATCGAAGCCACTGACTTTATGAATAGCTCCAGGTTAGGCTCATGAAATTCACATTCAAAACTATGGTAGTGGCAGTGGACTGAGGTATAATATCTTGTTGAATCACTGTAAAGCTGACAAGTGTTCTAGATCAGGGGTTCTCAACCAGTGGTACTAGTACCACCAGTGGTACTTCGACCGACTGCTGATGGTACTCGGATTGCCAGACCACTGGAACCCTACTCCGGTGCAGCGCTTTTAGCGGTGCGTTTTCACTTCTGAGAGGCTCCTGCCTTTGGCCAAGCCTCTTGGAAATGCTGGGAAGGGCCCTCCTACCTGCCCAGAGCCTCCTACCTGCATTTTCTGGCCTCCAAAAACCTGAAAACCCACAAGTAACTGGTAATGATGTCATCACCAGTCACTTCTGGTGCTATGCATCAGGAGAGTGACGCCGGAGGTGGTACCCAACTGGGAAGGGATTGAGAACCCCTGTCCTAGATTTAATTTAGCTACTGCTCAAATTTTAGGGGGGGGGGGGGAGTGAGAGATTCCTTAAAGATGCCCTGATGGGTGGGGGAAGAGTCATGCTCTCTGCACCTAAGGGAAGATAGTAGTAGGAATAGTTTTGGTTCCTTCTATGCCACAGATTGCCTTTGACAATTGGTCCATCATTCTAGACCAGTGGTTTTCACCTTGTTAAGAGCTGGGACCAATTTTTCCTGTGGTTTTTACAGGGAGTGTACAGAGCTGTATGGTGGCTGTGCAAGACGCAGCTACAGCGCTCTCAGAGATGACATCATTGCCAAGCTCCGGAGCGCCTTGAAATAAGCTGTGCGGGGCTCCGATTTCAGCTGCACCGCTAAGAGGGAATGGTGGCTGGGATCCACCTCCAACCCCAACCTGCCACTGCATGTAGAATCCATCTTCAAGAACCCAGCAGGCGGGGGGGGGGGGGTTTGGGTGGTTTAGCAAATGAATAGCCATGGTTCCTCCTTCTCTTTCTTCATGAATACTGAATTCATGAATCATGAATACTTTCTTCATACATACTCTGTCTGTCTGTCTGTCTAGTCACATGTAGTGGAGCTCTGTGCACATGCAGAGCCAGCAATAGAATCTTCTGGAACTTAGCTGAGTGTTCTGTCCCGGGTTTCTAGTGGGGAAGACTCCATGTACTTAGCCGTGGGAAGAACACCCAATCCCTCAGTTCCTTTGACAACGGCCCCCTAAGATCCAATTGCAGAGCTTTGTTGCAGTGTCCAAGTCCCCTTGATTTTGAGAGTGATTTTGACAGCGAGCTCCCCAACCCCACATCTGTGGTTTTGGATGGTGTGTTGGGATGGAAGGCACACCCCAAAAAGATTGGTTAGAAGAACTCGCTGCAAGGAATATAGGATTTGGTATGGAATGATTAGTAGTTTGTGTTGACAGTGCACTTTAAGACCTGAATATGGTCAGGAACCATCTTTGTAGAGGTCACATGTGTAGATGTGCCAGTGAGCTGACGGCTGTGGTAGGTGTCACATGATCTAAAAGTTGCTGGATCTGGTGCAGGTTGGAACAGTTGATGAATGCTATGTCTGCACAGATGGCCCCTTGAAGAACTACAGTTACAGGTAAGCAACCTGTTCTTTTCCTGCCCAGTGGCAGCCAGTTAGCTTGTGCAGTGTGGGCAGAGAGTGTCATGGCAACAGCGCACACTAACTCTTGAATGGAGGAGAATGAGAGAGAAGAAACAAGGCACAGCAGAGAGAGTGCCACAGCAAGGGAGAACGGGCAGGTGGGTGGGGGACTGAGGTGATTCACCAAAGATTAGGGGATTTGGCCAAAGCAATCTCTCCAAAGCCAAAGTCTCCACCAGGACAACCTCAAATGGGACCCATAGCTGTTCAACTGAGCCTCAAACCAAAATGGTGGTGGCAGCACTTCTATAATTATTATTATTAACAGTATTTATATACCGCTTTTCAACCTCCTTGAGGTCAGACCGTGTCCTGCTTCTGGTCCTGATCCACCTGTTGATGTCTTGTCTACACCAACTGGCAGCAGCTCTCCAAGGTTTCAGATAAGGATATTTTCCAGCCCTGCCTAGAGATGCCTGGGACCTTCTCCCTGCTGAGCAGATAGATGCTCTTTCACTGAAGTGTGTCCTTCCCTTCCTATCCCCAGACCAGAAGATTTTTTACACTCAGGCAGTTCAGGCTTTGTTGCCTTCTGAACTTGGTGATTTGAGTCACGGACAATCTAATATCCCACGAAGAAATTCCTCTGGACTTGGAGAGCAGAGGAGGCAGACTTCTGCCTGATTCCGCATTTTGATGGTCAGGAAACAAGAAGTCATAGTTTGTAGATGGGGACAGGTCAGCTATGAATTTGTAACTCTTTAAGATCCGTATCCTTCGGAGTTAATATCTCCTCTTTCTGAGAGATTCTTTGTGATGCATGTCAAAGAACTTGAAAAAGTGCTGTAGAGTTTTGGCAACTCTAGATCATCCCCATCTAGATCATCATTTTGGCAACTCTAGATCAGTGGTTCCCAACCTGGGGGTCCCAGAAGCGGTTTCTGGAGGGTCACAGGATTTTTTTTTAATGAAAATAGTTCTCTGGATTTCTTTGGATTCTAGCCTGCCTCATCCCAGAAATGGGCAGCAATGTTAGCATGAACATTCCTGGCCAATGCATCTCTTGTTAATATTAGCTCACTCCCCCCCCCTTCCCACTGCAAAGAAAGTGCTAGTGCTCTCTTGGAGCTTGTTTGTTCACCTTGTGTTACTTTTCTGCTTGCCTTTTATTATCTCTGTTAATATTAGGTCATTCCCCCCCCCCCCCGGGCTGCTTATGAGTGCAACTTTAAAAGTGTGATTTATTTTTAAAAGTGTGATTTATTTTTAAAAGTGTGATTTATTAAAAGCAATGACATCACTTCCTGCTTACTGACATCACTTCCGGCCCTAAGTCTTAGGGGGGGGGATCCCGACAGATTGTCATTCTACAAAGGGGGCCCCGGGTGCTAAAAAGATTGGGAACCACTGCTGTAGATCATCACCATGATCTACAACTCTCAATGAATTAATATCATATGAAAGATTCTGGGGTATTTCTTGATATTCTTTATGGTCCCCAAAAAAGAATGAGGACTGGAAGGCTATTTTAGACTCAACAGGGTATAACTTTGAATCATGTGGCCCTGTCAGGACTTCTGCACAGGTGATTCTGTGTTTGAGCAATGGGCATGTACTTGTAACTCTGTTTGCAAACGATAATGTCTTACCTCCAGAGCACATCACCGTTGTACGGAACCTAGGACTCAAACGGCAATTTGGAGTTGCTGCTTGGCTTGATTTCTCTCATCTGACTCCATTTTAATCATTTTATCTTAGTTCTGAAAAGGGCGAACACCTCACTGCTGTAACTCTTTGAAAATAAAATAGTGACATGCTGCTGCTGCATGATGGAGCCTCAAGCTAGGTCTGGGCCAGAAGGACCTTCTCCTGGTTCTGTGAATGAAATATAGGCTGGTTCAGATAGAAACATGGGATCTTCAACTGGTGAGTGGTGATGCTTTCCTTATTTGCAAGGAAAACAATGCCAATGTTAGAAAAGAAGTACAGCTTAAGGGTATTTCAGCCATGTATATATTTTTTAAATTGAAGAATACATACATACATACATGGATGGCTTGGCTGAAATACCCTTAAGCTGTACTTCTTTTCTAACTACAACAAGTCATGGAAATCTCTATGCTAATTTGAATGTCAATGTTGCCAGGAGTAAGTGCTTGACCAGAGGCGACTGATGGCTGAAATGGATAAGAGGAAACTCTGGCTCCGTGCAACAGTGTGGATGCTCTTCCATACTGTCTCTTGAGGAGGAGGATTGAAGGCTGTCTTTTGTTTGCTGTCTTTTGTTTCTGTTCAGCCACAGCAGAAGGAACTAAACTGCTACAATAATGTGGTACCCGCCTTCTCTCAAGAGTTTCTCCAGAGCTCATGAAACTCTACCACTCACTAACCAGGCTGTGCTGATCATCTGAGGCCACTGCAGCCCACTATGTGGCAGGGGAGGACAGAGGCAAGGCACACAGCCCATGCACCTAACCTTCCCACACAGCCTCGGTCCACTGCCACAGGAAGGGAAACCAAAACAGGGACAGCACCCTCCGATACCTTTCCTCCTGTCTGACTGAGCCCAGTTACCTGGTTCCCTCGGCATGGAAGCCAGTTGCTAAAGAGGCATCCAGGAAGCCAACTGATTGAACTCATCCCAGCTACATGCACCTTGTAGTGTTAGCCGTGAGCAACCTATAAGAGAGTGAGAGACAATAGCTCTCTGCAATAGTCTTAATGAAAGAGGTCAGTGAGTTTTCAAAACTAGGAATAGTTTATTACAAGGGAAAATAGGCAAGGTTCAAATAGTCCAAGGCAAGCATTTGAAATTGGAACAAAACGAAATAAAATCTTAATGCAGACTATCTAGACTTTCCTTTATCTAAACTTATGTGCTTTGCTGCAGTTCCATTGTTCACCTCCTGGTCTGGGAGAGATGTCAGAAATGAGCAGTTGAATCTCGCAAGCGCTGGAACAAAACGCGCAACCTCTCAATCTAGCCACCTCTTTTTATAGGTTTTGGGGGGCTCAAGATTCTACCTTTCTCGTTGGCAACCCTAATGGAAAGAAACCTGAATCCAGCAATGAAATCTGCTAGCAGATTTCAGCAGGATGCTAGTGTTTTCTGCATGGCCCACTTCTCTACCCGGTCGTCCAGATATTGATCACACTAGTGCTGTCAGTACACATTGTTGGTTCAGTTTTTCCACTGTGCAGTTTACAGAGCTCATGGTGATGAGGTTGTACAGGCTGACTGAACCAAATAGGGGTTTCCCGTTAGGGTGAAGGAAATCTGTTCACATAGGCTTTTATTTCTTGCAGCTGGGGGATCTCTCTACTAAGATACTGGGGGGGGGGAATCCTAGCTGTGCTGAAATTCTTATGATTTCTCTGCAAGAAAGTAGGACCCTGTGCAAGAATAGTTCCTCATCTTGTGTGCTCTCTCTCTCTCTCTCTCTCCATACTGATTAGATCAGATATGTTAGGTCATTCCATCCTGCCTCAGATCTTTTAGCACATTGAAAGTGGGGTCCTAGAACTGTGCTGTAGGAGGTCAGCACAATTTTCCATACCTTTTCTGTGAAGGATGCATGCTCCTCCACTGCTGTCCATTATACACTGCTCTCTGGTTTGGTTCGTTTTTTTTAAGCCGTGGGAACCGTTTGTTAGCCAAATTGCCTTTGTTGTTCTGGGGAATAGCTTTAAATATGGCAATTTGATATGTACAGGGATCTTTAGACCAGCTATACCAGAGTCCAGCCACAGAATTCCGCTTTAAGTAATATTGAGGACACACGTGGTTACTTTCCAATGTTTACTAGATAGTTAGTCAGATTCATACAAATGCAACAATTCAATATGCAACAATTCAATCATACTCCAAAGCATTCAGATCTAGGAACTTAGGTAGAAGTTACAGAGGTTTAGCAGGTTTCCTTGGTTTATACATGGGTGATATTTACCTATCCTGGAGAGTTGAGCTTGGCTGTAATACTGTAGTACTGGCACAACAGTGAATGAAAAAGGAGGAAGAAACAAGTTGGCTCTGAACTGGTCAGGTTCAGCAGTCTGTAGAGTGACTGAGAAGTCAAGAGTGGGGGGGGAAGGGGGAGGGGGTTGGTGCCAGAGGGCACGCAGAGAAGAAGAAAAGTTCAGGAGGCAAGGGGGTCCAGAGAGAGAGAGAGCGCAAAACTGGCAGCTTGCCTTCTTATGCCTACGCAAGAGAGGAGGTTACGCTGCAAAAGGAAATACCTTAGTGGTACACCTGGGGGTGGAGACACATACAATGGGGAAGGAGGAAGAGGTGTTGACTTCCATGTGTTGCCGGAAATGTGGATTGGCCTGCTCTGGGCCAGACATTGGTGTTAGCATATATTTTGTGGATTTTCTCCTTCCTGGCAGACTGGCCACTTAGCAAGTCTTTGGCTATGTCCGTTCCGTGGAGAGGGGGAAGAGAATGGAATGTGGCTACATGCTGTAAGCATTTTGGGTTCATGGCTGTGCTGAAATGCTGAATGCTGATCAGATCCTCCCTCATGACCTGGCTGGGGAAAATCTTTTGCAGCATGGCTTCACACATCCAGGTTTGAGACAGAGACGCGGCATGGGCTTCGCGTTCTTCCTTGATATAGTCCTGATCGTGCACATGTTCCATTCTAGCTCACAAGTCTTTGGCAACATTCTCATTTTAAAAAGGTCATGTGGCAACACATTCCCCTACATGAGAGCCTCTTTCCTCCCCCCCCCAGCTCTTCCCCCCTCCCTATTCTAATCTACCTGACCACCTAACACACTACTAAGGTGCAGCTGGGGTAAGAACGACCCCACCTGTAAGGAGTCTCTTCCATTGGTCATGCAAATGACTGTGACTGTAGAAGGCTATGATAGAATTTGATTTAGTGGGCAAGGCAGATTTTAAGAGGGTCCTTGCCCTGATCTATCCGTGTTTACGCAGAAGTGAATTCCATTTATTTCAGTGGCACTTAATACCAAGTGTGCCTAGATTTGGAGCCTAGAAGAGGCACACAGTGAGTTGAAGTAGGGTACATATGTTGTTGGATACAGAAGATGTTGTTGGATACAGAGGATAGTTGGAACTTCTTTAAAAGAATACTGCGTAGCTTGTGCTCGGTTTGCAGGTAAAGTTTTTTTTAAAATCTGCAGGCAAATTCTTCAAACCAAACTGAATGAGTAACGACGATGTAGTATGATCCAAAGCATATTCACTCAGAAGTAAGGCAACCTGAGTGTAATGGAACTTACTCCCTAGCAAGCGTGCTTAGGGCTGCAGCTTTAAAGGAGATGTGGGGGGGGGGGGCGAAGCAGAAGTTTTGATTGCTAACAATGTAGGAGGTAGTCGGAGGCTATAGGAGGAAGAAAATCAGTGGTACTAAAGACAAAGCCACAGTCCTTGCTACTGTGATTGCACCATACTGCACCATTTATACAATAGATAAATAGCCCCAAGATACATACTAGTTCTGTTCCGGAGGGTTGTCTGGAAGTCGGAATGTACATAGATCGGAACAGCTGGCTCTTGCCAGCTCAGCATTATCGTGCCTGTGTAATGGCACCACCACGGAAGGAGTGTGTGCCTAAGGAAAAGCACCGATGCAGCCGTTTTATAACAAGGATGTCTGTAACTCAGGGACCCAGCATCGCTATCGAGATGATACTATCAAAGCAAATCATATAACACAGATACAAACGACACAATTTTGGGCTGACCCAGTATTACGTTTCACATTGAACAGAACTCCACTGAGAAGATGGCTGGCGTATGGAAGTTAATGCATCTGAGGCGGAGGTCCATACCTCAGCGAGGGGATGGGAGGAGGGAAGGAGGATCATCTCCGTCCAAGCATATGAAAACAGCTGGCACATTAAAAAGGATCTCTTAAAAATCCATTAAATTTTGTCAGTCTGGAAAAAAGCTAACTCTGTGTCTGTGTTCTTGAAAGAAGGTAATCTGGACATTTTGGTTAGCTTTGTGCAAGTAAGACCCTCAAGGACAAATTATTTAAGGAAAGTCTAAATAATGAATTGGACATATGCCAGTAGATCATGCCAGATTAATCTGATACCATGTTTGAGAGGATAACTAGTTTTCTGAATAGAGGACATGCAGTAAATCTGGTCTGTCTGGGCTCCAATAACGCACATAATACAGTACCATAGGGAATTATTACAACTGAGTGGAAATGATGGGCCTCAGTCCCATTTATCACAAAGGGGCTAGACTCAGCCCCCAAACCATCTTCATCCAGATTCCCATGACCATACTGAATTTTAATCAAGGTGTGGCAAAATGTTTTGCTCAGTTTTACTTAAAGGAAAATAAAATTGCTTCCAAATGCTATGACAGACTTCACATTTTATGTGGTGCAATCCTGTCTATTTTTAAGATCAGTGGAGCACCGCTCCACCGGTCTAGGGTGTTGCAAGCATGCCATAACACATGTTTGTGTCACCTGGCTAGTAGGCCGCGCCTGTGCTGAGGCCAGCACCGCTCTACTCACCCCGCATTTGATGCTGCACCCGCCGTGGAAGGTAAATTTCCTGGCAGTGAAGGGAGGGAGGAATGGGGCATTCCGGGGGGGTGGGGGTGGAATTGGTCAGCCAGGCCCTGGAAGTGAGAGGGATCGGCGGCGAAGGCTACGCCAAAATACTATCCCCCTTCTTGGGCCTGGCCACCGCTACACTGGGCTCTCAGACTTGTGCCAGCAAAATAGCTGACGCACGTCCGAGTAGCCCCATCAGGGCAGCTGGGGCTTTACCTGGGGGAAGGGAACAAACATTCCCTTCCCTCCCCCTGAGGTAACCTCCCACCTACTGGCCTCGCTGCATCACAGGGTACAAAGTTAGACAGGATTGGGCTGCCCATGTTATCTCCCTTTTTGGTTTTGTACATAAACTGCCTTGACAAGTAGGCAAAAGAAGCACTGAGACACTGTCTACTTCCGATCACCTGGATTGGCTTGCTTTCTCATCATTCCAGAAAGGGAAAGGACCACTGCCAGTTTGCCTTTTGTGGGGTCTGTTTCAAGAAGCCCATTTGTTTCTTAGTCCCCTCCTGCATCAGTGAATACATACTGTGTGCACATGTGAGTTCTGTAAATGAAAGTCGTTAATTTACTCAGTAGCAGCAACTCTATGGTGCAACATGGCCATTGTTAAAAACAACAACACCCATACAACCTGACTATCATTGGATCTTATAAGGGGTTGGAGTATGTGACAAAATAACCAGCATTGGGAGAAAAGATTGGCCTGTGGGAATACATAGAAGTTGGCAATCCCTGAGATAAAAGGAAGAAGACCGAGGGTTTCACTGAACACCACCTTCTCAACAATCTGAAAATTTGCCGGTTTTCAGGGGTCAGTGAGTGTTTTTTTTTATAAGTAGTAGTATTTGTCCTTAGAGAGGCAATAAAGGCTGTGTTCAGGATGTGTGCAGATGTTACTGACGTAGGAGTCATTGGGCCATTTCAAACATCCACTTACTGAAATACAGTATTGCAGAGACGCCTCCCTTCCCCTGCTTCCACTGCCGTCACAGAAAATGTTGGCTGCTCTTGGCTGAAGAACAGGGAAAGACATCTACCTTCAGCAGGAGGAAGGAAGCCAGCCAGCCAGAGTAACAATTTCTTACACAAGAAGTGAAGGGCTGCTGTGGGGATGAGCGAGTGGCACCAGTTCTTCCCTTTCCAGGAGTACAGGACCAAATGAGAACAGGAATTGATTGGTCAGGGCCGGTGATGAGGCAGCAGAAACCACCGAGCAGCACGGGCATGGGTGGGCTTTTGTCTACTGGGTGTCTTGGGCAAAGGCAAATGCAGGGTGAAATGAAGACAGAATGAACTGGAATAAAAGAACATGTAGTCATTGAGTAATTATGTCATTACACATGATGAGTAATGATGTCACAAGGTCAGAGTTTTGAGCAGAAACCTAACAAAGTAGTTAGAATTCAGAACAAGCATTTTGCCGGGAAACTCCATCGTAATATATAATTTTATTATTCTAAATGGATGGTTAAAACTTTTACATTTCGCCTCCAGCGTAGGAGGCATCATCAGAAGCCTTCTGATGATGCCTCCTATGCTGGAGGTGAAACGTAAAGTTTTAACCATCTATTTATAATTTATATATTACGACTGAGTTTCCCGGAAAATGCTTGTTCTGAATTCTAAAATCTGGACGCGTTGTGAAAATCTAAGAATGTACCTAACAAAGTAGTTCAGTGGTCAGCAGCTAGATTGGCCATTGGGCCAATCCAGGGCCAGATATTGAATTGCTGGGCTACTGCTTTTTCCCCTCCCAGTTTCCTTCTCACTTGCTCTCTGTGCTCAGTAGGTGTTTCTGTTCCCACTAAGGCAGCCACTGGCAGTCTATATGTCTGGGGTGGCCAAGCGTGCTTCATGCAAGAGCCACATGTGATGATCTTCAGATGTTCGAGAGCCACAATATTTAAGAAGCATTTAAATTCTTGAATACATTTACTCACCATGAACGTTAAGTCTATGTTTTAATCCAGTGGACAGGACAGTTTATACCTGGTAAATCGTTACAATCAATATGCCAACAAATTTGGAAAACTCAGCAGTGGCCAAAGGATTGGAAAAGGTCAGTTTACGTTCCAATTCCAAAGAAGGGCAGTGCCAAAGAGTGTTCAAATTATCGCACAATTGCAGACGCGTCGCTCCGGTAGGGGCGGGGCTGTAAGTTTTGCTCGGTCGGAGTCCCGTTTACCGAAGGAGCAGGAGGCGGCCCCGCCCCCTCACTGTCAGAGCCATTCCCCTGTGGAGAAAGCAGCAGGCAAGAGACCCTGCCTGCTGCTTTCTCCGCAGGGGAATGGCTCTGACAGTGAGGGGGCGAGGCCGCCTCCTGCTCCTTCGGTAAACGGGACTCCGACCGAGCAAAACTTACAGCCCCGCCCCTACTGGAGCGACGCCTCTGCACAATTGCACTCATTTCACATGCTAGCAAGGTTATGCTCAAAATCCTACAAGCTAGGCTTCAGCAGTACGTGGACCGAGAACTACCGGAAGTACAAGCTGGGTTTCGAAGAGGCAGAGGAACTAGAGATCAAATTGCCAACATGCGCTGGATCATGGAGAAAGCACGAGAGTTCCAAAAAAACACCTACTTCTGCTTCATTGACTACGCAAAAGCCTTTGATTGTGTGGATCACAACAAACTGTGGCAAATTCTTAAAGAGATGGGGGTACCAGACCACCTTACCTGTCTCCTGAGAAACCTGTATGCGGGTCAAGAAGTAACAGTTCGAACCGGCCATGGAACAACTGATTGGTTCAAAATTGGGAAGGGAGTACGGCAAGGCTGTATATTGTCACCCTGCTTATTTAACTTATATGCAGAGTACATTATGAGAAATGCAGGGCTGAATGAATCGCAAGCCGGAATCAAGATTGCCGGGAGAAACATCAACAACCTCAGATATGCAGACGATACCACCCTAATAGCATAAAGTGAAGAAGAACTAAAGAGCCTCTTGATGAGAGTGAAAGAGGAGAGTGCAAAAGTTGGCTTGAAACTCAACATTAATAAAACTAAGATCATGGCATCTGGTCCCATCAATTCCTGGCAAATAGAAGGGGCAGAAATGGAAGCAGTAACAGATTTTACTTTTTGGGGTTCCAAGATCACTGCAGACAGAGACAGCAGCCATGAAATTAAAAGACGCTTACTCCTTGGAAGGAAAGCTATGGCAAATTTAGATAACATAATAAAAAGCGGAGATATCACCATGCCAACAAAAGTTTGTATAGTCAGGGCAATGGTGTTCCCAGTAGCAATGTATGGTTGCGAGAGTTGGACCATATGGAAGGCTGAGCGCCGAAGAATAGATGCTTTTGAACTATGGTGCTGGAGAAGACTCCTGAGAGTCCCTTGGACTGCTAGGAGATCAAATCAGTCAATCCTAAATGAAATCAACCCTGACTGTTCCCTGGAAGAACAGATACTAAGGCTGAAACTCAAATATTTTGGCCACCTAATGCGAAGAGAGGACTCTCTGGAGAAGACTCTGATGCTGGGAAAGATTGAAGGCAAAAGGAGAAGGGGAAGGCAAAGGATGAGATGGTTAGACAGCATCACCGATGCAACGAACATGGAAATGAGCGAACTCAGGAAGATAGTGGAGGACAGGAAGACCTGGCGGGATATGGTTCATGGGATCACGAAGGGTCGGATACGACTTAACGACTGAACAACAACAACAACAACAACAAATGTTACAAAGCTTGAAAATTTGGTATTTACCTTTTTATATTAATTGTGATACAAAAAGGAGCTCAACCAACATATTTCTGAGAACTGCAGATTATATATCAGTCGCATATGGCTCAGGAGCCGCAGTTTGACCACCCCTGCGATATGGGATCATGCCAGCAAAGCTAGGAAGCCTTAAGATGGAGTGGAAAAGAAGGGAATTGTGTAGTTTTGGTTGCATAGCAACCACACAGGCATCTTCTGATGCTTTCAGTTAGCCAATAGGGACACTTGCATGGTTATCCAGGCAGAAACCACATGTTAATTTCATTTTGCCTCCCATTCCCACTTAAATGTTACTTGTTTAACCAGCATGCACCTGACTGGAAAGTTACGTAGCTGCCACAGCTGCAGTGTTGGGCCATCCACCAGCCTGTCACAGTCCACATTTTGCACAAAAGGCCAGTTCCCGGTTGCACATGAAATGTTCTGGCTTGGTTTCTGTATGGAACCAGAAAAACCATAAAGCAAAATAAATTGCATGAATATCTGAGATACATGGTTACTCTACTGGGAAAGGGGAGAGACATCAGCACTGCATGGGGCCTTGTTCATAGCAGGTTTTTTGGTCTGTCATTGCCCTTCCAAGTTCCAGCTCTCTTCTGAAAGCCTAGTATTTCCCAAGCTTTTTCGACCTGTGGCTCCCTTGGCCATTGGCAACTATTGGCCACGGCTCCCCATTATATTACTGTATGTTGATGCCTGCCAAGAGGATTCCATGGCACTCTGCGGCTCCCCTGGCTGGTTTCTGTGGCTCCACTGGGAGTCGCGTCTCCCAGTTTGGGAACCACTGCACATTTCAAAGGTGTGGGAGGATTTTGTCTCCACTTTCTGATTAGCTCTTGGCCACATGAAGATCCAATTTCATTGTCTGAACTCCTACACAAGAGCTTCTCCTGAGCTCCAGTAGATAGCATATTGGAGGCTTCCATTGTAGTTGGAGAGAAACAGAGATGTATATTAACTATATAGTCCTTTATTAATCTTGTAACTCAAATATTTTAAGCAGCTACCCGTGTTTCCCCAAAAATAAGACAGTGTCTTTTATTAATTTTGGCTTCAAAAAATGCAGTAGGTCTTATTTTCAGGGAGGTCTTATTTTCCCAACCTGTGGTGCGATTACCCCCCCCCCCCAGCACTTACTTTGACCGATTTAAGCTTCATTCTTTCCCAAGGGTGCAAGGCTCTGCAAGACCTGCAGTTGAGTCCTCCACCATAGAGATGACGTGCTAGAGGCCAGCAAGGCCTGCAAGGAGGCTGCAACCTTGCAGAGTCTCTCTAGCATGTCATCTCCGCGGTGGAGGACTCCAGTGCAGACCTTACAGGCCTTGCAGAGCCTTGCACCCTCAGGAAAGAATGAAGCCTAAATCGGTCAAAGTGCGTGCCGGGGGGGGGGGTCACATCCGTCTGGCTGATGATCCTAATAAGGTCTTATTTTCAGGGGAGGTCTTATATTTATGAGTGCCAGCAAAAATCATGCAAAAATGACGGTAGGTCTTACTTTCAGGGGAGGTCTTATTTTCAGGGAAACAGGGTACACACAAACCTCAACTCTGGGAACTGTTATCATATTCTCTTTTAACTGAAAGTTTAGAAGATGGTTGTATGAGCATTTCAGGGCTGGCGTTTTTCCAAGGGGGCCCTGGCGTGTCACCTCCCCACCCCCGGAATGGATTGGGACCAGTTTGGCTCTGGTCCTGCTCCATTCTGGTGATGGGGGGGCAGGGAGATGACTCATCATCCTGCCCAGAAACGCCAGCTATGCTACTGGCCACAAGTCAGGGCTAAACACGTTTGCAGCATTGTCCCAAGTAGAAACAGCAGCTCACTTGAAGAATGAGAGCAATTATTACTAAAGAGGCACATAAAGTTCTGAAAGCAGTGCTTGGACTTGCAATTTCGGAGAATAGTTGAACATCTAAGGTGGCTTCTGCAAGAGTAGAGTGTGCATCTCTTGGTAAGGAAGAGTGTGTTGGGAGAAAGAAAAAGGGGATGAGAGATCCCATTTAAAAGAAGAGTCTTTAGGACTCCTCTAACACTATTGTGCTGTGATCTCCACAACAACTTGATTTTGATTTGATTAAACCTCAAAAGTTTTCTGGAATTGTTCTGTGTCAGGTACCAGATTCTTCACAATGTCCTTGCATCAGTTGCTTAGATGGTCTTTGCTGGACACTTTGGCAATGATCCAGAAGAGTTAACTGAGCATACGCCCACTTGATTTTAGCGGAGTTTAAGTGTGCGTAACAGTGCAGTGAATTATAGCCTCTGCATGCAGTTGAATTCCCCCTGAGAACTGCCAGGACAATTAGTTTTCTTGAAACAACTTGCATCTCTGTGTGTCTTTTGGCTGCAATCCTCAAAATGTTTACTTGGAAATATGTTCATTGATGTCACTGGTTCTTGTGTGTTGGACTGGATTGCTTAAAACAACTGGTAAAATTCTTTCTTCCTATAGTATTAGACTGTATGCAACTATGTAAGTAGAACTTTATGGAGGGGAAGGGGTACCTTGATTCAGCCCTGTCAGGGAAAGGGACTCTGGGAAAGAAGTCAGGCTGACCAAGGGGTCTATTGCCTAGTGGTTAGCGTGCATGCATCCCTTCCTGCTTCCCACTTTCCCTTTACTGGACCAGCAGCTGAATGAGGAAAAAGTCTTGATAGTTTGTATCTACTACCACCATCCCAGGCTGCAGATACCAGGCAGAGGAGGACCATCTAAGGAAAAAAAAACTCCCAGGAGAGCACTGAACCTCAGGGGTTCTTATTAAAAATTTAGTATTTGCAGGATGAAAAGACGTGGCAATCTACTGAATTGTCACCTGTGAACATGGACCAGGCAGGCAAAGGGTAAAAATGTAACTAGTTTATTAAAAGACTAAACAAAAAGAGAATTGAGCAATATGAGAAAAGTGGGTAGTAAAAATACAAGTGGGCAGATGAAATTGCCTGAGCTTGGCTGGAACACAGAGAACAAGTTTCACCAAAGGGATGCAATAATCATTAATGCCCAGCAGATGGAGCTGGGATGCTACTGGATGTCTCAGCCCACTACCCGCCCCCCATTAAACCTGGGGAAGTTTGCACGTGAATTAGTAAACCATGAAAATAACACAATTCTTTAACACAGTTTTCCAAAACTGTGGGTTGCGACCCACCAGTGGGTCAGAAGCCGATTTTTTGGTGGGTTGCAAAATGTTTGCAGCATTTCTGTCTGGGGAAGCACTTACCTGGCCTAGACAATGGGCTACAGGCGATGCGGGGAGTGCCGGCTCCTACCTCGCCAGCATGGTCCCGAGGCAGCCAGGCGAGCTGCACATGGCCAATTTCACCCCCGGGCAGGCTATGGGAGAGGATGGGGTGTGGGACCGGGGAGATGGTGAGGCAGGAGGAGGTAAAGTTAGGGTTCCTTTTGGGCTGGATGGGCGGCCAGAAGTAAAGCTATGTAGGTCACGATAGGTTGTCATTTTAAAATTTGGGTCGTGGTGCTAAAACGTTTGGGAAGCACATCCGTATCTGTGAGCATTTGCAGGTTTCTGAATATTTTATGCCTCCATGGTGATGGGAAATCTCAAGATGACTGGGCAGCTCCTCTTAATGCTTAGAAAGAAGAGGGCTATTCAGCAGTTTGGGGTGGCTCTGCTTACAACTCCTCTGACCTCCTGCCCATCTGCCACAGTATTTATTGTCTGAATCCTAATCGTTATTGGAGACAATCTCTGGAAATAATCTAATCATTATTCTTTTGTTTGTGGCAAGAAGAGTGAATTTTTTTTAAAAAAAATAATTCTGTGCAAGGTAATGTATGCAGGTTTTCCTAACATCAACAGCTTGTTCCGGTACCAGCATTTGCTTATTTTTTTAAATGTAAGTAAATGTAAGAAGTGCCTTGTTGGATCAGGCCAAAGTTCATCTCGTCTAGCATTCTGCCAGGTGTATCTGGGAGTGCAAAAATAGGTACAAGGGTGATCACCACCACCAATTGTTTGCTGCTGGCACCTGGTGGACTGTCACCGTACACACAGCTATCGTGGTGACATTGATTTTATTTTTTTAAAAAACCAATTAAGCTATTGAATATCACTACATCTTGTGCTAGCAAGCAGCATGTGTTAATTTCGTGCTGTGTAATGAACAGCTCTAATATTGGCAGCTGGCATGATTGAGCATCTGGCAGGACCCATATATCAGCAAGAGGGCCCACCACTGGCAAGGTAATCACTGGTGCTACCATCCCATCCTCTCATCACTGACTCGTATGCATTCATGCACAAGAGTGCATTTGGGGCTATTCCTGCGCTCTTGCATCATTCTGTTCTCTTATTCCATATTGGTAAGATAACCTAGAAAGTCTTTTGACGAGAGACGTTGTCAAATGCTTTTTCGAAAAGCCTAGTACGTGAATAGTAGTTGCTGAAACTCTCAAAGAATTGTAAAAGACTTGTGAGTTCAAAACTATCATTTGCAGAAGCCGTGCTGATTCTTCCTGAGCATGACTTGTTCATCTGTATGTTTAACAACTCTATCCTTGGTTAAATGTTTCCAACATTTTTCCTGGAACTGAGTCAGGTTGACTAGTCTGTAATTTTCTGGATCTGAAGTCAGTGGTTGTAGTTATTCAGATGTGGATGTCTCCAACGTATTGTAATAATAGCCCCCCCCCCCGGGCTCTGCCTCCTTCCAAGGACGTAGGTTGATTGTCGTAAAGGGTGGGGTAGGACATGGTGGGGCTTTAGAGTGTGGCTTAGTGCATCAGGTTGATGCTCAGGGTGGGTTTATTCAGGGTGGGTTTTTCACAGTCTTTTGGGGGTCTCAGGATTCTTCTCCTGGCCTCTTCTCTGCCTTTGGCTTCCACAACTCTCTTAACTTCCTTCTGTATCCTACAAAAGACAGTTCCTCTGCTTTGGCACACAGCTGGTGGATTTGGGGATCTTCTGTGCCTGCCTAATGTGTCCTGGGTACAGTCCCATGCCTTGGCATTGTGGCTGCAAAGGGCTGAAAGTAGGGCGGGGCTCCTGGGGGCAAGGGGTGTGCTACGGCCTTGTAGTCTCTGCCCAGTGACCAGCCACAGCCAGGGATGAGTGGCTTCCTCCCTCACCCACCCACCCAGTCCTACTCTTTGGCTGCTTCATGGTCCTTACTCTTCACTTTCTCCTCTGACTGCCTTCTGCCCCCTTTTGGATCAGCTTCTGCCCACTGTCTGGCCTCCAGTCCCCTCTTTCTCCCCCCCCCTTGTTTTGGCTCACCTCCTGGCAGCCTCTTGTTGTCCCCCTTTGGCTTCCTCCTTTGGTCTCCCATCTCAGCTCTCCGTTCTTCTTTCTCCTCCTCTGGAGCTGGCTTCGCCCTCTCTCTCTCCACTCCATCTCCGTTGCCTCCCTCCTGCTCCTCCGCGCTCACCCCACATCTCTCTCCCTACCTTCCTGACCTTCTGAGGCCTCAACCCCTCCTCCTGCAGAGGCTAGCTGGGGTCCCCTGCCTCAGTGCACATACCTCAGCACTTGGCAATGATGTCCTCACCAAGCGACCAGGGCCAGAAAACCAGCTGCTCCTTGGCGCCTCGGGCTGCAGCAGAGCGCCATGAGGCTTCGTACGTATTCAATTATTGAAGCCTGATGGCAAATTATTAATTTTGCTTCTTAGTAATTTCACTGTCCTCCAGTACAGTACTTTCATTTTCTAATACCTTTGCCATTTAACTGTCCAGAACGTCTCTGACTGGTTTATATTACTTCTAATGTACCATAGTTAAATTATTACTGGGTATTATATCTTTAGCAACTTGCTCTTTCAGAGTCCTCCTTGGTTTGCCTTACTGACCATTTGCATTTCTTTTGACAGTGGTTATGCTGTTCTTTCCATTTGGACAAAAATTCCAGTTTTTAAAGGAAGCTCTTTTGCCTTGTGTAATAAGGGCTTCTTTGCCCCTGCTGTTCAACTATGTCATCTCTTTGGACTATTTATGCTCTTCCTAAAGTGTGGTATATATTTTAGTTGTGCATCTATTATACTAATTTTAAATAACTTTTGATCCTCCTGAAAGGAAGTGACCCTCTTGACTCACTCCCTTTCAGTCTCCTTATCTAATCCCCTCTAATCACCGTGTTGCACATTCTGAGCAATTTTCACTCTTGTGTCAATTGACTATGATAATGTTGTGGTCATTGTTTCCAAGGGGTTGGACAAATTTGTTATCTTCCACTAGCTTGTAGGGACTGTTTAGGATTAAACCTAAAGTTGCCTCTGCCCTTGTCAGTGTCATGTGAATAATTTTCCAGTTTTAAAGTGAATAATTTATTGTATCTAGAAATGGTGTCTCTTCAATTTGTCTGATAATACTGATTTCTTTCTTATCTTTTTCAAATCTCCGCAGGCCTTGTATAGCTCCATCAAGAATGAAAAGCTACAGTGGGCCATGTGAGTACCCCTATTTATTGGTTATAGCAAGAGCCCTTATCTGAACAGCCCCTTAATTTCTCCTTTTTTTGTTGAGCTAAACATATTTCTCTGTTTATGAAGAGAAATGAACAGGACTTACTTCTGAGTAGACGTGCCTAGGCTTGAGCTCGCCATGTGTTTTCACAGATTCCTCAAGATCTCTTAGGCCCGTTGAGAGATCAACTTGGTTTTTGCTTACAAAGGTTACCCATAAAGACTTAAAAACATATTTTAGGACTTTGCCCTAATCAGCCCTTAATGGGGCAAATCTAGATTCGGGGGGTCAATTACAGAACCTTTTGTATCTCCTGTGTTTGTGGAGTTCTAACATGCTTTTTTTGGCATATGGGTGTCTTTAGAAACTGTTTTAACGATTTTATAAAAAATTTACCCCTAAAGGGGTAAAAAGGGGGTAAAAGTTAAAAGGAGTGTCTTTTATTCGATGGAGGACGCTTATTTGTTCTTGGGACTACTTCGTGATTCAGTTCTTACTTGTGAACCCCCCTAAATAAACACACTAGACAGAAGCTTGGATAAAGGGTCACTATTAAATTCTAATAAACATATAAAATCAGCAGGGGAAAACTATAACATCCCCCAGCGTGCGGGCACTAGATGAGGGGGAAACGGTGCTGTCCGTATGTTCCCCCTGCTACCCTCAGGCATGATACTCTGACTCCAAGCTTTGCCCATTCATAGGTTTGGAAAGCTGATCACAGCCAACCCTGAAGGGTTGAGGCAGCTGGGCAGCACAGACTCCCCCTAGGCAAGCCATGTGGTTGTCTTTGCTTACCCAGCCAAAGGGGCTTGCCAGCCAGCCTCACCGACCTGGGTAAGTATCGTCTGAGCGGTCCTGGCTCACCCCCAGACCTTGCTACCTTAGAATGCATCTCTACCTACCCATCCTGAACGCAACCTGCCACACGGAGGGCTTAGCCTAGCGCTTGACCCCAACTGCCCCCAACCAGGCCAGAAGGCTCAAATGTCCCTGCTGCAGGTCCCTGAGGAAAATGTCAGCACCAGCTATGGAGAGGTGGATGCCATTGTGCCTAAACAGGGCTGGCGAAGTATAAACAATATAAAGGTGAGCGATAGTCGCTCTACCCTGTGTATTGAAGACCTTCCTCATTTAAATGTTCATCTTGCGCTGAGCAGTGTCAACATGGCATGGGTGAAATGCCTGCCACTGAGCCCGGAAATGCCACTGAGCTGGCACACGCTCCGCCAGTCTAAAGTTAGTGTGTATTGTGCTGTCACTCTATTGCTTTTTAAGT
Source organism: Plestiodon gilberti rubricaudatus (assembly GCA_026170595.1). Taxonomy (NCBI): domain Eukaryota; kingdom Metazoa; phylum Chordata; class Lepidosauria; order Squamata; family Scincidae; genus Plestiodon; species Plestiodon gilberti. Next base: position 102,811,253 of record JANXHW010000003.1, on the reverse strand, counting down.
TGGTATGGCCGTTGAGTTTTGAACTGTTAATGGGGAGATGGTGCCTCACACAATTGTCTCCTTCACAGAAGATGGAGCCTGCCTGTTTTGGTCCCTCTCTTATCTCATGTATGACACTCACCTCATGGCTAGGGAGGTGCGTGAGCTAATCATGAGGACAACTGGGAGGAGTTCTCCATCATGTCTCACGACAGCGAGGGGGGACAACTATCATTCGATGGAACCATGACTTTAGTAAATGCAGGGTGTTGTCTTACATGGGGTAGTTGTGCTACATTTAATTGATTCATTACAATCAAAGAAAAGTTTATTGGAGGCAAAATGGATTTAAAGTACTTACATCCTGTAGCGAAACACGGGCATCACGCTAGTAATACATAAAACCAAACAGTACAGAAAAAGAAGAAGAAAGTACAGAATTACAGAAAAGATCTGGATTAGCCACTAACATTTATACTTGAATTATTGTACCCTGCCTAATTGCAGAGTAATCTATTCTTCTTCTAACAGCATGTACATTTAAACCCCAATGCCTCCTTTCTGTTGTCTCTAATATCTCTTACTTGGGAACTTTTTCTGTCAATGTAAGTTGTTCTTGCTGACTAGGGGACTCTATAGCTTCCATTGTCTGTGCCTTGAGTTCTGTTACTCAGAACTGTCTTTCTAGGGTTTCCTAGAAGTCTCCTGGGGCCAGAATACATGTGAGGTGTAGTCTCATGTATTTGTTAGTTTTAAAGTGAACATTACCACAAAAGGTCACAGGTAGATGCACATCTAGATTACCCGCTGCGGTGGAGGGAGGAGGTGCTTAACCTTCTCTTAGGGGCTAATTTTGTTGCTCAGAATCAACCTAGTTGTCCCCTCAGAGGAAAATATACTTGTGTGTGTCCGTCCATCCGTCTGTGTGTGCTCCCCCCTTGGGAAGAAAGCAGCTGGGGTGATTTGAGTGCAGGCTTACCAGATCCTTGCCGGGACGGGAGCAGTCTACCCTTAAGGGGGAGGGGCATCGCGTTCTGACCCCCCATGCCCCTCCCCCTTAAGGGTAGACTGCTCCCGTCCCGGCAAGGATCTGGTAAGCCTGTGAGTGGGAAAATGAGCCAAGAGCAAAGAGCTATACACTTACTCCCCAGCCACCAGTCTCCTCTTCAAGATTGGAGCCTCTTGCAGCTGCTCTTGAAATAGAAAAAAAGGCACCTGTGCATTATATGCTGTTTGGCCCTTTGGTTTAACTGATATTTCTGTGGTTTTGGTAGGAAGTTCAGCGTATGTCTTACAAATGTGAAAGCTTAGTTTAAAATGGTCACTTTGCGAAAGAACAAGCCTGTCGCTGGCTACTGGTCATGTTGCCTATATAGTGTGCTTCCTCCCAATACAGAGGCAACGTTCCTCTGGATACTCATTGCAGGGAAGCAACAGCGGGAGAGGGCTCTGCCTTCATCTCCTGCTCATAGACCTCCCAGAGGCAACTGGTGGGCCACTGTGCGAATTGGGATGCTGAGCTGGATGGGCCTTGAGCCTGATCCAGCAGGGCTCTACTTACGTCCTTAAAGGATGTTTGTGGCTGACTCTTGTCCCCCACCCTGGCTTCAGATATTTTTAAAGGCTGCCTCATCTTTGATTTGGTAAATGTCTGCCTTTCGGGCCCTTGTCTTTCATGAATCTAACTATATCCATGCTGTGCTGGGCTGTAGAATTTGTAGAAGCAAGTGGCATGTGCCTAGATTTTCTGGGTGCATTACTATTTATAACACAGCTAACTAAAGTTTTGAGATCTATGGCTTAACAATATTATACATGTCAAGCCTGCTGTCAGTAGTTCTTTCATGATTATTTATTCTTCAAGTGGTGTTTCTCTCTCTTGAGTGTTTTTAAATAGGGAACCTTGTGGCAACTGAAGGTATCGTTCTAGGAGCAGAGTTCATTTTCATTGACCTATTCCTATCCTTTTTATAAGTAACCCTCTTTCTAGTGTCTATATCTGAGGGAAGGGGAAGATTCCCTATGACTAGGCTTACCAGATCTCCAACCGGGACAGAGTGCTAGACCTTTAGGAGAAGAAATGTGGGCAGGTGTAGCTTGTTCAACCCTTAGAGCACAATCCTAGGCATGTCTACTCAGAAGCAAGCCCCATTGTGTTCAGTGGGGCTTACTTCTGAGTAGACATGCCTAGCCTACCTATGGCCAGCCTGGTCTTGTGAAAGGACCTCATCCCTGTGCTCTCTCAGTCACTGGATAGTCTTCCTAGGTGGGTGCGGGAAAACTGACCTAAATTTATGAACAGGAGCACAAGGAGCACCTCAGTGCAACGTTAATAGGGTGGAATTTGCATATCAAACGTCATTCCCTTAGATAGATGTACCCTCTGGTGAATCATCGAGACTTACCTGCTGGTACAGTAATACCTCTTTTAACACTGTAACACTGGAAAACAGTGCTGTGTGAAACGGCACTATAGGAAATAATTATAACACTGTTGTAATCCAGATGTGTTCATAGTATAATATCAAATAGCATAAGCAATGTACCTGACACAGCCACAGATGTGTGGAAGCAGCACCCTCCCCCCACACACACGTGTATTCAGGGACAGGAATTAGCTGTTCCCATAAGGACTGTACTGTCGAGATTCCCTTCCCCCTTTTCTTCCCTCGGACTAGGAGGGGAAACCCTGCTGCAAGCCTATGTTGTACCTTTCTGGGGAACTGAATATAGCCTTGTAAATATACCTGTTACATTAGCAATATTTATGCAGAACCGGAATAGAGACCCCAGTTCAATAGACAACACTGAAGCTTTTAATGTTTCATTTTGAGGGAAAAATTGTACTACAGCACTTCTTTTGAAGACAAAGCTTTAATTTGTAGAACAGCACGGTTGTGGAAATCCTAGTTTGGAGTAAAAAATTCTTGCCGTCTCCTGCACATTTCGGTCTACAGAGCAGCAGAGATTCAGGGTGCTTCCAGATGAGGTGCTCTTTGCACTGGCCAGTGGTTCCTTTTCTGCTTTTGGTTGCATCCAGAATTGGATTGGAGAATCTCTACCTTGGCAGGTGTAGCACTTTGTACGTACGCACGCGCATGCATGTGTTTGCACCCACAGTGTTCTGTCTACACAGTAGGTGTGACATAGCTGGTAGGTAGCATTTGCTCTCCCCCCCCCCCTCAACAAAGGTCTTCCTTATGACCTGTGTTCTGTAATTTCCTGAAGTTATTGCTGCTTCCCCAGTACCCTTATTTCAGTATTTCCCAAACGTTTTCAACATTTGGCTCCCTTGACCATTGGCGACCATTGGCCGCAGCTCCCCATGACATTCTGTTGATGCCTGCCAATTGGCATTGCACTGTTTTCCGAGAGGATTCCGTGGCACTCTGCGGCTCCCCTGGCTGGTTTCCACGGCTCCCTTGGGAGCCACGCCTCCCAGTTTGAGAGCCCCACTGCCTTAGTTGCTTGTGCTGTCATTCGTTTATTTTGAACATATCCTATTATGGTTAAATGCTGCACAGTTTTTTTTAAGATGTGAATACCCTTTTTGTAGGAAATTTTTAAAATTAAAAAAATATAAACACACTAGTAAAATGGCACCTACTGGTCACCAGATATGGTAGTGACAAAGCCGGGCAAGAGGGCTCAACTTCCTGAAATGTCACTACACCTGTTAGAACCATACTTTTTTGAAAGGTATGCAAAATCCTACAGAGATTGTGCAGTCTCAAAAAAGCACAGTTTTCTGCACTCTCCAAAAATAGAAAATTGGTGCAGGGTAAAGGCAGGGGAATGACTCGCCAATGACATTGTGTACATGGCCCATAAAAAGTGAGCAAATAAAGGGTGGCAATTCCAGAGCATATATCTCGGCTGGAAACACCCTCAAGCAACATGAGCAGTTTTGCAACATCAAAGGTTTCCTCACTTTGTAGCTCTTGAAGACCATCTGCATGTGAACCTAATCTCTTTATCCCGCAAGATCGTGTACTCCTTCTTTCCAGCTCAGTGAAAATCTAGTTTGCATCCTGTTCAGTTATTCATTTAAGTTTCCCTCTCTTGGGAAACTCATTGTCTCATGTATAAAAGTGAGATATTCCCCCAGCAGGAAAGTTGCATCTTGCTTAGTTCATTGCCTTGAGAGGGATTTTTTTTTTCTGCAAGATACTCTGTTGCTCTTGGGGGCTGAGGTAGACAGGCTGTTTCCTGGTCTGAACCTGCAGTACTCCTGGGGAGGGAGCCAAAGTGGCACTTGGGAGAGGCGAGTCCCTCCAACTGCACTGTCGTCATGAGATAGAGCAGCCGCTGTCCTCCACCATTGTTGAGGAGGCCAGTGATTCCTGGCATGACTGTTCCAGTGCATTGACCAAGAGTTTACCAGCGTTTGTATTGTGATTCTTTTATTTCTCTTTGAAATGCAAAAATATGACTAGGTGTTTGTTGTTGTTTTTGATGTAATCAAATGCATTTGCTCAAGGTTATTTTTTTCCGCTTACTGTATAATTTACCAGCAGCTGAAAAGGAGCTTACTTACCCTGAAAAGAAATCTTTTTGTCTCTGGTGAGTCATTTCTGAAGGTTGTTGGGGAACATAGACAGTAAACGTGGGCCATTTTAAAACAAAATGAATTTACATGAGTGGGGGAGTCAAATGCTGTTCTAAGTGTCGCTGCCCCCCCACACACACATACAATGAAAGAATTGCAATGCAATTGTGCCTTCCTGCCAGCTGCCTTACTTATCCCAGGCACTGTCCGCAGGTTCTCGTCAGACAGAGCAGGAGGGGTTACCTTCCCTTGATGACGAGACAAGAGCTGCAGCAGACTGGCAGCATGGAGGACGTTGACTGTTCCCCTAGGGACTTCAGCCATAGTCCTAAAAATTGACACTTGAAATGTTGTATTTTCATAGCATTTATAAGTATGTGAATTACTGAAATGGTGAATCTGTGGTCAAAACAACATCTTACACACACACACACATTCTGCCTACACCTGATTTATATCTGAAATTTACTTTCAGATTCTGAGGAGGTAGTCTCTTCTTAAAACAAACACCACGATATTTAGGAAATCTGACATTTAGGTGGCAGAAGCCTATCAGTGGGTCCTGTACAATTACTATGCAACATTTTATGGAGCGCCAGATGAGACAAAGGGGGAAGGGAGTGCGGTACATTTATTCCAGTAGCACGTCTCTATTGCAGCTTTGGAAATCTGCACTGAAATTCACTCCGGTCCATTGGGAGACTTTGCTGGATGATGCATTGTGACAGATATTTATTTTGTGAGAAGTGGGAACAGCCAGAGCAGATGAAATGGGGTCATTTCCCATCCCCTGTGCGTTTTTAATCCCCTATTGGTTACAAAACTGCCAATCTACAGCTAGTAGGTGGGGGTAAATTTTCCGTTAAAAGTATACATTTCTTTTAATATGGAAATAAGAAGCATGTATATACCGTATATGTACTGTTCCAGAATTATTATTGGTTGCATGTCAGAAACGGGTAATTATGAGATTAGCTCAGTCTGGGAATTAGCTGCCTCCAAGTTCCTCTTAAAACAGGAAAGGATATCCTGTGAATATGTGCGACTCTGAACCCTGAGACTACCCAAATCCTCAGACCTTTCTCGAAGAATGCTTTGGTAGTGTGAAGCCTGTATGTTCTGTGTGGTCTTCAACATCATAAAGATGACTTGTGGCATTTCAAAGCTTAGAGGGCAGGGAGTAAAGTTGGAATTTCCATGTTAAAACGATCGGGTTCTGCACCTGGGATCTCTCGTAGAAAGCAGGAGCTCCGTGTGTTTGACTTGCTGTTTCAAGAGTACAGCAGAGACAGAGGTGGCTGCCCTCTTGCCCTCAGCGGCATTGTGCACATGCGCGAAAATGCCGGCAAGGGCCTGGTCAGAAGGGGCCGAGCCGCCGGCCGAGGAGGAGGCACAGAGGCCCTCTCCCGGCCTCCGGGGGTGACGTGCAGAGCCGCCGGCGGCCTCGGACGGTGAGCACGCAGCCTCAGGAGGCCGATGCGGCGGCAGCCTCAGTTTCTTTGCGGGTCGCCGCGAAGTGCATTCAACAGCCTGGGGGGGTGCAAACGAAGCAGCTGCCGCCCTGGGGGCGCAGCTGGGAACGGGAACGAGCGGGGGAAGGGCGAAAAAGCCCAAAAAATAAATAAATAAAACCCCAAAATAAATAAATAATTCGGGCAGACAATATTGTAATAATTAATGGCCCTCGACAGAAAAAAGGTTCCCCACCCTGTTTTAAATTGTTGTTTTAAGCTTGTTTTACACTGGTTTTTATCCTGCTTTTAAACCCCTGGTTTTAACGCGTGATTTTGATCTGTTTCTACTTGTGTTTACATTTTTCCACATTTTTCCATGGCTTTTAAATCTGTAACTCCTGCTTCTTTGAAATTGTTCCTGGCCATAAAAGTTTCCGGTCTATGCCCAAATAAATATATGTGTGCAGAAATCTGCTTCTTCATACGTATAGCCCCTTAGCCAGGTTGGAGCAAATGCTTTCACTAGAACCATCTAAGATTCGTAGTATGATGTGCAAGCTTTTGAATTACACAGAATTCTTTTTCAGGCTAGATATTAAACAAATATTTAATGATATGCTTCTGATAGAAAGCATGGCACGCCCTGATTGCAGTGTGTTAATCCTTAAGATTGTGATGAAGGAAGTTCTTGAAGACTAATTAGGTTAAATTATGCCTTGTGCAAAAGTTCTCAGGTTACACAGAGGCCTTTAGGGACAAAGAAGTAGTATAGATGCTCCCTTTGGGAATACAAAACCCAGCAGTTATCCAGATCTGTCCCTGGTGCTAATTGCAAGAAAGATTGAGAACGGAAGTAAAGAAAAGCATGTTACTCCTTATATTAGCATAGCTGAGATTAAATTTAGGTAGTGCAAATTAAGCAGGGATGCACTACTTAACTACCTATCAGGTTTGTGAAACCAGTAGATGTATTATTGTATTATTTCCTCGCCTTTAATTTTAAGCAATTAACTGATTAAAAACATTCATTGGCAAAAAGGAGCCCCGGCTTAATTGGATAGAGGTTTACAGAAATACCATATATGATTTTTAAGAGAAGTTCTTCTAAAAACTGCAGCTGGCAAAAGCACTAAATAGGCTCTTCCCCTATTCTCTTACATGGGAGGGAGTGCCTCTTCAAGGCAGAGGTCTGCTGTGTGACCCATGCAGGTGCAACCCAGAGACAAAGAAAGCACAGTTCTTGTGTCAGAACTTGCCTAAGGGCGCAATCCAAACCTACTTAGGCCGCCGTTGTCACCAGTGGCCCAGCGAAAACGGGAGGCCCCAGAACGGAAAGGGGATTCAAATCCCCTTTGAATTCCCCTTTTGGAGGGGATTTGAATCCCCTTTCCGTTCTGGGGCCTCCCATTTTCGCTGGGCCGCTGGTTACAACGGTGGCCTAAGCAGGTTTGGATTGCGCCCTAAGTGTTTTTACCAATATGCAAATGTAAATTTGTCAATTAATTGCGTGAAAGCCCTAAAATTGGCCAGCCAGTGTCTACTGTACTTGAACTCCCATTGATGACAACATTTAACAATCCTATTATATGACTCAAGAGAATATCTTAGGCAGGTAGTTTTCTGTAAAATACCTTACAAACTTGGTGTTAAAATGAATATAAAAAAGTCATTGCCCTAGCTAGGAAAGGAGCCTCCCTGTTTGACAAACACTGATGCATATTGTCAAAGAACTGAATTTGAGACAATGGAGGGTTGGTAATAATTAGCTTGGAATCCCCATCACAGCAGACATGACAATCTTAATTTCTATAATTAATACAAGTTATAATACTATTACTGTTTTGCCACACCATCTAAATGGCAGCTCTGTTCATACTTACCCAGTTCGGTAAAAGGTAAAAAGACAATTCTTTGAGAACTTTAACTTGTGAATAGTAAAATTATTTTCTGGTTAGAACAACAATTTTTCCACAGTGTTAGCAGTTGCTAACAGTAACAATTTTTCTAATCTTCAATCTAATCTTTAAGTAGCTAACAGTAGCATTTTTTTAATCTTAAATGCCTATCAAGTTTGTGAAACCCAGAAGATGTGTAGACTATACCAGGGATTCTCAACCAGTGGTACTAGTACCACCAGTGGTACTTTGGCCGACTGCTGGACCACCAGAACCCCTCTCTGATGCGGTACTTTCAGCGGTGCGTTTTCGCTCTCAAGAGACTCCTGCCTTTGGCTGAGCCTCTCTTGAAACATATAAAATTATGCATGGGATGCATAGAGTGGATAGAGGAAAGTTCTTTTCCCTCTCGCACAACACCAGAACCAGGGGACATGCACTAAAATTGAGTGGAGGGAGAGTTAGAACAGACAGAAGGAAATATTTCTTCACTCAGCATGTAATTAATCTGTGGAACTCCTTGCCACAGGATGTGGTGATGGCACCTGGCCTAGATGCCTTTAAAAGGGGTTTGGATAGATTCATGGAGGGTAAGTCCATTCCAGGTTACCAGAGATGACAGGCGCCGGGAGGGCGACCGGGCGTGTGGGGGCAGGGCCTGCGGCGCGTCACGTCGACGCCCCTGTCCTTTTTTCGCTCATTTCGGAGCCTGACCAGCACCAGGGAGGGTGGGAGGGCCGAGATAACGCCGCTCTTCCGGAGGGTGAGTTCCCCGATCGCGCCCCCCGCCCACGAGCCAGCGCCTAGAGCTCCTGCTCCACACGCTCCACCGTAGTTCCGCTGCTGCAGGTTACAAGCCTTATAAGCAACCTCCTGGCTTTAGAAGTAGGTTTTCTCTGTGCCAGGTACAAGGGAGAGTGGCGACTGGACACAGGTATCTTGTTGTCTTGTGTGCATCTTGTTGTCTTGTGTGCATCTGGTGGGGCCACTGAGATACAGCACTGAGATCTACTACTGTCTCCTTTACTTTTATTTCTTCCATTTGCTTTGTTTTTTTCTTACTGTTACCACTCAGCTTCATAACTTGGAGGTAATATTTTTCCCTTCCCTTTCTTCTGTTGCTTTTGCCCTGGCTACTGTTAAACGTAATTTTCTGTTAGTTCATCTTGTCAGACTTCAACTGGTCTTATCTAATTCCTCTCTCAAAGCTTTAGTTTTCTAAGGTCAAAACAACACCTTTCAATAACACCCTAGTTGGAGTTTAGAGAGGCTTCTGGATCATGGCCTGCAAGGAGGGCTGGAGGATTTAACCCTTTCCTGCTGCGTTTCAAGTGAAAATCACACCCCTGAAGCTGCTATTAGCACTATAAGTGAAGCTTCCATTGCTGCCAAAAGGAGCTTCCTTCCTGGAGCCAGTGGCAGCTTTGGGGGTGCAATTTTCTTTGGGATTGCAATGTTGGAGGAAAGACTTAAATATCCCCTCCTCACACACCGTCATCCTAATCGCCCCCTCCGCACAGTTGCTCTTTAACATAAAGGAACACACAGGTCCAAACTTGGTGTGTGGTTTGGCTCTTTATTTTATCTTGTCTCTGTTGTTTTAACACACTATGTTGCCTCTCTCTCCTCTGTTTTATTCTCAACAGTGCATCCCATCTGATTTTTCTCTCCTTCCTTGTCCATTGGCTCTTCTTTCCTCCACATGTTATGAGTAGAGTTCTACATTACATTCATGCAAATGTGTGTTTTTGACCCAGATTTTTTTTTAACGATAGTACCGGGGGAGGCAGATGAAAACGCCCAAAATGGTAGTGGCTTTGAGCACCTAGCCCCTGGCTGTGGGTTTTAGTCACACTCCTTTAGTCACACACACAAACAGTAAAGATACTGTTTATAGTTGCTTTAAAAAAAAAACTTTTATCCACTTTGATTAGAAACACTTTAAAACTAACTAGTGCATGAAGAGGGGGACACGGTCAAGCTGAAAACTGCAGCCGGGCCTAAGCACTAAAGCCCCTCAATCTCTCTGCTGCAGTTTTGGGCCATTTTGTGCCTACCCGCACAATCTGTTTAAAAAAAAAAAATCTGAGTTGAAAGCACACATTTTCGTGAAGGTGTAACTCTCTCCTCCGTTTAAACTTCTTCTGTTCTTTTGGCGTTTATTTTCTTGAGCTCCTCTCATTCCTCCTCTTTCCATTCTCTGTATTACAGAACTAAGATTTGCTGTCCTGTTCCTTGTCTTTGTCTTTTCTCTTGTTCCGTTCCCTACTTGTATTATGATGCGCTCCTTCCCAACAGATGTACCGTCCCATCTCTTCCCATTTTTAAACAGCGTCTGGAAACCCATCTGTTTAAAAATGTTCTTCCCAAATTAAGATCTCTTGGCTTCCAGCTTCCCCCTCCCTTTTGTTTCTTTTTCCTCTCCTTTTTCTTTGTTTATCTGAATGCTGTATTAGATTGTCAGCCTGTGGGCAGCATTTGTCTCATCTTAACTTTCGTCCAGTGCTTTGTTTTCAAGGTCTATATAGAACTCCCAAATATTGTCATTATTATTCCATTCTAATGAACCACAGGAGCTGTCGACTCTTGCAGTCTGGACCATATGCTGCAAAGCAGGCTTCATCGGAATCCAAAGCTGTGCTGATGATGGGAAGGTTTGGGCAGGCTGCAGTTTGGGGTTAGGGACACAAGGGGTGACCTTAGCCCTGGCATTTCAAATTCAAGGCCCTCCCACACCCTGACGCGATGCCAAGAGGCTGTGTCAACTTCTCATCTGCCTTCCTGGCTCCCATCACCACAGACTGGTTCAATGGAGTTGCCAGGATTAATCATCCCGGCTTGTAACCCTGGCTGCGAGCCAGTACAGCTGAAGCTGCTGTCATGGAGACAGCTCTGCTCCGGCTGATGTGTTTTAAGTAAGCAATGTGTTTATGATGAGGGAAAATGCAACACACTCTCTCCTCCGCCCTGGCACAGTGGGGAGCACTGCTAAAGCATGATTCACAAGGGAGAAGGAGCATGGCAGGCCCACTGCCCGTCTCCAGCCCTCCAAGTGGGTGTAAAGCGCCACCAGCACATGTACACGTCTGCTTTGAGGGTCCTTTGCTCTTGTGTATCTCAGAGCAGCAGCGGCTCCCATCCCCTGCTGCATTCATGGCGAAGAGGAGCTCTCCTCCACATTTGTCTGCTTCAGCCTTTATCTAGTTCCGTAGACAAATCCCCCTTTGGCACTGGAGGATCAACAGAAGCTTTCACATTAAGGAACACGCAGTGCAAGCATCTGAACTTTGATTTGAAGTAGGAGCAGGGCTTTGTCATGGTGGCGGAACTGATACAATATGTTGGCAGTGACAGATTCTGCTAATCGTGCCGTGAAAGGAGGGGTGGAGAGCAGGTCCTCTTCACTTTAGGGTGGCAGTGAAGAATACCGTAGAAGCTTGGCTTATATCCCGGCTTTGCTTCGGTAGCTCTTTGGAGTCATGCGCCCATTTGTGAACATGGAAGAGGTCCTTCTGGAAGGAGCTGCCAGCAGGGTTGCGCTTCAGGTGAAGTCCGGATACAACCCTTGGTTCCTACCTCTGCTGCTTTTGAGACCCCAGACTCCCACTTTTCAACAAGGCCAACCCCAGAAGAAGAGATCTGACTCCTGAGCCAAGCCTTTGTTGTTTTCAGTGCATGCGTAGTATGCCAGGATGGTGTAGTGGTTTGGGAGTCGGACTTAGACCTGGAAGATCCAGGTTCAAATCCCCGCTCAGCCACGAAGCTTCCTGGGTGACCTTGGGCCAGTCACTCTCTCTCAGCCCCACCTACCTCACAGGGTTGTTATGAGGACAAAAAGGAGGGGAGGAAATATGTACACCACTCTGAGCTCCTTGGAGGAAGGGCGGTATAAAAATGTGAATAAAAAATAAATAAATACGTTCTCTCTGATGTTGCTTTCTCTTAGCGTGCTGGAGGACTTAGGCCATGACCCATAGCCCTACTGTGAAGTTTATACAGTTGTCTAGCAGTTGGCTAGGCCCCCCAGTGCCCATTACCTTCTTTATTTTTATAGAGCTGGTGGTAGGTCAGTGTGTTTCTTGCTTAACCTAAACACTGTAAGCTGCTTATAGCGTTTTGGTTAAGCAAGAAACGCGTTGACCTGGCACCAGCTCTAAGAAAAAAAGGGTAATGGGTGCACACAGGGGCCTGCGGGGATAGCATTCCTCCCTATCCGCAGGTCCCCGGTATCTGCGGGGGGGGGCAGGATCCCCTGCGGATACTGAGGCCTGTGTGTGTGTGTGTGTGTGTGTGTGTGTGTGTGTGTGTGTGTGTGTGTGTGTGTATTAATGTGGAATTCTTCCATTTTATCATTGGCTTTCATTCCCAGCAGTATACACACATTTCTTTCTTTTCTTTTTTCCCTTCTGTCCCACCATGTTCTCTGGGCACAGCACCAGGGATGAATAATGTACTCTTCCCACCACTCTAAATGGTAGTTTTCAAAATTTTCTTCATGTGTTTTGTAGTACTGTGAAGGTTAATTGCGTGTCCACTATTAATCATGCTTTCCTTTAACAAGAAAGAAAGGGGCGCCCCTCACTAGTGAGGAGTAATCTATAAATAGCCCAGCCGTTACAGCTGTGTTTAAACTTGTGTTTCTCTTATTTGGTGAGAGGGTGTAGGTGAAAGGTCTGTGCGTCTCCACTTGTCTGGAAAGCAGTGCAAGGCTGTTCCCATACACCAAAGTCCCATTTCAGGAGTATTTCTTAATTCTTGAAATCCGTTTTTCTTCGAATACCATGTGCTGCTTTTCAAGCAAGAATATATACTGTGTATATTTTCTTTTTTAAAGAAGGTCCCTTGAGAATGAAATTGGCGACAAGAGAAGTTGCTTGCATGTGTCTTGTCAATTTCACGCCTCTGTTGATTGTACAGCATAGGACTAGTAGAAGCAACTGCAATGAGGAATTGGGGGAAAAGCTTTTCTCCCTGCAGGAGATTTCCTCCCCCTGTTCCTCCTCCTCTTGCATACATATGGACAGTTACCAAGCTATGATGGCTCTGCTACCACTAGTGGGAAGTGGGAAATTGCTCTTGTGGTTCCACAAAAATAATAGTTTGTGCCCAGCCTGTGTAAGATTAAGCCTGGGTAAGGCAGCTATAATCAGGTGACAGTGCTGCCCTATTGACTATGCTGAACATGTAAAATAAAGCTCTTACTTGTACCATTTCATTGTTTTACACTATTTGTATAGTCCCGTATCCGCAGATTTAACCAACCACGGATCAAACAAGAGGTGCCTCCGGAGGCCGCTTCCGGGTTGCACCAGGCCTATGACGTACTCCATTGGCCTCTGCAGGCCCCAAGACGCCTTGAGGAAGCAACTGGAAACAACTTCCGGTTTCATGTCCGCAACTTCCAGTTTACTGCCGTGAATTCCGGTCGCTTCCTCAAGACGTCCTGGGGTCTGCGGAGGCCAATGGAGTGCGTTGCAGGTCTGGCGCGACCCAGAAGCAGGCTCCAGCTGCTCCCAGTAAGGCATTGCCACACAATAGCGAGCATCGGGTGCTGGACTTAAGCATCTGCAGATTTTGGTATCCGCAGGGGGTCCCAGAACCAATTCCCCGCGGATACTGAGGGTCCACTGTACCACTGTTTAAGCCTAGTGGTTCTCAAAACAGTCCACAATAATAAAATCAGATCTATAAGTGAAGGATACTGCTCTTGTGATGACAGACCTGGAATTGAAATCATTTGGCACCTTGTTCTGCTCACCTGCACGGTTGTGGCAGAAATGTGGGGGAGTGCTGGGGGCAGATGTTCTGCAGAGTCTTCACCACAGTCCAATATGTGTTTTGTTGTCACGGCTGCTCTGAGCAGGTGGTCTTATTGCCTCCTGTCCCTTCAAACTCTGAAGCAACGGCTGTTTAGGGGCACTGGGTGGGAAAGTGAAGTATAAATTCCTCTCTCCAGCCCTCCTGTGGCATTGCTACCTCGCCAGGTCTATAGAAGTGGCCATGGGGAACTACCCTTTCCCCTGAAATAGGCTGCCCTGCTTATGATTAGTCGCCAGCTGTTTTCAGTCTCTGTGGGGGCAGACTTCCTTGCCCAGCTGAGGGTGCAACTGCTTTAGCTCTGACACCTGAAAGGTGGTGACAGCAAAGGGGGCACAGTAGGAAGGCAGATGTTCTTCAGAGTCCTTTCCCCAGTCCACCAGGCGTTCTTGCTGCTGCTCTAAGCAGCATGTTTCCAAAATGGTGGCCATTTCCTACCTTGCTGAGAAAATCCGAGGTAAGCGGTGAGGTTGGATTTCAGCCATGCGTTGTTTGTCCCTCGGAAGACAGAGTACGATGCTCCTCTCGCCAACCATCTCATCTTTGGGTCTCCAGGCCCCCATGGTCCCCAGGCTCAAAGACCTCCGGGTCCTGGCTGAGGTATTGGTGGGAAGGGGTGAGCTGCTTCTGAAGGCATTGATCCCTAATGCTTGTCTTCCTTCCAGAGACGAGGAAGAACTACGCAAGTCCCTGTCGGAACTGGCGGACCCCAACCCAAAGTCCATCAAGCGCATCAGCAGCTGCAGTAACCCGTTTCTAGACTTCTCGCAGGATCCTAGCATTGCCACGTACAAGCACGGTCTCCTGGTGCGCAAGAGCCACGCTGAGCCGGACTGCAAAAAGAGTATGTGTGTCCGCAGCAGTGGGGGACCGTGGGGCCTCTGCCTCACCTTTGCCTCGGAAGGGCAGCCGGGGCCTTCCTTGCAGGCTTGGGTTAGGTAGCTTGTGGGTGAGTGGGAGGGAGGAATAAAGGGCCGATCTATGTCCATGCTCAGCATGCTCTGTCGGAGGGAGGCTTGGAACTGGGCAGTATTCAGCGTCATCCAAGGGGGGTTAGGACAGCCTGCCCATGTACACCGCCTTGGATTAAAGTCGGAGGAGAAATCCAATGACCAAGAAAGGCGGTATATAAATACTGTATTATTATTATTATTATTATTATTATTATTATTATTATTATTATTATTATCCACGCCCAAAATGGCAGGAGCAACTTCTTATTTATTTATGTGACTATTTTAAGGCAGGATCCCTGTCCTGTCTTTGGCCAAGGGAGCACCTTGAGTTTGGCTTTGTCAGGGCAGTTTGAGAGTTTGAGCAAAGAGGTTGCACGGAAATGAAAGAAAGGCAAAATGCCGTTTTTAACCTACGAAGGGCTAGTGCCCACGTCAGGTAGCCTCTTTTTTTCCCCCTCCTATGCCAGGATTGTGTGGTACAGACCTGGAAGATCCAGGTTCAAATCCCCCACTCAGCCATGAAGCTTCCTGGGTGACCTTGGGCCAGTCACTATCACTCAGCCCCACCTACCTCACAGGGTTGTTGTGAGGACAAAAAGGAGGGGAGGAAATATGTACACCACTTTGAGCTCCTTGGAGGAAGGGCGGTATAAAAATGTGGAAAGATAAATAAACAAACAAACAAACTGGCTGCTGGCCACCGTAGATGGATTCCTACGTGCAGCAGCCTGGTCCACATGAACAAGAACCTCCGGAAAAGATAAGTGGGCGATCCTTAACGTCTGCAGAAGCTTTGCTCCATTACTAATTCCTCTGCCCCCACCCACAATGGTATGTTGTTTGGATTGCCCTTTGCAAGGTGCCCTCGCCGGATGTTTCTTTATTTTAAAATGTACTTTTCTTCCAAAACGGGAGCTCAAAGTGGGTTACAAATTTCTACCTGATCCAAAAAATGCATGTGGCCATTGAAATCCACATAACACAATTCTCAAATTTTATTCACTGGATTTTATTCTTTATTTTGATTCTGTGGGAGTCCTTTCTGACCGCAAGTTGCCATCACGGAAATGTTTCCCTCCACCATCACCACCCCAGCGTGCTTCTGCCAGCCCTTTGTTTTCCTTTCCTCATTGTCTAAAGCAGGGGTTCTCAACCAGTGATACTAGTACCACCAGTGGTACTTTGGCCAACTGCTGGTGGTACTTGGACCACCTGACCCCTGCTCTGACATGCTTTCGGTGGCACGTTTTCGCTGTCAGCCTTTGGCTGAGCCTCTCGGGAACTCTGAGAAGGGCCCACCCTCCCACCCAGAGCCTCCTACGTGCATTTTCTGGCTTCCGAAAACCCGGAAGTAACTGGTGATGATGTAATTGCCCGTCACTTCCAGTGGTATGCAGCAGGAGTGTGGCTCCAGAGGTGGTACTCGGCTGG
Organism: Plestiodon gilberti rubricaudatus; assembly: GCA_026170595.1. NCBI lineage: Eukaryota > Metazoa > Chordata > Lepidosauria > Squamata > Scincidae > Plestiodon > Plestiodon gilberti. The sequence goes on along the minus strand of JANXHW010000003.1, from coordinate 102,795,172 downwards.
GACGGGGTTGAGAAACCCTGGTCTAAAGTGCTCCATCTGAGTACTGGTGCTTCCCAGTGAATCCCCCGATGGCTTCTCTGTAATTTCTTGTGTTCAAGTCAGAATCCAGATGATATCAATTGTGGGAATGGGGCCATCATCTGGTAGGTTTCACGGAACTCTTCGTCAGACTCAGAGGGGACACATGCAGCTCATGTGCCAGAATTCTGTTGTCGCTTGCTAATTTTGGTGGCTTTGCAATATATGTAGTGGATGTGGATGGCGGCCCAAAGGCAATACACAGCTTTCAGAGAGGGCAGTAGGAAGGTTATGTGAGGGTTACTAGCAGGACTGTTGCCAGTAAGCTGAGCTCATCTGCCAGGTGACAGCTTTCTTCCATATATCTCTCCCTGGCCAAGGTTTTGCAGTGGTGGGGGTGGGAAGGGGGCCTGGGGCAGAGATAAAAACTCATCTCCTGCTTCACTTGGGACCTGCATGTTCGACGGGACCTCCTTGACAGCTTTCTTAAGGGTGGAATGGGAACCAAGGTTTTTGCCTGATGCTGAAACTACTCCTACCCCTTCCAAGAATGCAGCCTCGGTGTGCGCTCTGTCTCTCCCGCAAAATCCTCCCTAATCCCAGGCAGTTAATGCCTTCCTGATCTGATTAGATGCTGCCTGTATGTTTTTCGTTTCTGCTGCTGAGTACAGAGTTTACCTGGCAGGAACCGCTTGCACAGAACTTCAGCAGCTGCCTGCCTGCCTGCCTGCCTCCGTCATAGCCTTATCCCTGGAGGCAGCAAGCAAGGATTTCACAGCTTCAGAGCACCCGAATCCACGCGGCCCTTGTGTGCTGCATTGCAATCCCTCGCTCGCTCCCACCCTTGGCTAGGCAACTGCTAGTGTGTACTGACTCTCTCCTTTGCTTGGCAGCCCCAAGAGGAAAGCGGGGATGGAAGACTTTTCACGGGATCCTGAAGGGAATGATTCTCTATCTACAAAAGGTACCAGAGCCCCTCTTCTTTACTCTGCATCGCCCTCCCTGGTTGCTGCTGGCACTGCATGTACACTGCAAAGTAAACACCCATGCACACTTTGCACCTGCTCGTACCTTTTGTGTATTTTATTCTGCCGTGTGGCCAAGAAATTGAAATCTTGGCCAGGAAACGTAGAACAGAAAATAGAAAGCCTAAGAGGGTGAGATGGGGGGGGGGGGGGAAGAGAAGGTGCAAAGGCAATGGAAGCAACAAATAGTGCACATAATGAAGAACTCAGAGTGCGCTGTAGTCGTCTTTCATCCACCCCTCTCCCCGACATCACTAGATGTTGATGCCAAGTCACTACCCACCCACCCCTTTTGTCACACATGAAAATGTGTTGGCCTCAGGGTATTTTTTTAGCTATTCTGTCTGAACTGACAGTGAGATTGTTTGGGAAGTCAGTGCAGGACTAGATTCCATGCACAAGCTCACCCAGTCTGACAGGGTCATGCATCTTGCTTCAGTCCTGAAACTACACTTCCTGTAGTACTGGAGCAAAGGGCTTCTCTTGGAGTTTGCTGCTGTGTCACTTATGGGCAGCCTACGGCAGTGGTTCCCAAACTTCTTAGTCCACTTCTTAAAACAACACTCTATCGGACCCACCTAGCTTTACAAGACTTTTAAAAAAGGAGATCTAGAAAGAAGTATTTTTGTTTGTTTGCTTCCAGGAATGACATCACGCCCCCACGGTTTAAAATGTTTTTTTGAATGTAAAAACATTTAAAATGTTTTTAAAATGCTGTCTACTGCCCCGCCCAGCCCAGGCTGTCGCCCACCCCACCTACCTTGCTGCTGCCATTTTTGCAGCAGCCACCTGGATCTCCAGCAAACAAAAGTGGCAAAAGCCATTTTTGTTTGGTGGAAACCCAGGCGGCAGCGAAAACGGTAGGTCACTCATCGTTGGCCGCCATCCCCTTGCCTGCTGCCTCCCCCCCCCCCCCTGTTGGGAATGTTAGAGCTGCAACACGACTTTGCTGAGGGAGGGCCACACAGTGCAGCCATTTTTCGCACAGCAGGCTAAATGCTATTCCGCCTGTTAAACCACTGGGAGCAAACCTGGCGTAGAGACATGCATGGTCTTGCAATACCCAGTCACGTAAAATAGTGGCCGTCTAGCAGTCCTCACAAAAATGTGGCAGAGACTTATCCGTTTCTGAGCATTGTTAAGCAGAAACCATCCACCTGTTGGGCATTTATTATTAAGCTGGCACATGCTTTAAGCTGGCACATGCTTTTAACTGGGCAGCTGCAGTAGCACAACTGCATGGCTTTAATTTGTATAGCATTTTTAATACGATTGAAATGGGTGGATGTTTAACTAGAAGTGGGAAATGATTAGGTGTTCAGGTAGGGGAACAGGGTTGGGAATTGCAGAACACAATAGGAAAGCAAAGCAGACTTAGGAGCAATAAACTAGGAGCAACAGAAAGGCCTGCACATTTGAGGGTCAAAAAAACCTTCTCCAAAATTTACAGTGGTTTTATATGAATTTGGGGTGCTGATTCCAAAAACGGCTTCGGTTTTGCCCTATCATGTCTAATTTTGGGGGTACAGCGTCACCACCTCATAATGCAAGTCAAGCAGCTTCCTTGTGAGGAAGCCATGGCATCAGATTCCTCACAAGGAAGCTGCTTGACTCGCATTAGGAGGTGGCGATGCCATACCCACAAAACTAGATGTGATAGGACAAAACCAATGCCGTTTTTGGAATCAGCGCCCCAAATATACCCAAGAATTCTTACTTTTAAGAAAGCAAAATGTGTGCAGGCCTGTGTAATGAATGAAAAAAATGCCACCCCCTCCTCTGGTTTGTTATACACCAACTTCCATGTTTTTCTTCATATTCATTATGAAGTGACCAACTAAAATCACTGAAGCTTTGAATTCTGCAAAAAAAAAAAGTCTGCAACTTACGTTAAGCAGAATATGTAAGGTATGCATCACATGAATTGGCCCTTGTATGGGGACTACTTCCATTCTCCATACCCAGAAACATCATGGCACAGCAACCACACACCCTAAGGCCAGGTTTTACAGTGCCAGTTTGATTGGGAAAGGAGGAAAACAAGCCCCCTATCCTTTTAGGAAGAGGCAGGAGAAGAGACACACAGGTCTTATTCCCACAACTTGTCCTACCCTCCAGGAGGAATATAAGCCTGGCAAGGCCCTGGCAGAGGAAGAGCTGAAACATGCCATCAGCATCCATCATTCCTTGGCCACCCAAGCATCCGACTACAATAAGAGACCCAACGTCTTCTACCTCAGGACAGCCGACTGGAGAGTGTTCCTCTTCCAGGCCCAGTGAGTAGCAGCACTTAGTGCCCACATGGAAAGCTGTGTACTGTGTAGCTTGGCAGCAGCATGCTCTCAAGGCATGCCTATGAAGCACACTTAATTCCAGACCACAGAAGCATCTTTGGACATCGCTGGCTCTATGTCTTTGAAACGGAGATGAGCACCGCCCCTAGAGTCAGTAACGACTGGCTTTCGAGCAAGAGGGAACCTTTACCTTTTACCTTACACCTGAAAGGCCCCATTGCTCCTGCCTCTCCTTGTGTCCGGATGCTGGCTGCCCTGGAAATTCTGTGCCTTTGCCTCTTGAACGAATGCTGTCATTTTGAACTATTTGTCCATCCCCACTAGAGACTTTCTATTTCTTTCCTAGGGCATGTGTGTTAATGCAACACCTAAAACAGGGTAGGGTCTTAGTGTTTAACCAGTGCAGAAGGACTACAGCAGCTTTCTATTGTCTTTCCCCAGGAACACAGAGCAAATGCATTCCTGGATCACACGCATCAATGTAGTGGCAGCCATGTTCTCTGCTCCCCCTTTTCCAGCTGCAATTGGGTCCCAGAAGAAATTCAGCCGCCCCCTACTGCCCAGCTCCACCACACGACTGTCTCAGGTAAGTGATGATTATTGTGAGGTACTAGAGAGAAAAGCAGCAACAGTAATGGCAGCAGTTACTCCTGTTGGAAAGGGAGGAGCAGAGAGCTGATGGAACTTCCAAAGTTTAAAAGGAACTGCCCCGACTTAGTGCTCTGTCAGTGTACCTATGCAAAATGCACAATCAGGATGACCCAGAAGAGAACATAAGAAGGCCTTGAGGAAGAATTTGGACATGCTTAGTTTAGAGAAAAGGTGGGCTATGAGGAATACTATGTCAGCAGCCTCCTCCTCTCCTTCCTAAAAGGGGAGGGAAAATATCACAAGTTAGGGCTATTGGGCAAAACAGAACACAACTTGGGACTTATTTGTTATGGGGGGGGGGGGGAGAGAAGAGAATGTATACTTATAGAGAAAGCTGAGCAGATAATTTCCCTTCTTCCTCTTCCCCAGGAGGAACAAATGAAGAGTCATGAGACCAAATTCAAAGCCATGGCAGCAGAGTTGCTGGAGCACCGGGGCTCCCTACCAGAGAAGAAGGTGAAGGGCAAGGAGTACGAGGAGCTGAAGCAGAAGGAAGAGTATCTGGTGTTTGAGGTGAGATGCCCCAACAGACCCGTTTCTGCACAGAGCTTGCCAAGCCACTGTGGAGTCCTAGCCAAGTAGCTTCTCAAAAGTAGAAGCAGGGCAAGTACCAGCAGGGGACAGCTCAGCCCTGTACACTCTTCCCTCTTTAGCAGTGCGTTCGCTATAAGGATTTTCACTTATCCATACTGCATATATTAAGACCATACCTCTTTATCCATACCAAAATAAGGTTGGGGGGGAGGAGAACCAAGTCCCTCATGGAGGCAAGGTCTACCTCCCATTTTACCCAATAGGTAGACCAACTCTCCACGCGGAGCTCTGATGACAGGGAAGGGTATTAATTTGCCTTGCAAGCCCAGAAAGGAGTTTTAGGAGGCCAGATTGATTTTTTGATTTTGCCCCCTGGTAGGACAGAGGTCCTGAAAGGCCCCCTTTTCACAGGTGTGCTCCTGCAGGATTTAGGACCCTGAAGCTTGCTTCAGGACCCTGAGAAGATGGAGCATAGCTCCAGAAGAGGCGCCCTCCTTCGTGTAAGACACACAACCTGATAGGTAGCGTGTCCCCATGCTCTCAAGGCATGTGCATTACATGCTTTCACAGTGTATTTGTTTTTGTGCTCTGTTTCTACAAATTACTGAATAGGGGTCCTAAAGAACAGAAGAAGATGGAAAAAAACTCATGCAAGAAGTAGAAAAACAGGTGAAACAAAGAGTTGCTCATAGTTTGCATCTAAAGCTTGAGGTGCTAAACCTCATTAGGTGATGGTATATTTTCATTGTCAACCAACACTTTATGGATGCTATATGTTATCATGCCACAGGCCAGCGGGTGGCACAGTGGGTTAAACCGCTGAACCATGAGCTGTCGATCGAAAGGTCGGCAGTTCGAATCCGCGACGGGGTGAGCTCTCGTTGCTTGGCCAGCTCCTGCCAACCTAGCAGTTCCAAAGCACGTTAATGTGAGTAGATAAATAGGTACCGCTTGCAGGAAGGTAAACAGCGCTCCGTGTTCCAGCCGCATGCTACGCGCTGCGGCAAAGAGAGTCACGCCGGCCACATGACCACGGAGGCATCTTCGGACAATGCTGGCTTTGAAATGGGGATGAGCACCACACCCTAGAGTCGGACACGACTGGACTTAATTGTCAGGGGTCACCTTTACCTATTATCATGCCACAGAGCATTTTTCTTATGGTATTAAGCATTTAGGATGATTTCTGGATGAACTTAGAATGGCTTTGGCGCTTGAAGTTAATGTAATAATGGTACTAGTGTTCCAGATTTTGCTAGAACTAACTAAGGTATAGATAATGAGGGCAGAGTGTATCTGAAAGCAGAGCTGCTTTCCACTGCTGTGTCGGCTTGGAGATCTTCAACCCAGTATAGGGTCAGATGCTTCCCGAAAGCCCACAAGCAAAGCATGAAGGAACAGCCACTTCCATTTCAGTCAGCCTCGTGGCTGGGCTGGCCTTGCAAGAGGTTCCATTTAGGTGTCACAGCCAAGAGCTCCTGCTTGACCTGTAATCTCCATGAATTTGTTTAACCCTCTTAAAATAACCTAAGGTAGTGACCACCACCCCATCCTGTAAACCAATCAATCATGTGTGAAAAATACTCCCTTATCATTCCTGAATTTGCAGCCAATCAGTGTCTTTAGAAAGCCGGGTCTCCTACTCCATACGAGGCCTACAAATGTGTCTCTATTCACCCTCTCCCTAGCATTCAATCTTTCCCTCCTCTCACCCTAGTAATCCTCCCCCCTAAACTTGAACAGCCCCAAACATTTTTGCTTTTCCTTTTAAAAAAAAGTGCTCCAACTCCTTGATCACTTTGATTTAAGTTTCCTGAATCTTTTGTGATGGGTGACTCATGTATAGCTTTTTTTAAATGTAGCTGCATATAGGTTGTCTCATTTACCTGCTTATTTCCTGTTCACCGAATGTCAAGAGGTCCCTTCCAGAACTCCTCCGTCTGTATTAGTGCTTGCTCCCCTCCCACAACTTCTCTCCATGCATCAGGTTACAGTGATGTCTTATTTTGCTGAAGCCTTAAAGTGGAAAAGGGGATTTAAAAAAACCCAATCTGCTTCCTAATTCTTGTTTTGTGCAGAAATCACGCTACGGCATCTATGCTACATTAATGCGCACCAAGCTGAAGACGGGCTCCGAAGACTTGGCAGCTCTGGAGGCGACACTGTTTGACACAGCAGCCAACACCGAGGACAGCCTCAAGAAGTTCCAGTCCAGCCCTTCCCTGAACCAGGAACCGGCTACCACAGCTCCCAGGATCAAACACAGTCGACAAGCCATCAACAACCTGCAAAAATCCTAGAAAGGGCAGGTGCCTGCCAGGAGGGTGGCATGCCTGTACTAATAACCTGCATGATTTCATTCTCCATGGCCAGGAGCTACAGCATAAGAGGGCAGAGGGCATCTTGCCATGGACCGGATCCTCTGTCAACGTCACCAGCCAACAGGAGGGCTGATGTTCTGTCCTGACCACAGTCCTAGCGTGTGCAGCCTTCCCAGTCTCATGGAACTTTGGCTCCTGCACAGGTGAAGCAACCCACAACCCATGGGTAACAAAGCAACAGGGCCTCATTCCAAGTCACACAGCACACAGGAGTTCCACAGCAGGAAGAACCTTTTCAATTTCTTGCAAAAAAAAAGGGGGGGGAGAGGGGGCTGAATCTTGGCTGCCTCCACACTACACCCCTTTTCCCTGCCAGTTTTACACTTTTTGTGATAATAGTATTTTACAGTTTTTTAGCACTTGACAAAGCTGAACCACACTGAAGTAGGGAATGTTGATTCTGATGCTTTGAAAAAACAGTTGCTACATGTGGTGGACAGCTTTGCCTAGAGTTTTAGGGCGAGGGCTCAGAGCCCTCCTGCAGCCACCGTTCTCACCCTGGCTGCCTCCAAGAGTAAACTCTACAGATGCCCAAGTCCTTCACCACCAGCAGCTGTCCTGGACTGGGTCAATTCAGTTTCCACCAGCACGAGCTGGACCTTGACTCACCCTGGTACTTGCTCCGTATTTACAGAACTGGCCAGGGTTTGGTAATTCAGCTTCACAGCCAGGGACCAGCACAAACAGGGTAAAACAGGGACAGTGGATGCCTGCCAGGTGGCAGCCTAACAAAGCCATACTAAGGTGCTCCATAAGCACACCCTGTATAAATCCCTCTTCACCTTTCCCTCTGGGGATTGCTGCGTATATAGTCAGCATGCTGGCCTTTTGGGGGGCTGGGCAGACCCTCGCCTCCTCACAGCGCTCATGAGATGCAGTGGCCAGAACAAAGGGGCTTGTGTACAGCACTTTCTGAACATGATGAAGTCAGAAAAGGAATGGAGTGAGAAGGTTTTCCAGACCAAGTCTAAGAAGGGAGGAAGAGTTCCAAAACTGCCAGGAGCATTTCCAGTCCCAAAGCTGTTGCTTCCCTCGCTTGCACAGCTGGTGTCACCGCAGCCCTGTACAGATAGTCTGTTCCTTTAACTTGTTACATCCAAGGGCTCCAAGGCAGTGGGGCTCCAGTGCTTGCTAACAGCACAGATGCAGTGAAAGACTAGTATAGAAGAAAGCCCTACTGAGGTTGGGGTATAGACATAAGTAAACTGGGAATCCACAAACACATGAAAAAGCCTGCGGTCAGGATAGTGGGTGGGAGGAGAGGCCCCACTCCCCAGTGTAAGGGGCTGCCTGTTCCCAGCACTGACCCTCTGAATGTGTCAATTTTTTATTCTGCTCTTGAGAACAGCGCAAAAAAACACCCCACCTTAAGAGCTCTGTACAGTTTGTGTCTTCAGTTACCAAAGTAAAACCTACCCAAGCACCTACAGTGGCCTGGATCCCTCAAAAACCTCCCCTGGCCTTGGGTGGCAGACCAGGGACAAGAAGCAATGTCTACTGGTGTCAGAGTAGTGGTGTCGACCACACTACTGCCCCCATCTGCTTCAACCACAGGGTTGCAGCTGCAACATGCTGCCTTTCAGATACACTTCTTGAAAAATGGCGCCTAGAAGCATGCACAACACTTTCCAACCCACACAGAGGCGGTATTGAGATGATACCAACAGCAAAACAAGTATTATATTTATGTGTAAGATCATGCGCTTTGTTCTGAAACTAGGTCCAACACGGTCTTAGCAAGGAACAAGAAAAGCACAATCAGGTCAGTTGTATTATCTGGCCTGTGCTACCCAGCACCCTACAGATCGCTCTGCTTTGGAAAACAAGTCCAGAGACCTTGAAAAGTCAGACACATTCTCAGCTGGCCCATGATTGCTATTCCTCAAGTTTAATGCAGGGGAAGGGACAGAAACACACCAATTCTTACCATTTTCCCTCCTTGCACAACAGATGCAAATCATCTTCAGACACACCAAGGTTGGAACCCAGTTCTGCTAAAACTAGCCAGGTTTCCCTCTCTTTATGCTGATGGCACTGTAGCAATCGCAGGGGAGAAAGGTAGGACGTGCTGGGTTACGGGATCAGGTTAAAAGAGGAACCTGCGTTTTGCTATCTTTCATCATCAATGACCCTAAAGATTTTCCAACACAACAGCCACTTGTATAGCCATCAATGTACTTCTACATTCTTCTCCAAACAATAGAAGTCTTCCCTGCTATAAAGCTTAGAAATCTAGAACTTGTATCATTACTCCATGCCTTTGCCCTGTGTGTACTTCAGAGGCGCGAATACTAATCCTCCATTTCAGAGAGTCGGTGTGGCAGACTGGCCAGTGGTACATATTTCACCTGTCATCAAACTCACTAAGCAGCCTTAGGCAAGCCACCGACTTACCTTACAGCGTTGCTGTAGGGATTACAAGATAATACATGTGAAGCACTTTGCCAACTCAGAAAATGCTGTATAAAAACGTCAAGTTACTATTATTTCCTTCCTTTCCATGGTCAAAATAGTCATAAGTTCCGCTAAACAAATACTACATTGTACAGTATGTGAGCCATAGCTCAGTAGCTGAGCTTTGCCTGCATAAGGCCCCAGGTTTGATCTCCAGGGAAAGCTGGGAAAGACCTGGAGCTGAACCCCAAGACAACTGCTGCCAATCAGTGTCGACAATATTGGGTCAGCCGCCCAACTCAGTGCAAGGCAGCTTCATATGTTAAAGCAACACAGATGCATAAAAGTTTGCATAATTTATTCCAACAGACTTGGGTGTTTTCTGAACCAGTGTTTTCTGAACAAGCCTCTAGCTTGGAAGACCCTCCCAATACACCAGCATAGATTCAGAACTGAAATGATTAACTCAAAGCTTTAGCTACTCAACTGATTTAAAAGTTGTAAGCAAGGGCCGTTGCTTTATTCTGCACTGGGAAATTCATCATCTCTGAAATTTCGATGGGAACAACAAGCTCTCTTCTTCATTTTGTGACAAGACACTTCTGATTAGGGAATGTAGCCAACTCAAGGCGAGGGCATGCGTGGGAGCTGACTACCCATAATATTACCTTTTGTCACTTCAGAGTACTGGGTCTACTGGCCCTCTCCCTGGTCTCCTGCCGATACACAATTGCTAAAACTGTTTCAGCCCAAGATGTTCTGTCAGACCTGCAGAAGATTGCATGTCAAATCCAAATCGGCCACGACAACTCTAGGCAGCAGGCCTGCTTAAAATGCCCTGAAAGCCAGACTCCTTTAGACCAGGGGCTCTTAGCCCTTTCCCGGCTGAGTACCACCACTCAGCGCCACTCTCCTGCTGCGTACCACTGGAAGTGACTGGCGATGGCATCACCAGTTACTTTTGGGTTTCTGGAGGCCAGAAAACGCAGATAGGAGGCTCTGGACGGGTGGGAGGGCCATTCTCAGCATTCCTGAGAGGCTCGGCCAAAGGCAAGAGCCTCTCAGGAGCAAAAACATGCCGCCAAGACTGCCACGTCAGAGTGGGGTTCCAGTGGTCCAAGTACCACCAGCAGATGGCTGAAGTACCACTGGTGGAGAACCCCTGCTTTAGACAACTGAACAAAAAGAAACCCAAAGCCCATCTAACTCTACTTCTGGCACAATTCTTTTAGAACATCTTGGGGATTCTGCCCCCAAATTGCCAGGCCCCAGGTGAAAAAAAAGTCAGTTCCACAAGGCGAAGAGCAAGCCATCAGTTCCCAAGGAGAAGGCACTCCAATCAAAGGCACCAACGGGATAGGTTTGTGGGACTTGGCCAAGGATTTTCTTCCAACAAATCAAAAGGAAAAATAGTTTCCATTGCCCAGCAAGTCTCAACTATCACGGAAGAGGAGGTTGATGTAGGAGAGCAAAGTGTTGCAGGAAGAGAAGATTCCAGGTCCTTGTCAGGCTTGGGTTAGTGCTGCTCCTATGGTCTGAGCCAAGACTGGTGAAGACAACAGACTGGACTAACAGCAATGGTCCACCATGAAAATGAGAGCCAGGTCTGACTCTGCCCAGTACTTTTAGCTTCTGATGCTGGAGCTCTGGATTCAAGAGGCAGGTGCTAGAAGCATCTTGCCCCCTATAGTCAGTCAGGCTTTTATTCCTTTTAGCATCAGTGCACTTGCTCCTGCTGACTGTGAGGCAAGCGAGAAGGTTGCTCCACTAGGGGGACTGGCTGCTGTTTCTCAGGCAGGGATGCCAGCTTCTCCTCCACCGACTCACTCCCATAAGCACTGTCTTCCTTCAGTTCTGTGAAAGCAAAAGAATGTCATCAGTAACATGAGGTCCCAGACCTTCCTTCTCCATTCAAAGCTTCCCTCCTACCCCACAACGTTACCTGCACTCTGTAGCTTGACAAAATTTTCTGGCCTCTGCAGTAGCCTCACTCCCTCCGTCAGTCCCATGGAGTCAAGTGCATCCAACAGGCCCCTCAGGCTGCCACCCGCAAGCTGTGGGGAGGAGTCAGACAGATCAGAGGCACATCCTGGGAATGGGGTGATCATAGATATGAGAGAAGAGGGAACGCACTGACCTCATAGCTGAGCAAAAGTCCCCTGCTAGGGGAAGGCGTGCCTTTGTAGGTCTCCATTAGACTGCAGAGACCCAATTTCTTGGCCAGTTCCGCCCAATCTGCCCCTTGACAGTCCCTGTTCAGGAGCTGTTCCAGACTCTGGAGAGTGTCACTGTTCAGAGAGAGGATGCTTCCTGATACAGGGAAGAGAGAACAAGAGATGGGGACATGAAACATCACCTTTCTGCAACTCAAGAAAAATGTAAGTCTCTGCCCCCATCCTTCAAATCAAATCCTACATTAAAGGGTTGTATCCTGCTACCTCCATCATCAAAAGGCAAGCTTTGATGCATGTAGTTACCTGGCACACGCACGCACATCCCATGTTGGAAACCATGAATCATTCCTACTGGTTCAGCAGAACAGAAAAAAGTTCACCCACCTTGCTTAGGAGAAGCAGCAGCAATAGATTGCTCCCTTTCATAGCCGTACAGTGGGGCATTCAGCAATATTTCCCGCACCTGGAGAGAAAGAAGCCTTGATGGTCTGAAACAGTCCTTGTGTGAGTTCCTTGGAGGGAGGTCATTTCCAAAATAATAATAATAATAATAATAATAATAATAATCCCTTCTACAGTGCACTGGGGGCGGGGCGGAGAGAAAGACTACAACACCAAATAGGACCATCCCACAATAAAGCATGTGGAGCTACTAGAACCTCCTATTGGCAACAATCGGCGCTTCCTTAGGTGCAGGACACAAGCACACGATGGCCCATGATGTCTTAGCATTCCTAAGACAGACATTATAAGCGAGATGGAAATACATAAAGCAATGATCAGGCCACTGATGCCGAGCCATAATCTTGCCACTGGTGCAAGACACCAGTCGAACTCCCCTCCCCCCCAAAAAAATAACCTACCTTACAGCTAGAAGTTAAATCGAGTGGGGTGTGTCCCCGGCCCCGCTTTGTCTCCTGCGTACTGGGCTGCTTGCTCTCCAGCTCAGCCATGCGATCTGCATCTTGGTCAACGAATGTGTTTGAACATGCTTCTTCTAGCTCCATGACCCAGTCCTCCTCAATGTCACTGCTGGGGTTGGACGAGGGGGCCGAGACTGGTTCATCATTCTCACAAAGAACGTCTGCCCCTGGGGAGGCAGGTACAGAGTGTTTAGCAACAGCACTGCCTCCAATTACTCACACAGTAAAGGTGAGTCACCTGTGTGCATTTTAGCAAGCAGCTCTGCTGACCATACACTCCTGCCCCTGGAAAGCAGAAGCCAAAGGGGGGTCAGGTACAAGGCTGATCTTTGCTTTGTGCCCACAGAGTTCAAACCCGTCATCAGAACAGTTTGTTGCCAACACTACACTGCCCACCTTCTCTGAAGTGTTAAATATTTACTCTGGCCATTCCGTCTTCATTTCAAAGATCCAACAGGGGTGTTTTTTTTTTTCAGTCTAACCAGCGTCATTTCAACTCATCTAAACATCTTTAAATAAAACCTTTTGTTCTCCTTCCATTATGGACATAAGCTAGGAATGGATTGCTGTTCTCACCTGCTTCAGAGGCAGGGCTGTACAAGTTATTTTGTGCTTGGTCCCTTTCAATGGGAAAAGCCTCCCCCAACTCCAGTCTTGCCTGCTTTATGTCAACGGGGCTTTTGCAGAGCTCTAGGTTTGTGAACGTTTCCTATCATGCTAGCAGCCAGGTTCAACACTGGTTTACCCAACAGTTTATCCCAGTTCTGGAGAGAAAGCCTATGTCACTTGTCTGGTCTACACCCCACAGATGGGCTCCCCCTTATTACCTTGTCCCTCTATAGTCAGACCCGACATCCGAGAGCCAACTGGCTCCAGCAGAATGCGTCCCTCTCCACCCGCACTGCGCACCATCCAACCATGGCCTGCCTACCCCCCAAGTCTGGCGGCCTCCCACAGGGCAGTGATGGGTGGGTTGGATGACAGGCAGGAGAGCATTCAGCCATACAGATAAATGGCTGCCTCCTCTCTTTACTAGGTGCCACCTATCACTTGCAGGGTGCAGGTCATTCCCCCGCGGCCTCCATCCCCTGGGACCAGAGGTTGTGCTTTTGCAGCGCACTCCCCTTTTCTCTGACTGTGACCTCAGAACAGATGTGGTGACCTGCTGAATTTAAGCATAATAGCAGAAGAAAAGAAACTAACCACGGTTCCCACAGTAATAGTGAGTGAACAAGGAAGAGCCCAGTCCCACGGAGAGGCTCATGAAGTGTGGCATAGAGGGGACAGGACTTCCTGGCAAGGTGACATCCCAAGCTGAACACATCCTCCTTTTGGCTGCTAGCACGGCTGTTTCCCAAGAATCTTCTCAACAGAGTAGCCATTTGGGGGGGACGGGACATGTAACCAGCTGCAGCACAGAGGCGCATAAATGACACTCGGACTGAGGTACAATGGGAAGGGGTCTCCCACAAATCAGGCCTGCTCTCCTCCGCCCCCAGAGTGCATCAGCTCAACAAAAAAAGATGCTAATTAGGGATCTGGAAATGAATTGATCAGCCAAAGAGTGAAGCTCAAAGCAGAGACCCACCATAGGAGGGAATAATCTTCCCTTCATTCAGCCCTGATGCATGCAGAGTTAAGCTTAGGAAGCAGGATCATTCAGAGTTTTGTTTAGAGTACATAAGCACCACAGAGTGGGCAGAAACCACAGACAATCTGGAGGAGTGGGCAGGGAAACACCCTCAAAACTCACCCATCCATTCCTACTCAAGTCACCCTGTTCTGATTCAACTCTGGGGCGGCAGTTGCACCCTATAATAGCAAGAAGTTCTAAGTTTCAAGTGAGTGAGTCACTTGATGAGGAAGCTAACAAGTCCCAGAACTTTCTTCGGCTGACTTGCAGGATCTCCTTCAGAAGCAGAGCAGGGTAAACTGCGTGATGTAGAGATACCCGTCTGACTCTTTAAGCTTTTTCTGACCTTCTGTCTAAAACGGGCGGGGAACCTTTTCCCTGGCAAGGGCTGTTTTAAATATTAGAAATTTGCTTGAGGGCCGTAAGGCCGGGCGGCATTTTTATTTATTTAATTTTTGCCCCCGCCCCCCCATCGGCCTCCGGAAGCTCCGCGCTCACCGTCCGAAGCCGCCGCCGGGTCCGTGCGTCCCCTCCGGCGTACCATGCCGATGAGGGCAAGAGCTTGCCCTCATCGGCGTGGTACGCATGTGCGAAATGGCCAACGGCCTGGTGAGAAGGGGTCGAGGGAGCGGCCGGGGAGGACATGCAAAGGCCCTCTCCCGGCCTCCGGAGGTGACGCGTGGACCCGGCGGAGCCTCCAGGGGCCGGGGGCTGGACCGGATGGTCTTGGGGGCCTGATCCAGCCCTGGGGCCGGAGGTTCCCCACCGCTGGCCTAAAGCCTAAATGGCTCTAATATTTTTAATTACCTCAAGAATTTACTGAACTTGTAAGGCTCCCCCTGGTGGATTGCTCTCTAGTGGCACCCGGTTCCTATCACTGGTGCTCCAAAAAGTTGAGGAATAGACTAAACCAGAGGTTCCCAAAGTGGGAGGCGCGACTCCCAAGAGCGTCATGGAAAGCTGCCAGGGGTCCGGTTAGGTCCCGTTAGTCTTTTAATCAACACACATTCTTGCTTGCAAGAGAGAGAGCAAAAACAAAGATCGGGAAAAGCTGCCTCTTCACATCGGGTCACTCAAAGTTTACTTCAAAACAGGTTTGTAGGCAGCTTTTCCTCTTCTGAGTGAAGCCCTTGCTTATCTTATGTTAAAGAATAATTAACAACTCAATTGATAAGCTAAGTACTTTGGAGCTAGAGCTGCAAAGACAGCATCTTCTCTCCAAATCCTGAGACATTGCAGGTTTGCAAGTAAAGTATTTTCTTTCCGTTGAAAGTTTTTAAGAAAGCAAACACAAAACAAAAAGCTGCCGCTATGTTTGTTTGTTTGATTAATTATTAGGATTTCTTTCCTTCCTTTTTGACCCACCTCTAAGTTAATTCCCCACTGTATTTGCTGGGACAATCCACCCACCCCATTGGAGACTGCCAGGCAGTATAAGACTCTGTTTTTCATCTTGCAATGATGCTACCTAACGGAGCTTTCTCTCTCGTGCAACTGGGGTGGGGCATGACCAATGGAAAAAAAAGACCTCCCTCCCATGCTTTGATGTTTCTCTTGCCATGAATAGGACTAACACAGATGACATAAGAACATAAGAAGAGCCTTGCTGGATCAGACCAAAGGCCCATCTAGTCCAGCTTCCTGTATCTCACAGTGGCCCCACCAGATGCTTCCAAGAGCACACAGTCAACAAGATAACCGGTTTCCTGTTGTCACTCCCTTGCACCTGGCACAAAGAAAACCTACTTCTAAAACCAGGAGGTTGCTTATGGCTTGTAACCTGTGATGGTCTTTTCCTCCATGAATCTATCCAAACCCCTTTGTGCCCTCTACCAGGTAGGCACCCCAGGCCTGCCAATGGTGGGAGGGCAGCATCCCAACCCCACTCTGTGCACTCCTGGCTTAGCTGCTGCTCAGCATAAAGCATGGAAAATCCACTTTAGGGCTCGTTTTGGGAATATACACACACATATACACATACATATAAGAAAGGGTGCGTCTGAGCATGTAAAGAGTGCCTGTTTCTTCCGTGCACTGTAATGGGGAGTCACGGCTAACGGCGAGGGAGGTCAAGGGAGCCGCGAGTCAAAAAAGTTTGGGAACCACTAAATTAAACTGAAGAACTGAGCTCGTCTTATTCAAGAGTCATGAATCCTAGAAATTTATCAAGGTTTCAAATGCCTTGGTCTAAAGTCTAAACTAAAGGGTCCTGAAACATGCACCACAGGATAAATTACAATTTACATAAATTAGTCACGTATTTGCCATAAAAGAAGCAGTCAAGCTTAGACGCCATGCATTATTCTGCCCACACCACAGTGATGGATATTGTGATGAGACTAGGTTTACAGTATTTAGATAGAGTGTATGTTAATTCCAAGGCCAAAATAATTACTGCTCCTTTGCTGGAGGTACTCCTTTTGAAGAGTCTTCAAAAGACATTTAGTAGAAGAGCCAAGGACAAGGTGGTTCTCCATAAATACAAGGAGAAAGCCATCCAATTCCTTAATCTCCTTTCACACAACCATTTAGATCTGGGAACTGTAAAAGATTTCATATTCCAATAGCTAGCCAATACAGAGCCATTCTGAGGCCCACAGGGGCCAGTAGAGTGGGTCAGCGGCCTGGCGTGACCAGGAAGAGGTCTCCCCATCCTCCCGGTGAGTAATTCAGCTTCTGGAATGGCTCCAATTTGGAGCCAAAACGGAGCAAGGGCGTGTGGGATGTCCCAGATCACGACCAAGTGGGTCGCGACCCACATTTTGAGAAGCCCTGTTTTAGACCACCTACACTTCGATCTGACTTCCTGGAACTCCACCTGCACCACTACTGAAGCAAAAATGTTGTTCACTGTTCATTCTATTCACTGAATGGAGATTATCCAAACCCACAGAAACGTTTATCTTGCCTGCAGCATAGATTAGGAGGTGTTTCGTTAATTCAAAAGTCTAAATATTGGAGACGAACCTTTTTCAGTATACTCACATGCTTATAATTTATTGCTATAGTAAAGCAGCAATTTTTCATTCAGCTGTATTATGTCCTGAAACTGGGGGAAGATTTTTCCAACCAACAGGACCAAACACGAGGTCATTTGCTCAGCTCCGTCTCTGAAACAGGCAGGAGACCCGCCCCCCCTTTCTCCATGTCTTCAGAACATAACCCATCATCTCTTAAACATATATTTGAGCCTAATCGCCCAGGAGATGCATTACCTGCTTTGATTAGCATCCTGGTAAGAATTGGGGAGCCCATTCCTGCTGCCAAGTGAAGAGGTGTATTCCCAGCAGACGTCTGGGCATTCACATCGGCTCCCAGCTTAACAGAGAAAGGTCAGAAAATGAAAGGTAGACAATGTGCTCAGAAAGGAGCCACCCCTTTCCGTATGTGCAGATCAACTAGAAACCGGTAACTCCACTTGCGTTACGTATCCAGTACCCCAAACTCAATCCCTACAATCTCCTAGATCAGTGTTTCTCAAACTGTGGGTCGGGACCCACTTGGTGGGTGACAACCTGATTTCTGGTGGGTCCCAGGTGATGAAAAGATCAGATAAGTAATTGCCACAAGCCCTGAGGCTATTCAAAAATCAGATAGCTGCTAATTGCCTTTCAAAGAGCTGAGCTCCTGCAGTTTGCAAGATAGCTGCTAATTACCCTGCAAGCAACTGAGCTCTTTACTTGTAAATAAATACTGTAAATATATTTCTAGATAACCTTTTTTTTTTAAGCCTTGTAAAGCTAGGTGGGTCCCGATACAGTATCATTTTAAAAAGTGGGTCCCGGTGCTAAAAACGTTTGAGAACCACTGTCCTAGAATGTGGGCAGCAGGGCCAGGAAAGACCTCTCCCTGCCAGGATTGCAGAGAGAGCTGCTGCCAGGCAAAATACTGGGCTAACTGGACCACTCCATCTCGAGTTATTCCCATGACGCTGCTATAGGCTCAATAGCTTATGGACTGGCACGGTAAACTCTCAGGGCTTGCCCAATTATGGTTTTAGGATGCAGAACCAAAGCTCCCTACGATTAAACCATAGCCTTATTCTTCAGTCCCACGCACCTTCTTCAACAAGCACGTGGCCAGGTTAAGGTTGTCCATCTCCACCGCAAGATGCAAAGGTGTCCGGCCGCTCTGCCGCTCAGCAGCATTCACATCTGCTCCTTTCTCGACCAGCAGCTCAAGACAGGCTGGGCTCTTGCACTTCACAGCAAGGTGCACAGGGAAGAGGCCTGAAGAAACAAAGATTGGCAATGGTTCTTTCCGCACCATGGGATTGAGCACTAAAAAGCCAACTTTGGGAATAGCTGAGGTCCCCTCGAGAAACAGAATGCCTCCTCCATGCCTACCATAAATGAAGGCTTCAAAGCCCAAGCATAACAAAAAAAAAACTGTGAGAAGGAAAAAATACATTGAAACAAGTAATATAAGCACAAACAAAACAAAAAAAGAAGATAAAAATATAGTCAATTCTCGTTATCTGTAAACCCTAAAAAAGTGTTTTTGTTGACTTAATCACAACTTAAGATCCATAGATGGTATGGGTTAGTTAAAACCACTTTCCAGTGGTTATACACAACAGGATGGTCCAGCTCTGCATTCCATATTGCTCTGAGTATCATATTTATTACACGACATCAAATATTTATAAATACGGTAAATATTGTAGGCTTCTTTTTCTCCACTCACTCTAGAATCACTTCTAAAAGTAAAGGGGGATCAGAAGCTGATTATGCTGCTGGATCAAATTTAGACTCTAGTACCGTGATGGCGAACCTGTGACACACGAGGTCATTTTGGGTGACACGGCAGCGTTTCCCCCAGGGCCCCGACACACCTTATATTCTCGCAAACGTTTTACAGGCTTGTCTTAAATATTTAGGGCATGGGTTTTGGCAGACCTCTTTCAAATTACTATTTAGTAAAACTCAGCAACAAAAAAGTCACTAATTGATGTTAAATAAAATGCAATGTGTTCTATAGTTGTTTTCAATTCAGTTTAATTCAAAAGTACTATTAAAAGTAGCAATAGTCGAAGTACTATTAAAAGTTGGGGGACGGGGGCGACACACCAGCAGAGTCAAGTTAGGCATTTTCAAAAATGTTGACACACCCAGCCCAAATAGTTCGCCATCACTGTTCTAGTTGTAGAACTAGAACAATGCCATAGTTGTACATATTGCAATTCAGCCGATAGATATGCTAAATTCATATTTAGCAATCAACCATGAAAACAAAAAAGCTCTCCTGACCATGGCTAATTAATTGATAGTAAAAATTGCCCCATCAGTCCAAATCTTCCACAAAAAGGAATCCATCCTCACCTTTAATTCTGGAATGGCCCACAATGTTAATTTAGCGCGTAAGTTAAGGATCAAATTTATGTACCGGTGTGTTCCATAAATATTCAACTGTGGATACTGCTAACGTGATATCTTTTTTTGAACATTTGTAGACCCCAATACCCTCCATTTCGGATGGGGGGGCCCCACTGAGGAAGCTTCCAAAATAGCTCAAGATGGAATTTCCAAGTATAAAGAATAATTCAAATAACTGCTGGAAATTAAATGATAAACCTGATGATACAAACTAAAACCAGCAAGTTCAAACCCTCCATCATGAGTTACATCCTCTTCAAAGAAATTCAAGGCAGCAGAGAGTCCCACAAAAAATTCCGAAACAAAGTATAAAGGTTATTAATATATCTTTGTGGTATATATCAACCACAACAAACTTGACCTCTCTCAGCACCACTACAACAGGGAGATTAGCATTATTCACGTCTCCTGTTTTGAGCTGCTCAGAGTCAGTGTATCAAAAATCAGTACATAAAGTAGGATAAATGAGTAGAAACCCCTTTCGTTCCCTTCTGCTTTGTTAGCAGTTCACCCACTCCAGAAGAGAAGCTTTACACTACAGAATTCAATCAATTCCAACACACCCAAACAAAAGAGAGAGCAACAAAAGAGAGAGCACATCCTACAATTCCCACATCACTCACCAAGATAATTAGGTGTCTCAAGAAGGTGAAGAGTATGGGAGCCCAGGTGACAGAGGAGGGTCTTCAGCATGTCCTCATCACCCAACTGCAGTGCCAGGTGTACTACCGAGTTACCATAGCGATCCAGCAGAGTGGGGTCTGCACCAGCCTGCAGCAAGAAACCAGCCACCCTAGGCTGATGGGTGATCACAGCCAAGTGCAAAGGTGTCTGAGGAGGGGGAGAGAGAGAACCCAACTCTGTCAAAGGATGGGAGATGGACACAACCACATTAGCACTCTCCCTCTGTGCCTTGGCTATCCAGATCTCCCACCAGAACAAGGGACAAAAAGGCACTTCCTAATGCGAGACTCAACGTTCTGCCTATTTGCAAAACCAAGACCAGACTGATGTATGGCCAATGGGGGCCATACCCGATATAAGAAATGCTAGAACCAGTCCTTGCTCTCACCCTTAACAGGGACGCACTAGGAAGCAGCTGAATAGATGCTCGTCAAATTAGACCTATGAGCGTCAAAGCAAACCCATTTATTGTTTGACTCATGATGGCACTGTTTTTCAACACCATGGGATAGATCTGCACCAATGTACTTTTCAAACAAGCCCAAGGGACATCCCATGCAAGATTAGTACCATAGTAGGATCCCAACAGCAAAAAGGCATATAACAGGGGTGGCCAAACTGTGGCTCCTGAGCCACATGCAGCTCTTTGACATATAACATGCAGCTCTCAGAAATACACTATGTTGACTGAGCTCCTTTTTACATCACAATTAATATAAAAAGGTAAATAAGAAATTTTCAAGCTTTATAATTATTTACCAGGTATAATTTGAGAGTCCACTGGATAGAAACAAAATGTTAATGTCTATGGTGAGTAAATATATTCAAGAATTTAAATACTTCTTAAATACTGCGACTCTCAAACAACGGAAGTTTATCATATGTGGCTCTTACATTAAGCAAGTATGGCCACCCTTGGCATATAAGTACAGGCAGAGCAGGTTCAATACAGACACATTGAGCCAATGCCAAAAATGCCATTGGTTTGGTGTGTCTATATCGAGCCTGCTCCGCCTATAGTTATATGTCTTTTTGCTGTTGGGTAGAAAAGTGATCAAGTGTCATTTCTGGGCAACGTATGTCCTGTAACACCAGCTACTATACCTGCTGCAAGTGGTTGGCAATGTTGATAATCTGTTGGTTAGGGATGCTGACGGCCACCTGGACCAGCTGCCCAATCACAGCTGTCTGTCCATGGATAATAGCCAGGTGCAAAGGCCTATGGAAGAAGAAAAAAAAACCACGAACTTGGAACAGGTCCAGAGATACTGTCCCCAATGAGTGTGGGGGGGGGGGGGGGAGAATGTTGAACAGAGGGTTTAAAACCAGGGAAACGGAGGCATGTAGAGAAGTCCCAGCCCAGTGTCAACCTACAGACCCTGCCTTCAGCAGAGGGTCTACACAGAAAGCTGACAATTCTCAACAACTTCAGAGTGTCACAGTAAACCTTGCCGCCCATGACAAAAACTGCCTGCATGGCAGAGAAGTGCCCAGCTATATACCACCACACTTCAGGCGGCACCTATTCAGGGGCCCCATCTTTTCACAACGAACACTCACGTGTCTCCATTCTCATCCTGAGAAGCTGCTAAGTGTCTCTGCACAGCCAACAGCATACGAGGGTCTGCAGTGACTGCATAGTCCAGGAGAGCCTGGGCGCTGCGCCGAGCTAAGATCAGCATCCATGTGGTGCACTCCTGAGCTAGGTGGGAAGAAAAAGGCAAGGCACCGATGCATAATCACTGCCAGCGCAAAACAGCTTCTCTTACACTTTATCTCACCAACACACAAACCTCTTCGATACAACTCCGTTCTCTGAGCTTACTAAGCCATGTCTCAATTCCTATTTGCCTATTTAAGAAGGACTCTTAAAACAGATTTTAATTAACCCATGTAATTAACAATCCACAACACCTCACTCACTCTGGAGCCAACCAACCCTTTGGAAGAAAGAAGAACATTCCAAAATCCTCCCTCTCAACTGGACCAGGAGTAGCTCTATTCGTAAATGCTAGAACAAGCTGTTTACAGAGGTTTTTTTTCCATTTATGTTTCCAAGCAGACACAAGAAATTTACAAATCAGTTTACAACAATACACAAAGACAAAATGGAACAATGAAAAAAATCACTGTGACTTTTTTAATTTACTGTTGCAACACATCCATTTTTCATGTACATATAATACCACTGCAAACAAATTTCACGGAGAATAGAAAGGCAAAGAGGATTTTTTTTCCTCCTTTCACTCTCCCTTCTCCCCATCCCAGCAACCATGGACCTGAGCTTGGGGGTCGTAGATGCTTCCCGACTCAAGCAGAGGCCCAATGTTTAGAGGCAGCGCATATGCAGAGCCCTCAGCCCCCATAGGGGGACAGGGAACCCCCTCCCCAACCCAGCATTTTCCTACAAACCCCTTGGCCAGTGAGAGCCCAGTGCCTTCTGTCACCAGTTCTGGCAACCAGTTTCTCTGCATGCAGTCTGCCCTCTTTACAGATCTAGAGAGCAGTTCCAATTTGGTTGACAGAAGACAAATGACAATTAAACCGAACACCAATCTATAACGGGTATGTTTAGAAACATTTGAAAAAAATGTGGTTGGTGCAGGGCAAGGAGAAGGTAGTAGGAGTGAATGCCCTATAATTTACCACTCATTGGTTGGTTCCCAAACCGGGAGACGTGGCTCCCAGGGGAGCTGCGGAGTGCCACAGGGATCCTCTCAGAAAACAGTGCAATGTCAATGTAATGCCAACATAATGTAATGGGGAGCCGCGGCCAATGGTCGCCAATGGTCAAGGGAGCCGCAGGTCGAAAAAGTTTGGGAAACACTGGGTCAAAGCTCCAACAAAGAGCTGACAAAGATGGGACACTACTGTGGAGGAGGGGAACTTCCACTGCTCTTTGTCAAAACAGTGGGCAGCAGACAAGACAGCTACTCCAAGAACAGTCACTAAAAGTGCATGCTTAAGAACATACTTGGGAAAGCACAAAAGAAACTACCCAAGAGGAAAAAAAAAAAAGGTGGCCTAGAAAGCATCGGTATTTGAAATTCCCATGAGTCAGAGTTGTAATGGAAAGAACTGGTATTTGTTGAGCCAGAAGAGAGAAGCCGGTGCGTTGGCCAAATCTTCAGCACCTTTAAGTACCACACTAGAGATGCAAGAATATCTACAACGTTTGAACTGAAGAATTATTAATATTTAAGATACAGCAACAGATTTTAGTACCTAACAAACATGAACAAGGGCATAGATCTGAACTCCATGTACTAAAATGACATATTAATGAATAAAAGATTTGAAATCACATACTACAAATGGAATATTAACCAAACTGTTATTTAATGCAGATGAGTAAAGCAGCCCAAAGACGGGATATAAGTGTATTAATTTTAAATTTTAAAGAAGAAATTTTAAATTTGTTGTTGTGTTGATATAAATATGAAGTAGCTTTAATGCTTTGAACTGCAAGTGGCTTCAGCTTCTTTGAAGATAAGTGGGGTTTATGTTTTTCAAAATTTAAGAATTTTAATACTTTAATAATTCTTAATAAAATAAAAAACAATACAATAAAACCTACCCCACATACAGCTAAGTAATCTGAAATTATCCCTCTGGAAAAATAATTTAATAGATATATTATTGGATATAAGATAAATAAGGGAGAAAGGGCAGGAAAAAGGACAAAGAGGAAATCTCAAGTACCCGTTACTATTGAAGATATAGGAACTAAGTACTTTAAAGACTTAAGGTTTTAAGAATAAATCAACACAGATTTTAGAATCAAATGCAAACGTGTAAGCCTGCAAATCAAATAAGATGATGTGAAGAGAAAAACAAAGTACCATTCCAAGAAGCATGCATGAACCATGTACAAAAGAAAGAATGCTGTTGTCAGACTTAAAAGCAAAAATCAAAATGACTAGACTCAGAGGTAAGGAGATGCAATGTAAAATTTACAAGAATTTAAGAAATTGGCTTATTGTAAAAACGTTTTAGGGTTTGTAAAAACGTTTGTATTGTATTGTAAAAACGTTTAAGGATATTATACAATAAACTCAATTTCTCAACAATGGAAAAGAACAAAATATTTTTGTAAAATTTAAGTGCAAGAGTAAGAGAAGCAATGTTTTTTTTAATTAGATGGAAATTTAGGAGAAGAAATAGATGTTTTGACTGATATGCATCTAGAGGTAGTAAAAAGAGTGAAAGTTTTTTTCAGTTTGACACACTAAAAATTTCACTATAGGTAGGGAATTTCCCTTAAACCGCTTTCTTGGAAGATGATTACATCATTCAAGATGCAGAAGGAAGTTGATTATTAGATTCTAAATTACTCAAAGTAGAAACACAAAAGAGTTTGGAAGATTAATAACAAATATTTGTTTGTTAATAATTGTTAATTGTTTGATTAATAACAAATAAGAGTTCAACTGGAACTCTTTTCAACTGGAAACTGACTGTTCACAAGAAAAGTGATAAAATTAGATTTTTTTTAAAGGTGCATTTTATTGAATTGCATAATGTTGACCAACTATACAAGATTGCAGAAAGCTGCTTTATATATTGGTTTCTTTAAAAAAAGTTAAAGATGAAGTGTGACGTTAAAAAGAAAAAAAATCTGATTTAAAAATAAACTACGGAAGTTCTACCATGTTGGAGAACAAGTCAGCAGTAGTGGTACAGACAGGCAATAGTAAGGGTGTGTGGGTGGGTCTCTCTCTCTCGCGCTCTGGAAAGTAATCATTTTGTTTGCTCCCATTCCTCCTCCTACTGCATGTGCTAGTTGCTAATGAGGTCCAGGTTTGCACAGAATGCAATTCACCTACCAAGTATGCCTTTTGGACTGACCCAGAACACATTCTGAAGTTTAATATTCTAAACACGTTTTGATATTCAGCGATACAACGTGCAGGCCTATGACTGCTCTATGGGGAGAGTCAATGAGACTTGGAATTCGTGTGTTCCAAGACTGAGCATGTGTGTACATAACCCAAATGACACCAGTCAAAATGGGATGCTGGGCAGGATTAGGTGAGGGGGACACGATACCTGTTGCTGCTCTATGGCTTTTTGGCTGCTCTATGGGGAGAGTCAATGAGACTTGGAATTCGTGTGTTCCAAGACTGAGCATGTGTGTACATAACCCAAATGACACCAGTCAAAATGGGATGCTGGGCAGGATTAGGTGAGGGGGAAGAACTACATCATGCATGTGATGATTGAGGGCTATGCCACCATAAACATGAAACAAGCAGCTCTCAACCACATGAGTAACTTGAAGACTCCTCTCAAAAGTAAATAACTGGTCTCCTCAATCATACCATGCTGCAGTAGCTCCAGGTAGCGCTTTTCCTCCATGAAGCATGGGTTCCCATCTTCTGAGGGCTGGTGTTCATCCTCTTGTAGTCTGGCAGTCCTAGACATCTGTATGCCTCTTCCTCCTTGGTAGCTCCCCATAGTGTTTGTTTCAGACAGGTAGATGTTGCTGCTGTTATAAATACTATAGCCTGATGAATGCCAGGGATTTCCAGCTGCAGTAGACACAAGACAGACATCTATATTACATTCACAAGTTAAAATGAGAAATTGCACCTCTTGGTACCATGTGTGGTAGCAAGTTCAAAAAACAGTACTCTGTGGAACTCCTTGCCACAGGATGTTGTGACGGCACCTGGTCTGGGTGCCTTTAAAAGGGGATTGGACAGATTTATGAAGGAGATGTCCAGCACAGGTTACAAGCCATGATGAGCATATGCAACCTCCTAGTTTTAATAGTAGGCTCTCTCTTAATGCCAGATGCAAGGGAGTGGCAACAGCATACAGGTATCGTGTCATCTTGTGTGCTCCCTGAGGCTACTGGTGGGCCACTGTGAGATACAGGAAGATACATGGGCCTTTGGCCTGATCCAGCAGGGCTCTTCTTATCTTTTTATGTAACAGTTATTTCCTTGCCAATCAGAGATGCAATGCGTTTCATATATTTGTAGAACATGAAAGCATGACTACAATGGCATTTATCCATCAACCCCTTGGCTAAGTCTTTCTATAACTAAAGTACCCAATCCTTTCCAATCTGCCTCTTAAAGATGCTTTCCATTGCAGCTTAGCTGTTTACCACATTAGAAAAGGCAGGAGCAAGTCCCAAGGGTGCCCATGTGGGTTAAACAATTAAAGGAGCTTTAAAAGGGAAGACAACTGCCTTTAAAATGAAAGTGGAAGCCTTGCCAAAATGATGGAAGCAAATGCAATTTGATATAATGGTAAGTCAAAAGCAATGAGGGAAGTACATCACTAAAAACGTTTAAACCAACAACAATATATTTAAATACATCAAAAAATAAACGAGACTGTTAGATGTCACAGGTATAGAAAGAGGATGGTGGGAAATTGCAAAAACAAATGAATCCTTTGCATCTGGCCTTCAGCGTAGATTACTTTTGAGGTAGACCCAAAAGTGGGGGGGGAATGGGGGGGGCGCGCTTGAAAATATGTTGGATAGAAGTGACAAAGGTTTATGTACTTCTTTAGAAGCTACCCCCATTGGACTTACAAGAACTCTGAACAAATATATGCAGGATTGAGCGTCTCAATTTAAGTCATCAGGGTCAGATGGCATTCGCCCAAGAGTACCAGAGTTGACTGGCTGCCTACAACAGAGGCGATGCTCAAGGTCCACCCCCACCCCCAATTTGACCCACCCACTCCAGAGGATCCAGTATTGAGTAATGACAGCAGAGTAGATAACCTTACAATGCAATCCTATGCAAGTAAGCCCCATTGAGTTCAATGCAACTTACTTCCAGGTTAGTGTGTACAGGACTGCAGCCTTAGAACCCTAGAACAGACATATGCCCTATTATCTCGTTTAATACATCAGTAACAGCCTCATTATCTTCCCTTTTTCTAAAATGTTCTTCAAGTATAAACACATGCATTGTTTGCTCCCACCCCAATTTTTCCTCCTATCAATTATTTTATATCTACTAAGTAATCAAGGAAGGCTGAGCGCCGAAGAATAGATGCTTTCGAACTGTGGTGCTGGAGAAGACTCCTGAGAGTCCCTTGGACTGCTAGGAGATCAAATCAGTCAATCCTAAATGAAATCAACCCTGACTGTTCCCTGGAAGGACAGGTACTAAGGCTGAAACTCAAATATTTTGGCCACCTAATGCAAAGAGAGGAGTCTCTGGAGAAGACTCTGATGCTAGGAAAGATTGAAGGCAAAAGGAGAAGGGGAAGGCAAAGGATGAGATGGTTAGACAGCATCACCGATGCAACGAACATGAAAATGAGCAAACTCAGGAAGATAGTGGAGGATAGGAAGGCCTGGTGGGACATGGTTTATGGGATCACGAAGGGTCGGACACGACTTAACGACTAAAAAACAACAACAAAGTAATCAATTCCGATCCAACCATCTGGGGCTTAATAATATAGCTTAATAATAAACTCTGATCTCAGCTGAAAGTAGCAGATCACACAAGAACAAGACATCCAAGCCCACAAAACCTTGAGAAGTCACCATCAGGAATGCTGATACTTACCTCCGCCAGAGCCAAAACCACTAGCTCCACCACCAGCACCTCCCATGGGTGCACCACCCCCAAAGTGCTGGGGGAACTGGGGCAAGGTCTTCTTACGCTTTCTTTCCACTTCTTCCTTATCTGCAGCCAAGAATACAAAAGAGCCATCAGGGTTAGGCCCTGCCATGCTGTTGAACAACAGAAGCAGCACATCACCTAGTACGCCATGTACCTTCCACCACTGGGTAGTAGGTAAACTGCTTGGAGTCGCTCACATCTCCCCCACGCTTGCGCTTCAGCTGGAGAAACACAGTGACTGGCCGTTCTATCTTGGTCTTGTGGTAGGGCGGTGTGCGGAACACAATGGCATACTGCAGAGAGACAAGGCAAGGGGAAGCAGGGAGTCACACCACAAAGCCACATCACCTCCTCCTCAGGCTTAAATTAAGTTGCTAGAAAGATTTTTTTACGTATACATTTCAGTCACATTTTTAAAGGGACAAGTGAAAACCATAAACAGATATAAATTGCATATACAGCTGGACTTTGCTATCCACGGGGGATCCGTTCCAGACCCCCCCTCCACGCGTGCGGATAGCAAAGATCCGCGGATACAGGGTCCGCATAAAAAACCCTGTTTAAGGGGGGGAAGCCCCCAAAGCACCATTTTACCTTGCAAAATTGCTGCGTTTTCAAGCCTCCGCAAGGCTTCTTGAAGCTGCACGACCCGGGTCGTGAGAAAGCTCTTCCCCCCTCCCAGCCTTGCCCCAGGATGCGTTCTACACCGGCTCTCATGGCCTAACCGAGAGATTTTCAACCACATTGGTGTGCCATGAATGGTCTGCAGGTGTGCTGTGGGAGTTTGGGGGAGGGTCATTTATTAGTAGGGGCCATTGGGGGTTGTGAGCCCCCCACCGCCAGCATGGTGTGCCTTGTCAATTGTAAAAAACTGATGGTGTGCCTTGACAATTTCAGCGCCTTGTCAGTGTGCTGTGAGATGAAAAAGGTTGAAAATCGCTGGTCTAACCAGTACCTGTTTGTGCACATCTGTGGGAGAGAAATCACCAAAGGCCTGCCAGCCATTCTCATCATCTTCATAAAAACGCACCTCAATATCATCTGGAGAAAAAGAAAGTCACTTACCATGAGATTATCAATACTTGAGGCACCCCACCCTGTCTGCATGCCACAGGCTTGCAAACCAGTATAGTCTCTTATTTCTCAAGATTCACCCCACCCTACCCCATTAGATCTCGATCTGATCACTGTCTCACAACAGCAGCAGCAATACAATACAGTAGTGATTGTACTTCCTCTGTTCAAGCAATTCAATCACCCCACTGCATAATTACAGCCCTTTCCCTTGCAAACATTATTTCCTACTATAGGTCTGAAAGTACAGTTTACTCTGGCCCCAAAACTCCACCACAGTCTGAAGCAACTGAGACCACATTTGGTGGTTTACCTGGATTACCTCCTTCAGACCCAGTATCCACTATGGAACCATAGTAAAAAAACAAATATGGCAGTTTCATTAATGTCTGAAGTACATCTTCAATTATGTGGCAGTGATAGTTGGGAGTATCCCATCCTTATATGTCAAAGGCTGCCACAGTTTGGAACTGGAAATTACGTTGCACAAGATTCACTATTATTCACAAGTCCTGAGCAAGTGTGATATTCTTGCAGACACGGTCTTGAAAGCCTTCCCAAGCCACTTTCAGGCTTTTCTACAGCTACAAAGGAAGAGACCGACACTTTCTTCTCACAACTTCTCCTCAAGCTAATGAAGCAAGCCTGAGGATTTTCAGGCTTCATTTATAAAGGGACAATATGCTGCCTGCATCTCTCTTCTGGAGTGAGCCAGGCACATTAACTACAAAATATATGCTTACATCTGAACATCCTAAACAAAGATGAAGAGACAGAGCAACAACAACTATGCACAGTCAGGGATTTATCCCATTTCCCACTTTAACACATCCAGATGTCTGAAGAACATCAAGGTATTATTACATTCTCATAACCAGGCATGGAGCTCTCAAAGCTTGTAAGACATAATGAGCACTAAGACGCAAGACTTCAGCAGTCACTACCCAAAGTATATACAGTTAGACCTTGCTATCCGCAGGGGTCTGTTCCGGACCACCGTGAAGATCCGCAGATAAAACTTAAAAAGTCTGCGTTAAAAACTAAAAAAAGAAGAAAACGGGAAAGCTGGTTTTTTACCTTTTAGAGTGAAAACGCTGTGTATTCTTGCTTAAACACATTGAAATAGCGCTCCAGAAGCCTCTTTCAGGGTTGTGCAACTCCCCCTCCCTCTCCCAAAATAGCTCCAGAATGCATTGCAATGCATCCTGGGGCGACCTTAGGAGAGGGGGGGGGAGAGTTGCGTGACCCAGAAGAGGCTTCTGGAGCTCGATTTCAGCCTGTTTAAGCAAGAATACACAGCGTTTTCACTCTAAAAGGTAAAAAACCAACTTTTCTCTGTTTTTTTCTCCTTTTTTTTTTTTACAGTTTTTAACATGGACCCTCACGGATCTGTGGTGAGTCAAATCCGTGGGTCCCGAATCCGCGGGGAAAAAAGGGTCTACCATACAGATGTAAGAAGAGAATGCAGCATATAGAAGTAGCAACAGGGTTGTGGCAGTACATACCTTTCTGGACTTTATCACATAAAAGGTAAACTTCATCCCCACCTCGCACTGAGCCAGCTGTCTTATCCATCCTGGAGATCTTCAGGTTGGAAGCTCCAGGTGACTCTACACAACAAGAAAAATTCAGAGCTAGATAAATGAGATGCAATTAGCACAGTTCAGAGGATTGTATATGTATATAATTGTTTATAAAATACTCTATAGGAGAGTCACGGTAATCTCTCAGTTTTGCAAGCCACGTGTATAACCCAGAGTCCAGAAACCAAGACTAGTTAACAAGGTGAGCCAAAACTTGTGGATGCCATCAAACACCACTCCCATATCCTCTGCAACACTCACAGGGAAGAGATAAAGTTAGTCTTTTGATTTGTGCCAGGCTTTGGAGACGCTCAGAAGCAGCGATAATTTTGGTTACTTTTGAGTGTCTCTAAACGTCTGCTGCAAGGAGACCAATACCTCCCTCCTACAAGTTCTCTCCCATGTAGGAATTGCATCACCTTTTGATTAGACAGTCAGTTATGAGAATGAAATATAGTTGCTGTTAGCTATCCAGTTATCATATTTATGAACCCTATAAAAAGCATAGTTCTTTCTCCAATTTGAGCTTGTCAACTCACCCACTCAGTCTTGAGGCTTGTGGGTGGGGAGGAGGGAATTATTACTGTTCTAGGCTTCCTATGCCCAAATACTACACATAGCCAGTCCTTCCCCTGGGAGAAGGGGTGCCAGATTCCTTTGATCAGTAGATCAAGTAGATGCCTTAACCCTAGGCCAGTGGTTCCCAAAATGGGAGCCACGGTTCCCAGGGGAGCCGTGGAAACCAGCCAGGGGAATGCCACGGAATCCTCTCGGAAAACAGTGCAATGCCTATTGGCAGGCATCAACATAATGTAATGGGGAGCCGTGACCAACGCTGCTCTAGGCCCTAACTGCAGGTGTGAAGATCCTTATGACTCCACAAATGGGACACCGAGTGAAAGCAGTCAAGGCCACATACTGAAACCTGTACACATGGATTTACAATAAGGCAAGAACAGAAAATAAAAGCCCTCGGCCATAATTACAATCCCAGTTTTCAGTCTTTAAAATTCTGTATAAAACAAAGTCAGTCTGCAGCAGCTATACTGGGTACCAAAGAAGACCTGCGTTTCACAATAGCCCCTGAGCCCACACACCTTCTCTCAGTCCCAATCGAGTCTTAAAAAAAAAAAAAAAAAACTGACCACCCCAGCTGTACAGAACGGGCACCCTGGAAAACACATTCACACTTGACATAACCTGCATGGTTGGTTTATTTAACTGTAATATTTGGGCCCTGATCACCCGGGTTTGAAACCCTGGGCCTAGACCATTCTGGCTCATGGACCAGGAGTTACACTCACTGCTGTCATGAATGGGATCAGAAATAACTGGTTTCAAGGCTAGAGAGAAGTCTCCACTGCTGTCACGAAGGAAGGCACTAAAGCGCAGGCGAACAATGCTGAGGTCCATTGATTTCTTCAGCTCCTTTGCCTCTTGCTCAATTGCCTCATGTTCAGATTCTGCCAAAGTAGACGCCAAATTAGAGGTCTGACAAGCAAGCATCGTGACTCCAGAAGTCCTGCATCCCACATCACACTGCATCCACACCTGCTGTGTTTGGGACAGGCCTCCACGGAATCACAATTGCCAGCAAGCCATGCCCACCCATCCCCCACTCCCAGTTTCATTCCCAGCTCTGGATTACCTGTCAGAAACTGCACCCTGTTTCGCAGCTTCTGCTTCTTCAGTTTATCCTTGATTACCTCCATCATGTTTTTCTTGGTCACATGGAGTACACCCAGGTTGTTAAACCTAAGGAAGGACACACCACCACCTCATTTGAATAAAACGTCACCGTGTCAGGCAGGGCAGGAACCTACCAAAGAGCAGACGACCTTAACCGCTAGTACTGGGGCTGAACAAGTTTTTAAAAAGTTTACTAGAAGACAAGGCACTGATGACAAAACACCAAGACAGAAGGACGATGCATTTCTAAAGACACTTCATCATACCAGTAAAAGGTAAATAAGCATAGGATGAAAGTATATGGATAGGCCAGAGGTTCCCAAACTGTGGCATCACGACGCCCCAGTTGGGAAGAACTGGTTGCTAACCCCTCAAGAAGGGTGGCAATGTGCAGTGACGTGTGACAGCACTCTCAGGATCGCGCTGGAACTGGGGATAAAGGTTATTTTTAAACTTACCAGGGATTGTGCCGGCCCTCCAGAGGGTTCAGGGCGGGGGCGGCAGACCCCTTTGCGGGCCTCCTCACACCCCAGATTAGCTTCCAAAGACGATTTAAAGTTACTTCCAGTTTACTTCCTGGTTTTGGCGAAAACCGGAAGTAGCTTCAAATTGCCATTGAAAGCTAATCTGGGGTGCGGGGAGGCCCGCAAAAAGGTCCACAGCCTCCCTGCACCCTCAGGAGGGCCGGCACAACCCCTGGTGCGTCAGGCCTGGAAAGCCCTGCAGAGGGATCCTTGCTATCTGCGGGGGAGTCAGGAATGGATCCCCCGCGGATAACGAAGGCCCACTGTCCTTTGTCACATCTTGACAGAATTACTTTATGTTGCACTATCTTTGAAGATCATTTGGGAACCAGTGCAAAAATGCCACTACATAAATTCTGACAGTTGCCATGATATAATTTCCTGCTGCTTCAGCTACACTAATTACTGGCCCTTTTCTCAGTGAAATTCAAAATGCTGGTTATAACCTTTAAAGCAGAGATGGCTTAGGACCATCTCCCCTACATGAATTGGCCCACCTAGTCTAAGGTCATCTACTGAGGCCTTTCTGTGCATCCCATTGTCTTCTAAGGCATGGTTGATGATGCAGGAGAAAAGCTTTCCTGCTATGGCACCCAGGATGTGAAATTCTCTGTCCTGGGAGGCTCATTTGTCCCCAACTCTACCAATGTTCAACCACTGCCTGAAACAGATTCTTTCCCAACGACACACTTATATGCTGCACAGGCTGATTTTGTGTAATGCAGACTCCTTCGTTTTAGTTTTTAACTGCTGCTTTCCGTGTTATATAGATTTGTATTTTTTTTATTAAGGTAGATTGGTTTTATGTGTTGCTCTTTAGAAGCTGCCTTGAGTGCCTCCATGATTGAAGTGGAAAGGCAGGATACAAGACTTCCAATAAAATAAAAAACATTAACAACCTGGACATAACTCTCAGAAGAGAGGGACGGCTTCCTAACAACTGCAAAGAAGGCTTATAAATTCCAGATCAATTCCCAATTCAATCAAGTGGAGCTCAGCCTTAACTACTTGCAATCCAGTTGACTTCCTGACTCAGAACAGACTCAGGAGACAAGAGCACAGCAAGCATAATCTTTCTTCTTTCTGCAAGGCAAAGGCTCTCTGTTGCACTTAAATTAGCTTAGCTTTCGGTTTTTTCTTCCCCTCCCTCTAGTTAGGACCAAGTCACAAAGGTCTTTCTAAGACTTAAAGCTTTAAAAATAGTTAGATTACTGCGCAACTTGTTTACAAGGGACTGTGAGCATTTTGTCTGTCTCTTCCTAGCATCCCCCCCATTCTAAGCAAGGCCTTCAATGGTTCCACAACACAAACAATCCTGTATAGCTAAAAGCCCCTCCCCATCCCCCTTCTCTAGACATGCTTTCCTGATCACTAGAGGTGTTGGCTTTTGTTGAATATAAGAGGATTACAGTCTAAGAAGCGTTACTGAACAAAATGGGCAAACCTACTTCTACAGCCAGGAGGTTGCTTATGGCTTGTAACCTGTGATGGTCTTTTCCTCCATGAATCTGTCCAAACCCCTTTTAAAGGCATCTAGGCCAGGTGCCTTTGTTCAGCGTTACTGAACAAAACTGAATAAAATAATTAACACCGTTTTCAAACACCTCTACTGATCACCTACCTGCCTTCCCCCAGCCTACAACTGGGAAAGTTACAGGAAGTCACTTAACAAATCAAATAAAGCTGTGACTTAAGTACTGCACAAGTGGGACTTGTTGCTCAAAGAAAATGTCAGAGCCCCTTAAGGGGCCAGATGGCCACACTCCTGCACTGAATACAGGAAAATTATGGAGAAATCTGCACTAGAAGACAAGCCGAATGCACAAAAGAAATGGGGTTGAAATGAAAGTGCTAGAGTGCTTAACTCAGAGATATCCATCTGATCATGAAATAAGTCTCAGCAAAAATTCACCCTCAGGAGCCCACTCTCCCCTCTCCCACAATGGCTCATACATACTGTGCAGTCATGTCCTTGGGGCCCACCATCACAACACAGATTCCAGTTTCATTGCACTGCTTTCCAACCAGGCTGTGGGCATGCACTTGTGGTGGGTCGGTGTGAGTAACCAGGTCCACTTCTATCCTAGCCACTCCAGCATAATTACAGATCTGCCAAGGAAACAGGATGACATGAGTTTGAAAGAGTACAGTGCTCCTCATCAAAGTGGAAGAGATCACCTTCATGTGAAGCTTCCAACCTTTAGGCTACATGGAGTTTTGACTCTCCAGAATCTCTATGAACATCTTGCACCACGTTTCCACTATAGGGCTGCTTTCATCAAAGTATTCCTTTTGAAAGCAGCAACTGGCTGCCCACCCCAAGAAGCCACGTGTAATTCATCTGTGGAACTCCTTGCCACAGGATGTGGTGATGGCACCTGGCCTAGATGCCTTTAAAAGGGGTTTGGACAGATTCATGGAGGAAAAGACCATCACAGGTTACAAGCCATAAGCAACCTCCTGGCTGTAGAAGTAGGTTTTCTCTGAGCCAGGTGCAAGGGAGTAACAACAGGAAACATGTTATCTTGTTGTCTTGTGCTCCCTGAGGCATCTGGTGGGGCCACTGTGTGACACAGGAAGCTGGACTAGATGGGCTTTTGGCCTGATCCAGCAAGGCTCTTCTTATGTTCTTATGCATTTACAGTACATGCTGGAATGGGTGGGAGACAAATGTGTGCTGGAGAGAGATGCAGCCGCAATGCAGCCCCGATGTAAGGGACCAAACATTCTCTTACCTGAGAATGTTAGAACGGATAAAAGAAAATATTTCTTTACCCAGCGTGTAATTCATCTGTGGAACTCCTTGCCACAGGAGGTGGCGATGGCACCTGGCCTGGATGCCTTTAAAAAGGGATTGGACAGGTTTATGGAGGAAAAGTCCATCACAGCTTACAAGCCATGATGGGGATAGGCAACGTCCTGGTTGCAGGAGTAGGTTTCCTTTGTGCCAGGTGCAAGGGAGTGGCGACAGGATACAAGTATCTTGTTGTCTTGTGCTCCCTGAGACATCTGGTGGGACCACTGTGTGATACAGGA
Organism: Plestiodon gilberti rubricaudatus; assembly: GCA_026170595.1. Classification (NCBI taxonomy): domain Eukaryota; kingdom Metazoa; phylum Chordata; class Lepidosauria; order Squamata; family Scincidae; genus Plestiodon; species Plestiodon gilberti. The sequence continues at coordinate 102,759,579 of JANXHW010000003.1, read as the reverse complement.
AGCTGGACTAGATGGGCCTTGGCCTGATCCAGCAAGGCTCTTCTTATGTTCTTATGTGCGAGTCTCTGAACCCAGGCAGAAAGAAGCCAGGAAAATAATCACCTGCAAACACCTCCACCTGCAAACACCCTGGTGTACACATACAAGTGCTTGTGCACACCTAAAGGGATACTTTAGGTCACGGCCAAATCAGACAACTTACTTATCTCAAATTTTTACATTTGATTTATCAAATCCAGGAACCAAGGATAAATGAATGGATTTTAAAATTCAAAATGCAAATTTCAGAAAAAATATAAAGTAAAATAATGCAAGCATTTGCTTGAACTGAATTACACACAGAATCCAGCCTGTCACAAAAAGAAAAAAAAGGAGATAGCCTTTATTTCTGGCTTCTTGCTCTGTCCACATGCTTCTGATTAGGCTCCCATAATTAAATTTTTCAAAGTCATCTCTTAACTCTCTGCACCCTTGTTTTTAGCACCACCACCTCTTAATAAAAACATGCCAAATCAAACATGCTGGGTTCAGAATAAAGCACACAAATTAAGCAAAAAAAAAAAAAATCCAAAACATTTGTCAATCGGCACAATTTATACTGAAAGCTTTCTTCAGAATTCTTCAGCAGAAGTCTAACCATGCTATATACTTGAAATAGTGTTCTTTTTTTTTGCCCAGAAGGATGAGCTCTACAAAATATACAACAAATCTCCAATCTGCTTTTCTGTGCTCACACCTCCCTTACGTGGTCAACCTCTTACAAAAGGCATTGTTAGTAACACAGTAAGAGGAGCTTTATGCAGCCATAAAAAAGACCTACTCGGGGGTTATACAACAATGTTTGATAAATACGGGAATCAATGCCATGGAAAAATAAAAATAAAAATGAATCGTCAGCAGGACCTGACTTTCTCCAATCGCATCTGGCTGCCGATCCTGCACAGAGACTGTGGGTCAGGAATGAGGAAAACGGAAAGCGGTGACAGCCTAATTAGCGAATAGACAGCTGCTGCGGCTGCGGAGGCAGGTCACTTCCGCTTTCTAGGAATCGGATTCCCGCGCTTTTTGGTTCTTATTCAGAAGAAGGGTGAACTCAGGACAACTCCACCTGCAATCATCTTCGATTGTTTTCCTATGAAGAGGCTCTAAGGCTTTTTAGAGCGAAACGTTGGGCTGTTTTCCACCTTGGATTTTATTGTATTTTTTTTCCGTTGCGGCTGCCTTTGGGGAAACCCGCTACGGTTTGAAGTCAGTAAAAAAAATTTATTTTTCCATGGCATTGATTCCCGTATTTATCAAACATTGTTGTATAACTACAAGCCATGAAAGTTATCGATCTAAACTATACTTGGGGGTTATTAGGGAAAAAAAAGATGGGGAAAAATAAGCGCCAATAGGCACCTTGGGCACCAATAGTTTGTTTATATATTTTTTTTATATATATAAATATAAAATTAAAAAACAGATTGGAAGAATAGATACCCAAAATAAACGAACGAAACAAAATGATGCCTCATCAACTTGAGCACTATTACATAGCTCTAATAACTCTAGTCAACTGACCAACTCTAAAAAAGAAAATCAGGGATACAAAGTTTCTTTATATAGAGTTGGACAAGCTTTACAAAGACAGAAACCAAGGAGTAAATGACTGGTGGGGTTTCCAAGTGTGCAAGGAGTAAGTAGGGGAATGATCTGCTTACACTTGAGTGAGCGTGAAGCTCAACCGCCTTGGTTGCCCTTGTGGGAGAAAGGCGGGGTATAAATTCTATAAATAATAATAATAATTATTATTATTATTGGATTGATCAGCAGGTTGCAGGGAGGCGGTGGCAGACTCAGGGTGAAAGGTACCCCAAATCCACCACCCCCTTGGACCCCTAGCAATCTGCCACCAATGCAGCCCACTTCTATTGGCTGCATGGATGGGCCGGCCCTGCATAAGAGCATTATAACATAGTTAGCAGCCATCCAAAATAACCGGGGATAACTTCAGGAAGCATACCCTGAACTGCAGGAGGCTGGATGACAGTGAATAAATTACTTAATTGGCATCCTATATATGATATGTAAAGCACCAGAAATCTGGCTACTAATGAGTATCCAACTCAGAAAGGTCTACCACAGGATGGCTGTTCATTTTTCTTTAAAACCATTTTAACATTCTCAAACCTAACAACTAAGTTAAATGAGAGCTAAGCTAAACAACATTTAGATAGAAAAATCACAACTCACAAAAATCTTTAGGCAGAACGATGCTCACCTTGACAGTGGGATAAGTCTTGTGTCCCTTCTCACTAGATGCTCCAGGCAGTCCACCATGTGAAGGGCCTTCACAGCCATATCGGAACCGAAAACCTCGCTAAGGAAGAAAATAATCCCACCAAATGTCAGATTGTTGCATCAAGTAATTGGTAAAAAGCTGTCCACAACAATATATACAGGTGTGCGTCGCTTAACGACCTACCTGTTTACAACAGGCCACATATACGACGACCCTCCTGGCTCCCCCGTCCATTTCCTTGTTAAACAAAAAGCAGGCCTCCAGGCCCGCAATCCACTCTATTGGCCTCCGTGTGCCTCAGAATGGTCCGCAGAAGCTTCAGAAAGTGACTTCCAGTTTCCAAACCCAACTTCTGGTTTTACCGGAAGTCGCTTTCTGACACTTCTTGCGGACCATTCCGAGGCCCACGGAAGCCAATAGAGTGGATTGCGGGCCTGGAAGTGGCCTCTGGAGGCCTGCTTTTCATTTAATGACAACATCACTTAACGTCGTTAAGTGACGCACACCTGTATCTGGAACATCCAACTCCCCTACAAAAAATTAAATCCTCACCTGCTTTGGCTGCTCAATGATAGTGAGCAAAGGACCTTCAACTGACAGGAAAAAAGGGAAAAAATATTCTAATTAGGCCAATAGTGTCTGTTCACGGCAATATAATTCAATTAAGCAGTACTTTATTAGCATGAAAAACATAAATACATAACAACCCATGCTCCCTACCCCAATATTTCAAGATCTCATGATATAATTTACTGTCTCCAAGTTACAGGGTGTCTCAAAAAAAATTACACAAATTTTAATGAGTTCTAATTCATACATACTTCATTGTAGAAAACCTACAACACTAGGAAAGCAACTGAAGAAATGTGTGGAATATCCCAGCACACACGTTGGTGAACATCTGCAGATCACTTAGTCAACAATGTCAGTGGTGTATAGATACCAATGGGAAATACAGTATGACCTCTGTATCCACGAGGGACAGGTTCCTGGGGCCCCCGCAGATACCGGGAATTGCAGATCGGAGAAATGCTATCCCCCGCAGCCCCCCACACCATTACCTTTGTTTATGTTCATAAAAACAAAGAAAAAAGTTGCTTCCAGTTAATGGAGCCTCTCTAGTATGCAGGCTGCTTGTCTGCTGCTACAATAGACGCTGGCATGCTGGTTACAGCATCTGGTTTAAAGAAAGAAACACACTGGTTTGGCACCAGCTCTATGAACATAAATGAAGGTAATGGGCGCGGGGGGCCTGGTCAACCACGGATAAGCGGATCTGCGGATATCCCCCCCGTATTGAATCTAATTCATTAACTAACTAACTAACTAACTGGGTCAAGCAACTGCTTGTTTGTACACCATATGCAGTGTGTGTGTGTGTGTATTATAGCACAATAAATTTGACACTATAAAGCATGTGCACATTTCCTTGAGACACCTTGTATACAACTTCCCTATAAGCTCCTTACCTGTCTCCATGAGCAGCTCCTTGTGTTCAATTATAGGTGAGCCAAACTGGAAATCATCATAATCAATCCCATCCAGGCACTGCACACAGAATGGAATCAAGAGAACAACAAAATATCTTGTTACATGGCTGTGCAGCACGAAGGGAAGAAAAAGACTTAATGTAACACATTACAACAAGATGAGGCAATGACCTGTAACATGTATGCCTTTAAAGAAGAAATTGGCATGGGTATATCACGAGATATTAGCCACAATAGGTAAACAAAGCCTCTGCGTCCTACTCCCAGTCTTCTCAAACTTTACACCTGAGCACACTTTTTCCAAGTTAAAAATCAATGGCACTCTTACATCCGATAAAACTTTACATAAAATTAAAGAATTGCCCACTGGGTTTCTGCATGAGTCACTAATCTGAGCATGCCTCTCAGCTGGAGGTGGGCAACTCCCGAAGTCATTTTCATTTTCTTATGCACCATGATAACGTCAGTGATAATGGCAGATAATTCTGCTGTCTCTCCGCACTGGGAAAAGTTGGAGAAACAACAGAACTTCCTGCCCCCAGTACAGGCCGATTACCTGACTCCTTGCCCTGGTCTGCCCTTCTCCAGAGACCCAACAGGTAGTAGCCTCCACAGGTGGGTATTTTGGACTCACAGGAATGGGTCATTATTAAATTATTTGATTTCTTGTGGCAGAAGTTGAACAGCAATTTTCTAGTAGTAGTACGTGGTTTTGGGTGCTCTGGTTGCTTTGAGCTCACAAAATACTACAGAGGAGGCAGAAATATATTTGAAGGCCCACTGCATTGAAAGTTTTGGACGGGAAATTGGGAGGAGAACTGCAAAGAAGTCTCCATTCCAACAGGGGCAGGGTGCCCTGTTTTTGCATATGACCCAAGGGAGGGTGGACGGGCATCCCCCAACCGACTCGAAAGTCCAAGGACAAGGTTGTCTCCCTCCACCTGCAGGCGAGCGCACAACACACACTCCTACCCCCCCCCCCCAAAAAACTCACCGGGTGGTAGCCGTCGCCATCCATGGCGGGTTGGAGCGGCAACCACGAAATTGGATCTGATCCTGCAAAAGGAAGGAAGAGAGAAGCGCTCAAAGACGACAAAGAGCCACAGGCGGAAACTGGGCGGGGCGAGAAGACGCAGATGGAAAGTCCCTAGAAGTCCAGCAGCGCCACGGGGAGAGAAGTGCTTTTCTGCCTTTTGTGTGTCTGTTTCTCCCCCCTCCCCTTGCGACTCCTCGACCCCCGGCTTGGAGCGACTCAGCCCCTCCCCGCCAGTTCGGGCCGGTCCCTCGGACACCCCAACATATGAGAGGGGGGGAGAGAGAGAGAAGCGAAGAGAGGAGGCAGAGAAGCCAGCGAGCTAGAGATCATCGCCAGGGTCTGCGTCTCTTGAGTCAAGAGCGAGTCCGGGGGCTCCCTCCTCACTCACAACGCAACAAGCCTATGCATGTGCAGAAGTCCCACTGTGTTCGATAGGGCTTACTCCCAAGAAAGTGTGTATAGGGTTACAGTATACAGTACTGTAGTCTCAAAAGTGCAGGGGAGGAGGAGCGCAGCCCTTCCTCGTCGGCAGGGAACAAGCCAACCCGCCACTCCAGCGGTGAAGTCCCGAATAATCGCAGGCGGGAGAGACTCTCTTCTGGCCGGCGCTGGAATTTCCCCACCCGGCCAGCCTCACATCACACGGCCGGGATACTCCACCAAGAGAAGCCCGCCGACCCCTGCTTGCTGCACGAGTAGCCGTAGGTAGCAGGCAGAAGGAGCAAGTTGGAGGTGACCTGGAAAGGGGGCGACGGACCCCCTTCACCCTCCCGACTTGCTGCCTTGCGGGCTCTGAATGGGAGCCAAGGGGAGACGCTGTTGGCAGAAAGAGGCGGCGCGTAGGAGACCCGTCACCACTGCCTCGGCTCGGGCCCCTTCCTACCCGCCACAGCGGAAGAGTAGCGGACGTCGAATAGGCGGAGAAGGACCTTATCGATCGGCCACCGCCGCTTACCTACAACCCCCGAGGCGGCCTCCGCGGTTTCGTCCCACCAGGGCTGGACTCCTCCGGCGCCTGCCGAGCTACGCCCCCTGCACGGATTCTCAGCAGTCAGCTGACCCGCTCCGAAGGCGGAGCTCCCTCTGAGAGAGGCGCTATTCTTGCAGGTTGTCCCGCGAGGCAGGAGCCGCTGGTGCCAAGAGGGAGATTCCCAGGACGTGGAAACCGCGCTTGCCTGGTGGGGCAACACAGCCTTGGACTGAGACGTCGCAAGTTCGAAGCCTGGCTGACGGTGAACCAAAAAGGGGAAAGTGTGCGGTGGTGGAGCCAGGCACAGGAGATGCTTCTGCATGCCCGGAAGGAGAAGAACGCAGCCTGCAAAGTTCGGGGCTCATCCTCGGCAGTCCACCTCCCGCCACAGCCACCCACCTGGCTGCATTGCAGCGGGGTTTTTCCCAGAGAAGGACTCGGAGGTGTCCTGCACTGCCGGGCGGGCACAGAGTAGCGGCGGCAGGTTTGCAAATTGCAATACACATACCGCCTTGCTCTTGCTGGCAAATGGCAGGCTCTGTTTCCATGCCATGCAGAAACTCCAGTCGCTAAGTTCCTTTTGTTTTTCTGCTCTTCCGCTTCAGGGTGGAGTAACACTACTGTTAGCTGGTGAAACAAGTACAGACTGTACAGTACGCTTTGTATTTTCTGTACCGTCACTGTAAACTGCTGCGTGAGAGGAGAAACTCATGCAAAGGAACACTTTAAAAACTATTTTTAAAGAGGGGTAGGAAGTGGTCTGTTTACTACTCAGGATAAACCACATTGCATTCATCCTTTGCTCCTCCCCTTTTCTCTCAGCTCAGCTGTTCGTTCTGCATCCCCTTCTAGGCCCCTGTGCATGTCTCGCCATGAAAAAATGCAAGGTGAAAAACCGAAAGCATTTATTCGATACTTTAAAATCATGTAAAACCGAAAGCATTTATTGGATACTTTAAAATCAATAAATCAATAAAAGAGTGTCTCGGGCTCGAAAACACTGCAGTTTTTTTCAGGGAAACACCCTCCCCCACCCCCAAATTAGAATATATATTAATAACCTTTTTGTTTAAGAACCAGGAACTAGTGATAAAGTGACGCATAGCTGGCAGGCTGATTCACACTAGCCCTTCCGTGCACGTTTGCTCTACTCTAGCGTCTGTACGTGAGTCTAGCAGTTCTCTGAACGTTTGCCCGCCTTCTTGAAGAAAGCTCAGCTGTGATTTGGTGAAGAGAAATGCGCTTCTCTGATTGGTGAGCTGCCTAGCACTGGGAGCATAAACGCGAGCGCAGCAAAAAGATAAACCGAAACCATCTCTCCTGGCTGCATCGTACGCTCATGCTGCGTCTGACGCAAGCATGAAAAACGCACGAAAAGACCAAACGTTAAGCCAAAACGCGCACGGAAAGGGCTAGTGTCAAGGCCCATTCACACTAGCCCTTTCCGTGCGCGTTTTGGCTTCTTTTCATCTGTACGTGCGTCTAGCAGTTCTCTGAACGTTTGCCCGCCTTCTTGAAGAAAGCGCAGCTGTGATTGGGTGAAGAGAAATGCGCTTCTCTGATTGGTGAGCTGCCTAGCACCGGGGGCATAAACGCTAGCTTAAACGCAGAGGCGTAGCTAGGCGCCCCTGCTACTGTGGCGGAAAAGCCTGCCGCCCCATTATGCAAATTAAATAATTTGCATAATTAAATAATTTGCATAATGAGTTTCGGGGTTTTTTTCAAGGTTTTTAACGCTAACGGGGCTTCTAAAAGGGTATGTGTGCTTTGCCAAACTTATCTGTAGTTCTAGGAACCTCCAGCGACGATCAGGGGCGCAGATCGTCCCTCTGCAGCTCTGCTCCCGGTCGCGAACTCTGCAAAGCGTCCAGGAGCGCGCTGCAGAGTTAACGCATGCGCAGAGCGACGATGTTTCCAATCGTCACTCTGCACAAGCGTTAACTCTGCAGCTCTGCTCCCGGGCGATTTGCAAATCGCCCAGGAGCAGAGCTGCAGAGTTAACGCTTGCGCAGAGCGACGATTGGAAACATCGTCGCTCTGCGCATGCGTTAACTCTGCAGCACGCTCCTGGGCGCTTTGCAGAGTTAGCGTCCGGGAGTAGAGCTGCAGAGGGCCGATCTGCGCCCTTGATCGTCGCTGGAGAGTCCTAGAACTACAGATAAGTTTGCGCAAAGCACACATACCCTTTTAGAAGCCCCGTTAGCATTAAAAACACTTTAAAAAAAACAAAAGTTAAGGAGGCTCCCGCCCCCCACGGAGCCTTTCCGCCCCAACGCCCTGGGGCCCACCGCACCACCGCCCCATATCAGACGACGCCCCTGCTTAAACGCGAGCGCCGCAAAAAGATAAACCGAAACCATCTCTCCTGGCTGCATCGTAAGCTCATGCTGCGTCAGACGCAAGCATGAAAAACGCACGAAAAGAAGCCAAAACGCGCACGGAAAGGGCTGGTGTGAATGGGCCTTCAGCCAGATGGGCGCCTTCCTCTGGCGTGTGTACACGTACATGCGCACACACGAACTCTCCAGGAACGAATCGGCGGCTGGGGAGGGCGCCTGAGATTTGCGTAAAAGAAAAGCTATAAAAGGTGTGTAGATTGGTATGTGGGTGGGGTTCTGGCTAGTCTCTTGTTGCAGATGAAACTCCAGTGCGCTGGGGAGGCAGGCCGGCCGGGCGGGCGGCCGAGCAAGGTCCTGCCTCGATTCTGCGGAGAGGGAGGTGGATGGAAGGTACTGTACTTCCTTACGTTTCTTGAGAGGTAGTAAACAGACAGGGTAAAATCTGAATTGAGGTAGCGGTTTCTTTATTTCTTAAAAGTAGCTGGAGCCCCTTTAATCCTAAATCTGTGGGCCCACAGCATCAAAACAAATGTTACTTTCATTGTATGTGTTGGCTTTGCAGTTTGGCTTTTAATCTCTCTCTGTCGCAGTAGATTTATTTATTTATTTATTCACATTTTTATACCGCCCTTCCTCCAAGGAGCTCAGAGTGGTGTACATAGTTCCTCCCCTCCTTTTTTTTGTCCTCACAACAACCCTGTGAGGTAGGTGGGGCTGAGAGATAGTGACTGGCCCAAGGTCACCCAGGAAGCTTCGTGGCTGAGCGGGGATTTGAACCTGGATCTTCCAGGTCTAAGTCCAACTCCCAAACCACTACACCATCCTGCCCATATATATATATATATATATATATATATATATATATATATATATATATATATATATATATATATATATATATAGAAAGCGAGAAAAAGGTTGAAGTATGGGAGGCAGGGGTGCTTTAACACTTTGCCTGTGCTATGGTGTCTGATCCAGTTCCTGCCTGCACTATTTACAAAGCTGCTTGGCAGTGACATAGCTGCCTTTGGCGTCACCCCACCAGATGCACAGATGCAGAAGTAATTGGCAGTGATGTGATGACATCATGTCACCGCCAGTTACTTCCGACTTGTGAGCCTCTGCAGAACTCTGAGCGGCCAAAGACTGGCGAGGTAAGTCTCCAGCGGATGACGCCAAGTCGGAGCAGCCAAGCAAGGCTGACACTCCTCAGGGAGGGGCGACACCCTTGCTCAGCCACTGCTGGCCCTAAGCGGCCCACAGCAGGCTCCTCCCGTGTGGTCACCCCCTCAATGCACCCCTTACGACGACGCTGCTGCTTGGGCCTCTAGCTCCGAAGCAAGAGATCCATAAGGATCGCCCACTGTCCTTTTATTAAAAACAAACAAGTACTGTAGTTTCTTCCAGCTACTTTATAGTTTGGGGAGATGCTGCTGGGGAAAGGAGGCTTCCCCTCCCCATCAGGGACAGATGTAATAGGCATTTATCCAGAGTTTTTCCTGCCTCTCTGAGGTATGGGGTTGCAGGACCTAAGAAGAAAATGCACAAAAAAATACACCACAAAGATTTTTGAAGTTATTGCACATTCATTTTATATATTGCAGGTGTAAAATATTCCGAATGCTCTTCTCTAAAGGTTGTGCAACTCAAAAGGTGAGCAAAATCAACTCAGCTAAATACATAAAGCAACAGACAAGGGGAAACAATTCTACTTTATCAATACCCTCCTCTCTTTCCCTTTTAAGGTTATCTAGAGCAGAGGTTCTTAACTTTTTGCACCTCATGCACCCCCAAGAGAATCTCAGACTGCTCTCTCTCTCACACACACACACACACAGTCACTCACACAGTTTCCTTATTTTATTTCAATCATTGCTATTTTCCTGAAATTGCATTAAACAGATGGTAAAAGTTGAACTTCAAAAACATTAAATTTCAATCATAGAAAAAATTGTTCACAGAACATCAAAATACTCAAGAGAAAAATCAGCAAGAACGCTGCTGCTGTTCCCCTCACTCCGAAGGTTAATTCGTGGAGCATTTTTTGACAAAGCCAGACACATGTGCTTTTCGTTCAACAATTCGGAGTCTTTGAACTGATGACAAGCAACTGCTGAAAATCCAGATTTACATACAGGTATATCTAATGTCGCCAAATGTTTATAGAGATGTTTTCAGTAGGTGTAGCCAAAAACAAACATTGTGGTCAATAAGAAAATTGGCTTTTGTTGGCCCATGAGTAGTCAGGGCCAAATTAAAGATACTGTATTTTAAAAACTGTCCATGTCTGGTCAAAAAATGTGTATCAAGACAAATCTAAGAGCACCTCACTCATCCCCCTAAAGTACAGACCCCACAAGAACCTCTGCTCTAAAGGGTCATTGTAAGGCCTTTCCAGATGATATAGGATTTTTTTTTGGGGGGGAGGGTGTAAAACAATTGTGCAGCTGTACAATTTTTCCCCAACTCCCCAGACCATTTTGTAAACTTAATTTTTTATTGTTTTTATGAATTCTTTAGATGCCAACCAGGGCTGGCTGGCATGACTAATGTATCTGGAAAGGCCCTAGAATAACTCAACACCACAATGATCCAGAGCAACTCACTTTGGTCTTCACTTAAGATAGTTTAGTGTTGCTTGACATTGCTGCAAGAAAATGAAACTGCTTTCCTCCATTCATTCTAAAGATGAGTGAAAGGAAGTATCAGGAAAATGCCCAAACGTGCTTGACTTTAACTACCAAGGAGTGGTTCTTCTGTTACAGGAATGGAGAAGTTACCACTTCCACATGCCTCTTTTTCATGCCACTCCAGTCAGTGACATAGGAAGGGGAGCGGCGGGGGGGGGGGGAGTATGCCCCAGGTAGCAAGCGGGAGGGGGCAGCATACCGGAGGTGGGGTCTAGAAGATGGCAGTGGGGGTGAGAAAATGGTGGCAGGGTGGCAGAGAACACGGCGGTGGATCCAGGCGGCGGAACAGGTCAGAGGGAACTGCAGAAGGTGTGAGCTGCCTCAGCGCGACGTTTGTTCTGGTCCCCGCCCGCCCATCCCTTGAGTGATGTTTTGGTCCGGCATGCGCCACTCGGGACAGGGCGAGTGACGTCAGCCGTCACGTGGGGGGAGGGCGGCTGGCGAAAAGCCAGCTATGAAAAAGAACATTTTGGAGGGGCCAAGAACACAGTGAGTTTCCGTGTCAGTGTGTTCTAAGCAGCAGCAGTCACATAACTCCAGTAACATAAGAACTGGCCATCAGTCAACCCCACTGTCTTGGAAGTTTTGATAAATATGATCGTTCTGACTGTTCCAAAAGGACTAGTATCTTAAAGCACTCATCTCTGAATATTTCATTGCATCTTCCACATACAGTATACACCTTTAAGATCTATACAGGGAAAGGTAACATGAGAAGTAGGCCTGAGACATTCTGACGTGAATAATCAAGGCACAGAAATAGTCAACACAAGAAAAATTCCAGAAATATTCTCCACTAATTCCTGAATTGAATGACACTGAGCCTCTTAAGGGCACTTCAGTATAGAGCAAAGTAGTAGCAGGTGAAGGGTTACATGGCATTGCTCCACAAGATCAAGATCCAGGATTTGATGAGCCTTCTTGGCTATCTGGAAAGCACCATTTTGACTTTGGGAACAAAGCAAGAAGCCTACCCACGAGTAGTATCCTGAGCTGCTTGCAAGTTGTAGAAGCACTCTTTGGTGGTGAAAGAAAAAGCAAAGCATATCAGAATTAGGATGGTGACCCGACATAAGCTCTTTGGAGGGAGCAACTGTTGCTAGCACCTAGGACAGAAGGAGAATGACATCTCTAAGGAAAGCTAAACAGGTGGCTTAGACTTCCCCCAAAACTCCTCCTACATGGGACAGAGCCAGCACCAGGGAGTTGAACCAGTCTAAAGCAGAACCTGAGCTCTAAAAAAAAGCTGAGAGGTTTTTCACTAAACCAGAACTGAGGTTACCTTGAACCTGAACAGAACCTCTAAACACAAAAAGTGGTAACCGGTTCCAAAAAAAGAAGTTCAGTTATCAGGCATTCAGCTTTCAGTTGTATGATTCATGTTTTATTTTCCTGGTTTATTTTTTTTTATTCTCCTGTATTTTGTTTGTAAAATTCTAGAACAGTGCAAAAATAAAGTTTAATCAGTTCAATACTGCAGTTATCATTGTATTCCTTTTAGAGAGTTACACTACAAGCAAAAGAGACATATTATTCTGCATGAAATGTAGCTAAACCAGTTCAAAGTGTCTGAACTGGTTATTGAACTTTTTTTTAAAAAAAAAAAGTTAGCACCTGAACCAGAACATTTTTAAAAAATACCGACCAGAACTGAACCCAAATATTCTATGGTTCAACTCCCTGGCCAGCACCAAAACTGTCAAATTGGACTACAAAGGGTTGTTCCAGCGAGCTGTTGCAGTGAACTCAAGAGCTCAAGTGCTGCTACTGTAATGCTGAAAGTTTTGAGGATAAACCAGACTCTCCTGAAAAGTGAAGTGGCGTCAACTGAGCTGGGGCACTTTGCACATGACACAAAGCCTGTTGCAACTAGTGCTCACCACTTGTTCACTCAGGACATAACAATACTTGAATATACGGAGTGGCCCTAACTCCCAACATTGAAAGTCACTTAGCAAGCACTTTTGGTCCCTAAGAAAAGGCGGCTGCTGCTAAAAAAAAAAATAGCCTCCACTTCCTTGCAGTTCTTTTTCTGGGGGCAGCTCACCAGGGGCGTCACTTACCTTACAGGCGCCTGGTGTGGGCCTGTCACGTCACACACACACACACCCCAGTACAGAAGCGGAAGTCATTGGCAGTGACATGACGACATCACTGCCAATTACTTCTGACGAAAACACACACTTGGGGCTGCTTTCACCCGCTCTGAGCTCGGCTTGCCGAATCGGAGCAAAAGTGGCCCGAGTGTGTGTTTTTGGAACCTTCAGTTCAGCAGCCGTGCGGGCGCCACAGGCCAGCTGCGCATCACCTCCTCCTGGACGGTGCATCACTCAGTGCGGCCTGCACCAGTGATGGCCAACCTATGCAGCTCACACCTAGCAATTGTCAGGTGTTCAAAAGTTCAAGGGGAAAACCAGGGTTTTGTTTAGTCCCTGGATATGCCAGAAGTTCACAGCTGCTCCGTGTGTCAAATCCAGCTCCTCGTGGTCCCTGATACCAGCTTTTCTCTAGGCCAGGTACTTGAGGCTCCCTGGCTGGACATGCCAAGGATCGCATGCGTACTACACCATCGCATGCGCACTACACCACTGAGCTATGGCATCTCTTCAAGACCTAAACTTTTCTTATTCTCAATGAATCACCCAACTGCCCAGTACTGCCATTTTTTCCATTATCTCTCCTCTCCTTGTGTGAAGGCCTTGGTTGGCTGGAGAGGACGGATGAGCAAAGCTTGTTGCATAAAGGCCACTGGAGTGCATAGGTTTGTTTTTAGGGTAGAACTGTTAACATAACTCATATACAAAACAAGTACAAGAGATGATCTGACTCTTAGGCATCTTCAAGATAATATTCCAACTTTTTTTCCCTCTTTTTAGTCTTGCTGAAATCATAGTAAACATCGCTCATCCAGGCTCTTGTGCACATGAGGAATCTGTGTCCCAGCAGGCACCTCGTGTCATGGCCAGGTTCTCCAAATGGCAGTGAACATGTGACATGCTTGATGTGCTCCCATCCACATTGTAGCTCTTAGAAGTCTGTGTGGCTTTCAGAAGAACCAGGAAGGTGTCCGTGGAGATGGCCCCAAATTCAGCAGTGAAGGTGCCATAAAAGACAAGGACGTTGATGATAAACATCCATTCACAGAGAGCAGCCAGGTGTTGAAAGACAAAGCTTTGCTGGATGAAAAATACACCACATGGGGGTGCCAGAGTCAAGACAAACAACTGTCAAAAGGATCCCATGACTAAAGAGAAGCAGCAGGGAGTGGCAAGGAAGGCGAGGGGGTAGGCAGAACAAGCACATGACAACCAGGGATAGGGGGACTCCATTCAAAACTGACTCAGCATTTTGAGCATCACTGGAGAACATTAGGGGGGAAACCAGGGATTGGGGACTCCATTCAAAACTGACTCAGCATTTTGAGCATCACTGGAGAACATTAGGGGGGAAAACCAGGGATAGGGGACTCCATTCAAAACTGACTCAGCATTTTTGAGCATCACTGGAGAACATTAGGGGGGAAACCAGGGATTGGGGACTCCATTCAAAACTGACTCAGCATTTTGAGCATCACTGGAGAACATTAGGGGGGAAACCAGGGATAGGGGACTCCATTCAAAACTGACTCAGCATTTTTGAGCATCACTGGAGAACATTAGGGGGGAAAACCAGGGATAGGGGACTCCATTCAAAACTGACTCAGCATTTTTGAGCATCACTGCAGAACATTAGGGGGGAAACCAGTTCATTTTAAGAGTTCTGAACAGTCTCATTCCTTCTGCACATACACATTTCCTTTCTGGAATGCTCCCACAAAGCTGCTTGGAATTCAGGTGTGGAGGGGAAGCAGCTCCAGGGCCAGCAACTGGGGCATCAGCAACATGTCACCTGTCAGACAGGTGGCTGATGCTCCCCAAGAGAAGCTATGGCACAACATAGGTGATGACTGAAGGAATCAGCATTGGGTATTCTTATGAGAGAGGGGGAGACATTTGCTCACTGAAGGCTGAAGTCCTATACACACATCCTAGGGAGCAAGTCCCAACCGCAGAGAGTGGACTTACTTCCAAAGAAAACAGACATGAGATCTTTGCCCATGGATTTGGGCACAGCAGTATTTATTACAAGGAATAGGTAAAGGTATCCCCTGAAAATTAAGTCCAGTCGTGTCCGATTCTAGGGTGTGGTGCTCATCTCCATTTCAAAGCCGAAGAGCTAGCGTTGTCCGAAGACGCCTCCGTGGTCATGTGGCCGGCATGACTCTCCTTGCCGCAGCGCGTAGCATGCAGCTGGAACACGGAGCGCTGTTTATAAGGAATTTTACAAGGAAGTTTACAAGGCTTATTACAAGGAATACAGCCGTATGTATTAAGTGCTTTGAGGAATTACCATTTAAATGGTATTTCCAACCTTATTGCAGAAAAGCAATGCCTCAGTAGCACTCCTGTGGAAGTTCTGCAGATTCATTAGGCTGTGGCAACAGGGGGGACAGGGCAATTCTCAGCTGATCTGCCACACTATGCCCGTGACAGACATGGACAACCCAAATCCACCCTGCTTCCAGACCCAGTTCTCCTATTTACCAAACACATCCATAGCTAAAGCTTGGAAAGTACATATACAGTATTAACTAGGGAGAGAAAGATTACACTACTGTCCTTATTTATTTGCTGGATTCACAGCCCACTATATCCCAGAGGGGCATGCACGCTCTCTGTCTCTGTGTGTGTTTTCACCTTCCCCCACACACACACGTTAATTATTCCTAGAAAGTTTAGAGAAGTGCTGAAGTGGAACAACCTCATCCTCATTCTTGCAAACTAACAGGGAAGATGCACCATCAGGCTCATATCCTTACCTACTCTTCATATACTATCCCATTCCCATCTTTCTAGATATCTTCAATACTAGGTTTAAGGCCAAACTAAACATAAGGGCAGCCACATTTCTTGTTCACGTATCTGTCTTATCCATGGATAAAGGAAAAGGGGATAAACTTTGATGAAGGTAAGAAACTTCCCTAACACTAGGTTTACCATAGTCCCGGAATCGAGTCGCACTGTGGCCTAGAAAAGATACGAGCCGCTCCCAAGAGTGCACCGCAGCTGGCCAACGCGGTCGCCTCGTTTACAGGAAGCCGCAGCTTGCATTGACCTGCCGCGGTGCACTCTTGGGAGCGGCTCATGTCTTTTCTAGGCCGCAGCGCGACTCGATTCCGGGTCTATGGTAAGCCTACCTAACACGCACAAGGAATATCCCAAGTCCACTAGAGCAGGGGGTTATCCTGATGCGGCTGCAACCCACCCTGTCTTCCGTCGGTGATGTTGCGACCCACCTCCTGCAGCTGCTCCCGGCCCTGGACGGCCTCCAGATGCCTCCGCGAGACTTCCCAATGCGACTGGAGGTCGTGTCGATGAAACCAGAAGTGACCTGGAAGTCACTGTGGAGGCCTCCAGAGGCTATCCAGGGCTGGGAGCAGCTGCAGGAGGAGAGTTGAAATCAGGGTGTGGCCAATTTACTTCCAATCTGGAGCCAAACGGAAACAAGGACAGGCAGGAGGGCCCAACTCGCGACCCACAGTTTGAGAAGCCCTGTACTAGAGAGTTAATCCCACAATTGCAATTCAGTATTTTAGGGCAGGGCTGCAAACTGGAGTTTTGCAATCCTCCTCTCATGGAGAAAGCACCACTTGTGCCAACTTCATGTGTGTAAACCATACTATGTATGTCACCAGTAGCATGGATATCACACAGCTAATGGGGGAGCAGATACATGCCATGAACCCTCTGGAGCCTTCCAAACGGCTAACCTGAGCAATGCAGATATGCCCGCAAGGTTACTAAACAGTGTTAATCATCACCCTAGACTCTTACAGAATGTCCACTTCAAATAGCTAGAGTCAACAATGAGATGTGGTATCGGCCCAGCACAGGAATTCAGCCTCTCTGGACACCACCTCAGTGCATAAAGCAGGAGCATTTTTTGCCTGCACTGCAATCAGCAAGGCATTCATTACAGCCCTCCCTGCCACTACTTTCATCCAGCACTAGTTACTATCCTTGATCCTTCCATCCTCACTACATTCCACTCAGGTTTTTTTGTTTTGTTCTGTTTTACTCTAACGCCAGCAAGACTTTGTTTCTGAGTGCAAGTTTCCTGGGCTCATTGATCCAGAACTGCCTCTGTTATTCTTCACCTCAGACAGACATTATCTACAACAGACCATTAAGGTAGACTCTGATGACCATTTGCAAGAGGGTGGCTGCTGTTTATAAACTCACTGCAAGGAGGGGGGGGCAACTGCAGCCATGTGTAGGCTTACCAGATCTCCAACCGGAACAGAGTGCTAGACCTTTAGGAGAAGGAATGTGGGCAGGGCAGGTGTAGCTTGTTCAACCCTTAGAGCACAATCCTAGGCATGTGTACTCAGAAGCAAATCACACTGAACACAATGGGGCTTACTTCTGAGTAGACATGCTTAGGATTGTGCGCTAAGGGTTGAACAAGCTACACCTGCCCACATTCCTTCTCCTAAAGGTCTCTAGGCACTCTGTCCCGGTATGGATCTGGTAAGCCTAATATTACACATAGGGGTGAAGGCAATTGCTTATCTGACCGTTCCATCACCCCTGTTTTCATTGGAGGCTCTGAGACCCACCAGAAATCAGGTCGCAGCCCACCAAGTGGGTCCCGACCCACAGCTTGAGAAACACTGAACGCATCTCTGTTGCAAAGGACAGGACACACTGTAGCAGGAAAATGGTTGTCATGCACCCAAACGCCAACATGCAGATTGCCCCCAAAGCTTCCACAACCCAACAGATTAAGGACCCCATTTACAACTGGGGAGACCTCACCCACATTATTGCCTCACCCTGTCTAGCAATGTTCCTCTTCATTCTCTCTCACTCATTAGTCCACTTCCACTCTGCTCACATACACTTCTTTTACCTTAAACCACTTTGGCTGTGAAAAGGATACTGAAGATGAGGGTGATGAAGGCCAGGGCTGCAAGGATGCTGCGCACGTGACCAGTCCAGTAATGACCCCTGGATTTTGCCATGCGGTAAGTCAGAATCGACTGGAAGAACAAAAACAGCATGCTGGTAGGGAATGCCAAGCCTGCCCCGATGTAATGCAACACTTTAGCATGGTCCACCTGAGAGAGAGAGAGAGAGAGAGAGAGAGAGAGAGAGAGAGAGAATCCTGAGCTGGCACAGTACACTGCAACCCTTCAGACTGCAAATGAGGGATGCCATTTTTGAAGGCTTCTCTATGTAAAACATTCCCAGCAACTAAAATACAAATCAGGGACAAAGGTTCTAGCCCTGCCTATTCACTGTTGTGCAAGTTTTTTTTAATTTTATTTCGAGAGGTTTGTTTTTAAATGAAGGAGCAGGAGCACAGCCCATATTACTACATCATTTCTACTTAATTCCGCTGCATGTACTGTCCAGGTTTTAGACTTCGACTCCCTAGAATCTTTTTTTGTAAAAACCATAAATACACCTCCTCCTTCCTTGGACTGGCTGGCTGATCAGGATCTCTGTTTCGCACATGCACTCATTCTCTCCCACGCTCTCTTTCTCCCTCTCCGCAGGTTTGCTATATTCATGTTACCAAGGCCCCCTTCAGAGATCCACAGTGCAATCCTATGCATACCTACTCAGAAGCAAGTCCCACTGAGATCAGCAAGACTTACTTCCAAGAAAGTGTGTATAGGACTGTAGCTTCAGTCATCTACCATGAGGCCTCTTTCTCCTTATAGAGCTGGATATCTATCAATAGGCTTACCATCGTCCCGGAATCAACGCTGGCTTCGGCCTAGAGCAGACACGAGCCACTCCCAAGGGTGCACTGTGGCTGCCCAATAGGCTTCCGGAACTTCCGGTCAACGATGCAACAGAAGCCGGAGCCCCGTTGGGCAGCCGCAGTGCACCCTTGGGAGCGGCTCGGGTCTGCTCTAGGTCGAAGCCAGCGTAGATTCCGGGATGATGGTAAGCCTATCTATAAAGGTTACCTGCTTCGCTTTTTCAGATATTATTATATTTGAGACGTTAAGGTTGTTAGATGTCACAGGATCTTGCCAGTGCAGAAATTTTAGAATGACCAGCTAAACTCTAACTGTTGGGCATCTGCCTAATAAGTCAGAATTTGCTCTGACATGCTTCCTTCACCCTCTTTCCCATCACTTCCTGTACCTCTAGATTTTCAGCCACATTTGTTACTTAAAAAAAAAAGAATCATGTAGTACCTTTTCAAATCACTAATTTTAATACAGCACAAGATTTCATAGGTTAAGGTAATTTATAGCCTTTTCCTGCAGATGTAAAAGTGAGACTGCTGGCAACAAGCACAAGAAGACAATTAGCAGAATATTTATTCCTGCCCATCCTTATTTTAAAAGGGGCAGTACCCTATATTACAAATTGCATGGAAGAGAGAGAAGTAAACAATCTGGCGGTCATGTTTGTGACACTGCAAGTAAACATAGCTGCTGATACTTCTTCAAGTGCCTTTCTACCACTACACTAAACAGAAATTCCACCCTTGCAGCGCAATAATCCTATCCAACTTACGCCACCGGTGTAACCAGCGGTGCAGCGAGAACAGGAGGCCCCAGAATGGAAAGGGGATTCAAATCCCCTTCAAAGGGTATTTGAATCCCCTTTCTGTTTAGGGCCTCCCGTTCTTGCTGCACTGCTGGTTACACCAGTGGTGTAAGTTGGATAGGATTGCGCTGTTGATCTCAGTCCCTAATTGCTGGATTCATGCATTAGTACAGATCGCTGTCAGATGAGATCTCCTTTCAAGGTCTGTGGGTCAAGAATTAGAATTCTCAGTCCTCCTCCTTCCTGAGATTTATCATTGGGATCTTCTTCACCTCTCTGAGCTTTGTGACAAAACCAGCCATAGCTCCACAACGGAGGTAGCCTCTTCAAAACATCAGATTCCCCAAATCTTTCCACTGCCTTGCCTGCATGCCTTAAACACAATCCAATCCCAGCAGTCTGGGATTGGCTGTCTCTCAGTGCAGCGAGGGGGATGGGATACTAGGAAGCACTAAAAATATGTTTCTCTCTATATTGTATCTGGAAATATCTCTGTGCAGCTGTGAATCTGGAACTACTGCAAAAGAAGAAGAAAGGAGCGATGCATCTTCCTGCTCCTGGCTGCTGACCAGTAGCCAAGCAGGCCTGGCATCATTCACAGCCAGTGACAGGGCTACGGGCAGCTTGTTGCCAAGAAGGTTTTTAGAAGATGGTCTTGGCTGATCCGACTCTTCAATTAAACAAACATTTCTTGATCCCCGTTAAGAATAGGTTGAGGCAGGAGGAGAAACGTCAGACGCTATAAGAAAGCAACAGCTGCCCAAACACGATTTTTTTACACAGCACTTTTTCCCAGGCATCTCTTCACTTGGACACAGCAAACATCCAAGGCACAGCTGACAATGAAGGGAAAGCAAACACAGCCATCATTAATTTGCCTGACCTCTCTGGTTAACAGCAGCTTTCCAGTTTCATGCTTGGCCCCTTTCAACTATTTGAAAAGAGGGCAGGACACTGACAGAGAGTAGGCCAACCTCAGAACACTCCACCAAGATATAATTTTTAAAAAACAAGTCCTCTCTAAAATATTATAAGGCCACAAAAGAGTAACAACAAGGACAGGGGAGGAATACGATAGATACAAAAATGCACCAAAGGTGATGCTATTTCATTACTCAATGAAAAAGACACTTATTTGACACGAGTGTCATTAGTTCCCAGTTAAACTTGCACATTTGAAATCAGCCTTAACCTCTCTCCTGCTGCGAGTGCAGATATGTGAAAGACATAAATGCAACTTTAAATGCTCTTGTATCCAGTTTTTAAAACTGATTTGTGGCCTTACAAGACGGTCAATTTACAATCAGATTTCAACCTTCTGATGATTGTGCTGCCTGCGACCAGACATGTTCTATCTGTACATTTTTATTCCTCCACCTGCCATCTTACTTCACAGAGTTGTAAACAATTGAGAATAGCTTAAAAAAAATCTTATCCTGGCCTGGATGGAGGGGGGTGTGTGTGTCCGTCCGTCCATCCCCCGCTATCATCCCTGCCACCTCCTTGTAGGGTGGGATTCACTCAGATTAGCGGTCGCAGCAAACAAAAAAAGGGGGGATGGCAGAACGTGAGGAACGGAGGTTCATCTTTTCATTACATTTCAGGCAGTGGATCAGCTAGGGCTGCCCCTGTCTGCACCCTTCTTTCAGCTTCGCCTCCTCTGGGTTTCTGACAGCTAAGCTTATCTACCTTCTGGTATCCCTTTTCAGTCATCAGCCTGTCGCACAAAACTACACCTCTCCTTCTAGGACCTGTGTGAGGATTTCACTCCAGTCATTAGTTTCCAAATCTCTTATAAAAGCTAAACTGCAAACATTTGGACAGCAACCAGTCACCATCAAGAGGCTTCACTGCCAGAAGTAGTACCACCACACACTATTGGTTGGTGCAGCCATATCTATAACCCAAACTGGCTCCTCTTTGGCCTTAAGGCTTTATAGACATGGAGAAAGTTTGCCTTACCTGGAAGTTGCCAACCATAATGAGGCCAGCTGCACAGATCCAACCTGTAGCCAGTCCTAAGGTGTTGAGAAGGGAAGAGCCATAATGTTCTATCACATGTGCATATCTCAGCAGGCCGACCAGCATCACTAGGAGAAGGAAACAAAGGTCAGCTTCAACCATTGGCTGAAACGTGTCTACTCTACACTGCAAACAAGACCCACCTTCCTGCCCCAGCAAAAACAAGGAAAATAGCAGGAATATCCAGGCTTCACGTATGGACTTTTACAATAACTGGCAAGGGAATGAGAGCCTGTCAGATAAATGTTTGGAGGGGATAAGTAGGGTTGTTGGCCCTCTACAATTTCATGCAAATTGTGCAATGTTGGGATGTCTAATAATCCCAGTTCTTATTTTTAAAAAAGAAAAATGTCTGGCTCTTGGATTATGAACGTACGTTTCAAACCACGCAGGCAGCATCAGCAAACCACGCAGGCAGCATCAGCAAACCACGCAGGCAGCATCAGCATCTACAGGGCATAGAGGAACTGTGGCATGTATCACCTGTCCCTTCTTCACAGCCTTCCATCGATATTTCCCTACCCAGACACCTCAACCATTTTTCCATGTTTTGTTTTCTGGTGGTGGCCCTCTTCTTTGACCCCCCCCCCCAAATCTAAACGCAAACACTGGTGCGTTTTTAATTTCCACTGCAGCCTGCCGATTGTGAGTGGTTTGCAATGATGCCAAGCATCAAAGCGATTCCATAAAACACATGTAAAACCCCATCAAATCTTTAAGTCAAAATCACAGTGAAACCTTTCTTGTTCAAAACATGAAAACCGAACAAGATTATGCAAACGTGCTAAACGTCTTACATTTTGCTTTCCTTGGCACAAGCCTTGGATCTCTGACAGAAAGTATGAGCCATTCTGCACACAGACTGTTTAGATGAAGGCTGAGGATGTTTTCAGGCAGTAACAACAATAGTCCTAAATATGAGAACTGGATTGGAGTTGCGCCTGCATCTACCCCATCAAAGGGCCCTCACCATACGAGCCACATTCCTCAGCCTTCTCTGCTGACCACATAGCATTGGGCTATGCTGAGAATCCAGAACCAGCCAGAGCACTTAAGTCAGAGTCAGTCCCGCCTTTCCTCTGCAACAAAAACTCACCCATGAACGAACCCAGGCTGCAGATCAGACTGAAGAAGCAGCTCTCTGGGGGGAAGGTACCACACTTGCTGTAGGAAGAACATTGAGGAAACATCAGGGAATTCAACTCTCACAAGACCAGACAAGAGAGAAGCCTTTTGTTTTTTTGATACAGTCTAGTCCAGGGGTTCTCAACCAGTGGTACTAGTACCACCAGTGGTAGGTACTTCGGCCGACTGCTGGTGGTGGTACTCGGACTGCCAGACCACCGGAACCCCACTCTGACACGGTGCTTTTGGCAGTGCATTTTCGCTCCCAAGAGGCTCCTGCCTTTGGCAGAGCCTCTCGAGAATGCTGAGAAGGGCCCTCCCACCTGCCCAGAGCCTCCTACCCGCGTTTTCTGGCCTCCAAAAACCTGAAAACCCAGAAGTAACTGGAGATGATGTCATTGCCAGTCACTTCCGGTGGTACGCAGCAGGAGAGTGGCGCTGGAGGTGGTACTTGGCCAAGAAGGGGTTAAGAACCCCTGGTCTAGGCTAATGATGCATCACATGAAGACCCAGTCCCCACTTCCTTCTTAAAAATTCAGCTCTATGTTGAATTAACACTTTCTAGATAGTGTCAATTCAGGAATACTATCTAGTAGCTGATGGTGCGATACCTTGGGGCTCTCCCCCAAGGTCTTCAGAGGTAATAATTTCCTTACCTGACAAGAGGAACATGATCCAGTGTGCAACAGGAAATGGAGCTATCCAGTTCACAGGACTGGTTATAAATCCTAAAGAAGAATGGGGTGAAAAGAAATCCGTTGTTACATGAATCCTTTGCACCACTAACAGCACAATCCTATCCAATTTACACCACCGGTGTAACTAGCGGTGCAGCAAGAATGGGAGGCCCCAGAACGGAAAGGGGATTCAAATCCCCTCCAAAGGGGAGAAACATCAGACGCCTTCAAAGGGGATTTAAATCTCCCCTCCAAAGCCTCCCGCCCTGCCCCGCCCTGCTGGTTACACCAGTGGTGTAAGTTGGATAGGATTGCGCTGTAAATTATGCAATCTGTTTTTCAAAAGATTCTCAGCCCTTCCAAGTTGTGGCAAATAGCATTCTTCATCAGTGAAGTTACACAAACAGGAAATCCTACACCTGAACAGAGTCAAAGGTGAGGTTCTGTCCTTCCTTGTCACCCTAGTTGTGGCTACAAACCTTGCTCCACTGAAGCAGAGCAATTTGTGGTGCTGAGAGTACCCAGCAAATATGGAAACTGCATAATATAGTACAGGCCGAGATTAACACAGGTTGGCAAAGTATAAATTAGAATCAGGATCTGATAACTTGCAGAAATATAGCAAGAGACAGTGCTGCTGGGAGTGTTTTAATGTGAACCAAATCAGAAGCGTAGGGGTTACAAGTTGCAAGCACTCAATATTCCCCTCACCGCAAAAAACCCAGACAGTCATGATCTCCCCAGCTCCTACCAAACCTTAATTTATACACTTCAAAATTATATGATTTATAATTATAAATTATATGAATGTCAGAATGCAGGCATCCTGCCTGCCCACTCCCTCTCCCTCCCTCCACCCCCAAAACCACGGAGCTCTTGGTTCAATTTAACATTATAATTTTTCTGTTTATCCTACAGAAGCCATTTGGGAAAACATGGCGGATTCTTTCCATCCAAGTCAGAATAAAGAATTTTACAGGAAATGGTATGTATATGTACCGTATTTACATTTTATCTTCCACTTTTCATCAAACATTTGCCAGCTGGAAAAGCAGAATCGAACTAAATACTGTACAGTCCCCTTCTCTGCTGAACTGCTTGGGGAAAGAGTTTCTGGGAAGCAACTGCTGCCATTTCTCAGCCTCATCTCCCCCTGCACATCCTGCAACTCCACTGGAATAATTTCACCCTTGGCTACGTTTTTTTTTTTTAACTTTTGCTGAGCTTTATGAAAGCTGGGGCAGAATTATGTTCAGAATTCAGCTCAAAGAGAGTTGAACTTAGCCTTTACTATAGAAACTTCTGTAGTGCCTCAATGAATAGAGACCTGCATGATCAAAACAAAAAGCAAATAAAACCTCAAGTGCCTCCCATGGTTTAAGTCTCCAAGAGATTCCCAAAAGCTTTTGAAGTACTGTATTGCCAGATCTCCCCACATGATCAATGGGAGAGGACAGTCCAAGATAACTCTGCTACCCTTCCTACTCCCACCCTGCAATAAAGGTTAAAGTTCCACCTTCTTTGTTTGTTTTCATATGTTAAAAACGTTTGGATGAGTCCGAATAGAAAACAATCTTCCTAGAACTAAAACAAACACACAGGATTACAAAAGGGAGTGGAGGATGCTTTGCTGGCATTTGCCTCGGGGGCTTTTTGACCTCTCAAAACCCACAGAAGCAGAACCAGTGACAGCAGGACAGACAATACAAGCTTCATGCTATTTGCCAGCACACTCACACAACCATATTCCACATGGCAATCACAACAACAATGGATTTGCTATCTAAAGGATTAAAATTGCATTTTCCCAGTAACAAAGAACTTACTATGATTACAAAGAACGTACTGGGCAAATGTGATACCTCTAAGATACAAGAGCCATCCCAAGAGGAAATCTGGGGCACAAGTATTGCAAATGCTTTTTATTACACACACATTCAAAAAAGATAGCTGCACATGGGAACATCAGAAGCTTTTAGTTCTCATTGTTGGGGAGACAACTTTGTAAAAACACAGCCAGCATCTGTAAAAAGATTGCAGTATTGCAGGTGTGAAACAATTGTGCTCTGCACATTCTCAAGACTTTGTGCATAAGAAAAGGACGAATTCTGCATGTGTCATTGGTTCTATAGTAACCAGCCCATTCGCCTCCATCAACGCCTTATACAGCTCCTGTATATCTAATGCACGTTCTATTGAAAAGAATGAAAGAACACAGTAGCAACCAGATCTGTCTCACACTCAGCTGTCCTTAATGGCACACAAAAATCTACCATCTGAGGCAGCTGCCTCACTTTCCCTCATGGCAAGGTCCCCTGTGTTCACAAAGTATGTCACACAATAAGTGGGATGGGAGAGAATCAAGGTGATGACAATTTGCAAAATGGAAGCGATGAGGCAGTGGCTGAAATGCAATGCCATACTCGTGGCATCGACGTGAGCAGATAGATTTGCTTGCATTCCCTGGACCCCACCCCACTTTCCACCTGACCTCCCAATAGATCCAATATTTGTCTATCATGCTCTGTTTCCACTATCTACTTCCCTCTTGTCTGGGGGGTGTTCTGTATCTCTTTGCTTCCCTCAAGCCCTCTGCTACACATACCCTTCCAGGGCCACAGAACAAGGAGTGCTGCACACAGGAGGCTAAAGACCGAGCTACATTGTCGACGGCTGCGTCGCGGCTGCGTTCCGTGTGCATCTGTTGTCCCGCCCCCAGGTCAAACAGCAGGCTCTGATTGGCCGGACATAGCACGGACGCAGCAAAAGTCGAGCCGGGCTCGACTTTTGCTGCATCCGTGCTATGTCCGGCCAATCAGAGCCTGCTGTTTGACCTGGGGGCGGGACAACAGACGCACACGGAACGCAGCCGTCGACAATGTAGCCCAGCCTTAACTGCCACAACCACTTCAGTACAGGAGCCCTTAAAGCTGGAAAATGCTCGACTTGTATGATAAGTACACCAATATTTTTTCTTCCATGAAATAAAAACCAGCTTGGGATGTGTGCATGAGCGTGTGCGTGCACTATATAAATAAAAAAGATGGCCCATAGCTCAGAAGAGAGTGATGTGTTCTCTCCCCTCATATGAATTTCTGATTCAGACTGCAACTTTCTGAAGCTGTTTTGGGTTCAAAAATGGAGAAGAAAACAGCCCTGGGGAAAACATTACATGCAACTGAGCTTCACACGTAAATTAGCCTGTTGCCTCTCCCTCTCCACCCAAATTGTCCATTGATCAGCCTAGATATTGTCTCTGGAAGAGGACAATATAATTTTTTCCCAAATGATGTATTTTTGAAGGGACGATTAGAACGTATAAAACACATTTAAGGTTGTTCCATTTGTCAGTAAACTGTGTCAATAAATATACATTTATTTAATAGACAGAGCTAGACATTATATTCAATAGACAGAGCTGTACATTATATTCATTAAAATTGGGGTGAATCAGGGCACTTGAATGCAAGAGGCAGACTTTTATGCTGGGGGAGGTCAGTATTAAACTGACAAACTGTGACAAAGGGAGGAATTCAGAATATTTTTTGTCCCCAAGCATGATGCACTTTACTGAGTCTCTGTTTAGTAGCGACAATCCTCATGAAAGCCCATTCTTTTTCTGTTGCCCTGTCATGTTCTGTTGAGGACATTGGTTAGATAGGGTAGAAGTGAGTTCCAAGGGAGAAAAAGAAGAGTCTAGCTCAGTGTTTCCCAAACTTTTTCAACCTGCGGCTCCCTTGACCATCAGCGATCATTGGTCGTGGCTCCCCATTGCATTATGTTGAGATGCCTGCCAATTGGCATTACACTGTTTTCTGAGAGGATTCTGTGGCACTCCGTGGCTCCCCTGGCTGGTTTCCATGGCTCCCCTGGGAGCCACGCCTCCCAGTTTGGGAACCACCTGCTTCCTCAAGAACTGGAGCCTTGAAATGGAAATTGTCCAGACACTCCTGCATTTTTCTCCACAAGCATGAATATGTTTGTGGATATGCTAGCCACTTGTGGAATATGCTTGTGGAATATGCTAGCCACTAACTAGCTCCTTAAAAGACAGACAGACAGACAGACAGACAGACAGACAGACAGACAGACAGACAGACAAATGCAAGCTATAATTCTGAAACATTATAGGAAAAGATTCTGCAGCATAAATGGCAGACTGCATGAACTGGGGTGTAATTAGGGTAACTGCAAACTTTCAGGCCAGGAGGCTTCCCATCCTTGGCTAGACATCAACTTGTCTCACCTAAGCAGCTCAATTCTGCTTTGAGAGACTATGCAAACACAGAGTCTAAAAATATGTTTCCCTGTTGCGTTTTAATGCCAGATCAAGGCCTTCTCCCCAGTGCTGGCAAGGAACGGAGTACAGGAAATCAAGCTAAGATAGGCAAAGCAGTCCATTCCACCACTCAGGAAAAACACGCACGCACAGAGCCACTAATAAAGTACAAATGTCACAGTGCAGAACAGCCTCTTACCAGTTGTGGACTGGACAGATGTGATTGTTGGAGAGGGCCATGGCATATCTGTAGGGAATAAAAAGTCAGAGGTAGTTATGTTTAACTACTGTATGTCATTCAAAATGCTCAACATTGATCTAACTCTCCGCCTCACAGTATCCACACCTGCCGTGCTCAACAGTGCACATCAATGGCGTGCAGTAAGCAAGATGTCGTGACAAGTCTGGGAAGACCTTGGTTCAAATCCTTCTTCAGGCATATGTCTGAGATGCAGCCTTCAGCAAACTGCTTCTCTTAGTCTCAGTTGCCCACCTGTAAAATATGTAGGTAGGTGGAGACTTTATGGCAAAGCTGCATCTTGGCCATATTGCTTCATACACTATGTGCCATTTCGGTCTGCTGTCTCTAAGTTTCCACGGAGCTTATACATAACATCAGGCAGCAACCAGGCCCCATTAGAGCTCAAGGTCTGTAAAGTGGGAATAATGATCCACCACACAGAGCAAACTACACATCCAAGGACCAAACTACACATCCAGGAAACCTGTTATTGGGACTGATGGCCTTGTTGTTTCCCACATCAACAGCAGTCATGCCCCCCCCCATTCATTTTGGGAGGAGTGGCTTAACCCTTGCCCTGCCATAATTCCTCTCTGAATTGAGAGTGATGGCTGCTAATTACTGAGAGCAACACAAGCCTTTCATCCCTAATAACAGGCTGAATGAAGCATGTAGTCTGGCCCTGAAAAAATGAACAAGCACTAATAGCAAAAGGTGTGTGTCAATTAAACGATCGTACTCCCTTCGCCCCCACTTCCCTACTGTCCACTCAAAAAGTTGCTTTCTGTCTTACTGCTCCATTCATCCCTCTGTCCTCAAGAGACCAACTTATTGGAACTCCTTCCATGCTTCTTTCAGCCTGTTGCGTTACCCTCTCAACAGCATTCAAGCATCCTAAGGAAACGGACCAGTCTCCCATTCTTAAGCTTCAGCTGGGAGTGTGCCGTCCAGAGTAGGGTGCCCAGATTCAATAAGGGACAAGGTGCCTATGCCTTTAACCATTGTAAGAAGAGGGCATTTGGGCAGGTGTAGCTTGTTGCACCCTTCCATGATGAGCTGCACCTGTTCAAATTCCAATGGTTAAAGGTATAGGCACCCTGTCCCTTATTTAATCTGGGCACCCTAGTCTAGAGTGACTGAGCTGCCTCAGACTGCCAGCGCCGTATGAGAATCTGGGACTGCCACAGGTTTATTGACCAAGAAACAGATCTGCACAAAGTCATTAAAAAAAATACTTCTCTCCTCAGATAAACCCTTGAGACTACCGCATTGACAGGAGCAAACACTAGGCTTACCAGATCTCCAACCGGGACAGAGTGCTAGACCTTTAGGAGAAGGAGTGTGGACAGGTGTGGCTTGTTAAACTCTTAGAGCACAATCCTATGCACACTTACCCAGGAGTGTGTCCCATTGAACTCAATAGGACTTACTTCTGAAAAGACATGCCTAGGAGTGTGCTCTAAGGGTTTAACAAGCTACACCTGCCCACATTCCTTCTCCTAAAGGTCTAGCACTCTCTCCCGGTTGGAGATCTGGTAAGCCTAGCAAACACTGAAAGGGCTGATCACACAACACTGCTTGAAAACCATCAGGGTGAAGCAAAGGTTTGTTCCACAGTTTGATACAACTCAAGACTGGCCTGGCAATCTCAACCACAGCAACACAGCTCCCCTTTTCTCCCCACAGTACTTTCAATTACCGTATTTCTTCGATTCTAAGACGCACTTTTTTTCTGAATTTAGCAATTCAAAAAAGGATGATGTGCAAATTGCACCCCCAAAATGCCACCTCCTTACTTACTGGGGCTGGTGGGGGCTCCGTGAAAACCGGAAATGGCCGAAAACCGCTGTTTTTCACCAAACTGAAGATTGGGGAGGCCTGCAGAGGGTCGCGCAGGCCTCCCCGAAGCCCCCACCAGCCCCAGTAAGTAAGAAGGTGGCGTTTTTGGGGTACAATTTGCGCATAAATCCTGGGGAGGGGGAATTTCCCTGCTTGTGGTAGCAAAATTAAAGGTGCACCTTAGAATTGATGGCGTCTTAGAATGGAAGAAATACGGTACTAAACAAGCCTCCACGGCCGCCATTGTAACAACCAGTCACCTCTTTGCATGTACAAAATGAAGCCAAGCAAAATTGGGACTGAATTATTATTATTATTATTATTATTATTATTATTATTATTATTAACAGTATTTATATACCACTTTTCAACAAAAAGTTCACAAAGCAGTTTACAGACAAAAATCAAATAATTAAATGGCTCCCTGTCCCAAAAGGGCTAGAAGTGCTACAACAGCGATGCGCATACAGTGAGGCCTGAACACCGCAGGCAGTCATGGAACATTCTTAGCTCTATATAAACCCTTGTCAGAAAACTCAGATATCAAACACGGTGCAGAGCTAAGTAATTCTGGCTTCACGCCTGGAGAACATAGTGGAGACTTGGTGAGGGGAAGTCTGGCGAAAAAGGGGCAGTTTGCGCAAGCCAGATAAGCTTAGTCCTCAGTGCAAACAGCCTGGTGCGGTAACAAGCATTGGAAGAGCATACTGCTGCTAACTCTGGTCTTCTCGGAACGTTTACAGGCACCCAGCCTCAGGACTCCAAACACAAACACCCAACAGAAACCTCTATTCTCATCCTCCAAGCGGGCCACCCTGCAGGGCTCCACACAGGTAAGCAGCCAGGATGGTATAGTGGTTTGGGAGTCGGACTTAGACCTGGAAGATCCAGGTTCAAATCCCTGCTCAGCCACGAAGCTTCCTGGGTGACCTTGGGCCAGTCACTATCTCTCAGCCCCACCTACCTCACAGGGTTGTTGTGAAGACAAAAAAAAAGGAGGGGAGGAAATACGTACACCACTCTGAGCTCCTTGGAGGAAGGGCGGTATAAAAATGTGAAAAATAAATAAATAAATAAATAAATAAATAAATAAATAAATAAGAAGCAAGCATGGCAGGAGTACTTCATGCCTCAACATACAACAGCTGCAAATGTCTCCTGTTTCCCTTCCACTTCTCCAACACCTTTCAAGAGCTAGTAGCAGTGCTTCTCATATTGTAATGCTGCACTGCACAGACAACCTGTTGTCTATGATAACCGACACATGGGTACGCTTCCCAGCTAGTAAACAACATGGAGCAGTTGGTCAACTCCAGATCAACCATTGCTTCTATTAGCCAAACATTCATGGTCCCTTTTGCCTTGCAGGAGCAGACCCTGGCCACATGGAACAGAACGAACAGGTGGTTACAGGGGAGGGATGAGTATTGCAGTATCTGCCCCAACAGATATATCTTCAAATGTGGACCAGTGGAGATGCTATCAATGGGGGAGGAAGGCTGAGGCAAGGGAATTGGAAGAGCACCTAGGTAGTGTCCCTCTCATTTGCTCCACATATCCCGGCCCCCGCCGGGCAGCTGAGCCGTTATACGGCCTCCCTGACTTCCGCCAGCAAAATAGCTGGCGGAATTCCGAGGAGGCCGATCGACCCCAGCCCCGGTTACATTCAAGGAAGGGGACGAGCATCCCCTTCCCTGAGTAGACTTATTGCCACATGGGTGCCTGCCCGCAGTAGTGCAAGGGATCCAGCGGACCCTTAGGCAGGATTGGGCTGCCAATTCCATGCAGATAAATGAGGTCAGCAGCAACCAGCATGAATCCAGGTGTTCCCTGTGGGACTGCCAAATTTTTACTTTAGTAGAATTCTTGTACATTTGCAAACTGCTTGACTTAATGATCTAACAAACAAAGCCATACCTAGAATGAGGATGCTCTGCGGGGAAAAGTTTCACCTGCCATTTGTGGAGCAGCTTTCAATGGCACAGGAACCTGGCAAGAACAGAAGGTTAGCAATCCTATTCTATCTGTCTTGCTGGCAGAACTCACTCTGTCGCTGACACTGTTCAGAAAAAAACTTGGGCTGTGGCAGCTGCTCATCTGCATTTGTATTAATGGGAAATAATTAGGGAGTCTCTTTCCTCTGCTTGCGACTCATCTCATTAGTCTTCAGAACAAGAATCGTACTAAAAGGAGGACCCAGAAGATCCTCCACCATCACACCTCAACTCAGGGTCTACATCATCTCCACGCTCTGGCCACTTGATCTCAAGCAAGGGGAAGGCGGTAGGGCTCTCCACAAGCCCCGCCCCGATTACCGTCATCACAGTTAAGAAAGTTGGACGGTAGCAAGTGCGGGTGAAGTGACTGAAATAGTAGCAAGGCCTGCTGGGAGAGTCACCAGTGTGCTTGGGCATTGCATGCTCTCACATGTGTCTGGTGGGGGAAGCTGCTCCCAATGCTTTTGCTGGGCAGCCACATCCAGGGCTCTAGCAAAGGTCTCACGTGCTAAACCGATTGGTACAGGCAGCCAGAAGCAAGATGGGTGCGCTGGCTAGTGACCAGCACCCACCTCCCCCTTCTAACTGGGATGCCTGGGAAACCGTATTCTTGCTGCCACCACGGACAGCTAGCGAGCCAAGACAAAAAGGAGGCTGCCTAGAGAAACCTCCTCCCAAGGTTAAAAAGGAGTCCCAAAATCCTGGGAGTCCACTTAAATCAAACAGTAGCAGAACATGGACACGATGTGGTAACCAGTCCCCAACCAAGAGAACTGAAATAAAATAGTAAAACTACTAGAGGATGTTTATTAAATGGCTAGAAAAGGTATCAAAACAATGAAGGAAAAGAAGCAAGCATTAAAAAAGAGGCACTGACAGTCCAATGAGAGGAAAAAGCAGGGGGGCTTCCCCCCTACTTACTCATGCTACTCCACGTTTTTCATCCTTGCCCCATTCTTTAGCAGGATGAGCAAGCAAGCCCCACGAAGCAGCAGATGCTCCCAACATCAGACCCGGGTAAATGCACAAAGGTGTGGGTTTTTTTGTAACCTGCAGGCATTAACCCTGCTGTACCTGTGGGATTGTATATGGGGGGGGGGTGTCACCTGAGCCATTTGAATTTCCCACTCCTGAAAATCAGGTGGGCTTCATATGATCCAATGGCCCGGCTTAAAGCCAGGTCCTTTGTGTACCGGTCAATTGGGGAGGAAGAAGGTGCTCAAACAATAAGCAACACACCAACAGGGCAAACAGGGCTACTTCTTCCCCTCACTCACAGAAGCCTCCGAAGTGCTAGAAAGGTCCAAAACAAGGGGAAATCAGAGGTTTTCACCACACTAATGCTGTTCCACAGGGCTACTGTTTCTTCTACAGAACCCTCTGTCTTGGTATGTACAGCTGATTCTGTGACCGGTGCCCCTAAGGAGTGCTAAATAGCCCATGATTATCCTCCTGTGGCTGTGTGGTAAGAAAGCTGTTCTGACAAGTGTGAGGTGTGGGTTCTGCTTCCACCTCTTCTTTTGCTGGCCAGACATTCATAAAGGGGAGCTGTGTCTTAGTTCTATATGGTGGAACTCAACGCCCCCCCCCCAACCTCGGATTTCAGAGTTATTTCCCATTGACATAGTGGGGAGGCCATGAGACTGTTTCCTGGAAGCTGCAGCTGTCTCCCCCATTGTTGCTTGTCCTCACGACTCCCTCCTTCTGCAAAAGAAAGAAAGAAAAAACCTCTTTCCGCTCACAGGGCCATTGTTTCATCAGGAGAACCTGAACTCTTGTGCATGGCAGGGTTGGTTCTTCATCATGTACATTCCTGGTCCAACAGAAACACGGCACTGGTTGGGGTACTGTGCCAAGAATCTTTTCTCCCCTGCATGTTTTCCTAGCAAACAGATCACTTGCAGGCTGTATGTAGGGCATAATACATAAGGACATTCAGTCTACCATCTGCAGAAATCAGATGAGTGTGTCAGGCACAGGGCTTAGGCTGGCTGTGCCACAGTCATTCCCCTTGGTGAGGATGCTCTGTTGTGTGTGTGTGTGTCTGCTAGTCTGTGCAATGGTGTAGAAGGGCAGCATCATGGAAGTGTTCCTCCATGTCTGTGTACTGTATGGACTGGCGCCTTTGATGCATGGCTAATAATAAGGGTGTGGTGTCTGCATGCTGCCTGATGATTGATGGCTGTTGGCAGTGTTGCCATGGTCTCTGGAAATGTTCACTCCGGTTTAAAGCGATAGCGTTTTGCTGTCAATCTTGCTTCTGGGAGCAAAAAAGAACTCTGAAAATGGAATCTATGGTCCTCTTGTCAAATTCGCCAAGTTAAATTAATGCATGCATTTCTACATAGAAGACACAACTATGGGAAAACAGCTTCATCATTTGACAGCTAATGTGATCTGTGCCGGGTGTGTGTGGGGCACATACAGCTATCAAAAATGTCACAATTTGTATTTTTGTGGCAAATTACGAATACAGTATTTGTGACCATTAACCAAGTAACACTGGCATTTACTTTCTGTATTGTGGAGGAATAGTTTTATTCAGTAATGACCACTTCCGGTTTCTGGAATGGTTTAGGCTAGGTTCTAAAGAGCACAGAGACTCATATAAGAGGTTTCCGGTTGCCCAGTATAATGTTTTCCTTTTGCTCTGAACAGACAGCTCCTGCATGACACATCATAAACTGCTTTTGAAACTCCCCTCAATTGCAACAGTAATTCAGCATGTGGCATTTGTGGGGAAAGAGGTCTGTTTGGCCAAAAAAAAAAAAACCTACCGTAAAGCCCCCCGAGGCTCTGGAAACTGCTTCCACTGTTTCTTTGGGTTCCGAGTGTCACACGCTGCAACTGTTAAATCCACAAGAACTTGAATCCAAGAAAAGCCTATGCAAAGACCTTCTGGGCCACAAGTTGATCACAGCAGAAAAGAAGTTGAGCTCAAGTAACTGGTTTTCTGTTCTCGGGACTCTGAAATTCGTGATGCAGGGGGCCTTTTACAAGCCAGCTTGCTTGTAAAAGGTCCACCACCTTCCAGCTTGTTGCCCCAGTAACTGCCCCCAGTCATTAAAGTGATTGATGGCAGCATGCTTTGGGGTAGAGGAAGGGGTCATCATCCCCACCAATCTGACCATAAGCACCAAGGACATCTAAAAGGAAGCTAGCTGAAGCAGGACTAGTGGGGGGAAGGGCAGCGGAGCCAAGTCTTCTTTCTCAAAGTCTAGTCACACCTTGCTGGTGCTTCCCCCTCTTTCAACCCTCTCCCGTAATTCCTGAGGTCCCACGTTTATTTTTTTTTAACACAGAAGTCAGGTCCTGGATCACGACCAACATCACACACAATCCAGAAAGACTTCTTTGTGCCACTTCAGCAGGCTGTCAGGAAGTTCTCTTCTTAGGGCAAAAGAGGACACAGAACCAACTTGGCCAACTATTTTAAAAGGAGAGGTCAGGAGGGGCTGCCTGGTCTCTGCTCTCCACACGACAGTGCATTTACACCCACAGCTTCAGGCCAGACACAAGCCAGACGAGTGCCTGAAGTGGTGCTCAAATTCTCCCCTTTTCTTTTTCAGGGGGGGGGGGGGATACACATTAGCATGCAGGTGCCCTGCTGCCTCCATCTCCACCTTCTAAATTGGCTGAGTTGGAAGGATCCTCCCTGCCTAGCGAGCTCCGAAGAAACAGCCGTGGAAACACAGAAGGAGGCAGTGGTGACACAGTCCTCTTTCAGGAGAGCGACAAGGGAGGAGAGGGAGCAGGAACTGAACAGCAGTGGCCACTGCTCCCCCCTCCATCCGCTGATTCTCCAAGCACAGCTAGCAGAGAGAGGATGGGGCAGCCCCAGAGCAGCAAACTGATGGAGTGGTTGGGCAGACAGCAGGGCATGGGCGGCATGGGTACTGGGCACCCCCTGCCAGTTCGCCATCTTCCCCCAACCCGCCACTCGAAGCAGACACTTCACCTGGCCTCATGGGTTGGTTGGCCCTCCACAACTCTTCCCCCATCATCACTAGCAAGCTATTTTCTTTTGCTGGGCCTTTCTTTGAACTATGTAACATATGCTTTGCTTATCACTATCGAGCAAGCTAAGCTGGGCAAAGCAGAATACAAAGGGTACGGTATGTCAAAAAAGATCTGCAGGATAAAGGACAGACAGACAGACAACACTTT
The DNA here is from genome assembly GCA_026170595.1 of Plestiodon gilberti rubricaudatus. Classification (NCBI taxonomy): domain Eukaryota; kingdom Metazoa; phylum Chordata; class Lepidosauria; order Squamata; family Scincidae; genus Plestiodon; species Plestiodon gilberti. The sequence continues at coordinate 102,723,811 of JANXHW010000003.1, read as the reverse complement.
GGGTATCTGGATAGCCCAGTAATTAATTTTTAGAACTTTTAGCCACAGTTAATTGACCTGGAGTTTTCTTGCACCTTTTGTAAAGGGTATTAGACATTTGGTTGTAACATATACCCACTGCTAGCAGTGACTCCTATACACATTTTTCCTAAGTTCTACAGTGATTATTATAGTCGCTTCTTATCCTCCATGGCAATTTAATATTCAGAGTCACAAATCAAACAAAATCCACACGTACTTGCTTTTTATTTATTTACCGCCCTACTGTTTCTACGAATCCTCTAGGCAGTTTAACAACAGGAAGTTAAAACAATCTCTTCAACCAAAAGCAATAAGAAGAGTGACAGAAAAAAAATCTGCATAAAATGATCAGGCATCAGTATCAAATAGAAAATGTCAACTTAGAGATCAAATGTCCTGCAGAATAAATGCTGTTTTATCTCAAACCGAAATGCCATCAAAAAAAGGGATCAAACAGACCTCTCATGGCAAAACGTTTCAGAGTTTAGTCATCGCAGCAAAACAGACCTCGTCCTGAGTTCCAACCAGCCACACTTCTGTCTGTTTGGGGACGTGAAAAAAGGCCTCCCGCTCCCATGAAGACCTCAGCAGAAGGCCAAACAGAATCAGATGGGAGAAGGCAGTCATTAAATGCACTAGTCCTAAGATGCCTAGGCTTTGAAGGCGATGCCCAGTACTTTGAATTGGACATGGAAACAAATTGGAAGCCAGAACAATCGATGGGGTGTCACATGATCGCTATAACGTTTGTTTTTGTTGATAACCACATTTTGTTAAAAACACAAAACACCACATTTTCAAACCGAATAAAAACACAGAACACATTTTCAAACAGAATTGGAACCAAATTACCAACTCTCTACTGGTTGTGGAATGGTTTATTTATTTATCTATTTGTGAAGTACTCAATCCATTTCTCGTAATAAGGCAGTCCTAATGATTAGTCCCAAGGCTTGAGGGGCTTAGTTATGTGAGCCAGCCTTCACTTGCCCCCATTACCTGCCATTGACAGACTTGGAAAAAAAACACCAGAAAAAAAGACGGTCAAACATTTATCTCCCTGTATTTACACAAGTTTGCAAACTGCAGAAGCTCAGCTGTTTGCAGGGCAAATCAACTCTCTGGTTTTTGAATAGTCTCAGACCTTGAGGCAATTAGTTATCTGATCTTTCCAGCACCAATGTCCCTTTTCATTGGAGGCTCTGTGGGACCCACCAGAAATCGGGTCATGACTTGTGGGTCCCGACCCACAGTTTGAGAAATGCTGCATTAGAGAAAAAGGTTATACCGGTACTTCTGAAGGATTACATAGCCTTTCCTAAAAAGCAGATGAGCTTCAAAATCCTCTCTGCAGGTTAGAAGAATTTCAATTACGACTCAAGGTTTTCCCCTCCAGATCCTCTGAGATGCAGCAAACCCCACTCTCTCCTCTGCTTGTTTAAATTTGTGGTTGGTCACTTGTGATGCAAGATAAGTGGGTGGAGTTACAGGCAGAACTTGAGCGCATCACAAAGCAATACGCACATTCTGAATTACAATTTCCTGTATGCCACTGAAATATGGAAATTAGCTGCAGCCTTCTGATTGTTTGTTATCATCACTGATTTAGATACCGGTGTCGAACCGTTTTGCCAACACCTGCGTTACAGTAACTTCTCTAGAGAAAGGTGTTCTGGTACTTCAATACACTCGTGAAAAAAGAGACAGATTCACCAAACCTACCATATATACTCAAGTATACAAGATCTCATCGATAAGTCGAGAGTAAGTTTTAAGCCAAAAATCATGGAATTTGCTATGACCTGACAGGTTGAGGGTAAAACTTATGAGTGTATGAATTTCTTTGAATTCTTGAAAAGGACCAGTGATTGTTCTGAGGCAGCAACAGAAATTCTCTGAACAGGAAGAAAGGTGAAGGAGCTTATGGAAGTTGCAAGCTTTGTGAGGGCTGCTGCTATGGAAGTTACAGTACTCCTCACAAAGCCCACAACTCCCACAAGTTCCTTCACCTTTCTTTCTGTTTGGAGAATAGCTCCCTTTCTCTGTTGCTTCAGAACAAGATAAAATAGCTCTGTTTTTTTATCCACCCGCATGCGTCCTGCTTCTCAGCCCCCCCCCCCGCCTCACCAAGCAGTTGTTCTTAGAAGCCCCATGTATAAGTCGATCCAGATTTTCAGGGTCAATTTCAAGGCATAGATTTTTTAGACTTATACATGAATACACACAGTATAAGTACTTCCCTCAAGTGTTATGTTCCACAGAGAGAGAGAGAGTTCAGAGAGACTCGGTGGATTATAATACTAAAAACTAAAACTATCAAACAGAACAAGTGTTTTTCTCCATCCCACCCCCTCTCCCCATTCCAACGAAGAAAAACATTGCTGGGTCAGGTGGCTCAGTTGACACATCTGTAGTAATGGAGGGGAAAACGGAAAATTCAGGGGGACAGAGAGGAGCAGTTAGCAATACAGTACTGATGGCACAGGGTTATTACAAGTGGAGTCGCATCCTAAAGCCACCAGCATCAGCTAGCTTAGAGAAATAGGAATGTAATACAAATATGAAAGCAACCAGACATTCAATAACTGATGTGCCTAATTTTCATAACATCAGCTTTCAAGCACAGCACAACCCCGTGACACAGCCAAGCCTTGCCAGATGGCGAGTCAGTCATCAGCCAAGTTCAGACTCCAGGGGACAACTGGGGATCTGGCTCTAAAGCAGGCAGACCAGGGCTCTGTGAGCAGAGACAAATGATGTGGATGAAAATGGGCTCCTAGTGTTCAGATTCCAGAGCATGTAGACAAGGGGGAAGGGCAGGGGAGTGCAAGGCAAAACAGGGAGAGTCTTCTTTTCAACAGCAACAAATTCCTTGGAGGTCATGCCTTTATAGAGCTGGGTGGGTCTGGCCTGGTCTATAATTAGGCCAATGGACAGGTTGGTTCTACTGACTAGAGTGCACCCCCTTGACCCCCAGAGCTCAGTCTGCTGTGCTTGCTGACAAGCAAGAGCATGGTGACACAGAAGGTAAGCTGCCAAAGACTGGCTGCTGGAGCCTGTGGTTCCAGACCCAAGACACACACAGGTGTCTTATTATACAGTCCATCCAGAAGGTGTTTACAGAAGGTATTTTGGAATATACTGTACAATATCCTCCTTCCCAGCGAGGTGAAAAGACTGACAAAACTGATGGACAGCCAGGAAAAATTGACCACACCAGAGGTCTAGCAGGAAAAACAAGAGTTCTTGTGTTTAGTTAGAACTCTTGCCAAGACTGCGAAAACACATACAATCCAGGAAGTGTCCAACACCAATCCTGGAAGATCGATGCTCTGCCAAGCAGGAGGACTGTCCTGACTTTCAACAATAGTCCAACCAAAAAGACCACAGAATCAATATCCAATACAAAGCTAAGGCCAGATCTGCTTCTTCTGCACTAGATCAGCACCAAAGTGCCTCTGCAGCAGATTGTCTCGTTTTATTTTGCTGCATGTTTATTCCTCCAAGGAGCTCAGATGCACAACACCCCTGTGAGGTTGTCAGAACAGCAACTTACTCATCTTCCTAGATCAGAGGAAATTTCCCTATATCACACACATTTTCAACAGTTACCTAAAGAAGGTGCCACTATTCCCCTGCTGCAGACTGGCAAGTTGAAACTGATGGATAATAATTTGCTCACAATGGTAACTAGGGTGGGAAATGAACCCAAGCCTATTAGCAAAAGATACATGACTGTGTGAACACAGAAGACAGATTCTACTGCCAACAATATTCCATCAGGAGTGCAATTCCTCTTGGTTGCCTATGAGCCTTGAGGCAGCAGCTCATGAAACACTGTTCTCAAAATTAATGCAAACTGGCTTAGATACAAGTGCTGTCACATGGGCAGGCAGACAATAAACAACAGCTAATGATCGACAGAAGGGGAGGGGAGGGTAGAAACACAGGATTGTCTTAAGAAAACAAATGGATGGGAGAAGTGACGACAAAGTCCACCTTTTAAAACAACATTGCATTAACAAATATCTATGAGGATCTTTTTTAAGACTATATTAAAAAAAGGATTACATCTGGAATAAGGTGTCCCGTTATTTATGTTGAAGACTGATGTTCTACTGTAAGAATCAGAGTTGCACAAGATGTAGTCAGCTATCTAATACAGTCCTAAAGGAGTCATCATAACAAGGTACCATGTTTGGGCAACCCCAGTTCAAAGCACAAGTACGGCAAGTACTGTATATTGTCACCCTGCTTATTTAACTTATATGCAGAGTACATTATGAGAAATGCAGGGCTGAATGAATCACAAGCCAGAATCAAGATTGCCGGGAGAAATATCAACAACCTCAGATATGCAGACGATACCACCCTAATGGCAGAAAGTGAAGAAGAACTAAAGAGCCTCTTGATGAGAGTGAAAGAGGAGAGTGCAAAAGTTGGCTTGAAACTCAACATTAATAAAACTAAGATCATGGCATCGGGTCCCATCAATTCCTGGCAAATAGAAGGGGCAGAAATGGAAGCAGTAACAGATTTTACTTTTCTGGGTTCCAAGATCACTGCAGACGGAGACAGCAGCCATGAAATTAAAAGACGCTTACTCCTTGGAAGGAAAGCTATGGCAAACTTAGACAGCATAATAAAAAGCAGAGATATCACCATGCCAACAAAAGTTCGTATAGTCAGGGCGATGGTGTTCCCAGTAGCAATGTATGGTTGCGAGAGTTGGACCATAAGGAAGGCTGAGCGCCGAAGAATAGATGCTTTTGAACTGTGGTGCTGGAGAAGACTCCTGAGAGTCCCTTGGACTGCTAGGAGATCAAATCAGTCAGTCCTAAATGAAATCAACCCTGACTGTTCCCTGGAAGGACAGGTACTAAGGCTGAAACTCAAATATTTTGGCCACCTAATGCGAAGAGAGGACTCTCTGGAGAAGACTCTGATGCTGGGAAAGATTGAAGGCAAAAGGAGAAGGGGAAGGCCAAGGATGAGATGGTTAGACAGCATCACCGATGCAACAAACATGAAAATGAGCGAACTCAGGAAGATAGTGGAGGACAGGAAGGCCTGGCGGGATATGGTTCATGGGATCACGAAGGGTCGGACACGACTTAACGACTGAACAACAACAAGTTCAAAGCACAAGACAATGCCACTTCAGTGTGTGCTAATACACATATGGAGCCCTGCACTTGAGTCAGCCCTTCTGCTCCTCTGCCACAAACTCCTACTGTTTGTGCCACAGGTTGGCCACTCAAGACATAAGGCATCTTTGGCAACTCTTAATGGACTATTCTCCCCTCAACATGTCAGAAAAAAAGCCTGAGGGCCCAATCCTATCCAACTTTCCAAAGCAGATGCAGCTGTGCCAATGGGGCATATGATGCATCCTACGGTGGGGTGGGGGGGCAGTCACAGAGGCCCCGTTAAGTTAAGGCAGCAGTGGGGAACCTCTGGCCCCAGGGCCACATCAGGCCCCCGAGGCCATCCGGTCCGGCCCCCGGAGAGATTGCCGGGAGGCCGCCCAACCGCCCCCTGGAGGCTCCGCCGGGTCTGCACGTCACCTCCGGAGGCCGGGAGAGGGCCTTTGCATGTCCTCCCCGGCCGCCGCCTTGACCCCTTCTCACCAGGCCGTTGGCCATTTCGCACATGCGTACCATGCCGATGAGGGCAAGCTCTTGCCCTCTTGCCCTCATCGGCATGGTATGCCGGAGGGGATGTGCGGACCCGGCGGCAGCTTCGGACGGTGAGCGCGGAGCCTCCGGAGGCCGAAGGGGGCGGGGGCAAAAATTAATTAAATAAATAAAAATGGCGCCCGGCCCTCAAGCAAATTTCTAATATTTAAAATGGCCCTCGCCAGGGAAAAGGTTCCCCACCCCTGAGTTAAGGGAACATTTACCTCAGGGCTGCATCGGCGCTGGAAAGTTGGATAGGTTTGTGCCCTAAACCTGCATCAACCTGGAGAGAGAACATTTGCACAGTTCTTTCTTTCTTTCTTTCTTTCTTTCTTTCTTTCTTTCTTTCTTTCTTTAAGGCTGCCAGCCCAAGCCCTTTCTTTGTAACTGACAGCCAGCAGATAACCACATAACCAACAGACTCAGGCAGGCAGCTCGCCTCAAGTACCACATTTTGAGGTATTATTGAAAAGTGGTCAGTTGCCCGCAATTGTTTAGCTTGTGGCCCCTTGAGCTCTGGTTTTTCCCCGAGGCAGGGGCGCCCCATTTGGCCTTTCTGCCTCCGGCCGCCTAGGGGACATCCCTTGAGCGTCGTCCAGGGTTGACAAGAAACCTGGAGAGATTAAAAAAAAATCACTCCTTGTGATTCAGCCCGGAAGAATGTGTTGGCTAAACACGCCGATCAAGAGCGAACGGTTCTTCCTTGGAAGGCGCGCAGACGGGGCGCACTGCAGGGCAACCCCTCTCAAGCGCCCGCCTCGGGAATGGATGGTTCTGATCCTGAAGCCAGCCTGCAACCGTGACGCGATTTCAGGACAGACACGACCGACCAGGCGCACGCCACGCAAGATCTCCTTCCACCCAGCCGCCCTCCCAGCTACCGCTGCCAACACTGGAACTTTCCACTCACTCACGCCCCGTCCAACGGCAGCCGCTCAGATACGGGGGCTGCTGCCCCAGACTTCAGTCCATTTTCCGTGCGTGAGCAAAGTTGTTAGGGGGCACCGATAAACCTCAGCAGAACCCAGAACAGATGGGACGCGGGAGAGACTATGGAAATTCCAGGGCAGACACGCTGGCTCAGCGCCGAGGAGCGGCCAGGCCACGGGCGTGGAGAAGAAGCCGCCACCAGCGAGGGTCAGAGAGAAGGAGGTGGTGGCCCTTGGCTCCCCGAGGAGGAAGCCCGCCGCCCACGATGGGCAGTTGCGAAGAGCACGACTGCAAACAAACAAGCCGAGGGGAGTTCAGTGCGCGAGGCGGGATGTTTGCAACGTTCCAGTCCCGCCTGCCGCGGCTTCGAGGCTGCGCGCCGCCTGCAACGCTACGCTACTCACACGATCCACATGCCGGTGATGCTGAAGGCGGGGAGGGCGATGGGCAGGATCACCCAGGCGGGCATCTTGGGCCTGAGACGCGCCCACAAGGGGGAGCTCGTCCGTACGGGCACCATCGAGGGGGCGCCCGGGGGCAGCCCGGCCCCGTGCCCCCTTACAGCAACTCCCTTTTTCCTCTTCCTCGGCGGACTGGAGCGCGGTGCCACAACGCCCAGAGGAACTCGGATTGGCTCTCTGACCAAACTGCGGCCACAGCGCCGCTCCCGCGGGAGCCAAGGAGGAGCAAGCCCGGCATGGGACGGGGCGACCCCGCCCCGAGGGCTGGCCCCAGCCTGGAGAAACGCTGGGTGGGTGGAGCGGAGGGATAGCGGTATTTTCGTGGGCCGAGTATGCGATCATATGTATTAAACTAGCAAAATAGAGCGATACATTCGTTCCTAGCAAGGCCAGCCCCCACGCACCCCCTTTCTGATCCAGGATGAAAAGGGAAGGACAAGAAACTATTCAAAGAGCGAGAAGGAAAACTCAGCTATTTTGAAACAAACAGGAAGGGAATTTACCTCTGCTCACCCCCTCCAAATAAACTAATACTGTACAGCGGGGGGGGGGGGGCGGCCAGCGCTGGTAGAGACTATTTAAACAGGCGCTGCTGCTGCTCGGTTGTAGGGAAGAAGCTGCGTGTGTTCTCCCTAATCCCAACGACGACGACAGACTTCTTTCCCCATAACATCTACCAACATTCAAGGATGCAACGTCCTGACGAATACCACATGTTCACACTTCGAGTGGCATAATCCTAATTAACTCTTTTAGAAGATTGGTGCCAACTTCCCCAAGGTACATTTTAGCAGACAGGTAAGAGAACTGGGAAATCAAATCAAAACCAGGGGAAGAATATCAAGAGAAGCCTAGGCCAACAGCACCCCTTCTTCCTAGACCAGAGCAGGACAGTACCAACTCTTTGCTCAAACACATCCAAGACTCTTCGGTAGAATGGTGAGAAAGGCTGCTGTATTAGGTAATTCAAATTAAGTAGAGAATTATCTAAGAACCTAACAGTGCAATCCGACTTAACTTTTGCGCAGGTTTCACCAGTAGCGCAGCGAGAACGGGAGGCCCCAGGACAGAAAAAGGATTCAAATCCCCTTCGAATTCCTCTTTTGGAGGGGATTTGAATCCCTTTTCTGTTGTGAGGCCTCCCGTTCTCGCTGCGCCACTGGTTACACTGGCACAAAAGTTAAGTCGGATTGCACTGTAAGATACCTACCCCATTAAATTTTAATTATTCATTTGCTTTTTTAAGTCGCAATAGAAAATACATAATTTACATATACATGTGTAAGTACGAGACCTAATAAATCTTCTCTAATATTACAAATTTGGGTTTTTGTGAGCAGGGAGTGGATGTGGTACACAACAATGCCAAGTTTTGCCTCAGTGGTCCACAGTCTCCTAAAGGGTGGGAACCTAGGGACTGAAGAGCCCTAAAGGCATAGCCTTTCCTTATAAGGGAGGTGCCCTAACCCACTAATCATTTGGTCACTCTTCTGCACCTTTTCCAGTTCCACTATATCCTTTTTGAGATGTGGCGACCAGAACTGTACGCAATACTCCAGATGTGACCTTAGCATCAACTTGTACAATGGCATAATACTATTGGCAGTTTTATTCTTAGTCCCTTTAAGTATCCTGAGCATGGATAATTAAGACTTACCCTTGCAGAAGCTATGCCGAGTCTCTCTCAGCAAAGTTTGCTCTTCTATATGTTTTAAGATTTTACGTTTGATGAGGCTTTCTACCATCTTACCTGGAACACGTTAGGTTGACCGGCCTATAGTTTCCCAGGTCCCCTCTCCTTTTTTAAAGATTGGTGTGACATTAGCTATCCTCAATCCTCTGGCAGTTGCCATTTTAAGAGACAAGTTGCATATTTCAGTCAAAAGATCAGCAACTTTAGTGCCTTAAGAACTCTTGGGTGGATGCCATCTGCGCCCAGTGACTTACTGATCTTTAATTTGTCAATTAGGTCTGAAATGACTTCTCTTTTAACCTCTATTTGACTTACAGCACAATCCTATCCAACTTACACCCCCAGTGTAACCAGTGGGGGAGGGCAGGGCGGGAGTCTTTGGAGGGGAGGAGAGATTTGAATCCCCTTTCCATTCTGGGGCCTCCCGTTCTCGCTGCACCGATGGTGTAAGTTGGATAGGATTGTGCTGTTAATTCTTTAGTCAGCGCTTATTGATATATGCTCAGCAGTGAAAAGTTGAGATTGAAATTGAGATTATACTAGATATTGAAGAGTTAATGATTAAGATTTATATTTGAGGGATTTGGATGTTTAAATTTAAGGTTTAGGAGATGGAAATGTAAAGAAGAGAACAGACTGGTAGTAATTATTTTATGTATTGATGTCCAGGAGGTGGAAATTGAGTAAATATGGTGCTAACTTAAGTTAGTAAGAGAACAGAGTGGTAGTAATTATTTTATTTTGATTAGATGGAAAGGTAATTATAAAAAAGAATATTATCATTATATGTATTGATGTGCAGGAGGTGGAAATTGAGTAAATATGACGGTAACTTTAGTTAGTATAATTGAATAGTTGAAAGAGTCATTCTATGATATATTGATGTCCGGCTTGTTAGTGTTCCTAATGTGTCATGTTGATATCCCCCAGTTTGTCATTCCCTGTTGTATCATTTTTGTTGTTAGGTAGGTAGTTAGTTAGTTAGGTAGTTAGGTAGTTAGTTAGTTAGTATTTTTATTATTGTATTGTCTTGTGTTTTATTGTTGTTAAATAAAATAAAAAAATATATTAAAAAAAAAAATTCTTTAGTCAGGAGGGGCCTTTCAGGCAATGGTATCTACCCAAGGTCTTCTACTCTAAAGACAGATGCAAAGAACTCATTTAATTTTTCTGCAATCTCCTAGGTAAAGGTGACCCCTGACAATTAAGTCCAGTCGTATCCGACTCTTAGGGTGTGGTGCTCATCCCCATTTCAAAGCTGAAGAGCCAGCGTTGTCCAAAGACGCCTCCGTGGTCATGTGGCCAGCATGACTCTCCTTGCCGCAGCGCATAGCATGCGGCTGGAACACGGAGCGCTGTTTACCTTCCCGCAAGCGGTACCTATTTATCTACTCGCATTAACATGCTTTGGAACTGCTAGGTTGGCAGGAGCTGGCCAAGCAAGGAGAGCTCCTTGACCTTTATAGCCTCTTTAACTCTGCGTGTTAGCCATGCTGGCACCCTTCTGGACTAACGGCCCGATCCTCCCTAAAGAAGCACAGGCAGTGGGTGCCATAAACGCACCGTACTGTAAAGCACATTTTCGGCACCCAGGGAGCAAGGGCTGGAGGCTGGCAGCCCGTGCTCTGCCTACAGACTGACCCTGCAGCCGCTGGAGCAGGTAAGCTTTGCACCAGTCGGGGCAAGGGGAGGGTGGGCTGGGCGGCGAGGGAGGGCGGCCATTGGCTGGGCCGGTTTTCGTGTCAGATTTGCTTGGCACTCTTCCTCAGACGTGCATGGTGAAACAGATCGCAGCATGGTCACTGTTCCCCAACGGCTGAGTAACACTTACATCCCTGTCCAGGTCCTGACTACCACACAATATCAAATCCAGTCACCTGTCCTCTGGTTGGTTCCATGACTAGCTGCTCTAAAGCAGTCATTTAGCATATCAAGAAATCCGGTCTCTCATGACTGGAGCATGAATTGACTGAGTCAATATGAGGATAACTGAAGTCCCCCATGATTACAACCCTGGCTCTCATTAACACCTCCCTGACTTGTTTCCTCATATCAAGGTCCCCTTCAGGCTTTTGATCTGGAGAACGATAGCATGCCCCCACTATTACATCTGTCCTTGCGCCTGGTAATTTAACCTACAGTGATTCTATGGTGGAGTTGGACCCCTCCCCTTCAATCTCTACTCAAATTAGTTCCAAGAAAACATGTTTCCTAAAAAGGAAGAGAGTGGAAAGGAAGACAGAAAATGGATTACTCTTCCACAGTAGAGGTGATGGAGTGTAAATATTCTTCTCAGAGGTTGGGCTCCTGCTAGGCCCTTTTCTTCCTAATAAATGATTAGGCCCAAATGGCCCAATCCTATCCAACTTTTCAGTGCTGATGTAGCCATGCCAACAGGGTGTGCGCTGCATCCTGCAGCAGGGTTGCAGTCTCGGACACCTCTTCAAGGTAGGGGAATGTTTGTTCCCTTACCTCGGAGCTGCATTGCGGCTGCATCAGATGGAAAGTTGGATAGGATTGGGCCCTTACTCTTAACATTCAGTGTATCTTGACTCTGCTTTAGTTAACAAATAACAAAATGATTATGAGCATCCCCTGCAGAAACAAGACATGAACGTTTGACTTTGGACAGGACGAAGTACAGAAAAATGATATCAAATATCTCAGTGCTTCTCTTCAAAAATGCAAACTGTTCAGCTGACACTGATTCCACAAGCAGTCCTTCCCAGTCTGCTATAGGAGTGAAGACGCCAGCGTACATGGGTCTCGTCTAAAATAACCCTGAATTCCAAAAGCAGTTCAGAGATTTCCTTTCAGTGAACCAGACCCAAGTCTGCATTAATCCCAAATTAAAATTGTGGTTACTTTAAATACAACTAGAATCCAATCCACACACCCCCAACATAAACCAGGTGACCACTTCCACCTAGGAGGTTCAGTAAGCAGGAGGTCATTCCGGGCATAGCTAGAAAAGCTCTTTCTGTTCCAGATTTAGAGTGCAACGCTATATGCACTCTCCTGGGAGTAGGTTCCATAGAACACAATGGGACATCTGAATTGACACGTTTTGGATTGAGCTATTAGGCAGGCTAATTTAGAAATGCTCAAGTCTTGTCTTTCAAATAATGAACCAAGTGTGACTTTTTGTCAGAAATAACTGGCCAGAGTAGATGTATTCAATGGGGCTTACAGGAAAGTGTGCATAGGATTGCAACCTAGGTTACATTTTCAGGGGAGCCAAAATGGAGCAAAACTGTAGTAGGGAGACTTTCATTCTCTCTGCTGTGGGAGAAAAATCCCCTCCCCCAGCATGATATTTATGGAGGAGGGAAAAGTTCAATTGAAAGCTTTTTATTTATTTAAATGATTTATATCTCACCTTTCCTTCTGAAGGTAAGCAATACGCAGGAAGAGGGGTGCGATTCTGATCAGAACCATAGCAGAGACAAACTATGGCATTTTCTTGCATTTTGGTGCCCCTCTCCCTGTGTCCCAGTAACAAAATAACCCTGAAATTAAGCAGCCAAAACACACAAAACATGTAATACAGTATACCGTTGGGTCCTAAATCCATTTACAGAGAAGCCAAAGCAAGCTTTGACATGTACATCACTTGCTAGATTTGGAACCATGGGTGAAAATCCAATGAACTGGTGTTCCATTCAGTAGGGAGTGGTGTTGCCACCTATGCAAACTGCATGGTTTTCCAAGGGGATGTGTTACAAATGAGCATGGAAATGTGCATTCCTATTCTGATGGTACTCATGATGCATAAATACCTCCTTAAACACAGCTAGAGTTGGACAAGACAATGTTAGAATATCAAGGAAAAACAAAAATCTGATCAAAGTGACGCCCACAGCTGCATTCATTTCTCTTTCGGGGTTGTTTGACTAAAGGTAAGGCTCACCAGTAAAAGTGATATGCTTATTATTTGGGGGAAAGACAAAAGCAATGAAACCTGAACTATATCAGTTGAGTAAAACTATATTTGATCCTCCCGTTACACAAATCAGCACTGAGAGCATTTAGGGAGCTGAAAATCAGAACAGCTTCCGGACAGCAGGACCATGACGTAGCGTGGAGCAGACGCTCTGCTCCGTTGCACGCTGCATTTTGCTGATTTTTTTTCTAGGCCTTCCCGCCTGCCCTTACATGTTTTTCATTATTTTTTAGGGTCTTTGTAGGCCACAGAACCTGGAAGTATTGATGACGTCATCGCGTCACGCATCATCGGCACTTCTAGGTTCCACGACTGGAGCCAGCAGGAGAAGGGTGTCACGTTGCAAGTAAGTTTGGGAACCAGTGGTCTAGAGCATGGGCCTCCAAACCCTGGCCCACAGGCCGGATCCGGCATGCCGAAAAACGGTGTCCAGGCACAGTGATGCTGGAGCCTTACCGTTCCGCCCGCAGCCTGCTGTCTTCATGCCCAATCTTTGCAGAAACTCACACCAGGTAGCCGCTTCCGCCACATGCCACCACAGAAGGCTCTGTGCCCCCATTTCCCAGGGGAAACGGCTGCTCGGCACAAGTTGCTGCAAAGATCAGGCGTGAAGACGGGAGGCTGTGGGGTGGAACGGTAAGGCTCTGCCATCGCCATGCCCGGATGCCATTTTCCGACAGACAGCGGGCCATAGTTTGGAGACTGCTGGCCTAGAGGAATAGCAAATCGGGCATTTCCCTTCAGGAAACAGAGGGGAAATTGGCCTGCTGCTTAACATCATTTGAAGGTTAGCATTGGGGTCAGCGGGGGATGAGGATAAAAAAACCTCTCCTCAGGCTATATTCCCTCACACACTATATAGCAATAAAAGTACCAGTGGGGTTGGCAAACCCTAAATACTGTACCGCTATTTAGCATAATAGCAGAAAGTTTTCAGAAAAGGAAGACAAATGTCTTCTGCAAGCTCCAGACCTTGAAGGACGCCAGACACCTCAACAGAAGTGCACCAGACTCCTTAAGGCCAAACACCTTAACAGAAGTTGAGGATACACTACAATTCTGGGGAGTCCCCCTACTTCAATTATATCTTAAGATAGTGCTTCTTTTAGAATACCTAGTTAGCCAGAACTGGCTCAGAGTAACCCATGACTTGTCTCACTTGTTGCTCAGCCTCTAGACTACTACTTGAAACAGATCTGGCTGCAGATGCACTGATGAGGGGGCGGGGCCGCTTCGTTCACCCGTGTAAAGGAGGGTCGGATCGCAGCGGAACTTAGAGCTCCGCCCCCCCCCCTGCAGTGTGCAGATGTACTACTGGATCTTGAAATGGAGAGTTTACTTTGCTTGGCAACCTAAGTATACAACGCCAAGTGAACCTGGAGTCTCCTTGGCTAGAAAGGGCCTCCAGTATTACCTCCAGTTGTTGATCCCAAATCAGGTGCATCACACACAGTAGCAGGGGAATCAGAGCATTGTCATAAATAAGGCCTTCCAGTCAGGCAACTTCAGAAACACTGGCCCTGTACGTTAGAGGACGCTCGGACATAAGGTTCTATTGGGGGGACAGGACACCCTTGGATAAGCAGTTCGGTTTCAAACGAGCATAAGGCCTTTCTCAGCTTCCTGGAAATGGCGGTGTGATCCTGTGTCTGCATGCTGTATGAAGTTGAAAAAAAAACGAACAGCAGTAGTTCCTTTGTAGCCATGTGTAAAACTTCAGGAAAGGCAACTCCCATTTAAACAGAAAGCTAGAGGGGAAAGTCCTCTTTTCTTTCTGTATGGCTTCTACTGCCTTTCCATGCTGTAATTCCTCTTGGTGAACTTAAAGGTTCAAAGAAATAAAGGAAGCTCCTCTTTTCAAAGAGGACACCCGATCACTAGTGTTCTATCACATGCACATACTGAACTAGAAAATCGCACATTTCGGAACCGCAAGGACCAGTTTTGCAGGCCTTTATATAGGCCAGGGATATCGCTATGCTTGTTTCTTCAAACCCGAGGCAATCTCGTCAGGTGGAGGCTGAACACAATGCATTATGGATCTGTGGTTATAGGATCACAGTAATGGATTGCACTAATCAATGTGCATTTCCAAGTCAGAAGTCACGTGGACAAATTTTGTGAAATTGGTCCTTCAATGCTACTTGAGTTCAACGATGCACCAGAAATCAATTTAAGTTGTTTTATTATTGTAAGGGGGAACAATTCAGCAGCACGGAACAAAAACCAGAGTGGCTTAGGTCTGATCTACACATGAAACAATACAAGGTGGATACATTTTATGAACTCTCCTGAATAGACCTCCCTGCAAAACACACGCACGCACGCATTTCAGGGATAAAGACTAGTCCAGCTTGTTCCCTGCCAAGTTAGTTTTCTGTTTACAGGGATTCATGTATGTAGATGATTAAAACATGTGGTTGCAGTCCACACTTATTCTACCGCCTCCCGACCCTGCCACCCCATTCCCATTTCATTCTGCTACTTGTGTGGACTGGGTGTGTTTCAATTTGTTGCAACATGCAATGCCACATTGCTGCAGAACCAACCACAAAGAAATCAAAGAAATTGACTGGTGATAAGCCCAATGGCTGGTTTTTCCTGTAGCACCATGTTTTCAACAACAAACGTTGTACCCAAAGAAACTTCTGAGGAAAATAAATCTTCTTATACTTTCTTCCACAGCTTTGGCCTGCCACAGAGAAGCCTTTACTTTCTAAAGAAACTCAGGAACCTCTCCTTAGGGGAGAGGCAAATACTAGCTCCCTGGCTGAATATTCTGAAGCTAGCTCTGTGCAGGTGCATAAGCCTATACAGGTTGATTACCCCTTATCCGGACACCCAAAATCTAGACTATTCCGAAATCCAGACATTTTGGGGTTATGACTTTTAAAAAAAGCTTTTTCCAGCACCTGGCTGGCGTAGCACAAGGCATGCTGGGGCACAAAACTATTAAATATATTGTGTAAAATTACCTTCAGGCTGTGTGCATAAGGTATATATGAAACACAAATGAATTTTATGTTTAGACTTGGGTCCCATCACCAAGATCTCTCATTTATGCAAATCCAGACAAATCCAAAATCCAGCCAACTTCCCGTCCCAATCAGTCCAGATAAGGGATACTCAACTGGTATACGAGTCTAAATTGAGACCACCAAGAAGAACTAGGGCCAGTCAGAACTTCTCCAAAGTGGACAGCTGGCAAGTCCTACTGCATCAGTTCTCATCCTCTTGATAGACCTTTTTTTGCCTCTGAATTGGTATCTGAGGGTCCAGCAGGTCTCTCTTCCAGGTGAGGTTTTGCCTTGGGGTCTCCCACATACGCTAATCTCCATTTCATGATGACAAGAAAAATTTGATTTGAGTCACACTAGCCACTATTTAATTTCACTCCACTGCAAATTGCAACGAACAATTACAGGAGAAGGTGTTCTTAGACAAAGAAATGGCTGCAACCCTTCCCAACTGATGTGGAGTCCGGCAGTGAAAACAGGACACAGTGGATCTCCCATGAAAATGCTATCATTAAGACTGTGGCTGAACTTTGAAACTTGGAGAAGCTGCCTCCCATTATCCCACCCTACTTGAAGAAGGAAGGGGATTAACCATCCCCCTCACACCACCAGCCTCAGAAGTCTTTGGTTAGTCCCTTTGTGGCGCAGTGTGTTAAACCACTGAACCATGAGCTGTCGATCGAAAGGTCAGCAGTTCGAATCCGTGCGACGGCTCCTGCCAACCTAGCAGTTCGAAAGCAAGAAATTGCAAGTAGATTAATAGGTACCGCGTCAGCGGGACGATAACAGCATTCCATGCGCCTCGGTGTTGAGTCATGCCAGCCACATGAACATGAAAACATCTTTGGACAGCGCTGGCTCTTCGGCTTTGAAACGGAGATGAGCACTGCTCCTTAGAGTCAGATATGACTGGACTTAATTGTCAAGGGATACCTTTACCTTTATGCAGCCAACAGAGCAATATGGCAATGTTGGAATTACACCAAGTTCATTTCCAGGAAGCTGCTTCCCTTCCCCCACCCACTCATAAGAACATAAGAACATAAGAAGAGCCCTGCTGGATTAGGCCAAAAGCCCATCTAGTCCAGCTTCCTGTGTCACACAGTGGCCCCACCAGATGCCTCAGGGAGCACACGAGACAACAAGATACCTGTGTCCAGTCGCCACTCCCTTGCACCTGGCACAGAGAAAACCCACTTCTAAAAAAAAAACAAAAACCAGGAGGTTGCTTATGGCTTGTAACCTGTGATGGTCTTTTCCTCCATGAATTTTTCCAAACCCCTTTTAAAGGCATCTAGGCCAGGTGCCATCACCACATCCTGTGGCAAGGAGTTCCACAGATGAATCACACGCTGGGTAAAGAAATATTTTCTTTTGTCTGTTCTAACTCTCCCTCCACTCAATTTTAGTGCGTGTCCCCTGGTTCTGGTGTTGTGCGAGAGGGAGAAGAATTTCCCTCTATCCACTCTCTCCATCCCATGCATAATTTTATAAGTCTCAATCATGTCCCCCCTCAGGCGCCTTTTTTCTAGGCTGAAAAGCCCCAGACGCTGTAGCCTTTCCTCGTAAGGGAGGTGCTCCAGCCCACGAATCATTCTGGTCGCTCTTTTCTGCACCTTTTCCAATTCAACTATATCCTTTTTGAGGTATGGTGACCAGAACTGGACACAATACTCCAGATGTGGCCTTACCATCGATTTGTACAAAGGCATAATGATATTGGCCGTTTTATTCTCAATCCCCTTTTTAATGATCCCGAGCATGGAATTGGCCTTCTTCACAGCCGCCGCACACTGGGTCGACACTTTCATCGACCTGTCCACCAGCACCCCAAGATCTCTCTCTTGATCCGTCACAGACAACTCAGAACCCATTAGCGTATATGTGAAATCAGCACTCCTTGCTGTCCTCACAAGATCTAGAATCAAAAGACAGCAGGCCCAAAAAGGAACTGCTAAGCCAAATATTTCATTTATAGTCATATTTTATTCCACTGTAAAAAGTCAATTGACTCCTTTTTTATATATATACACACACACACAGTCACCTGCTGTTCCACACAGTAGACACTGGCTTCAGTTCCCAGTGGGATTCTGCAATAAATGTGGAGAATTTTAGCCTAATGCGTAAGAGGAAGGAAGCACTAGATGAGACACATTTCACTCTCTGATTTCATGCTGAGAGGCCAGTGGTGCAAGAGGGCAACGGAATCCTCCTAAAGTGCAACAGACTGCTGGCAAAGAATGGAAAGAACCTTAGCAGCCAATTCCTGATAGAGTCGGAGCAGGTATAGTGGACACCACTTCTCCTCCACTCCCAGAAGCACTCCCGCCAGGCACTATTCACCCCAGTCCCCTTCTCTCACAATACAGTGAGCACAAGTTCAGAACACCTGGAAGTCACCCAGTGGGATTCAACTGAAAGGAGGAGAGCCTCTAGTGCAGAATTTGGTCAAGTTGGTACTGTTCATTCAGCACTGCAGAGATAATTTCTTCTGCTCCAGGCCCAGGACTTGGTATCGTTTCCCACATCCTCTGGTCTTGTTCAGTGGGCAGAGATTTCCACTTCTTCCGAGAAGGCCCAGCATACAATTGGCAAAAGTAACCCAATCTGGGGCCCTGGAGAGGCAAGAGCCAAAGAGCAGCCCTAAGAACTGCCATGTCAGTATCAATATAGACAAGAAAGCAAAGAGGCAGTATGCATACTGGGACCTTCTCTGCTTGATCTCTTAGGAAACCTAACTCCTGTTCTCCTCTCGGCAGAAAGCTCCCACTTTGTTTGGATCACACACTGTAGAAGATCTGTGCTGAAAGCTTGGCTGCTACCCTCTAATTCAAGAGACCAGGGACCCTAGAACAGATTATCTGGGATGAGGATTTTGGCCTGAGGTCCACTGGGAAGGACAGTCACCTTCCAAACTGGTTAGCTACTCTTCTGCTAGGGCCTTTCCTACAGCAATCATGGCTTCTACAGACAATGGCCAGCATCCTGTACCATCATCACCCCCGCAGCCAAATGTCCTCTCTACTCCTCTCCTCAGTTGACTTCAGAAGTCGTCATGGGGTCAGTGGGCCGCTGGGAAGCCAGGAGAGGCACAGGAGAGGTGGCCTCTATGAGGGCTGGGTTCAGAATAATTGGCAGAGTCATAGGTGGCACTCCCACCTGTAAGGGGGAGGTCAGAGGCGGAAGGATCAGAGGCTGCTGTGCCATCGCAGGAGGTACATCCTTCATTGAGTTTGCTTTTACAGGTGCTGCTGGAGTGAGACCACAGGTGTTTGGCCCAGGTACTGAGGCACTCTCAGAGTCTGCAAAGGGGAAAAAAACGTTATTGATTTGTTAATGAGGAACCACCAGCTAATAAGTCCAATGACCTTCCCAACTTTCCACCAACTCTGTCCTTAGGCATGTATGCCTACACAACATTTCACCTTATTCAATTAACACCCTGATTGAAAGGGGAAAGAAAAGAAATCAATCTACTTCCTGTCTCATTATTTTTCGTTCCCGAGACTCTCCTTTCCTATTCTCAGTTTCTTTTTAAAGAGTTTAGTTTATAGATTTAGCCTTCAGTACAGTTTTTAGTTTAAGACTAAAATGTAGATTTAGAAAATGTAGGCTTAAAGTGGTCAGAGACTTTTGCATTTCCAAAGAGGCCCAACTGACCTAATCCTATTTAATTATCACTCATTGTTCACTGATCCTCTGATCAACTGCCACTATTTGTAGCCTTGTGCAGCTCATAGTAGCAGAGTCACTCAACCCTTGTGTGACTGAGATTCCTATCTAATTAGCTGCAAAAGAAATTGTGGGGAGCTAGCCAGGCTGGGCCAAAGCCAATAGGACGTCCAGCTGTGGATGTGTCTGAGGTTGAAAGGAAAATCCAATGCTGCAAGGAGCAATACTGCTTAGGAACATGGAATGTGAGGTCTATGAATCAAGGCAAGCTGGATGTGGTCAAAAATGAGATGATAAGATTGAACATTGACATCTTGGGAATCAGCGAACTAAAATGGACGGGCATGGGCGAATTTAAGTCAGGTGACCATCATATCTACTACTGTGGGCATGAATCCCTTAGAAGAAATGGAGTAGCCCTCATAGTCAATAAAAGAGTGGGAAAGGCAGTACTGGGGTGCAACCTCAAAAACGACAGAATGATTTCAGTTCGAATCCAAGGCAAACCATTCAACATTACAGTAATCCAAGTGTATGCCCCAACCACTGATGCCGAAGAAGATGAAGTTGACCAGTTCTATGAAGACCTGCAACACCTTCTAGAACTAGCACCCAAAAAAGATGTCCTTTACATCATAGGAGACTGGAATGCTAAAGTAGGAAATCAAGAAATAAACGGAACAACAGGCAAGTTTGGCCTTGGAGCGCAAAATGAAGCAGGGCAAAGGCTAACGGAGTTCTGTCAAGGGAACACGCTGGTCATAGCAAACACTCTTTTCCAACAACACAAGAGGCGACTCTACACATGGACATCACCAGATGGTCAATACCGAAACCAGATAGATTATGTGCTTTGCAGCCAAAGATGGAGAAGCTCTATACAGTCAGTAAAAACAAGACCTGGAGCTGACTGTGGCTCAGATCATGAGCTTCTTATTGCAAAATTCAGACTTAAACTGAAGAATGTAGGGAACACCACTAGACCAGTCAGATATGACCTAAACCATATCCCTTATGAGTATACAGTGGAGGTGAAGAATAGATTTAGGGCATTAGACCTGGTAGACAGAGTGCCTGAAGAACTATGGACAGAAGTTCGTAACATTGTACAGGAGGCAGCAACTAAAACCATCCCAAAGAAAAAGAAATGCAAGAAAGCAAAGTGGCTGTCAGGTGAGGCTTTACAAATAGCTGTGGAAAGAAGGAATGCAAAAAGCAAGGGTGAAAGGGAAAGATATAAACAACTGAATGCAGAGTTCCAGAGAATAGCAAGGAGAGATAAGAAGGCCTTCTTAAATGAACAATGCAAGGAAATCGAGGAAAACAACAGAATGGGGAGGACTAGAGATCTCTTCAAGAAAATTGGAGATATCAAGGGAACGTTTTGTGCAAAGATGGGCATGATAAAGGACAAAAAAGGCAAGGACCTAACAGAAGCAGAAGAGATTAAGAAGAGATGGCAAGAATACACAGAAGAACTATACAAGAAAGATCTGAATGTTCCTGATGACCACGCTGGTGTGGTCACTGACCCAGAGCCGGACATCCTAGAGAGTGAAGTCAAGTGGGCCTTAGATAGCATTACTAACAACAAAGCTAGCGGAGATGATAATATCCCAGCTGAGCTACTTAAAGTACTAAATGATGATGCTGTGAAGGTGCTGCACTCAATATGCCAACAAATTTGGAAAACTCAGCAGTGGCCAAAGGATTGGAAAAGGTCAGTTTACGTTCCAATTCCAAAGAAGGGCAGTGCCAAAGAGTGTTCAAACTACCGTACTATTGCACTCATTTCACATGCTAGCAAGGTTATGCTCAAAATCCTACAAGCTAGGCTTCAGCAGTACGTGGACCGAGAACTACCGGACGTACAAGCTGGGTTTCGAAGAGGCAGAGGAACTAGAGATCAAATTGCCAACATGCGCTGGATCATGGAGAAAGCACGAGAGTTCCAAAAAAACACCTACTTCTGCTTCATTGACTATGCAAAAGCCTTTGATTGTGTGGATCACAACAAACTGTGGCAAATTCTTAAAGAGATGGGGGTACCAGACCACCTTACCTGTCTCCTGAGAAACCTGTATGCGGGTCAAGAAGCAACAGTTCGGACCGGCCATGGAACAACTGATTGGTTCAAAATTGGAAAGGGAGTACGGCAAGGCTGTATATTGTCACCCTGCTTATTTAACTTATATGCAGAGTACATTATGAGAAATGCAGGGCTGAATGAATCACAAGCCGGAATCAAGATTGCCGGGAGAAATATCAACAACCTCAGATATGCAGACGATACCACCCTAATGGCAGAAAGTGAAGAAGAACTAAAGAGCCTCTTGATGAGAGTGAAAGAGGAGAGTGCAAAAGTTGGCTTGAAACTCAACATTAATAAAACTAAGATCATGGCATCTGGTCCCATCAATTCCTGGCAAATAGAAGGGGCAGAAATGGAAGCAGTAACAGATTTTACTTTTCTGGGCTCCAAGATCACTGCAGACGGAGACAGCAGCCATGAAATTAAAAGACGCTTACTCCTTGGAAGGAAAGCTATGGCAAACTTAGACAGCATAATAAAAAGCAGAGATATCACCATGCCAACAAAAGTTCGTATAGTCAGGGCGATGGTGTTCCCAGTAGCAATGTATGGTTGCGAGAGTTGGACCATAAGGAAGGCTGAGCGCCGAAGAATAGATGCTTTTGAACTGTGGTGCTGGAGAAGACTCCTGAGAGTCCCTTGGACTGCTAGGAGATCAAATCAGTCAATTCTAAATGAAATCAAGCCTGACTGTTCCCTGGAAGGACAGGTACTAAGGCTGAAACTCAAATATTTTGGCCACCTGATGCGAAGAGAGGACTCTCTGGAGAAGACTCTGATGCTGGGAAAGATTGAAGGCAAAAGGAGAAGGGGAAGGCCAAGGATGAGATGGTTAGACAGCATCACCGATGCAACAAACATGAAGATGAGCGAACTCAGGAAGATAGTGGAGGACAGGAAGGCCTGGCGGGATATGGTTCATGGGATCACGAAGGGTCGGACACGACTTAACGACTGAACAACAACAACAAGCCAGGTACATTATTTAGAGCCATCTTGCAAAGGACCCCAACTCTGTGAATAAGAGGGAGACCCAGCAACAAACAGTCCCACAGACAAAAACCAAAAGCAGCCTGTAAGTTAACAACAGGTAAAAATCAGGGCAGTAAAGTCCCTTTGCTCCAACTCAAAACTACACTAGAGAATTTCATCCAGGTGTATGGCTAAATAGCATGCCAGGTGTCTGAGATGGGAGGGAAGGAGAGATGTTCCTTCTTCCATCTTCACATGGCGAGAATGCTATAAATGCTGCTGTTGCCACCTCCAGCCCAAGCTATAAATGGAGTTTAAAACAACAAACAAGTTTAGAGCAACCTGTATACAGAACCTGTATTGCCCACTTCTTTGAACAACAAACAAGTGTCTACAACTCTTAAATAAAAGCATTGCTATTCAAAAACAAACAAGCTTGAAGAGAAACCCTGTTATGAAAATAGAAAATAGAGGTTGGCAAGTTATTTTTGGCTCATATCAACTCTAGCCCGAAAATAACTCAAGCCACTTCACCCCACCCCAAATCAGGAAGTAGCAAGGCTTTCAGGTATTTCCAGGCTAAAGCTGAATCTTAGAGATGAGCATTACAAGCCTTCCCCTCCAGCGCAAACTTGTATCTAAGCCCTAGCTGAATAAGATTTGCTAGCATCACTACTACAAAGTCAGCAGGGGGTGTGAGGGCTATACTGTGAATCGCAGAGAAGCTCCAAGTCTCATTCCAAAGAGACTGGTACCTGCAGTGCCAAGAGATCCAAAGCTCCTGCTACTGATGGCAGTGCTATCCTCCCCAAAGTGAAAAAAAGTATGTTGTCAACCAGTAAGTACCCCCAATTTTGTGCTGCACATTTTTTGCTGGGGAAAAAAAATTGAAATATCCCTCTCCCTTCACCGCCTACAAATGGGATGGTGAGGACTGGGGCAGGGGAGCAGCATTTCCGCTCACCGGTACACCAAAAGGATCTCTTCAAAACAGAGTAAATAAGCTGCAAAATGGCAAACGAGGCTCAGTATAAGAAGTAAGGATAAAGTTAGAGACATTCCCTCCCTTTACTGTAGTCTACACTGTCCACATGTAAGCTATAAGCTCCTTTGGGCAGCGATCTGGGTTTTGCCTATATTAGTCTATAAAGCACCAGGAACATAAATGGCGATATTATCATTATCAACATATAGCAACAAAACGTTGCCATCCCCTAACAGAAGTGCTCCTGTTCAGGACTCTAGCCAGCCTGGAACAAGAGCCCACTAGCACTGTGCAGCTTAGGAGTTGGTGTTCAGCTGTATGTCAACCCTGAACTGGAGCACTTATTGCTACATGGCCAAAGTGGGGGTGGGGGGGTACAGCACTGGGGGTGGGGTGGGAGCTTTTATGTTTTTTTTTTTTTAAAGCTCATGGAATTCATACTATTCATGGTAATAAATAGTAACTTCTAGGATACTACTAGGGCTCAAGTTGACCAATTCCTCTTTTTATCCATTTTCCCTCCTTACCTGTACAACTGGCACCTTCAAAATTCAATGGCTTAACTGCCCTCAGCTATAGACTTAATTGCTAAACTCACAGTGTCAACCCAAATCTTTAGCTCCTTTACATTGGTGCCCATGCATCTGCTCCCCCACCCCCAAAAACCCAGAGAAACATAGCATTTGAGCATCGCTAAAACTGGGCAGCACAATTCCCTCCCCCCCCCCACCCCCCCTACCCAGGAAAGCAACAATTAAAACAGTTCTTGTCTTTGGAACATACTATGAACCCTTAGAGTTCCTCTGAGATGAGTTGTCCTAGTTTTTTCTTATTTCTACATCCTCAACATTTCAGAAGTCCTGGAAGTTCACAGGGCCATTTTGTTAATGTATTTTTCTTTTCTTTTACACATGCATAGACTTCTGCATACCTAGGGACACCCTCTCCAACGATGGAGAAACTAGTTTCTTAATTTTGGGGTGGCTCCAGTTTGCGCCCAAACGCATAGTCGCTCAACCACCTGAATTTGCCATTAGAGAAGAATGATGACAGTAGTAATACTAAACTCCACAATTAGGACTTACCACTGGCTGCCAGCTCGGCAGACTTGTCAGGGTGTGCTGAATGAGTGGCTGGCCTTCCATCCATTCCAGGGCAATGTGGCAAAGCAGACACTGTTGGTTTGGGGGGATGCATCTCTACTGGCAAGGTGGAAACTGGGTCTAAAGAAAAGCAGCAAGCAGAAAACTTTATTCCCTCTGGAGAATATGCTTCACTACGACTGGATTTTCCAGATAAAATGCTCTCGTCTGCATGCCAGAGCTGGCTGCTCTGTCAACACAGTGGAGCAAGGCTTGCCCCCCTCCCCTCAGCTCAGACAAGACTCTTGCAGTATTATTATCCAAAATGTCTGAGCAGGTGCCTCCCACAGGGCTTTTGCTGGGGGATCCAAGACTTGACATTCATGCTGTGAGCCCAGGGTAAGCCACCCAGGACTATGTGCTTAGGCCCCAGAGCCCTTTGCAGGCAAAGAAGGCACCAGAAATGGTGCAGTGCCAGTCACTGGGACCTGGCCTCCTGCCCTTGCTTGGCTAACAGAGCAGAACCTCCACCTCATGCCTCCACACTCTAGCTCCTGGCTTCAGAGCCCCAAGTTTCCGATACGGCCACTTCCACAAGCCTTAAAGGAAGATTTATGTCTAGTTATCTCTGAATACCTACTAGAAAGCAAAAAGTTTTTACTAGTTTCTACATCATGAGAAGGGAGTTCCCTGCATACACACATACCTTGGATGACTGTCTGTTTGAAGAGCTCATCCCGCAGCTTTGGCAGAAAGCAGACTATGCGCTCCCAGGTGATCTCCCAGAGATCAGAGTAGCCTGTTCGTGAGTCAGCACTGTGGAATATTCCAGCTGTGTCCATCACTAGCAGCATGTTTTTTAGTGATTCAGGAATGGCTTCTGGCTATAAAGTAACACATATCTAAAAGTTGAGACCTTGTACAATATCTCCCTGCATGGTTCGCTGTTCTCTTCAATTCTCTCTTTGGATTACTTCAGATGTCCTCATGGGATCAGGAAGCATTGGGCTCTATCATAGGGCAAGGAGGCACTTTTTAAAGTGGTGCTCCTCTTATATTTAGTGGGGGGAAGTGCAACTATTCATCCCAGCATAACATGCTTTTTTACACAGGAGGGGTGGTCTAGTGCAGGGGTGGCCAACCTTTCAACATGAATGCTCCTGGACCTTTAATGGTTGTACAGGTGAGGGCCTTTCAGCAGGTGCAGCTGCTTTAGCAGCACCATCAGCAATTGCAGCTGCCAAGATTCTGTCTTCTATACAACTCTTAAGAACACAGAGGCCCTAATGGTGGAAAGTTGGCCACCCCGGTCTAGTGGTTGAGCTGCCGCCTGCCTGAAGAAAAGCTAAGGCGAGACCAGTTCGAGACAACCAGAATCTGCCAACAAGCTAAGATAATCTGTGTTAACACTCTGTGAGAGAGAGGAATCGCCATCGAGCAAATTCGGAAGGCGTGTGCAGAGACAGAAGCACACCGTTGACAGGAAACGGCTGGAGAATGAAAAGAGTTCTATGCAAATAGAACATTATTGTTAAAAAAAACCTATGGGGGTTAGAAAAAGCCTATGTAAACCGCCTTGAATAAAGTATGAGAAATCTGAAGACAAGAAAGGTGGTATATATAAATACAGATCGTCGTCATCGTCTTTGTAAGCGTGAGCTCTTTTGAAACAGGTAACCATTTATTTATTTATGCAAACTACTTTGATTTTTTTTGTTGAAAAGCAGTATGCAAACAAATATATATCATCATAGGGGACCACTACCAAGGGAGCTGTTTGCATGGTGTTTTAAAACTCATTTGGAAAGGAGAGCTACTAAAAACAGCAGAAAATTGCATACCAACAAGTCACTGGAGCCAGAATGCATGTATTTATCCATGAAATCTAGAATTGTCAGCCACAAAGCAGCAAACGTTGGGAGGGAGAGTAGTGGGGACAAATGCTGCAGGAAGACCTAGAAAAAAAGTAGATGATACCGTAAGAATTGTAGCAAGACAGGAAGAGCAGGCTGGAGCTGTTACCCTTACTCAATAGGATATGCCCAGTTTTTCTATCATAAATGGCTCCTCCCTACAGGTTCCCAAACTCTTGAAGCTAGGACACTTCTGGCATACAGCACCTCACATAAGTCTTCCCCTTTCAAATTGATGAAAAGCCCGTTAAAAGCCTCTTTTGTGTTTAAAAATCTCAACATTCTGTGGCCACACTGGTAAACATTCTGTGTATAGACATGGTAGCAACTGGACAAAATTGCAAATATTTATTTAAATTTCCAGAGAAGTAGCTATGTTAGTTTGTAGTAATAAACACAACACAGAGCTTTGTGACACCTTAAAGCAGGGGTGGGGAACCTTTTCCCTGGCGAGGGCTGTTTTAAATATTAGAAATTTGCTTGAGGGCCAGCCATAAGGCCGGGCGCCATTTTTATTTATTTAATTAATTTTTGCCCCCGCCCCCCATCGGCCTCTGGAGGCTCCGCACTCACTGTCCGAAGCCGCCGCCAGATCCGCACGTCACCTCCGGCGTACCATGCCGATGAGGGCAAGAGGGCAAGAGTATGCCCTCATCGGCGTGGTATGCATGTGCGAAATGGCCAACGGCCTGGTGAGAAGGGGTCGAGGCGGCGGCCAGGGAGGACATGCAAAGGCCCTCTCCCGGCCTCCGGAGGTGACGCGCAGACCCGGCGGAGCCTCCAGGGGCCGGTTGGGCGGCCTCCCGGCAATCTCTCCGAGGGGCGGACCGGATGGCCTCGGGGGCCTGATCCGGCCCTGGGGCCGAAGGTTCCCCACCGCTGCCTTAAAGGCTAACAAATGTATTGTAGCATAACAAATCTAACAAAACTTAAAAGGCACAGAAAAGACGCATGGTGACAATTCAGAATTGGTCATAACAACCTCCTCACAAAGCTAACGGCACAATCCAGCATAGAAATCCACCAGTGGAGCGAAAGCTCTGCCAGCACCGGGTGTCGTAAATGTGCTGTAAGGCATGTTTTTGATACCCGGTGAGTAGGCCCCACCTTGCATCCGGCCCATCCGCCAGCTGGCATCCGACCCATCCACTGCACTGAGCAGTTAAGTCCCTGCGGTGTGGTGGGGGAAAGGCAGACCGGGGTGGGACAGAAAGGGGTGATTGGCCTATCAGGCCAGGGATGGGAGAGGGATTATCAGCAGCACGCTCCGCCAATTCCTGTCCCTCATCCAGGGCCTGACTGGCCTTGCTGGCGCTGGCCTGATCCTGCTTTTGCACGCTGCAGCGACCCTAGGCAGGATTGGGCTGCCCATTAATCAACTCTAATATGACAAAAGAACCTTGTCTTGATTAAGACCTCTTCAATGATGTGAAGTCTCATTATAAAGACTAACTCAGCTTCTTCTCAATGTAATCTCACTTTGAAGTTTTTCTGTTTAAGAACTGTCACTTTAAGATCTGTGCATGTGGATATTTATTTTATTTATTTTTATTTGTTTAAGGAATTTGTAGCCCGCCTTTCTCCCGAGGGCACTCAACACTGAGAATTTCATTTCATGCATCTGATGAAGTACATTGTAGTCCACAAAAAATATGCTACAATCCATTTGTTAGACTTTAAGATACCACAAGACACTTTGTTCAATCTTTACACAGTTTGCTGAATATAAGACAGAACAGGTAAAATTACAAGGGTTGATTCAAAATGTTGTTAAGCCTCAAGTTTTGTGCAGAAGCATGATGATGCAGCATAAGAATATATTGGCAAATCACCCTTATATTTCATCTGATGGGGGACAAAAATTTGCTGTAACCCTTTTCCCACCAGGAGCAGAGCCACCAGTTCTAAGTAAGAGACCTATCCAAGGTGTGGATATTAGACATCTCATGGAAGTCACATGGGCTGTTCACACATTATGTGGTACCTAGATATAGAATGTCTGTACCCAGGCCCTGTGTATAGAACATCTGTGTATAGAAATGTGTACCTGTGTATAGAAGGTCTGTACACAGGTACACATTTCTGTGTGAATAACTACCTGGGTTCAGTTTTACAGATCAACAGTCAGTGTACACTGTACATATACTGCACTTGAATGGAATGGAATGTGTGAATAATTGTACCCATGTACACAGATATACCCAGGTACAGTTTAACATGGGAATAGCCTTAGGCTCTGTTTGCCTTTGTACAACAGAAACAATAACAGGGTCTTTCAAAGTGATGCACTTAACATTAGCTCAGAACACTTCACACTCCGAGAAGTGACACAAGAAGCCTTGTACCTTGGAGAGTAGAGTTGAGGCTCTCATTCTGGTCTCCTCCATTCCACCAATGTCTGCAGGGCTGATATTTTCCAGGAGTTTGGTCAGCAAGGGAAACAGCACCTGTTTACCCAAGATACCAACATACAAATATGTAAGAACAAATGGCAAAATCTAAACCATAGCTTGCAAGCAGGAAACCTTTTTGTAGCCTGATTTTTTGTATGGATCAAATGACCATAACTTGAAGATTTATATTTTTGGGTCCCAAGTAAGCAGCCCCTCCCCCTCGCCGGTTGGAGTCATTCCCAGCGGGCGACGGCTGCCCGTGTGTTAACTGTTGCCCGCTGGGAACGACTCTAACCGGGAAGGGGGAGGGGCTGCTTACACGAACGTAGCGGCGTCCTGCTCCACTTAGGCTTCCGCACCACCTTCAGAACGCCAGTGTGTAGTATATGGACTTGCCTAGATTTTCAAATCTATAGGTGAGACAGCAGAAGCCACTCTTTTTCAACAGTCTTTCCTCAACTCTTAAATCTGTCTACCATAACAAACTACTAAATTGGAATCTTGCTCAGATGGTGAATTTGCAGCCCAGAAAATTCTTCCACACTGCCAGCTGTCAATAAGGCAGATGGGGGAGTACGACAGAATCTTGCCAGGAGATACTAAAAAGGTCAATTTGTCTCACTTCCCCAAAAATCTCCTCTCAAGTATCTGATGTATCTCCCTTCTCCAAGAGGCACCTTCTAGCTGGGGAACAAAAGGGGAAAGGAGGTGGTGGCAAGCTATTTGAGTTATTATGTCATGATGAGCCAAGATTCTGGGTCAAGGTGAGCCCAATTCCCTACCACATCCCATTGCTTCCTCCAGAAAGATGAGGAACGTGCTCATTCCCTTGTCCCGCTGATGCAGACATGCAAAGGTACCTTATTGAAACAGGACTCCCACTCCAAAGCATCAAGAGCTTGAAGATCATGTACAAGAAGCGCCCGCTGCAGGTAGGTCAGGGCCTGCATCCGCACCTGTCGCCTTGCATCGCAACACAAGCAGGCAATACCTGCACATAATGCAGATTAAAATGAGAGGGAGGATCTTCAACTCCTGACCTCTAGAGCCACCTAGGTCTAGCGACCAGCTCTTTCTTACATCCACAAAGAGTTAAAATTTCATTTACCTACACACACAGCATGGAATTACTGAATGTCATTAAATGTAGCAAAGCCAAAAGCTGCTGAACAGAAGAATTACTAGCACAAATTTATCTCCTCCTAATATGGCATGGCTGAGCAATTACTCTCTCACACAGCTGGCCATGTGGAGATGCCATTTGCTTCATTACAATCCAGAACTGTGATGAAGATTCTAGAGGGCTGCAGTGAAGTGTTTCTATGAGCCATTCACACCACATGTTCCCAGATATAATTCAACATGTTGGGCAGCCCAATCCTGTGTAAGATAGCCAGCCGCCGTATCCTATCCAGGTCCCGGGCTGCCCCAGGGCAGTCCAGGTGCACTTTGAGTCCAAGACGGTGCACCGGGTCCAAGACGACTCAGGCCCAATGGGTCTAACTCAGATGTACGCCAGCTCTGGAGCTGGCCTACATCTGAGGCCTCTGTGTAAGGCCGGGCCTGGAGAGGGCTTTGGATATCGGCAGATCTCGCCAGCGATATCCCCACCTTCTCCTGGCCTGGGGCAGCCCTTCCTCACTGCCTGGTCCACCCTCCCCCCGACGGCGGCCCTTAATCTCTGGGTGCCGTAAATGCGCCGTAAAGGAAATTTACGAGTTTATAGTAAACTACTCCTGTACCGTGAGAGTCTTTTGTTGTTTGTTTTCCATAGTGGTACTACTACCTCCTCATTTCCTGATCCACACATTACCAATCAGACTCACTATGGGGAGTCACCCTACGTTCAGGACTTAATTAGTCACAAGGACAAAGGTATAATATTTTTAACATTAACATGAAAACCAAGGGGGAAAGGAGGAAAAATACTCTTTGAGCTTCCTCAAACATAATCAAGAAAAAATGTAAGCAATGGTCATACTTGTGCTCTGCCATAAAAGCATAGAAAAAAGCAGGGCCCACAGCAAGCTGCTTACTAGCAACAAGTGACGTTTTGAAGGTCCATGCATGTGTATAATTGGCACCAACACTACTATGCACATAAAGCTCACAGATTCAGATTTGCCCTCAACATGACTTTGGAGACACAGCATCTGGCCACTTGTCTCAACAGCTTCAGAGTGCTTAACAATAATTTGTGTTTAGCGCCATTGTTGCCTAAAGGACTACTGTAGTGTTTCCCAAAACATTTCTGATCTGTGGCTCCCTTGACCATTGGTGACGGCCCCCCATTACATTATGTTGGTGCCTGCCAATTGGCATTGCACTTTTTTCCCCGAGAGGATTCCGTGGGACTCTGGTTGATTTGAATGCATGACTGAGGTTCTCCTGGTTGGTTTCCGCGGCTCCCCTGGGAGCCGCGTCTCCCAGTTTGGGGACCACTAGACTACTGTATAACTGATTTTAGCCACCTCATGTCCTATTCTGATGCAAGTGGCTTCTACCTCCTACTGCCTAGGATACTGCCTTTACCTTGTAACAAGGGGCACCAACAATTGGCCCATAACGTCCGAGAGTCTGCTTCAATTTTCTTTCCTGCAGCCTCCAGATGGTGCTGCTCCTCTGCCCAAGAGTTATAGATGGTAGCAGCTCGCGTGTGAAGGGTATGCATTAGGTCCAGCAGCTGCAATTGAAGAGATAAGATAGGCAATTTCAACTAGAATTGAAACAAAAATCTTGACAATGCTCAGGATTGAGGAATACAAGGGGGGAAAGGGAAAAGCAATGTGTCTTGGATATATCAAGACCAATTTTCAGACACAAAAGGAAACAAGGCAGCCTTTCCAAAATTGTGGGGATAAATCTACAAGTATCAGAATATGTTCTGAAATTCCAACTGAAATTTTTGTCTTATGGCATGGTTAAAAGAAGTCATAAAGGGAAAGAGATTCAATCTTGTAAAATCCTAGTTCTTCAGATTATCTAGTTTTGAGGTTGGGCGGGTTGCCTGTTATTGAAATACAGATTCATTGCAAAATACCCCAACAAGGGATGAAAATGTGTAGGCCATGAATCTGACCCTTCATTCCCCACAGAAGGAAACATTTCATTCTCTAGTATGCCTCCATCACAGACACTGCTCCTCTTCCCACACACTCTGATATTTTGTTGCATTCCTCTACACCAGTTTTGTGTGGTTCATCTTTTTTACCATAGGATTCTTCTGATCCACCAAGGAGTTTTCAAATTTACAGAAGACAAAAGTGCCAACTCAAGATCTCCTACCAGTTAAGACACAAGTAATGTCTGCTAAGAGAACCTGAGTATGCACTTGCTTAAGAACTAAAGAGCCTTGCTGGGTCAAACCAAGGTCCACTTAAGTCCAGCATTCTCTACAAAATGGGCCTCCAAACCCTGGTCCGCGAACCCTGGTCTGGCGCACCAAAAAACAGCATCTGGGCACAGCATGGCAGTGACGGAGCTTACCGTTCCTCCCCGCAGCCTCCTATCTTCGTATCCGATCTTTACCAAAACTCACACCGGGCAGCTGCTTCCGCTGCACGTCACCTCAGACGTCTCTGCGCCCCGACTTTCTGGGGGAAGCAGCTGCCCAGCGTGAGTTTCGTCAAAGATTAGATACGAAGATAGGAGGCTGCAGGGTGGAACGTTAAGCTCCGCCACTGTCACGCTGCACCCGGACGCCGTTTTCAGACGGACAGCACGCCGCGGTTTGGAGACCACTGCTCTACAAGAATCCAGCAACTAGCAGGTACTAGGTGGGCCTACCAGTGGACCAGGACCTGTCTTCTGCCTACTAACCATCTCAGAATTCTTTCCACTTCATGACTTATAATCCTCTAGTTCTACATATTCCTCACCAACTTCACGCTCCAAACACACGGGATGCAGGGGTCTACGCTCATAACTGTTTCTGTCTTTCATTGGACAGAACTCCAAATCATTCTTTCAGCTCCTTTTCAATGACAGAATCGCTTTAATTTTCCAACCACCCTAAGCACAGACTGACTTGGTCCAGACAGAGAGGGAAACAGACAAAACATCAGGTACCTACTCTTCAACTAGTTGTCCACCCACCCACCCTGGTCCATTTAACACAAATGTGAGAGGAAGGAAAGCGAGAGCATCAGATGCCTGATAACTTTAGCAAGACTGTCCATTCCGTTTCCACCCACCTACCCACCCACACCTTGGCAAACCTACACCAACTACCCTGTGAGGGGAACTTAACTCACTTCATGGTTTTGTGTTTTTTTATTGTAGAAACGTAATGTATTTATTGCCTCTTATCAATATTGTAAGCCGATTTGGAAATCAGGTCAAAAAGCAGGATAACTATCTACAAAATAATGAAATTATTACTAAATGTGCATTCTCATGGAGGCTCCTGAAGGTCAAACGCATCTCCAATATTCATTTGACTCCATGCAAGGAAGTCAGCCCATGCTGCTTTCTCACTTATATACGCTGCATCCGCAGTGACTGCAACACTAGCTACATGCAGAATGCGTGTATTCTTGGCAGAAAATCTTCCTGCACAATGCTGTTCTTTAGGTGAAGATACATTTCCCAGACTTTCACTTTGGTGATCTACAGATTCAAATCAAGTAGAGAAGTTCCCTACAGAAGCACTCTAAACCAGGGGTTCCCAACCTTTGGAGGCCCGCGTACCCCCTACGCGGGCCTCCGGTTGCCCTGTGTACTGTGGACTGGCTACCCCTGCGTACCCCCTGTTAAAGTAGTTTTTTCTGGGTTGCAGCATGGGCGGGTCCTCCCACTCACCCACACTGCAACCCGGAAAAAAAGGCTACAGCCCTGCCAATTCAGCAGGGCTGTAGCCTTTCCCTCCGGGTTGCAGCGCAGGCAAGCAGGAGGACCCACCAGCCCACGCCGCAACCCATGAAAAAACCCATTAACAACTGCCCGTTATCAGCTGCTGCAATCAGCAGCTGATAACAGGCAGGCTCTTGCCTGCCCCTGGCCTGTGGTATGCGCACCCTGTACCACAGGTTGGGAATGCTTGTCCTAAACTATATTCAAAAGGACAATCAATAGCAGGGAAAGGCAAGGAAGAAATCCTGGCTATACTTACGTCCTGACTAACCTGTAAAGACACAGTGTGGTAACTGGCAGGGACACTCTCGTCATCGTCGTCATCGTCACTGGGGGAGCGGTGCTGGTGTTGACTGGAGGCTCTTGAATGCCTCAGAGAGCTCTCCTTTGCTTTCTTCTTAAAACGGGTTGATTTGGGGTCATACTTATGGCTCTTACCCCGCTTCTCCTGGGACTTGCACCCTACAGACACAACGTATTTCTTTAGGTTGCAGTCCTGCCTTGTTATAATGCAAAACTAAGCTGAAACTCTCAGTTCAAGGAAGAGACATTACAAGCGATTTTAAAAAAGGAGAAAAGCTCATATATTCCTGCTAGAATTCTAAAACATTCTTAAAGGAACGGTAGCCATCTCTGACCCAAGCAAACTCCACAGAGTACACATGCAAGGGCCAAACGAGATATAATGCAAGAACTCTCTGGTCAAGATCTTCCACTTTAAGTAGTCATTATCAGGAACTCTAAAAATTAAAGTAGTAAAATGGGGGAGGGGGTTATTCATGTTGCCATTTTCCCTGACCTAGCCTCCCCCCCCCCCCCCCCGCTACTATTAGCCAGGGAAAACATACAGATACCAAATAGGTAACTGTAGATTTCTCCCCATGCCCCCCTTTCCTGTTCTGGAGGGGAGACAAGGAAACACCCCTACAGTACAACTTCTCCAAACAGCTACACAGGGCTGCTAATTACTTTTTTAAAATAAAAGACAACATAAAATCCTGATCACAGATCTCCCATATGCAGTTTTGTCCTGTGAGAGAGATTTTACTGTGCTTAAGCTTAGGGTTGAAGGATAGTGCCATTATCTTCACACGTACTGATTATGGCTGGCAGAAAATCCTTCAATACACAACGAGGCAAGGGGAGGAGGACAGAGGTTCTCACAAAAATAAACCAACAGAAACCTCAGTCTTTCAAAAACAAAGAAGCCTCAAGTAGAGATGGAAACCTGTCACATGGTGAACTATCATGTTAATTGTATACTTTCTCTTTCCAAATGAAATGCTATCGTTTTGAGAGCTGTAACAACGGGTCCAACTGTACATTATGTTACATACATGATCAGCACTTTCATGTTTGTTTTTTCTTCAACTTTAAATAGTAGACATGCCGCAGCATGGTGGAGAGGGGCTTTTCTCCCCTCAACACAGTTCCCATCAGGTCCAACCCTGGTTTCTCTTTGGCCAGAGAAAGAAGCTCCCATTGGTACCCCAAATTCATCTAGAAGACATATTTGACCTATCTTAGAAAATGTCACATAACTTCTCCCGTGCTCTTTATCTGAACAAATAAATTCTGGCCTCACCTCCATTCAGACTGGCCTCCACAAAGATGCGGATGGTTTTGACACAAAGCTCAAAGTTCTCTGGTGTGACATGGGCAGCATCACGCACAATAAAAGATAAGGACTCTACACACTTCATGAGAGACTTGGTATTGTGGGGGCCCAGATCCATCCCCACAGTCAGACTGTACTGATTCACCAGGGGAGAATTGCCCAATTTGGACAATCCCATCATGGCCTTTGGGCTGTCAAGATCATCCTTTCCAACCTGTGAAACAGAAAATATTTGAATATGTCAGGGCATCCTAGCTACGGTCAAGAGAAAAGCTATAACACAAGCCCAGTATTACAAGCAGAAAATTTGTTACTGCTGTATTTTTTCATTTCCGGAAATGCACTATTTCACAAACAGCGCAATCCTTACCAACTTTCCAGCACCGGTGTAAGCTGTGCCAACAGAGCGCACACTGCATTTTGCAGTGCAGGGGCAGTCATGGAGGCCTCTTCAAAGTGAGGGAACATTTGTTCCCTTATCTCGGGGCTGCATAGAGGCTGCACCAGTGCTGGAAAGTTGGTTAGTAACGCTGAAAATGAATAAGTAACATAATGAATGGGTACAATATCAAACTGGCAGGTTCAAAGTTGTAATTAATTTTTTTCAGACAACTATATCCCTCTTCTTACATTCCATCTACATATTCCATCAACATGTGGAGATGAAGCAGAATTCCAGCCACTAACTCTGCCACCACGTGGGCATTTCCCCCTCCCTAGCAGGTAATGCAGCTCTGACCAGGCACACTCTCCGTTGACAGGATCACCCGCAAGAGCAAGCTGGGCCACTGGCTGCTGAAGAGGGGAGAGAGGAAAAAAATGCCTACACAGACACTTACTCTTCCCTCACAAAACATCTATGTGGTGCCATTGCCACATGCTCCCCATGGTATACTGGAGATGGAGAAAGCTGGCATGAAAGGATCCAAAACCAGGCCGTGACTCCAGGGCAACCTGCACCATGGCTTGACTGCATAGATGAAATGTGAGAAGGCCTATACGAAATCGCCACGTTTTAAAATATTTAAAAGTATTCCAACAAAAAATAATAAGTAAAGCTTTGAATTTGTTTCAATATAAACCATTTTGATTCATTACAATGTTTTTCCTAATCAAATACAGTCAATTCTCGGTATCCGCGGGAGTTAGGATGAAATGAAAGTAATTTCTTCACGTCTATTTAATAAACAGATTTCATTGATAAAATGTGGGCTCCAACTCTAAAAAGATTATGTTCAAACCGACAATGCTTTGACTTCTACTAGGTTCTATAAGACATGACTGAGACGAACTCCTGTCAATGTTTTGTGTAATTCTAATGTTTTGTCCCATTTTCCCCCATGTTTTTGCATTTCTTAGTACCTTAATGCTTTTGCAACATTGTTAACGATCTAATTATTATGTTGCTTTCTAGTATTTTAGCGTTTGTTTTCCTTTAAGCCGGCTGTCTCGTTCCAGTATAAACTTTTCCTGGCTTATCCTCCAGCTGACCGCCAGGCAGCGGCGTCACTAGGACACGCGTCACCCCAAGGCGGGGGGCGTGCGTCACCCTAGTGACGCCTCCGACTATGCCCCCCCGTATAAAAATCGGGCCGCGATTTTGGGGGAGGCGACCCGGCTGCACCCTGCCCAGGGTGCCCCCCCAGCCCCTTCGCGTCGCCCTCCGGACGTTTTAGTTGTTTTGCACATGCGCAGACTGGTTTCGTCTCTGCGCATGCGCGAAACAACTAAAATACCCGTATTGACGCTTTGGGCCTTCTTTCAGAAGGCTCTGGAGCGCCGGCCGGGCCGGACGCTCCGAGGCCGGCTCCTGGGCCGGCCTCGGAGCGTATGGAGGTGACGTGCGCGACGCCACTGCCGCCAGGCGCGCGTCCTTTTGAACTGGGGCTTGATTCCATTAGAGGCCAACATTCCACAACTGTCAGTTATACTCTGAACCCGATGATGATCTTCAAAAGATTATTGGAACGACGTCTCTGTATTGTTAAATACTATTACATTTTGCAACATCCTTTAATGTAATAAACAAATCTAAGTCATGGCTTCAAAACCCTGTATACACATTTTATCGTCTTTAATGGAAGAACTATTTTTTCAGTCCAAGCACAATTCATACAGGCCCACTTGCCTTCTCCAGGATGTGGCAAGAGTAATGTCTAGGGATGTTGCCGAGACTTGTGCTTCTGAGTCTAGAAATGCAAATCTTATGTGCTCATAATGCTTTGCCTCAAATACAAAGCAAGCATTACAACCCCCTAATACTTTGCCAGCTTGGAGTTTAATCCAAGCCAGAGGAGAATTTTCCTTTAAGTAGAGTAAGAGGGGAGAGGGTGGTATGGAGGGATTGTGAATTCAGACTGGCTCTTTGAGCTATTTCTCAATTTGGGGGGAAGTTACCAGCATTATTTCCAAATCAATCTGATGAAAGCTGGGGAAGTTTGTCCCTAACCGCCAGAGATCAACCACCCAGTCTTGAGATTGAGTTGGTGGGGATGGGTTTAAGAACAAGTTTTTTTGACTGACAAATTTCAAGAAGCCTACTATGTGGAACTGATGGGTTAGTTATGAATTGGAGACAACCATCTCTGCTGTTTCTTCAGAGGACTGTGGCGATAGGCCCGATTTTCTCTACTGTCGATGTCTTGACTTAAACAACATAAAAGCAGGAGGAACCTTCAGTATTACTCACCACAAGCCAGCCACTGTTTACCACATCCACATCAGTGACAGAGCGATGCATCTTGCCTTGCTTGCTGTGATCCGTATACACCTCTGAGTCAGAAGTATAGCCACGATCTAAGATAGCTTCATTTGGGTGATAGATCTCACTGTCCGACTGAGCCCCTTCAACAAACAAACAAAAGTGAGACAAAGACACAAGGACACACCAGAAAGCCAGTTACGCTGGTGGCAATTTTGAAGAGGCCAAAACAGAGAATTTCTAGCAACTTTCTCTTTCATCAGGGTTTGTATAGTCACTGCCACGCTCTTGGCTTCAACAGACAGCACCCTGTTGCATCTAAAGGGGTACTTGACACAAATTCAGATACACAAAGGTGAAACTGCTCTTTTTCACAATGTAAAATAAAACAATCTGCTATTGTACTTTACATTTGAGCACAAGGAGTAGGGGGGAGGAGAGTTGACAAAAAATGGAAGGGATCATAAACCTAATATGTCAGCCAAACAGACTGTGGCTTTTAATCTGGCTAATGTAATTGGCTGTAGTTTAATCTCAGCTTTGTTTTTCTGCAGATCCTTTGGGAAGCAAGAAGTGACAGACAGCAACCGTTCATCCAACAGGTCGGCATCAGGTTTTCCAACAGCAGAAAACCTCTGCTAATAACCAAGCTTACCTGTATCACTCTCTGTTCTTCCTGTAGCTTGCAGAGCTGCGGGTGGTTTCACACCTGACCCAATGCATTCCAAGAGGGTAAAGAGTGTGTACCAGTCATCTCCAGAGTGGATGTTGGCAGCATTGGTCTTGAGGAGCTCATGAAGGCCATAAGCAATCTGGTGACTGACCCTGTTCAGCATGCTGGGCTTCATCATGAGCAGGATACGCAAGGAGAGCAGTACCTGCTCAGAGAGAAGCCATGGTAAATATCACAAGGCCAGGTTATTCCTACACCAACCTTGCACTCTGCTTGCTGCACATATCAATCTACTTCCTGTAAGGATCCTGTTTCAGGACTGGAGGCAGAATTGGAGCATCTTTTGATATCAGAGGTTCTTGCTCTATGATTAAACTAACAGTCTTCTCTTGTATTTACTTCCAGCATTTTGTAACTCCTACAATATCTGGTATGAAGGATGCAGAAGGTGGATAGCATTGCTGCCAGAATAGCACATTTGGTCACAAGCCCATCCAGTGGTGATCATAAGTTGTTTTAAATGCAATGCAATGTATAAAGAGACATAGGCAGCTTAAACATCACACAACAGCTTGAAATATTCCACCTTATATCTCGGACTTCAGAACTGAAAGCACAGAGCCAAAAATAAGATTCTTATTACTGAAACAAACTCCCCATCTCACGTGGCTCAGGAATCAGACAATCCCCTCAAGAGTTTACCAACTCTACTATGCCATAAGCTACTCTTCCTGCTCTTGCATCTGTTATGGGGAAGGATTCTGTCAGATAAATTGTAACTCTTTTAACTTTACTGTTTCAGAATCTCCAGGGGAAAATTCTGGCAGCCTTCCCCTTTTACCCAGTTTCTCATCTGCTCCTATGCTGCAATGTGGATCACTCCAGTCACAAAACACACCATGAGAACAAAAAGGGCCAACATAAACCCCTGCAGCCACTTTACCTGGGCACTGATCTCCTCCCTGCGCAGGAGCCTGATTGCCAGCCGCAGCAGCCCTACCACTGCCCTCTCCACTAGGAAGCAATACTCCACAGCGTTGATACACAAGTGGTAGAGGTGGTCTCGTACTGCCTGCCACACAAAGGCCACACGGTCCCTAGAGAACGAGGAAGGGCATTGTGGTGAGATACATGCAAACATAGCTTCAGGTGGCCCATGATCCAAGTAGAAGTGCATGCTCTCTTATATTCATTCTCCGACTCAAATGTATAACACAGGGAGCAAGAGAGGATGCCCTCAAGTCAGTGACATAATGGGGAGGACACCATGAAGCAACTGTTGCTGATGCTCCTTTCATGTCAACTAGGTCGTCCATCCTTCTTCCAGGATGTGTTCTAAGTTCCCCTTCAGTCAGCTCCTTGTACCGAGCACATGTTTTTAACAAGGTATGTCCCATGTTTTCAAACTGTGAAGCAAGGTTACCTTGTGTGTGTGTGTGTGTGTGTGTGTGTGTGTGTGTGTGTGTGTGTGTGTGTGTGTGTGTGTGTGTGTGTGTGTGTACACACACGTACACGCAAGTTGAAAAACAGGAAGGAATGACACAGGGACTTCTTATAATATCCCTTTGTCCTCCAGAGATTATCGTGCACAGTAGTTTATGTAAAAGGACCTCCATAACTTACCCAACCAAATAAATGATTGAGGGGTCCTAGAAAGCAGAGCAAATATAAAAGGGAAATTCAAAAAACATGGATTTACCATGAATACACCACAACATGGGAACAAGCAAGTCTTAACTGGACATTATGCAGGACTATAATTCAGTCTTGTATCCTACATTCGGCATATTTAATACAGCCACTGCTTCCTGCCCACGTTCTGTCTAAAGGGCCAGGCACTCTACAT
The DNA here is from genome assembly GCA_026170595.1 of Plestiodon gilberti rubricaudatus. Taxonomy (NCBI): domain Eukaryota; kingdom Metazoa; phylum Chordata; class Lepidosauria; order Squamata; family Scincidae; genus Plestiodon; species Plestiodon gilberti. Next base: position 102,683,267 of record JANXHW010000003.1, on the reverse strand, counting down.
GAAACAATTCATGGGTTGGGCAGTTCACAAGGAATAGAGAACTCAACATTCATAGTTCAAGAGCTGAAACACCAATGAGATATCTGTATGGCACACCTGTTCTCCAGCACAATCCTCAGAAGCATCTCCAAACAGAAAGCAGCATCTTCCTCATCATACATTTCCTCATCAGGAGTCACAGAGATCAGAGCCTGAAGCAGTCAAAAAGGACATCCACAGATATGTTCAGAATGCAATATGGAATGGGGATTCCCCACAATAAGCCCGTACATGCCTGTTCTCTCCTCAAGCACCACCTGCTGCAGCAGCAATAGGCACTGCTCATGAAGAGCTGAAAATCAATTTATATGGGCATCACATTGGACTCCACAGCTGCTGTGAAGTAGCAGAACCATCAGGTGCTGCTCTGGCAGTCTTAAAGAACCAGTACAGGCCTAAAGGAGAAGGGAGGGTTGGGGACATAACAATTGTGTTCTCAGATCTTTACAACGGATTAAATTCATTTGCTCCACATGGAAATATTTGACCCAGAACTGACTATTTCTGACCAAATCTCCTGTGAAAGATGCACGACAACACAGCATGCAGCACTTCCCTAGTGACTTGGGCAAGATGAATCCTTGCCCACGGAGCATGTAGCTCATGGTCATCCCCATACGGGCTCACATAACTCTACCCTACTTCAAAGTCTTTCTCATCCCTCACCTTCATGAGTTCCTGGAGGGATTCCAGTTGCAAAAACTTGCTTTCAGTGATCAGCTTCTCTGGGTCACATTGCTATAAATGAGAAAGTTAAAAAGGGATAAGCATTAGAAGAAAATGCATGTGCACTAGGGCTCTGTTCTGGAACAGAAGACATTAGTGCAGGGGTTCTCAACCTTTGGAGGCCTGGGTACCCACTATCACAGTCCAATTTTCTGAAGTACCACTGCTAATTAACTGCTAATTAATTGGATTAATCAATTAATTAATTAGGTAATTAATTGTTAAATAAAGTACTAAAACAATTTTAAATGTGAAAAAATTTCTTCAATGTTGCATGCAGAAAATTTCTTATTTAACTCTGAGTGAGTGAGTGAGATATGCAAGGATCTCTTTTTTTCTCCAAGTCACACTTCCCAAAATCAGCCCCACCCTCCCCCACCCCACCAAAGTATGTTTTCCAAAGTACAAAAATAAGCCCAAAACCAAAATCAGAGAGAGAGAAGGGCTCCGAAAATAATTAAAATTTTAAATCCATGTTAATTAACTTAATTAGCTGCTGATGGGGCAGATAAGGGGCAGGGCTTGGTGTACCCCCGGCAAGAGGTCCGCATACCCCTAGGGGTACCCATACCAAAGGTTGAGAACCCCTGCATTAGTGTCCATGAACAGGTCCAGAATGTATTTCTCTTCTACAACATTCACCACACATCAGCTATAGGGGCAACGGCTTCTAAATCTCTTTTTCTAGAAATTAAGAAACATAGTCAAAGTTACAGTATACAGTACTAGTAAATAGAGGCCAATAAAGCGTTGATTGGTTATTTAAAATTATTTGTAACCATTTGGCAATATAACCACAGATTTATGGCCATGCTCCAAATTGTGGGGTCCTCTAAGAGGTCTTGATCTGGATCCATTGCAAATCAGACAACTCCAAATGGTTAATGTTCAACTCCAAAATGGAATGGGGGGGGGGGGGGAGGAGAGACGACAGACAGACACACCTAATCCAGAGCCTGGAATCTCCCAGTCTCTAGAGTTTGGTGCTATCCGTTGTGCCATCTTATGTTGATTCACCACTACCCCAAACCCACCATGAATTTCCCCCCTCCCACTGGTGTCACTAGGACACGCGTCACCCCAAGGCGGGGTGGCGCGCGTCACCCTAGTGACACCCCCTGAGTTCCCCCCCCCTATTTTACCTTCGGTGTGGCCATAGGCCGCGCCGCGATGTTTTTTGGGGGGCGACCCAGCTGCACCCTGCCCCGGGTGCCCCCCCGCCCCTTCGCTTCGCCCTCCGGATGCTCCGAGGCTGGCCTCGGAGCGTCCGGCCCAGCCGGCGCTCCAGGACCTTCTGATCCAATGCATCAATACGGGTACTTTTAGTGTTTTCGCGCATGCGCAGACCGGTTTCGTCACTGCGCATGCGCGAAAAACACTAAAAGTACCCGTATTGACGCTTGGGCCTTCAGAAGGCCCTGGAGCGCCGGCTGTGCCGGAAGCTTCGAGGCCGGCTCCCAGGCCGGCCTCGGAGCGTCCGGAGGGCGACGGAGGTGGTGCGCGTCACAGAGGTGACGCACGCCGGGGGTGCGCGCGTCACCCCTTTGCACGCTTCACCCCTTTGCACGCTTCACCCCGTAGCGACCCACTCCCGTCGCCTCACGGGAGCGACGCCACTGCCCCCTCCCCTGAGGGGAGCTGTCAAATCAGGTGTCAAAACCAACATTTTCTTTGAGCAAACCCACCGTTTGAGCTTTTCCATCTACCATGAATCTAAATACTGACTTGGCTGGGTCAGAAAGACTGGGGAAATGCACAAGAGCACACTGTCAAAATGACACCTTAGGGCTGACCATATCATATGTAGCAGGAGAATGCCATGAAGGGCATAAATGTAGAAGCCTTTCTGGAGATGACAAGGTGCATTGACTATCAGAGACATTACATCTACTGTGGATGGAGAGAAACATGAGCCACTTTGTTCTCATAATGGCTTCTCCTCAGGCAAAAGGTTATCCGTACTGAGGTTTTTACCGCCATATATCAGTAAGCAAGTTCTTTAATTATGTATGTACTGAAAATAGTTTTACCCCATCTTTTTGCCCTTTGGCTCGTTTGGAGTTCTGGACTGTATTTGGAAACCCAAATTCAAATCCATACCCAGTTACGGATTTCATGGGATATCCTTGAACAACTAATTCTCTCTCAGTCTAACTTGACACAGTTGTGATGAATACATAGCTTTGGGCAACTTGGAAGGAAAGTAGGATACAACCATAGCAAATACAACAAGCAATTGATGCACTGGAGAGAAGCAAAAATTTCCAGATAAATTTACACGATACAAACATTGTGGGTGTACAAAAGTGCATGTTAAGCTCAAAATTGGCATCACGTACTCCAAGAAGATGGCAGAGCACCAGCAATACTCAAACAAGAGTTGTTTCTGTGCAAAACTGCATACACTTACCAGCTTTTACATTTTCCTATGGGCCAGGACCGAACCAAGCAGCAGATTTACCTGACACATTCTCCAACACACCAGACCAGGAGCAAATAAAGGATTTGCACAATATTCTCAAGCCTCAGGAATGCACAATCTCCCCTTCATCTCCACATTGGGGGGGGGGGGGAGAGAAATTATTCTACTTCCAACCATGATTTGTTAACAAGCCAGGATTGACCATGATGTGCAAAATCAGGTGATTCTGGCTTGTTCAAACCACATTTTTTTTAAACAAATCCCTCTGTAGCTAAAATTAAACTATGGGTTTAGAGCATAGTCTATTTTGAAAACTGTGGTTTGAACAAGCCAGGATAGCACAGTTCACACATCACAGCCAACCTTGGCTTGTTAGAAACCACAATCAGAATTAGAACTATGCCTCTCCTTCATGCAGAGAGGAAAGGGAATATGTATTCCTGAGGTTAGGGGATGTCATGCAAATCCATAATTTGTTCCTGACTTTGCATGATGTCTGAACCATCAAACTCTCTAACTTCCCTCTTGCTATCAAGTGCAGACTGTCTGCCAGAGCAGACATACAGAGCCCACCGTCCTCTCGTCAGTATGTGTGCCCTCATCATCATGCTGATCATGAATTACCTTTATACACTCCAAGGCCATTCTTTTTGCTTCCTGGTTCTCTGTAGATGGCCCCCTCATTCCAGATTGTTCTGTTCCACTGAGTGTTAACCAGCTAACAAAACTTAGAACTGTAGACTCCCCACTACAAGATTAAAAAAAAAGTATACTCCGTTAAATTGAATGAGATAATATGTTCTCTGGCCTCCAATAGGATTTTATTGAACAACAGAAGAGTATGTTTGTCTGCTAGTATGCCACACTACCATAAAGGGTCCCACCCACTCTGCTTCATCCCAGGGGGCAGGTCCACATCATAAGGCATGGGGTAGGACATGATGGAGCGTGGTTGTGGGGAGAGGAGAGTATGAAAGACCTGAGGAACACAAAAAGATGCTATAGCCCCTTTTATTGGTTGCTAGATTACAGATCGGCTTCTTTGGATTCAAACACTTCTTCAGTCCACCCTCCCTTTAGCCGTTCTAGTTCTTACACACCTAGTTCCTTCATTGGGGTCTCTCAAAGGGAGTTTCTTCATTCCCTGACAGGGTAGGTGGTGGTCAGGACCTGCTAGATTCAGCTATGAAGTCTCAGGGGTTGGCTTGCGGCTTTCCAGGGCAATCCTAATACCTGGCCACAGGGTAAGTCTTCCGGGGGAGGAGGGGGCTGACCCTTCCTAAGGACTACCCGTAACCTGGCAGCAAGGGTGCCTCTTGCCCAACTTGAGCAGCTTACTCCGTTTCTTTCCCCTTCCCCTGTCTCTTCCTCCTTTCCTCCCTCAGTCTGTTTCTATTCTGGCCTTATCTGCCTCTTGTACTTTCCTAGCAACCCTTCCTATGATCCTTCTCCCCGCTCTGGTCTCCCTCATCTTGGAAAAATTCCTCTGTGGTACCCTCACACATTTTTTTGTCCTCACATTTTCCCCCACTTACCCTTCCTCCTTCTGCCTCGTCCCCTTTCCTAGTTCTCCTTTGTCTCTTTCCCTTGCCCCATCTCCAGTCTCACCCCCCCCAAACTGTTTCCTCCTATGTCCTTAAATTTCTCAGCCACTTGAAGCCCCACCCATCCTCAATATGGAGGCCAGCAGGCATCCTTTTTCCTTTCCTAGCTTCCTCGACACTCAGTGATGAGATGACACCACCACCAAGTGACTCAGGACAAAGCAATTGCTGCTTCTAAGTCTTGCCCCAGCGAGACACCTTGGTTCTGCAGGGTGTCTCAGCTACCCACCGACTGGAAGGTGTCTCCTCGCGCTGCAGGGAGATCTTGCCATTAGGATCCACGAAGTCCTCAACCTGTGAACAAAAATACATAGTGTATAATGCAGATTTTGGGGTTCTTAATTCCCTCACAGCCCCAAAAATCAGCACACAGAAAACTGGAGCATTCCTGTTTGGCACAACATACTATGGCCCACTGTAAGTAAAAGGCTCATCATTTCAAAAGCAAGGCTTTTGTTCCTTGGAATTCTTGGAATTGAGCTAAAAAAAAGTTGCTTCCTGTTCAGAGAAAAAGTTGTACGGTGCACCTGCTTGACTGAAGTTTAATTCTAATGCATTTTAATGGAGCCATAGTGTATTTGCACAACATTTCCTTTGCGGGTCTCTCTGAGGAGGTGACTGATATGACTCATTGCTGGCTAGAGAAAAGACCAATATGTGATCAAGCATCCTTAGGGGCTAATGCACAGTCAACAGTGTGAATAAGCTGGAAGGGTCCAGGAAAAAATGTTCCACACCATGAAACCATTGTAATAGCATAAACTGGTTATAAAAGTCAGAGGTCTTCTTTTGAGCATTATTACCCAAGAGATCTTCAAGTTTCACACACTATTCTGAGCTTTGCCCCATCTCACACACCCCTATTTCTGAGACAGTTAAAACATTTTCTTCTTAGTTTAAAAATTACAACATGGTCAAATATTGTTCCAGTTCTCTATCGCTTGAACAAGAAATTCTTAAGTTTGCATAAATTATCATTCTAAGGTTTTAAAACAAAAAATCAGGGACTTTTAAAAAATATATAATTTATCTGTGTTCCTCCATGTACTCTCATAGCATGTGCCAGTTTGATCATTTCTGCCTTGCTTCTTTTAGCCACCTGTACATCATTAGTAGATTATTTTTAAAACATGATAATTCTATAACCCTTTTCCCATATCCTTTCCAAATTGAAATATATCAAAATCAAGAACCTCTCTAGTAACCTTAAGAAATGTTATCATGTGGATACTATCTGCCCTGACCTGGCTATACCACTAGCATGCACTACCCAACAGCTGCACAATTATTTTTAACGAATTTTAACCCTTACAGTTATTAAATGCCAAAGCTATAATTACACCTCTTAATAATACAGATCAGCAAAAATTTGAAGTTACCTTTTACCAAGTCGAAGCGTCAGGCAATCAAACCCAGCACTATCTTCTCTGATAGGGAGCAGTTCTACAAGGACTCAGGAAGACAGAGATCTTTCTCATCCCTGCTGCCTAGGATTCTTTGTATCTGGAGATGCCAGGGATTGAACCCGAGATGTTCTGCAGGCAAGTGCTCTCCGACCAAGCTAGCTGTAGCCCCTCCCTAATCAGCTTTCACCGATCAAGTTTTTAAGCTCTCTGGAAAGCATCCATCCATCCTTGATATCTCTATTTAGCATTTCCATTTTATTCTGTCTATTCTTCAAAACGATTCAGATCCCATCAGTTTAAGATAGCAAACCTTTTACTTTCAATGCCTCATGTTGTATGCCTCGGTCTTTTTTTTTCCTTATGTAAACGAAGTTCTTACAAAATGTCATATCCGAAAATACTGACAGCATGACAACTTCAGTCTGTCATAGGTAAGGTTACAGAATGGTCAGAAATCTAGCTATGAGTTTCCCTCCAAAACCCTTAAGTCTGAAAAAAGGAAGGAGGGGCAGTAGGGTTGAATATCCTTCCCAAAAGGCTAACTGAAAGGGGGAGGAGTTAAGCAGTCCTAAAGAGTGTCTAAGGGCCACCTCCTAGCTCAGGGGTGGGGAACCGGCGGCCCGCGGGCCGGATCCGGCCCCAGGAGCGATCCGGTCCGGCTTGCGCGAGCAGACTGGAGGCTCCGCCAGCCCCGCCGGCCCCCCTGCGCGCTCACCTCGGCGCGACTCCTTTCGAATCCAGCTGCTTCTCCGTGCAGAAGCAGCTGGATTCGAAAGGAGACGCGCCGAGGGGAGCGCGCGTGGCACGCTCACCTCGCGCAACTCCTTTGGAACCCGGCTGCAGCCGGATTCGAAAGGAGTCGCGCCGAGGGGAGAGCGCGCGGCGCGCTCACCTCGCGCAACTCCTTTGGAGCCCGGCTGTTTCTGCGCATGAGCAGAAACAGCCGGGTTCAAAAGGAGTCACGCGAGCAGCGTGCGCGGGGCCGGCGGCGGCGGCCGCCTGAAAAAGGTAAGGAGAGGGGGGGGGAGGTAAAAGCAGGGGGGGCGGTGGGTGTGCCCTCTGGGAAAATGGCTCTCCATCGGAAATAGGTTCCCCACCCCTGTCCTAGCTATTCTGTGAGGGACGTTAGAGTTGGCAGAGAAGACCTAAACCACAGACCTAAAGTCACTGAGCAGAAATTACATTGTTGAACTACTTGAGAGAAATACTGTTACTAAAGTTGCCCTTGTAAATAAACCCAATTTCATTTGAGGAGCTGTGTTGATTCTGCTTTCCTTCCTGCCTTCAGTACTGGTGCAGGGTTACCAGAGGGTGAGCTAGACACAGGGGTTGAGAATCCAGAAGAGAAGCGTCTCTACTCTCTACCAGTGGCGTGGCTAGCCTCTGCGGGGGGGGGGGGGGAGGATACCCGCATGACATCACAAGCCCCGGCCCTCACTTGTAATGTTGCACGTGTCCCGTCCCCCCGGCATTTTTTTTTTTGCCGAAAAAAAGCTACTAGGGTCCCGGGGGGTGACTCCTTTTCCCCCACGGCACCAAAGAGGCTCCTTTTTTCCGCTGCTACTGCATTGCCCCTGAAGCAACGGCTTGCACGCGCACACGCGCACGCGCACGCGCACACACACACACACACACACACACACACACACACACAGAGCGTGCTCCCCCCCCCCATTCCTACGCCATTGCTCTCTACAAGGCCTTGCAGAGGGCAGAGCCCTGGTAAACAGGGACTGCTGGCAGCAGAAGAATGACCAGACAGGTCAGCATTAACATCCCAGATCAGGAACCATGAGACCACCACGCAGTTCTTTCTTCTTCGGTCTCAAGGAATGATACAATTCGGCCCCCTTTCATTATAAGTTTCTGACTCTAGATATTATAGTTTGTTTTTTAAGTAAATATTTGAATGAATGTAATGAAGCTCCCAGACCATAACAGGATACATTCTTCAAATAACTATACTAAAAAGCGTGAGATTTCCTGCTGTTCAGTGCACAAAATAAAAGTAACTTCCTTCTCTATGCTGGCCTCGAACCAGCAACAACTGGTTGCAAACAACTCCAGGCTAAGCGCCTGTGATGGCAAATGCCATGTGCTCCCACCCAGTTAGTTTGGTATTCATCATCAATTTCCTTACCTCCACCATGGTTTTTGGCAACAGCTCTGCTCTGAAAAGCTGCAGCATGGCCTCCATGATGTTTTTCCAACCCTCCCGCAAAATGTCACCATGATGATGAGCCAAGTGGAACACCGTCTTTGCTGCAACATGGGCCTTGGGATTACCTCCAAAAACAGTAGGCAGGTTCTCAATAGACTGCAGGCAAAAAGGAGATGTTAGTGAATCCTCTTTTCTTAAGCCAGCAAAAATTCAATTACAGAGCAAACAGCAGCTCAAGGCCTCAGGTAAGTCATCAACAGACTGGTGGATGATAAACTAGGGTACTGAAGGCGGATCCACACCACACATGTCTCAGTCTGTATGAGTCTGGTGTCCCGCCCCCATGTGAGAACAACAGGCTCTGACTGGCTGAACAAAATGCAAACACCGGCAAAGTGGAGTCCAGCTCCACTTTGCCCAGCATTTGCATTTCGTTCAGCCAGTCAGAGCCTGTTTTCTTCACATGGGGGCGGGACACCAGACTCATACGGACCAAGACGTGTGCAGTGTGGATCCGCGGTTATCCCCCATTCTTGTCTTGGGGGGCAAGAACCTTGCCACCACCATTTGTGCTTTGACAACTGCACAGGTTGTCTACAGCAATGTACTATAAGTGAGACTGCCCTTAAAAACACTTTGAAGCTTCTACTTGGATGGAATGCAGCCGTAAGACTTGTATCACACCAGTCCTAGCCCAACATTGCTGCCATCGGGCTTCTTTTAAGGTGCTGTCTATCACCTATAAAGCTTTAGATGGCCTGGGTCCACTGTACCTTAAGACGACCCTTATCAGCCTCCCCACTCACTACAATCTTAAAAGAGTAAGTTCTGAGTCCACATGAGATCACGCAGGTGAACAAAGAAGGATTCTACTCAATGGTTGGATCACAATTATGAAACTTCCCTCACAGAAAAGCTACCATCTTTGGATATATTACAGGGGTGGCCAAACTTGCTTAAGAGCCACATACAATAAACTTCAGATGTCTGAGAGCCCCGCAATATTTAAGAAGCCTTTAAATTCTTAAATATATTTACTCACCATGAACATTAAACTTACATTTTAATTCAGTGGACTCTCAGTTTATACCTGGTAAATAATTATAAAGCTTGAAACTTTCTTATTTACCTTTTATATATTAATTGTGATGCAAAAAGGAGTTCAGCCAACATATTTCCAAGAGCTGCACATTATATGTCAAAGAGCCGCATGTGGCTCAGGAGTCACAGTTTGGCAACCCCCGATATATTATATGGACCATAAGAACCTCATTTCCATCAAGACTTTGAGGAATGTTGGAAATCACCAGATATTCTCTCTCTACACACAGACCCTGGACCTTTAGTACCACCATATGCAAGTGACACCCGGCTCTACCTCTCTATCCCAGATAACATCTCCTCCATCCAATCCTCCACTTCTGTCCATCTCTCTCACTCATCACTCATACCCTCTCTCACACACACCCTCTCTCGCACCAAGACTCCCTTTCTTTGATCACATAGCAACTGACAATGTCAAATACCATTCTAATGATCACATATAAAGCCTTGCCTATATCACCAATTCCTCCTTCACTACCCATATTCATCCCTTGTTACCCTTGGCTCTTCCTTTCCTCTGCTGTTCTCCCAATCCCCTGCATGAATATAGATTCAGTCTTTTGCTTATGTTGCTCTGCAAAGCACCATGTCATACTATGATTACTATTAAAACCTTGTATCTCAACAGTTTACTGCTGATCTTGGGATCATGTGGGCTGCTAGTCTTTGCAAGACATAACAGGACCCTTATTAAAAAGCTTCTAGATCAGGTCTGCTGCTCACTGGTCTAAGCAGCAAGGGAATTCCTGCTATAGAAGAAGAGGTCTATGCTATACCAGTTTTCACCTCTGCCTCACATTCATCTCTCCCCTCCCCCCAAATCTCCAGTTTGTCAGGAACAGGGTCTGACACGTAAACAAAACACCAAAGATACAACTTTCATGTGATTTCAAATACAAAACATTTCATTTTCAAACATTTCAAGTCAGTTCACACATTTGACAGCCAACCAAGTGATGTATGTGGATGTGTGCACCACCTTGTTAAGGGACTGGGAGTACTGTGCAGGATCATGCTCTTCCTCATCCTCCTCTGCCATTCCCCTGCTCAAATTCTCCCTACTTCCCTTTTTGGTTTTAACCATTGTGTAACACAACATTGGCACCAAGATCAACACTAACCATACTTGGGTGCAAACCAGACATTGAAATCCTCACCCTATCTCACTTCATTTGCAGACTCACCTCACTGCTGAGGGCTGTAAACTTGCAGAGGGAAATTATGAGGTTATCAAAAACATCACTCAGGCCATAATGGGCAGAAATCATGGCACATTTTCTGAAAGACAAATTATAGAAATGTTAACAGGAGCCACATAGTTTTCTGAAAATCTTCCAGGTCAGCTTCCCTCACATCACTCTCCAGTCCTGGATCAAATCGGACAATTCAACAGCAACATTCAAGTGAAGGAAGTTTACCTGAAACCAGAGATAGCCTTCTGAATGATAGTTTCATCTAGGCTCTTGTCAAAAACGTAGGACAGAGCTGCAACAGTGGGCCCCCAGGTCATAGCAAAGAGGTCATGGTCATAGCTTCCAGGTGGCACATGCAGAAAAATTCCTTCATCAGTGGCCCCACGATGCAACAGCACACTCCATACGTAGTTTTCCTTTACTAGACCCGTCTGTTCCTCTGGCATCACAATCTCTTCATTTCTATCAGACACAATGGTATTAAAAAAACAAGTGTTTTCTTTCTAATCTTTTACATTGGCACTTCAACAACAACATTAAACAATAACCTAATGAACTGCGAGTAGCTGCTTGCAACAATCTCAGACACTGCAGAGAGACGTGTCAGAGAGACTGGTGATTCATCATTCAAAAGCCTCTCTAAGCGCTCCCTCCCGCCAGTAGCAAATACCAAACACTTACTTGATCGCATGGTACATATCTTCCAGCATATCCTGCTCAAAGTCTTTGCCTCCATTTACTCCTTTCAGGTTTTTTCGGAATTCCTGTAAGTTGCAGGAACACAAACCACCATAAGGAGTCTATTACCGTAGGGGTATAAATATCTCAGATAGAACACGTGGCAGCAAAGTGAGTTTTCCAATGTAATGGGAACCTCGGACTCAACAGAACTAACCAAGGCACGTTCCTGAGATTAACATCTACAAGCTTTTAACCGGAATGATGAGAGAAGGTCAAGTGCTATATTCTGATGTTTGAGATGCATTCTGCATGACCTCCTCAAAATGGGCATCACAATTATCATCATGTTTTGCTAGGTACTAATGTCAAAATATTTTTATCACCAACAATTTCCAGATGAACTTTCAGTTGCAGTAAAAACATACTCCTCCGGAAGGTATCTTACTATTATGCTTTAGGACAGTGGTTCTCAAAGTTCTACCCGCAAGTCGGGGAGAACTCCGAGTGCTTGCAGGGGCAGGGCCAGTGGCGGTGGCGATCCAGGGGATCGTTGCCACCGCTGCCAAAAAAGGCTGTTTTTTTCTTACTGAGGCTTTGTGGGGGGGGGTCAGGGAGGCCTGCGCGACCCTCCACAGGCCTCCCCGATCTTCAGATCGCTGAAAAACAGTGATGTCCAACTACTTCTGGTTTTCACAAAAACCGGAAGTGGTAGAAAATCATCGTTTTCCAGCGATCTGAAGATCATGCAGGCCTCCCTGACCCCCCCCCCCCCAAAGCCTCAGTAAGGTTAAAAAAGCAGTTTTCAGGCGCTTTTTCAGCAACAGCGATCACCAGGATCGCCATCGCCGGCACCATGCTGTCCCTGCCCCTTAAGGGTGCAGGGGACAGTTCGTGGTTCCAATGGTGGGTCGCAACCCACCACTTTAGGATACTCCAGGTCAGGTAAAAGTTGCAGGAAGAAAGCAAGGTAGGAGTGCCAACAGAAAAGACATGCAGGATAACTGACCCTGTAAAGAAGTCAGATCTCACCTCTAGGGTCATTGGCACATTCTGCTTGCGAACATTGTGGTTGTGCTGGTCAGTATTAAGCATGATTACTCCATAGGCCAGGGCAAAGCAAGCATCACTATTAGCAAATGGAGACCCATTTGATTTCTGAAAGTAAACAAGTCAGAATTATTATAGTCCATCTAAATACAGTAACTAACCCAGATTTGTGCCATTCCCAGAGCCTAGATAATGAGGATTATATTGCTACAGTGTCGTTTAGGGATAGGGCAACAATTCAAAGCAGAGGTCCTCAACTGAGTATGCCTGCTCAAACTGTTGCAAACAAACTCAACGTGGGGACAGACAGCCTCAATTCTCCTCATATCCTATGCCCTTTGCTGCCCCCACAAGGCACGCACATGCACACACCCCCACCACAACTCCTCACCTCTCAAAAGAGGAATGGAATAGCAACCAGGGAAGGACTCCAATAAAAAGTGAGAGTCCTGGGCTTTTCCCAAATAGTGTCATTCCTCATAAAGCAATCTTGAAGTTTGTAGTCCTGCCCATGATTCCGGGGGGGGGGGGGGGGGAGATGTGGGGGGGGGGGGGTAAGAAAATCCCCTGGTTGTGCTTCTTTCCCCAGTAGTTGTTTCCCTGGGTGCATCTCGTCAAGGTAGCCTCAGTGCGAAGCATGAAGTGAGGAAGGGCAGATAAGCGTAGCTTTACTTTATTAATTATGTCAGATGTGGGCACAGAAGAACAAAAGTTGACTGTTTCAGAACTTACTCGCCAATGTTCCGTAAAGGCTTCCAGCAGCCTCTGGATCACAGGAGACTCCCCTGGCAACCGAAAGGCTTCTAGATAGAGTCTCAAAGCTTCATCCAATCGTAAGCCTTGGAAAACGAAAGTCCTGAAATAAAAGCAAGGGGGGGGGGAGACAAATTGGTTAAAAGGAAGAGCCTAGTATGCAGGCACGTGCGCACAGTATTTATATACCACCTTTCTGGGTCATTTCTCCTCCGACTTTAATTCAAAGCGGTATATATGGGCAGGCTTTCCTAACCCCCCCCCCCAACGAGAGGTTTTACAATATATAAATGTCTAATCTTTCATGAACAGCTATATTCCAGGTGGTATCCTTTTTGCAGTCTGGCTTTTCTGCTGGCTGGCGCCTCCCACACTTGACCGATGCAGCTGGAAGCTCTTATCTCTCCTCACCGAGGCTTTTCACAGCTTTTTGTCGACGGCATGTCTCAAATTTGCCATTTGCCGATCTCTGAGCTTCCCAAGGCGACATCTCTCCTGACTGAGCCAGACCCCTCTGCCCTCTACCTTTAGTCTAAAGGTTTGCATATACAGTATTGCAATATTTTAAAATCAAGTTTTACAACCGTCTCACCTTCCATCACTCTCTCTGGCATCCAACCATCTCAAACAACAGCTCTATCTAAATTCCCTCAGCTGCCACTTTTACCTAAGCACCTAGGCATCTGCAGAAGCCAAACCTGGAAGGCAGGCCAACCCCCAAACTGGGCAGGCTCTGGTTATTAAGAGTATGTTTCTGTCCCTTCCTGGCCAGTAAAGCAGCTGTTCAAGGATGCTATCCTCCACTGTGAGAGAATGAAATGTTGGACTCATCACGGTAGGTTCTTTCTGTCCCAGGGGAAAGAGCAGCAATTGGCTGGGTCCAGGAGTCGTCTGGGGTCTGATTAGCTTGGAGCTTCACCTACTTGGTGCTAGAGTCAACTCCACCTCCTCTGCCCACCAGCACATACCAGATTCAAATCTGGAGAGCAACCAGCTACTCTGTGTGGAGGAGGTAAGGGCCATGAGGCGGCAACCGCAGTTTATTATTATTGTAATAATATTTCTGAAGATTAATTTGCAACACAAAAGAGCTTCTGTTCTCGGATGCGGGCTCCATCAGTTCTATCTGAGCAAGACACTTTTCTTGTGCATGAGTGTGCCACAACTCGATAATTTTTGAAGATGTCCAAGACTATGCAAATACAATAATATGGCAGAAATATAGTACCAGTCCTTGTCACACTGAGGGGAAAAAAATGCAGATCTGCCAGATCAGATTGTTTAAGAAGCACTGGCTTATAGGACCTCTTTAACTGCTATATATTGTTCTACTACGGCATCTGTCTCCTAGGTGAAAATGACAAACTTGTACTCCTGCACAAAGCAGACTAGAGCCCCTAAGCAACACAACTGCATCTGCTTCAAAACCAATAGTCCATTCACATTTTCCTGTGCTAAGACTCTTCAAACTGGATCCCTTTATGAGAGAATCTATGGTAAGTCTTCAGCATTTCTACTCACCCCACAAAGCTGTCCAGCAAGTCTACATTCTTCCGGTCACTCACAAATTCCCCAATCATTTTCTTGTCCAATCTAGGATTTTCTCGCAGCCACTTTGCCACTTCATTGTTATTCATAGGGGTAGCCAAAAGGTTTTTCTCCTGCAGAAAATGTATCCCTTTCTTTGGCTTTTGGTTGAACTGTTCTGAACCACTTATCAAGAGCTGAAATATTAAAATCAATATAATTAATCAAGACATCCTACATAGTGGAAGTAATAACAAAAACTAGTGCAATTTCTTGCTTACGTAGTAAGGGGGCTTACGGCGCAATCCTGTGTAACTATAGGCAGGTGGGCCTAGCACTCCGCCGGCCTAGGGTGTCATAAACAGCCTGCAATGCTGCAACCTGTTTAGGGGCAATAAGGGACAGCCTGCAATGGGCTTAGGATACAGTGGCCAGCCGCACATAATTACACAGAATTGTGCTGCCCATAACATTAGTTTCTTATGTTTTATATTTGAGCCTCACTTTTTGACTAGAGTCTCTCCTAAAGCAGCCCACCACATTCACAAAATACTGTAGAACAATTTCAATCAAAACAAAATGTTCTCAATAGTGGCTCCTTGAGTTTATTGAAATCCCTTCCAATGGAAGTTTGTTTGGCCTCTTTGTTGCTTAACTTCAGGCAATAACTCAAGATGCTGGAGTGATTGATAAATAATAAGTAAGCTTTATAATGTTGCTGCGTCTTTGCTGATGTATTGTAAGTTTGTGTTTTTTTAAAAAAAACATTCTTGTCTTGTTTGCTACCTTATAACATGGTGGGATATAAATGCTTTGAATGATAGAATGATTTGTAAATTGTAGTTTTATGTAGCTACCCACCACACCTCAGACAGTGGGGAAAATATAGAGTAAGGTCTCTGATGATGACCTGAGTGCATAAGCAAGGTCACATGGAAGATGGGTGGCTCTTAAGAGATCCTGGTCCTAGAACATTTAAGAGTTTCAAGAGGTCAAAACAAACACTCTGAATTGGGCACCAGTGAAATTAACAGAAAAATTGGAGTTCTGTGCTCCAAACAGCTTGCCCCTGTTGGAACTGTGACAGATGCATTCTTAACAAGTTGTGGTTTCTGAACCATTATCAAGGGCTGCCTCACGCAGAGCACAATACAATAATCTTATCTAGATGTCACCAAGGTATGAGTGACAGTTGCCGGATCTTTCTTATCCAGGAAAGTGGAGAGGTAAACATAAAGAGGTAAAAAGTACTCCAGACAAGCAGGACAGCAGCACCATATCCAAGAGGAGTTCCCCAAGCTAAAAAACTGAATCCTTTTTTCTTCATTTTTAGGAACATTCACAAAACATAAATACTGTATTACTCCTTCAAAGCACATTATGTTATCAGATCAGACTACACGAGTCTGAACTTTTCAATAATTGATAAAATGTTATGAGTTCTTGGAAAATAAATTATAAAACTGTCTTCCTTCTTTAATTCACATGTTACAGCTTAGCTTGATGAGAACAGCAAAGTTGTGGCATTTGTTTTCCTATTTTTATACTAGGAATGCCTCTTGATCTTCAAAGTTTAACATATAAAACTCATGCTGCACAAATAATCTCTAAAAAGCATATCTCAATAGGATCTAGATCATTTTTGTACATGTTGGCTTATAAATCGTATTCCTGATATCTGTTATCTGATCAGAATTTTTGTACCAATGTACCAAATTTTGTACCATCCACCAAAAGTGATATAGTATACCTACTTTTTGCTAAGATTTCCAATAAAGTAGGTTATATCTACCTGTTATTTCATATACCGTAATCTAAAGTCCCACCATACCACCCCTTTGTAGCAATTTCCCCTCAAAGTGGTATAGAGTAAAACACATTTGCAAGTTTCCATATGTACAGAAGCTTCCCATACGACACAATTTACACTACCTGTATCTTGGGTCCAAGTAAACTGGGTGTTTTTGGTTTGTTTGGTTTTTTGTGTGTGTATTTGTTCAGTTTCACAATGATTTCCAATAAAATGTTACACACAGATACTAAATCCTTGGTATTTTCAATCCTTATGATTTCAAATTTTGTTTGATTCTCTTAAATGAAATTGTAATTCTGCCAAATTTTTGACATACTGCATAACAGTAAATACTCAAAACTAGTGTAGTTTTTTTATTTCCCATAATTATCCTGATGTCTTTATATTTCATTATTTGGTCAGAGTTTAAAAATCCATACATCTCTATATAATGAGAACCGATGTTAGTGCTTTAAACGGTTAGTTACACTTTCCTTCAATGTTAGCTAATGGTCCCTTCAGCATTAATTACTCAATCCCCTCAATATTAGCTGTACAATCTCTTCAATGGTTGGACAGATGTAACACTAAACCATGAGACACCAAACTGAGGTTATGCCCTATCAAACATGTAGGACCAGATATAATTTGTGACTCATGGATATCACATGGAGGCCATGAAATCCTGAGCTGCACTAGATGAGGGGGCTTTGACATAAATTTTGAAGTCCCCCAGGATCACAAGCCTGGAGGTCTCCATGTCTAGCAGCATCCATTAGGCAGCAGAGTAGATCGTATGCCAACTGAATCACTATTCTGTCTCAAGAGTCCAACATCAGGTGTTGGTACTTGAAACTGGGTAATTACCAGACATGGAATTTGGAAAGAGGAATGAGATTCATGACAGACCACAGCAATGCCACCTCCCCACCCATCGAATCTGTGCTACTGCGGTACCAAAAGCCCACGTAGACATAACCAAGTCAAGTTAACCTCACCCCTTCATATAGTTCTTGGTAGCCAGTATGGGGTAATGGTTAGAGTATCAGACAAGGACTGGGGAGATCCAGGTTCCAAATCCCCACTCCAGCATGAAGCTTACTGATCCTGGATTCCCAGGTGGCGGCTGGGGTGAGGGGAGCAATTCTTTTCCTTTTCGATTTTTAATAAACTAGTAACGTTTAGACTCCTTGTCCGCCATGCTTATGGGTGATTCAGTGGCTTGTCACATCTGATTGTTCACAGGTGCTACTGCAATTTGATTTTAAATAGGAAGCCCTGGGATTCTGTACTCTCCTGGGAGAGGTGGTTTACCTCAGATGACTCCCCCCCGGACATGTCTCCTTAGCCAGGGATGGTGGCATAAGTTATATCTACCAGTTCCCCCCACCCCCATTCAGCTGCTGTCCCAGTAAAAGGGAAAACAGAGAGCAGGAATAAGCATGTGTGTGCGTGCGTGCATGTGTGCGTGAGCCAACCACTAGGCACTACTCCCCTTTGTACAGTTCTTTCCTTGAAAGACACATATATCTCCTTGACTAAGGATCCTTAATAGGCTCTACTCTTAAGACACTCTCCCTCTCCCCCCCCCCCATACATCAACAACCAAGGAATGATATAAAAAGAAAGCAACCGGCTCTCCCCTGATATCTCTCAAAATCATTGCAGAGCCATAAAATTAACACAATTTTTAAAAAAGCAAATACTGTATGCGATGGCATCTTTGCCTACCTCCCATTCCTGGCTCTCTCAATCAAGGCTGCTGGCTTGACATTACCATTGTGATAGTTGAGGATCGTTCCATCACTGAATGTATATCAGACCTTCTGAGTCAACAACTTAGTATCAGTTTGTGTCTTACACCAGATTTATGTTTAGAAATATTTGTGACTTACTTATTATTTAGCAAACTGTCCAATAAAATGTTTATTGGATTTAGAAGTCCAAGCTGTCAATAAAGAACACTCAAATATTGTAAGTTCCTAAAATAAATCTGGCCTTGTTCCCCCCAAAGGAAAGTAGATAGGTATTGTACCACAAGCATCACGAGGCCTCAACAGTATAGCAGGAAGGCAACAAGTTCATCTTTATGTTCTATATAAGGAATTCAACCAATTCTTGAGTAAACACATGATGTGCATTTTCACGATTATTCACATTTACCAGAATTGGGCTCCTAAGACTCAGGAATGCATAAAAGGATAAAGTCATATGCAGCTACCCAAGAGAGGGTTAACTAAAAGGTTGTGTGTGACTAGAGATCCAACACAAACATCTATGTGAACTTTACTAAAGAACCAGAATAAATGTCAGTTCTCAGTTACTGCCCATCACTAGCAGGAAACAACGCTGCTGGCGACTGTGACACCAGTTCCTATGGATATGTACAATAGATCATCTTCCTTTGTTCGTCCAACAAAAGTTTGCTTTTCAAAACATGTTTCCAGATACGAAAATATTTTGCTGACTGCAACATAAGCTTTCAATTACTGGCTGTAAGCTTTCAGATTTTCAAGAGTAACAACCTCAGGTAAGAATATCCCATCATCTTCATGCAGGTTGAAAAAGAGAAGCTGCATGGCAAACAACAACAGTCCAAAGACAGCCCTTGTCAGTGCAATCCAGCGCAAGGATGCGGCCGGTGGCCTATGGCCACCCGCCGGATCCTGAGCCCCGGTGGCAGTTCTGCCACCGGGTCGGAGGTCTACTCAGGGAAGGGGACACTCGTTCCCTTCCCCGGGTGTAAATCCAGGCCGGCCCAATCGGCCACCTCGGATTTTCGCCAGCTAAATAGCTGGCGGAAGTAGAAGAGACTGTGTACTGGCCTAGCCGGCCAGGCGGGGACGGGGATATGGCCAAGGCCATCCCCCACCCCCTCCTGGGCCAGCTAGGCCAATGACCCCCCTCCTTCGCCCGCCAAACCGCCCCCGTGCCCACCGGATCCTAACTCACCTCGTCCAGAGAACGCACGGAAGCTCTGGCGATGGAGCAAGGGAGGCCGGCCTCTGCGCCGGCCTCCCTTGCCCCAGAGTAGTTGCAAACGTGCTTTCCAGCTTGTTTGCGACTGCTGCCAGCGACAGAACGCTCGTTGCGTCACCGGCACGATCATCAGGATAGTGCCCTGTGTCTGTTAATTAAAATAACTGCACGCACACCAAACAAAAAACTGATGGTTTGTCTTGACAATTTTAGCACCTTGTCAGTGTGCCGTGAGATGAAAAAGGTTGAAAATTGCTCATTTACATAGTCACTTTTCCCTCTCTCTCTCTCTCACTTCCTCTCTCTTTCCATGCTTCTTCTTTTCTTTCTTGCTGCTCCCTGCCATTGGGAACCCTTACCATCCAACATCAGTTTGGCTTCTTCCTTTTCTGTGCTTTTAAAACACTAATTAAACATTTGCCTCTCCCTCCGGCATATTCAAATTCACCTCCATCCTCTCCTTTCTTTGGTGGAGGGTAGGGTCTGAGTCTTTATTTTATGGACAGTATCTGCTTACTATAAATGCTTAAGAAGAAACAGGCCATACCTTCTTTTTACTCTTAATCTTTATCAGTTCTTGTGTTGTGGGAAGAAGGCAGGAAAAGCGAGTAGGCTTCCTTGGGATGGTCTTTTCTACAAAAAACAAAAGAATGGTTTCACAATTGATCCTTCCCCAAAACTAGCACTATTTATTATGTTAGGTTAAATAACTTCCTTTTCCTCGCTCCCTGCCCCCCATCCTCAACCAGCAGCACTGCTGTTCTTTGTCAGTCCTACTACCGTGGGAGAGTATTAGTCAACAAGGACATAAGATCTTATTATTTAGCTGCAAACATGCAAACAGCTTCACATGTTACAGTGGAAGCAGATAAACAAGCATCTCCTGTCCCATTACGTGCAAGGTAGCTACCTACCTTTCTATTTCTAAATATTATGGAAACCGAGTGCAAGGAATCACAGTTAATGCAGGCGGAAGGGGCAAGGAAGACACGTAGCTTTTTCGCACATTATAGGATATAAGATGGTGTACACTACAGTGTTAACACGTAGCCACTTGTGGCATAACGTATCAAATCCAAATCCATTCACAATGACTGCATTCAACAAACCAAAATTTAATTGCACATTATTTATATGCTTCTCTAGTCCAGGAGGCCTCCAGCTATAGCTACAGATAGGCAAGAACAAAAAAGGGACGACGGGCAAGGTGTCCATAAATGTTCATCAAGAGTCATTTACCTGCATCATTTCCCACCTCCAAATTCAGACAGTCTTGCTGCTTTAGGTGATCAGCCCCCAAGCAGTCATTAACAGGTGGACATGTCTCTGGCAATTCTGTTTTGGGGGATTTACTTTCTGTCAGCAGCTCCTCAGTAACTATAGGGGAGAGAGGAAAACTAGAATCATCAAGGATTAGGATTTCAAGTCACAATGTTGTTTTTAGATATACTCATTTTGAAGAACCTTAACTATTTTCCTTCAGAGAAAGGAGATGCTACTTAAGAGAATAAGAACAATCACTGTGCAGCCTAAATTCATGTGCGAAGATTAAAAAGAGTAGTAATAGACTAAACACTAGTTGAGAAAAATCCCACAGAAGACAGGCAGGTTTCTGAGGTTTTAACACAACATTATCTAGGTTAGGACTGAGCATATAAGAAGCAGGATAGCATGTTCTTATCATGAAGACGTCAGTCTGGAAGAGAAATGACTATAGAATTAAGATGACATCAAATAAGAGGTTCTCACTCTGGCTTGTTTCTTTGATGCTATAGGGAATTTCTGTGCTCAATTTTAGTGCCTCCTTCTCCTGCTGGTAAATGTTGCTCAGTACTTTGGCTTGGCATTGGGCTTCAGTACTATCAATCACTGTCAGTAATGCTTCAAGGGACAGTAGATGAGTAGTGTATAGTTGTCCAGAAACAGGAAAGGCATTCTGGAAAATCAAGCATAGCTAAACATTAAGTTATATCTCAGTTTGAGCAAAACATATAGCTACCCATGGAAACTTTATTCCATTCAAAAATGCACACAACCATAAACATCTATACCAGGGGTTCCCAATCTTTGGAGGCACGCGTACCCCCTACGCAGGCCTCCAGCTGTCCCGCATACCCCCGGACCTTCGGAGGCCCATGTACCCCCGTGTAAACCCCTGCGTACCCTTTCCCTCCAGGTTGCAGTGCAATCGGAAGGACCCGCCCACCCACACTGCTCCTCCTACCTGTTCTCCTGGGCACTGCCATCTTGGATCTCACAAAATCTCATAAGATCCAAGATGGCGGTGCCCAATTCTCGTGAAATTGGATATGGCTTGTGAGAGATACGCAAAAGATAGTTCCATAGACATGTACTGGTAAATGCCCACTGGCAAATTACAACACCTATGTACACAATGCGGACTGCTTCTTCTAAATTAGAGCCAATCGACAGATTTTATTGTCATGTTCATGTACACTCCCTCTCCTACATTACAGCTAGTTGCAACCCACACTTTGAGAATGCCTGGAGTAAGACAATTGGTCCATCTTATCCTTAATATTATTAAGAATAATTTAGCTCAGTATTGCCTAAATTTACTGGGAGCAACTTTCTGGGGATTCAGACAGGGGTCTTCCTCAACCTTACCTGGAGATTCCTAGAGATTGTAACTAGTTTGTCAGAGCTTTGCAACCCCTTCCAAGGTGCTTGTGACCCCCATGGGGTCACAACTCACGCTTTGAGAACCCCTGAGTTACAGCATTATTTTCTGCCATGTTTAAATGTTTGCAACTACTAGAAAGAAGCAAAGTAGTTTCTTTTCAGGACCTTGGAGAGCAGTTTGGTGAGGTCTTCAAAAAGGTTAGCACAGTAGTAGTCACAATCATAGTTGATGTAGAGCTCAGTGACAAAACTAGGGATTCTCCAGAGCTGTACTATGGCCTCCAGGGCCATCTCCTTCATCTCATAGGGCATCTTAGGGTTTTCCACAGTAATTATCTCCATCAGCTTCTTTATGTACATCTGGTAGAAACAAAGACGAGCTCAGGATATAGCATGCAAAAGGCAGCAGAGTTTATAATCTCATGGGAGGGAAAGGGCACTTTCATAATGAACAATATTTCTACTAATGGTTTTTTAACTTGAGGATGATAAACATTTATTTCCCACTTTTCCAATCTTGAAATGCTGAAGGCGGCTAACAATGTATTACAACTAATAATATTAATGTAAACATTGAAACATTCACTAAATATAAATGAAACTATTCCTATTTCTAAATACAAACATAACAGTCATAACAGAAAACAGGGAAACAATATCCAAAACTCAGCAGCAGTGGCGTCGCGACGACGCGCGACACCCCTGAGCGGGGGGGCGCGTCACCCTTAAGGGGGAGGCTCCGCCCCCGCGCGTGACGTCACGCGCAGGAGCGGAGCGCCCTCCCCGCTCCGTTTTCAGCTCATTTTGGAGCCAAACGGAGACAAGGGAGGGAGGGCGGGCCCACCTCAACGCGAAATTGTAAGTAAGGGGCGTCGCGCGTCACCCCTGTACGCGCGACGCCCCCCGGCGGCCCGCCCCCCCGCTTCCCCCCGTCGACGCCAGTGCTCAGCAGCACCATAAGAACAGCGAGAGCCATCTCACTGCTTACAATTTTACTTGATAGCAAAAGGTTCATGCACCCTCTCTTTCCCTCCCCCCCATTTCAGATGTTTTAATATATTGCAAAGAAGGGGGTGTTGGGGCACAGAGAGACCAACTCCTCTTCAGGAGTCCAGCTGTTTCCCATGTGTATGGAAGAAGTCAGTAAAGCATTTTGTGTCAACAATGTACCCTACCGGTCCCAAAGAAAGGAGAGGGGAAAAGCATTGTCTTTCTTCTTGCAGTACAGCCTGAGAGGCAGAAACTAGGCACAAACAAAGGACATTTTTTTAAAACTTGGATGCTCATAGTTAGAGCCCAAGGAGGTATTTTGCCCACTCGCTATTGGGGGGGGGGGGAGCAGTGGAGAAATAGAAATAAAGTATAAAAGGATAACTAAACTGGGAGTCCCTTAAACAGGATCTTCCAAAAATTTTGCCTTCCATCTCTGAAACAGGGCCGGTCTGGGCATCGTCTCCTAGAAGACATGAAATTAGATCCCATCTGCTACAGGGAGAAGGCATCCCATATAATAGACTGCTCTATTCCCACTAGGGAAAGAGCTTGAATACCTCATATAGTAACACAAGGTTACCTCCAGTCTCCTAAATTATGACAAGAATTCTATACTATGCAGTAGAAATACACATCTATGAAACCAAGTCACCAAGTTTTTTTTTAAATAATCTTGTCCAAAGACCTGCAAGCTGCATTTCAAAAGACTCACCTCCAACTGGAATTTTAGATGCTCTCTCATACTCTCAAAGAGAAGAAAGCAAACCCTAAGGGAAGCTGAATACAAATTGAGTCGCTCCACACTCAGCAACTAGGGAAAAATTAAAAAAATTGAAAGATCATGAATGCAAAAATATTTCTTTCCTCTCCACCTAGAAAGCAATCCAAAACTCAAACCATAGCAGAGGAGTTTCTTCCAAGGTAAACACACTCAAGGGTTAATTGCTACAGCTACGGTCTAATATATACAAGTACTCTGTTAGGAAAATTCAAGAAATAGATATGGCACATAACATAAGCTGGGGCTATGTGCTGATATTATAGTATATCTTACAAATGTACAATGCTCTCCATTAGGATTAGAATCTACAACAGCCAAGTTTGGCTCAATATTGAGTTATAAGTGGAATATTAGAAGAACTGAAATATTAGCATTTAATTCTCAAAAACAAGATATTGAAGCAACAAATTGGTTACTGGAAACAGATTAGACAAAGGAATCTATAACATACTTAGTACTGAAATTGGGAACAATCTTAAGCATTTGTATATCTTGAAGTTTAAACCCCTCTGTTGAAACATTCAAGAAGAAATAGAAGTGTGGCAAAAATCACATCTAATTTTTTCAGGATTTGTGCAGTTAAAATGTACGTAACACCGAACATAAATGTTTTCTTACAAAATATACCCCTTAGTGTAACAAAACCTATCATGATGAGTTGGCAGCAAATTATATTAAAATTTGTATGAGGGAAAAGGAAGGCAATGATAAAGTACCGTATTTATCGGCGTATAAAACGCACCAGCGTATAAGACGCACCTTCCTTTTGGCCCTGGGTTTCAAAGAAAAAAAGATTTAAAGCATTTTTGGGCCACTTGGCCACTTACTGCTTGGCTGCTTAATTAGCTAATTTACATAAATTGCACAAAAATACCAGGATCTCTTTTAAAACACACAGCAATAACACACATGAACAAAATGCACCAGAATTTAAATCCCAAGTACAAAAACCCCCAGACTCAACTCTTTTCCCCCCAACCCACCCCTGCAATTTCCACAGTAAAAAACATAAAAGTACAAAAAAAACCAGACTCAACTCTTACCACCTTACCACCCCCAGACTCAACTCTTACCAACTCTTAAACAACATAAATCCCAAATACAAAAACCCCAGACTCAACTCTTTTCAAAGCCTCCCAACTAGGCCCAGTTCAGAAGCTTACCCATGCTGCATTCAAGAGCAGGCCCTCGGCAGCTCAGCTGAACTGAACTGAGCACAGCGCCCTCTGCTGGCTGCTGAGAAGCTCAACTCATGCACGTGCATAAATTAAAGCCGACAAACAGCTGTAGATTGGATAGATTAGTTAGGGAAGAAAGCACAAGGGAGCTCTCAGGCTCCGGAAAAACGCGGTAAGCCCGAAAATGCTTTAAAACGGGCAAGGGGGGAAAGGGATTTTTTAGTATTGGCGTATAAAACCGCACCCTACTATTCTGGGTCACAAATGTAGACAAAAAAGTGTGTCTTATACGCCAATAAATACGGTAAATCCGAGGCTAAAGGTGGTGGGGAGTCATGATGTACTGTACAAAGTTAAGCAAATGTGTTAAAATGGATATGGTACGAAAGCATTTAAAATGGTTTGGTATGAAACCAGATATGAAAATTCAGCAAACTCATTCACTGATACCAATTCGAGATCTGTTATGTATTAATAAAAAGAGAAAAATGTTATAAAGACAACAGCCTAATTATTAAGAAGCTCTTGGAAGCATGAGACACTGTTAAAAGTTGCTGTCTTAGTCCCCAAAAGCTTCAATAATTAATACAATTCAACTTAGGGAGGCAATTGGAAAATTTTGAAAAATGGCAAATACATAATTTTAGATAACAATGATGCACTAACGGAGGACAGGCGACAAATATTCCAATATTTTCAAATAAGGCATTTTGTTAATACACTATAATAAAGATCCCTTGTAAGAGATAAGAATGTTTTTGAAAATATGTCTGCTAACAGACAAAAAGAACCAAATTTCAAGATTATATAGTGTACTGGAGGATCTAGAAAGGATATCTATAAAGTCATATAGGATAAATGGGATCAAGATTTAAGGAAAACATAGCAGCTTCAGAGGTTCACATTTTTCAGTCTCATTACAACTACAAGATAATATATACCAGACAGTCTAACAATGGCACTGAACACCTTGGGAAAATCTACAAGATCCAAGAGGTGCTGATATTGCCAAGATAATAGAGGAGGTTTTAGCCATCTATAGTGGAAATGCAATAGAGGCAGGAGATATTGGAGAAAAGTTCTCAAATGAGATATTTTACATAAGATACACGTGGAGCCAAAACTGTCTACTGGGTTTTGTGAAATACTAACTAGCTCAGTATCAAACTCCAATCTTGTACATGTTAACTATTGCAATGCTAGTCTTTGTTAAGTATTGGATAAATTGCTCAAACCAGACTAAACAGGAACGACTTGCTAAGAATTGGGATTTAATTAAGATGGTGAAACAACATATTAGATCTGTGCAAGATTTTGGAAAGATATGCAAGGTGTAGGAATCAATGATGATTTTCTATATGGGGGCTCCGACAGAATGGAGAATGAGCTTAGACATGCGTATTTCAACTAAATCTGAATTGATTCCAATATGAAATATGATTAGAAGTAAGAACAATGTATGTAATGAGGGTTGCATATTGTTTAAAAGCAAAAAACGTTTACATAAGTTTTTGTATGTATTTTTTGTACTACAGTATGCTTAAGAAAAGAAAAAAGTACTCTGCAAAGCACTTAACCCAAACTTACTTGAAATAGATATCGGCATAGTTCTTCCTTCACAAGTCCTAGAAGGGATGGACAGTTAGCAACAGAAGCCAGCTCCAGTGCAACAGTGAGCAGTTGTAGTCCCATGTGGATCATCACCTCTGAGTTGTGGCGGTCATGCGGATTTGTGAGGGAGATGAGAAAGCGGAGTAGTTCTCGGATACAAGGCAACCCGTAGGGGACTAGGGCTGTTCCTGGAGGAAGAGCAAGCAGAGTTCACAACAATAGCGCTCCTACTGCTGCTCCTTTCCAATCAACACCGATACACAAAATTAATCTTGGCAGAAGCAAATATCATGTACTTGCTTCCCTCTTTTCCAAGGAGAAGGATGGATAAAAATGGAGGACACTGAACTTATTCCAAAGCACTCACCTTCCTTTTGAGAGCACTGAGTAAACCGCACTCCCCGAGGATTGACATAGTCCATGTCATGAACAGAAGCAGAGTCTGAGTGCTCAGCGACAGATGTACACTCTTCAAGAACTTCTGGGATGGACTCCACTGATGCAGATGGGGTTTTTTCCTCCTGGAGGCATTCATTCTTTAGCCATACAAGTTAAATAAGAAAAGAACAGACTATCAACTGACACTGCTGTATGGGTGGCTCACTGATACAAACAATCCCTGTCACTCAAAGACCAATATTCACTGGCAGAATAGAGTCGAAAGTTCATATAGACAGAGACGTTTGGTCCTGTGGTTAGACACATTACACCTGAAGTAGGAGCTCTTCTACTTCAGAAGCTTTTTGTCATACTCAACCAAAATCTACCTGAGGCCAGGTAGCTACCAAAACTCTGCTTAGGAACAACACTGGATATACAAACTACGTGCCAGATTCATTGCTCAAGCTATTTTGCTACCAACATCAGCACCAGGTTGTTGGGGGCCCTGGGGCACAGCCCTGCACTAGCCCCTAGGATACCCCCTCTGCCTACCCATCAGTGCAACTGCTATTGCTGTCTAAACAGGTAGACAAACTGGTACTGTGATGAATGCCCTATATTCTCTCTATTTTTCCTTATTTTTGGACATTTCCAATCCCCCAGAAGCTTCTCTGCTGGTTCAAATGCCTAAAATCTGCTGGGTCATGCTCCTGCAACAGTCTGCCTTTCGTCTGAAAATGCTGTTCCCAGACAGTCATGTACTGGATATGGATTTTGGTCCTCTATGTCTGGAGTTGCCAAGCCAGACAAAATAAAATATTTTTACTCAGTGTGTAATTAATCTGTGGAACTCCTTGCCACAGGATGTGGTAATGGTACCTGGCCTGGATGCCTTTAAAAGGTGATTGGACTGATTTATGGCGGAAAAGTCTATTTATGGAGGAAAAGCCATGATGGGTATAAGCAACCTCCTGGTTTTAGAAGTAGACTATCTCTGAATGCCAGGTGCAAGGAGTGGCAACAGGATACAGGCATCTAGTGGGCCACTGTGAGATACAGGAAGCTGGACTAGATGGGCCTTTGGCCTGATCCAGTAGGGCTCTTCTTATGTTCTCCTTCTGATATCGGCATGTGTCTACCAATTGGGCAGTCAAACCTGTATGCCTAAGGAAAGGGGTAGAATGGAGTGGCCATCCCTCCAGTCCTTCAATCTGGTAACTCTATATCATCATCAAACCTAGATTACTTAAACTCAAACATGGCGATGTTCATGAATGTTTCTGCCAAAAAATCTAGTGCTGGCTCGTGGAAGTCACATCCCCTTACACTCCAGTAAGTGCAGGGACTTGGATTCCTGGGACAATGAAATAGCTAGCAATAGGAACTGCATTTCTAGCTAGACACATTTAGGGAATTAATTTTATTTTGTTGCTCTTTTCCCTCCAGGCCAGCCTGCAAACGTCACTGGTTTAGCAACACGTTGAGGGTTGTGTGTGCTTTGCTCTTGAGTAGTGCCCTGGCTCCATCTACTGGGCATTACTTGTTATATCCAGTTTGGTCAAGTTTTTTCTTTGTGTCCATCCAGCCAAGTTCAGGCATTTTCTATCAGCTTGGACAGAATTCCAATATGTGTGACTGCATAAAAGTAACTGAAGGAAAAGTTGGGTTCCTTACACCCCTTATGACGACTTGTATCCTGCTACAAATAATAAACATGGTTCATAATCTACTATGATGAGATTATAATGTCTAATCTCAAGAAGCAATTATTTTACCCTTCATTCGCACGAACGCACGCACCATCAGTGTCACTGATAGATGACTGTAGGTTTAGTTTTAAGATTTTGCAATTGAAAGCTTTAAGACATTTACACCAGATTATTTTTAAACAAGACATGGTAAAATATAAAAGAATAAGATTTAAATAAAAGAAATTCAATTTAAATACCTGGGGCTCCAGTTGTAATCTGGTTCTAGGTTCACTTGAAGGTATTGCTGCACCAATTCCCAAAGGGTTGACCACCTGCAAGTCCGTAAGATCTTCCTTTGAGCTCATCTGGGAGGAAAGCTCTATCCCACTGTCAGTAGAAGGACTGACTGCAGAAGATGTATTTTCTGAACTTCCAGATGAGCCGGGAGAAGGTACATCAACGAAATTAACTCCACCTGCTAACAAGAAACAACAAGTTAGCCACAAACCATAACTAAGCAGCTCAGAGTCATGTTCCCATTTGTTTATGCACTGTATGCTGACTTCAACTGATCAGAACAGAATGGCCTGCCTCCTCACTCAAGTAAGCTGCACAGACTTCACTGGACCATACTGTTGTCTCCCAAAACTCCTCTTCAATAACTGGTGCAAATGTTAACAGAACCATAGTTAAGTTCAGAAACTGCAAAGGTGGGAGGGGAAAAATGTCCACATGACAGGGGAATAGGGTGCGAAGAAGGTGTGTGTGAGCCTTATGAGCACTCCCAACCACTTAGTGATGGTTATGTGATCAGGCAACATACAACTACAATGGGCCCAAATTAACAAGCTATGTATACGGTAAAGAAAGCTAGGCAGAAAATACTTGGAAGGTTTATAGATACTTGGAGCAGTCTGCATTGCCCCATGACGACAGATCAGGCCCGGGAAGGGAGATAGGTTACGGCATGCACCGGCACCACCAATCCCACCCCCTCCCAGTCCCGTCCCCCCATGTCAGGTTACGGCATGCACCGGCACCACCAATCCCACCCCCTCCCAGTCCCGTCCCCCCATGTCAGCTTAACTGCTCCGGCGGATGTCGTTCCTTCCACTGGCGCCAGCGGGAAGAATATGGCCTTCCTGCCGACGCTGCTTTCTGGTGCGTTGTCACAACATGCTTTACAGTATGTTTGCAACATCATGTGCTGGCAGAGCGTGTGTTCCACCAGCGTAGGCACAGCATAGGATTTTCTCTCAAGTTTATTACAGAAGTTATCTTTCCATTCACATGTTATATTACTTGCCATACCTATACCATTGGCAGCAGGCTGTTCTATTCCTTGAGATACTTTGGCTACATGGCAAGAGGTCCTTGGCAATTTCTTCTGCTTCTTCCATTTTGATGAATCGCTCATTCCCCCGGCTCTCATTTTCAACTGTGAATAGCAATCACATAAATCTTTCAAAATGTCCATCCAGCAGAAGTTCTCAACAGCATTCCACTGGGTCAAACTCGGGAGTCCTACCATCGTGCCAGCTTACCCCAGGTATTTTACCCTATGATCCATTCCAGCCTCAGCTGAAAATTATCTTGTACATTACTTCAGTTTATAAAAAGATATAAAAACTTATTACATTGACATTTTTAAGGCAGAGCCTCAGCCTCTCTGGTGTGCATGCGCCCAAAGGTTCTGTTGCATTTTTTCAACATTCTGCCACACTCTAGCAAACAAACAAAGTCAAGGGCCAGGTTATACAAGTGGGGGACAGGCTTGGTGGGTTCTTGAAAGTTCCCTTCGAATTCTAAAAGACAAAGTAAAGTGGCTGCAATCTGGGACAGAGGTGAAGGGGGTAAATTAGCATGGAGATACATAGTTAACAAAGCAGCTAATTAAGTTTCTGTAGACAATCCTCCTCTCTCACAGATCCTTCGGTTTTTTGTGTAGCAAGTTTTAGACCATCACCGAGCATCACCCACCCATGAACAGAGAAGAGCGTAAGTGGCCCAGGAGAGAGTGAAGTTGCCTGTTCATGTATACACCACTGCAGTGGGAACTGGTAATTTTTGCCAGTACGTTTACATGGGTTTCTGAATCCCACATGATTATTTTACAACTGCCCGTGACTGCTATACAAAATTGTAGAACTTTTGCTTAATAATCTCTCCTTCCCCCCCCCCCCCTATAATTAGACCTTAGCAAATTTTTAGAATAAGGAACCAGATATAATCATGATTTTACATTTGGAAATCTAAAGAGGTACAAAGCCAACTTGGTGCTTTTTAATTACATCTAACTACAAACACTTAATCAGACCAAAAATGGGAATGTCTTTGCGGTGCATCTAAAGCAAACAGAATCAACGTAGGTGCATTTAATCATATTACAGTATAAGCCACAGAGCTTCTTTCTTCTAATAAGCTTCCCACCTTCCATTCAGTCACTATAGATGCATCATTTTACCCAGGGCAGATAACACCAACACCATGGCAAAAATAAAGTGAGAAATACAGTTCTAAGATTCACTACAGTTCTAAGCTACAATTCTAAGCTACACGATCTGAGGACTGAGCTTGCTCCCTAGGCAGAACCAAAATTCATATCCTCTTCCTAGGTAAAGGTGACCCCTGACAATTAAGTCCAGTCGTGTCCGACTCTAGGGTGTGGTGCTCATCCCCATTTCAAAGCTGAAGAGCCAGCGTTGTCCAAAGATGCCTCCGTGGTCATGTGGCCGGCATGACTCTCCTTGCCGCAGCGCGTAGCATGCAGCTGGAACACGGAGCGCTGTTTACCTTCCCGCAAGCGGTACCTATTTATCTACTCGCATTAACATGGAACTGCTAAGTTGGCAGGAGCTGGCCAAGCAACGAGTGCTCACCCCGTCGCGGATTCGAACTGCCGACCTTCCGATCGACAGCTCATGGTTCAGCGGTTTAACCCACTGCGCCACCCGCTGGCCTTATCCTCTTCCTACAACTGATTATTCTCTTAATTCCTGACCTTCATGTGGTATGATCTAAGTTCAGTATAACAAAACTGTTTTTTTTTGGGGGGGGGGGGTGACTGAAAAAGTTACCGGTACTTTGCAGGGAAAACACTGCCTGAAGGCCAAATGTCTTCTATCTGGAGAGAATAGCTATCACTTCCATTTGTCTATCTTTCAGTAGCTTTGGGTTTGATATTTATTTAAAAGATTTGTTACTCCGCCTTTCTATCCTATGATCTTCCAAGGAGGTTTACAATCTAAGGAAAAAAACAACAACACCTTAAAGACTATCTTAAAAATACAGTAACACTAAAGCAGCAGTAACTGAAACTGGTATTTTACCCTAACTGCAACAAGCAGTCCAATCCTAGGCATGTCTACTCAGAATTAAGTCCCACTGAGCTTAAAGAGGCTTACACCCAGGTAAGTGTACACTGAATTGCAGCCTAAGCACATGTACATGAAATAACTGCACATTCTTCCCCATTCCAACTGGCACCACTCCCCTTTCTCTTCCTCTGCCATCCCCTTTGTGTTTATTTTTAGAGCTTGTGAACCCCTTGGGGCAAGGAGCCGTCTTCTCTTCTTTTATAAACGTGTAGCGTGGGCTCAGCAGGTGAGGCAGCCGCACCCCGTCGTAGTCCATGGAACAAAGCCGTAGCCTAACCCTAAGATTGTGCATGCTCTACCCACTTATTTGGGTGCAAGCGGCTGAGGCTTCGTTCCATGGACTACGACGGGGTGGGGCTGCCTCACCTGCCGCACCCGCACCACATGTCCCGATTATAAAGTGCCATGCACATTGATGGCACTAACGTAAGTAATAAAAACTGTAACTACAGTAAACGGCATCAGGATGAAAGTTGCAAAAACTAAAAGACCCGAGCAAACAAGAAGGTATTCACTCAAAAGCTAAAAGTAATGAAATTTGCTGCTAGGCAAACCAAGCTGGGAGTTCATTCCAAAGACAGGGTATCACAACTGAAAAGGCCCTTTCTCTGGTCTCTACCGGCCTAATCTGATGGCAGGGCACCTGAAGGAGGATCTCAGGTGACAATCTTAACAGTTAGGTACATGAATGCAAGAGGAGGGAATCCTTTATATACACAAATCCCAAGCTCTATAAAGACTTTAAAAGGTAAAATCAGTGCTCTGAATCATGCTTGGAAACAGACCAGAAGCCAGTTATGTTGTTTTAGAACTGGCAGGATATATTCCACCCAAAGGATCTAGGTCAACATTCTAGTACAGGGGTGGCCAAACTGTGGCTCTAGAGCCACATGCAGCTCTTTAACATATAATGTCAAAAAAAAATGTCTCTCGGAAATATGTTGGCTGAGTTCCTTTTTTGCAGCACAATTACTGTAAAAGGTAAATAGGACATTTTCAAGCTTTATTAATTATTATTATTATTATTATTATTATTATTATTATTATTATTAACCAGGTATAAACTAAGAGTCTACTGGATTAAAACATAAATACTGTATAATGTTCATGGTGAGTAAATATATTTAAGAATTTAACTCCTTAAATATTGCGGCTCTCAAACATCTGAAGTTTATCATATGTGGCTCTTACATGAAGCATGTTTGGCCACCCCTGTTAGTATATATATATTCTGAAGTTCCAGAATAGTCTTCAAAACTGGTCTCATATACTACTGTGCTGCACTGCCTCCCCTGAAGGTTACCAGAGCATGGATAACCGTGGCCAGGCTCTCTCTGTCCAGAGTGGTCACACCTGTGCACTAGCGTCAGCTGGTGAAAGGTCTCACATGCCAGAGTTGCCATTTGGGCATTCAGAAACAGGGCATTCCCAAGCTGCAAACTTGGTCCTTTTGAAGAAGGGCAATTCCATCAAGAACAGGTTGAACGAAGGCTAAACCAAAAGTTATTTCAATAAAATATTTTGCCCAAAATGGGGGGGCAGGAGCTTTCACGAACATATAGCCTCTCTCCCCTTTCATCCTTTTTCTATCTCTATCATGTACTTTGCAATCCTGGCAACAGCTTTGGAGCTATCAGCATCTGATAGCTGTCATTTTTCCCCCAGCAGAAAGAACCATGCTTTCCCCAATTGACTTTTAGTCACCTTTATGTCATCTGAAGCCAGGCAGACTGACGGAGATGCTTCCCACCCTCATTCTCTCCGCTCTGGCTGCCTGCCAGGAGAAAATAGTGGCCATCGAGAAATACCATAGCTGTGGGTAATAAGCTCCCCCAATGGCCAAAATGCCCCCCATTTTTCTACCTGCAAATGGGGTGGCAAAATGTGGGGGAGGGAGCAGGGAGTTATTTCCCCTCAGCCCTAAATTGAGCACAACCTCCCAAATCAAATGAACCACTCACCAGCAGCATCACTATCTTATTTGGACTGACTCCAGTTTATTAGCCTGCATCCAGCCCATTAATTATCTCAGACACCGACTCAGCATATCTGTTGCCTCTCATGTGAATCTGATGAAAAGGAGAAATAGTCCTGCATATCATCAGCATGCCGTTGATGCCTCTCTCCAATTAACTGGATGGATCTCACTCAGCAATTTCATGTAGCTGTTCAACAGTATAGGAGATGGAATAGAACCTTGCGGAACACCAAAGCACAAGCACTATGGAGTGCAACAGTGGTCTCCCAGCACCACTTTTTGGAACCAGCCATTCAGGTAGGAATGGGACTACTTGAGTACAGTGCCTTCCATCTCCATTCCAGAAGACAACCCAGAAAGAAATCATAGTCGACAGCATCAAAAGCTGCTGAGGGGTCTGCTAAACCAACAAAGTTACATTTCCCCTTGTCCTTCTCCCAGTGCAGGTTGTCCAAGGCAGTTTCAAAACTGCATCCAAGTCAGAGACCAGCCTGGAATGAAGTCAGATCATTGGTGTCATTCAAAACAGTATTGAGTTGTACGGCTGTGAACCACTCAAGAACCTTATCCATAAAGGGAAGATTGGTAACCAGTCAAAAGTATGAACTGTTTTCAGGACCAAGCAGACCTTCTTCAGCAGTGGCTCTATGATCATTTTCTTCAAGGCAGCCAGGATTACACCCAGAATCAGCAACAATTTTCTGGGGGCCCTCAGATACAAACCTAATAGCCCCCCTTTATATGCACACACCAGTTACCCCCTACATCTGTCCAGAAACTGGGTAGATGATAGAGGATAGTTCTCCTTCATGCCACCAGAGTGCAACGAGCTCTGACCGCTGAGGCTGCTGCTCCCCCCTCACATCACACAGCAAGCATCCCAGTGACTTACTGGGCAACAGAGAGGGGGGAAAGCAGCAGCTGCAATCATCTGTCCTCCTCCTTACTGGGTGGCATTTTAAAATTCCTAGATGCTCTGGCCCTGACACAGCATCAGGAGCAGGGAGATCTGGGAATTTTTAAATGGCTCCGGGCAAGAAAAACGAACAAGACTTTGCTCTTCAAGCCATGAGAATGCTTACCAGGCAACAGGGGGTGGGAGCTGCGAGCCAAGTGGGGTATGGCCAGGAATGGATCCCTACAGGGTCATGGGGCTGTCAGTACGCACCAACCAGACCCCACCTGTGACATTGTCCCTGACCACACCCTCTCACTCTGTGACATTAATAATCTCCGGGCCCCAATCAGTCATCACACTCCTGTTAGAGGTTAAAACCAGGAAGGAAACAGGTACTGAGCAAACAGGTAGTGGGATGCACCCCTCCAAGAACACCATCCACATCCTCGGACGTCGAGAATTGAAATTCATCCAACAATTTACGGTCAGTTGGTATTCTAGAACTGTTGATCAACTGAACTGCAGACATGATGTTGTCCAAGCTGAGGTAGACAACTATTTTATCCTCAATATGTTTATCAAATAAGTTACAGCACACTATCAAGAGTTACTTAACATTAATTTATAGGTCTAACTGGCAAAATTCCTAACTAAACTATTTGAAAAAGCTCCACTAGAGATGGTACTGTGTAGACCCAATAGTATCACAAAAGTAGTCAAGTAACTTACTGAATTTAGACACAGGGTATTACAACACAGAAAAGTATTGCTTCTTTGTCACCAGCACCATCACAGAGTAGGCTCAAAGGTGAGCTCTCACTTGCATTTGGCAAGAGTTGGCTCAAATTTTCTGTCACTTGTGTTCAAGTTATCATCCCAAATGCTTCATTGCCTCCAGCTCCTTGGTATACCAGGGGGTCAAACAGGATCTATTCAGTGGGAAAGGGCACTTAGAAACGATTCTCTCTACAGCCCAAGTCATCTCCATATTTCACCAAGTGACTGTGGGACAGGAATGACAGCCATGCCAAGAGAAAAATTGGTAGCCTCTGGAGATGGACCATTTAAAACCTGTTCCCTAAACCTAGAAAGGAAAGAAGCTACTGCAAGCCTACACCTTTCCAGGAAGTAATCTGACTATAACAAGGGAACTGAAAAGAAATCCCCTATCCCTAAACCACCACCTTACTGCCCAGATGAGAACACCAGATACAAAGCATAACCTACATAACACTTTGGACCAATGACACATTGAGACAGACCCATGGTTGTCATGGTGGTAATGAAGTCCCAAGTCACCCCAATAAGACAGCCTCATTGTGAATGCTGAGGGACTCAGAAAAGGTCCTCAACATCAGTCCAAGACCACCTTTGGCAGTAGCACAGTTGGTACATTGAGATAAGTGGGTTTTGCTCACTCAAGCCCCTTCCCCAATTTTGTCGTCCACAAACAGGGGAGCAAAACTGCAGGGGTCATTTCAGCTCAGCCTTAGTACAAATGTTCAAACTGGGACCCAGCTGTATGGCGACCTTGGAGAGCAAGATTAAATTCCTATAAACTAAAGTCACCTCCTCAACCCCTGAAAACAGTAAGCTTATACAGATACTGCGTTAAGAACCCAGGTGGACCCATCTAGGAGAGATCAAATTTATTTAGAATACTTATATCACACCCTTCCGTTTCATCCACCCAAGTCTCTATAACTCAAGTCAGGTCAGCAGCACCTCCAGAATCAAATTTCTGGTAATAATTGTTTTATTACAGACTGGACAATAATCTAACTAATCATGCTGATAGAGATACACTCACCAAAGCTTGCCCTTCACAGGAAACCCTCTCATTCATGAGGGAGAGGTCTTTTCAAACTGTGGTGTCCAGACTACTGAATTACCTATACAGAGAGATGTACGTGCTCCCATGTACCACTGTTTGCTTTTAAGAGGGCACTTCATGGCCACGTTTGAGAGAACTATAGTTTGGCCTATTAGGATGGGGCATTTTTATTGCATGGTGACACGTGCTTTTATTATACTTTTTTTTGTTACGTAGCTGAATTGTTTAAGCCACCTTATATCCATTTTGCAGAGAAAGATGGGATATACATTTTTATTATAAAGAAATAATAAATTCATGAGAATTTAAGTACCCCAGTCATCATTCTTTGTGTGAAGACTAAAATTACAATTATTTTTCAACAAGAACAAAAAAAAAGTCTGCAGTATTTTCTCTGCAAGTCCTTTATTTATACCATTTGCTGGTCACCTTTCCCATCAAGGTCCATATCTTCTACAAAAAGAAAAAGTTGTTTGTTATGAAGCTCTAGGTGGGATTTTCTAAACCCCAACAGGGGGCGGGGGGGGTCTAAAGAAGTGGCTCAAACACTTATCACACCAGATTTATTGTAAAAGGAAGAAACTGTCATCCCTGATTCACAATCAGAGTTTGGAAACCTTATTCTATCTCTGGCTAACAACTCTGTGCAGGTATGGCTGACTGATGCAAAAAAAGGCAAACCATAAATCCTAAACACTTGTGTTTAGCATATAGTTTTTTCTATGTTCGACCTTGGTTTCTAATCCATTTACCCTATCCTAGGCAATGCATGACAGTTTACAACATTTGCAATTCCAGCCAACCCCAACCCCAGATAGATGTGGCTACCCCCTTCATTTGTGCCAAGCAATTTCTCTTGAACAGCACATAATACACAAAACAATAGCTTTCAAAATGTGACCGATGTTAGTGTCAACAGATTCTAACTTAATCGCTGGCTACTGACAGTGTCATTCTTGGCTTCCATCTTTTATTACTTCTCTAAATGTTTTGACAAGAGCATTTCTGATGCTTGCAATGCCACAGAGCAAGATTACTCTCTTCCTTACCACATAAAGCTTTCCTCCCAATGCTATCCCAAGATAGATGCACAATTTGCTGCATGCACTCTTCCCAAAAGCCATGCTGCTTAAGAAACAGGAAGGAAAGCTTTTGCTACACAACACATAACTACCACCCACATATGCTTGCAGAAGGGAAGGAGAGAAAGAGAGACCTTCAGCTTCTTAAAGAGCAGTACTCTCTCTAACTGGTTCAAGGCTTTGGACTGTTCCCCACTACATAGTTCCAGTCTGCTGAGGAGATATGGAGAAATCTGTGAAAGACAGTCACATGTATGGTTTGAAAAAGAAAAAAATCTAACCCCAAAGAGAGAATCAATGTAACAATGCAAGGAATGAGGCTAATGTACACAATGCAAAAATAGGCAGGACAATAAGACTGAAAACCAAGACTTCTATGAATGGCAAGCAGTCATCGGCTTGTTAGTGAAAGGCCCTTGCACAGCATTTGCTTACAGAAAACCATTCAAGCTTTTACATCCAATGCTTACCCATCTCCTGAACACAGACCATATCCACAACATATAAAATTTGCAAGCGTAAAGCACCACAAAGTAACACTGACTCTACCGGTGCAAATCCTGAGCCCACAACCCTTTCCAGGGCAACAGTCTAGAAAGCATGCTATGGATTCTACCAATGGCACTTGACCCATTATGTCACTTGGAGGTGGAGAAATAAAGCTGCAGAAGGCATACCTGAATGCCTTCTGTCTTTTCTGCCTTATAGTATTCAATGTATTTACCTGAAATATCCCTCAAACTTCTGAAGTTCCCGATTTACATTTGACAGGGAAGAAAGTAGTCATGAACATGTACCCACAGAAAGCGTAAGATACAGATTCCTAGGAACCCCTTATCTTCTTTCTTCTTCTGCTTTGTTTCATCTTCTTCCATCCTTTCTCCCCACCATAATACACAAAGAAAATGGAACTGCTAGAAGGATTGCTCTTGTCTGGTTACAAGTGCCAAAGATAGATGCCTTCCACAAAATCAAGACATATTTATGCTTACTAAACTCTGTAAATATACACTGACACGGCTGTATAAATAATAATCAAATTTAAAAGACGCCTGATGTTCCTCTACCACGGAACAGCTTCTACACCATCTACTGGTGAATGGGCTGGATTAATATGAACTATACAATACTTATGGGCAGCCACAATAAAACCTGAAGCAAAACAAGCTTGATAGAAAGTATCAGTGACTGGAAGAAGGCAACAGGAGGCACTTTCCTATCATCTCTGAGCTAAGAGGAGGTATCAGGATGAAGCTATCAGAATCTAGAATCCAAATTCATTTCTTGGATACGCAAGGTTGAAATTGATTCATTCGAGAAATGCCTTGATGTTCATTAAATGCACTCATTTGGTGAACCAAATATTTCCCAGAGTAGGGTAACTACAAACATTTGGAATTAAAAAAACAAGCACCATTTTGGATCTTACCTTCTTTACATTAGTTCCCACATAGCTTTTAGGTTCTTCTTTAAACTGAGGTAATCTGCAACAGCATGAACAGACAAGATTATTAAGGACAGAGAGAAAGAGAAGGTCCTCTTCTTATCTAGTAGCAAACAACAAGGGAATCATTCCCTCTGAAGACGGCTTCGCTGTATGCAGTTTCTCTGCCCTCTTCTGAACTTAAACTACAGAATAAGTGGAAAAGGCACCATCAATCTTGGGAGCCCATGTGCAGTGATGTGGAATTCTGTGGATGTGGAGTTCTGAATGAAACAGAAACCTTCTTCAGAAAACGATTCATCAGGCCAGATCAGTTGACTAATGATTTCATCTCTTTTGGACACAAACAAACATCTGCTCTTTGGCTCTTAATGTTGCTATCCCCATCCAGCATGGTTGAAATACATCTGAAATTCATATGCAATCACACGAAGAGTACAGAACAGAAAGCCTTCCCGCATGAACCTGTTAAGGTCATACCTTCTACCAAAAGAGCAGTTAAACCAGTGCTGCCTTACTCTCCCTGCTTGCTGACTGAAAACCAATCAGTGTGTACATTTTGATTTTTCCTTAAATTCATCTTTTTTCCTGGTCCACAAGTTCCTGTCCTGCATACTCACTCACTCTAACCTCTGAAGGCAGAGGGATCAGAATTGGACTCAGAAACAAATAGCCAATGGAGCTGACCCAGCATTGGCATAATGTGCTTCCTGTGACAGATTACAGTTAGGTCTTTTGTCATTGCATTTTGTACCAACTGATGTTTTGAAACACCGCATACACAGGGCTGCCTTTGAAAAGTGTTATAATAATCTAGCGTGGCTGTTACCATGGCATGCATGACTGTGGCCAAGTCAGATCTCACCAGAAAGGATGCAGCCAACCTACCAACTGAAACAGTAAAAGGCATTCCTGGCCACCTTTGCTTTCAAAAGCAGAGCTGGATCTAGGAGCACCCCAAGCTGTAAACCTGCTCCTTTAGGGGGAGTGCAACCCCATTCAGGACACGTTAAACACTTAGACGGGGATCAGTTCTATCACCAAACAGCAGTACAGTACTTCCATTTATTAGTCTACATCCAGTCCTTCTCCGATCTCAGATATTGGTTCAGGACTTTCACTGTTTCTCCAAAAACTGATGAAAAGGAGAGACAGAGCTGTATGTTTGGTAATTATTGACATACTTAAGACCATGCATTCCAAAAGTCCCAAGTAACCTTCCCCCACAGCTTTGCATAAATGTTAAAGAGCATGGGAGACCAAGAGGTACCCTGTAAG